>PYSR01000001.1:0-601300 GCA_003049425.1 Magnaporthiopsis incrustans | reverse complement strand
TTAAAAAAAAAAAAAAAAAAAAAAAAAAAAAAAAAAAAAGAATTTGCGGCTTTGCGGGGGCTAATGTAATATAGAAAAAAAAAGCTTACCATGTCACGGAGCGGCCTAGGGGGGTCTTCAGGTTCCCGCGCCTGTTGGCCTCGACCACCCAGATCAGCACCGCGGGCGTCAGCAGGGGCAAAAAGTACGTGGCCTGCAGGCGGGTCTCCGGGCTCCGGCTGCCGATGACGAGGGAGAAGAGCTGGGTCAGGAGGGTAAGGAAACGATCCGTCGGCTGGTGTCCGGTGAAGAACTTCCTGAACGGGTGGCCGAGGAAGGACGCGGGTAAATCCCCGGGCCGCCCCACCCCGTAGCCGGCCGCGTACGAGAGCGCCAGCATCGCGAGGCCGACGACGGCCCCGGGGATCCACGAGCCCCTGATGGGCTTGGCGGGGAGCTCGTCGGTCCAGGGGTTGAAGTGGGGCTCGAACGGCATGGGGAGGCCGTCGACGCGCACGGCATCTATGGCCATGCCGAGGTGCGCCTCGAGCAGCGTCTCTTCGCTGACGATCCACGGAGCCAGCCGGAGGCGGAGAAGGCCGAGCGCGCCCGACGGGGCGTTGAAGGCCTGCTGCTCGTGGGAGAAGTTGACGAAGCGCTTCGCGCGCTCGTGCCTGACGGCCTGGGTGTCCCGAAAGACGGCGTCGACGTCGGCGGCGGACAGGCGGCGGCCGGGAGACGACGGCGAGTCCAGGCGCCGCTTCAGCTGGTTGGCCAGCTCCGCCACGCTCTCTATGGCGCCGTTGCCGCCCTGTCCGCTGATGGGGTTGGGCTTGTGGGCGGCGTCGCCGAGCGTGACTATGCGGCCGTAGTGCCACCTCTCAAACACGTGCTCGTGGACGGGCGTCATGCCGAGCGAGTCGCTCGCGTCGAAGATCTGGCCGAACGTGCAGTCGTCGATGATGACGTCGTTGCGGTGCTCCTCGGCCAGCGCCCTGGCGTCCTCGGCCGTGTAGCGCGGCGTCTTGTCGGCCGTGATGGGCTCGGGCAGGTTCTTGAAGAGGAAGAAGTACACCGCACCTCCCATGCCGCCTATCACAAGGTACGTGTGCCCGAGGCCCATGACGCTAAAGGTGGTGCCGGGCGGCACCTTCTTGTGAGACCTGCAGATGGCATATAAACATTTGACAGGGATTTGGACGCCTGGATGGGGGCGTCGTCGCCGTCAGCACCTCGTTCAAGTTCTAGTCAGCCCAGAGAGGTTTCCCGATGCCCTTACGCTTCCATTCGTCCTTGGGGAAGTAGCCGGGCGAGGCCTGGGCCGCGATGCGCCACATCTCCTCGCGGACGGTGCTTCGGATGCCATCCAGCCCGACGATGATGTCGCCCTCGAAGACGTCGCCGTCTTTTGTTTCCACGCTTGCGCCCGCCTCGGTGGTCGTCACTTTGGAGACGCGCTTGTTGAGCAGCAGCTTGGATTTGTCCTTGACGTTGTCGTATAGAGACTGGAGCAGCGCCTGCCGATGATTGAACGCCACCCCGTGACCGGTCCTGTATGTATCGGTCACGGCCGGCTCGTCAGTACAAAGAAACGGGCAGGCAGGCAGGCAGATGGACCACCACGACGAGACTTGCCTTTTGACCATACTGTCGTCGTAGCCGCGGAAGATGAGGATGGGCTTGCCGTTGAGGATGGGCTTGGTGGTGTTGAGGGCGGGAACGCCTTTGACGTAAGACTCCTTACAGCCGATCTGGGACAATATGCGCTGGCCACCTGGCAGCATGGAGATGCTGGCGCCGGCCTCGGGGCAAAACTCTCGATACGCCTCGAGCAGGACGTAGTCGATGCCCAGCTGCTCCAGGATGTTGGCGAGCGTCAGCCCGCCAACGCCGCCACCGACGATGACGGCCCGGAACGGTTTCGGCGCCATGATTGAGAGAAGTGAAGTGAGGAGGGGGGTAGAATTTAGATGGAATATTTTTTTTTTTTGGCTCGGCCAGTGCAGGCAGGTTGCTTGGCTCTCCAAAGGATGGATGGAATGGAATCTGGGATGGGGATCTGGATCTGGAGTTCGTGCGTGTGCGAGTGTCTACATTTACACATGCCTAACGGCTCGGCCCCGGGCTTTAATGGCTGATAACCACTCGCCGACCAAACTGTTTGCCTGGTCACCATTCCCGCCCTTATCACGTCGCCCGACCATGTAGCGGTCCCCTGTGGGGTTGCGGAGCGGATCCACGCACGCCCATGCCCACCTATCCCCCTGGGCCTTTGGGGTCGCCCGTCAAGCGGCCGCCAGTGGTGGCTGGCAAACGCGGGCTCCCGGGCCCCCGTCCTGCCGCGGGACGGCTCTGTGACACCAGGGTGTAAGCAACGTCGGCAGGGCGGCCACCCCGTAACCCCCCGACAGGGGGGCCGGCAGTGCCTGCTGTCTGGTGATGACGTTGAGAAAAACGGCGCCCGCGGGGAGGGTGACGATGGCGACACGGTGGGTGCCCGTGCGCGATCCGTTCCAACGGCACATTCCGTAATGCCACCATCCAGCTCACAGCAACCTGAGTTAGCGGAGTCAGCCCGGATCAGTGGTTACAGCTCCCGGCCGCTTCGCAAACCGAACGCAGGAGCTGGAAACCGGGTGTTTTTTTTTTTTTTTCCTTTACCCTTCCTAGGGTGCTCTGAACCCGACCGCATCTCGGACTGCTTGCCCAGCATCTCATTGGCTGGGTCGTTTTGCCGGTTTCCCGTCGGCTTCCCGATTTTATCAGCGAACGCTGTGCCGTCGACCACAAGTATCAAAGCTGACATTGACTCGTGAAGCGGCCACATGAAGCAAACAATACGCAGCTTCCCGCAGCCTCCACCGGAGCCGGCGCGCGCTACGCATCCAGCATCGTGCGATATCTGATGCGGCGATCCGGGCAGTTGTCGAAACCCGGTCAAAATCCACTCCTTATAAACTCGACGGGAGTTGGAGTCGGAGGGGACTGGGCATGTCCTGATCTCGATTGTGATTGGCCTGGTCGGAATCGGTCGTGGGCTAATTTGCCCTCCAACAACGCTGCAGTGCAACGCGCCTGCTGTGCAGGGTGCATACAGCCCAGCTGCCTGTCACTGGCCTCCACTCGCGGCTGCTACTCTGCCGCGGGCAAATTTATGGGCTCAGCTCTCGTCCAGGCTGGGGTCCAGGGCCACTGCCTGTTCAAAAAACGGCAAGATTGGGCCAATCAAAGCCATTCATCCACGAAAACGGCGGCCCGGGGGTTGCTCGAAGGAAAACTCGATAAACGACGAACTGCCCCGCGCAAAGAGATCTCGTTTTCTCGCAGCACTGCCATCCATCATCGCCCGCCCTCGCACTAGCCTCGCGCACTAGCCACGAATTGGGGTTAGCCTCAAACCACCGCCTGATTTTCGGCTGCAGGCCTTGCGTGCTCGGTCCAAGCTCGATGCGAGGAAGCCATCCGTCGGGCGTGAAACTGCCTGTCGGGTGTTCCAGCTTTTGCACTGCTCACTGCTCTCGGCACCGCCCCTCCAATCAAGGCTTTCGTTCCCAGCCGTCCAACACCCAACATTACGTCGTCTTCCCACCGCGCTCGTTATTCTGCCGCCTCACCCCCCGACGGCACACGCGAGCTGTCAACGCCGGCCATACTGCTCGTTTCCGCCCCTTGTGGCTCGGCCGAAGATGCCTTCTGGCTTGGTCTGTCCGCGCTCCTGCCTCTCTCGGCGCTGTCGCCCTGGAAATTGACCCTCCCGTTCCTGCGACTGCCTGGTCCCGCCTCTCGCGATCCTGCCCGGCCCGACGGCGTCTCGTCCCGGTCGTCGTCATCACGCTCCGGCTCGGGACGGGTTTCGGACGTCTCGAGAATCGGCGGCAGGTCTGCTGACTCGGGTCTGGGCGTCGGCGGAGACGCCGCCCTCGACTCGTCGAAATATCCACTGTCTCGGTCGCTCCGTGTCCCCTGCTTCGTCTGCCTGGATGACGTCCCGAACGAGCGGCCTCTCCGCGGCGGCACATAGAATCCCGGCGGCTCTGCTGCTGCTGCGCGCCCCTCGACCGACTGCCGCCGCGCGTCGGCGACGGACGACGGGCCGTACTCGATGAACCCTGCCAGCTCTCGCGGGCCGGCACGCACCTCCGAGGCAGGCCGGGAGGCGACCGACGCCCTTCCGGCGGACCGTCGCGGCGGAATACTCCCTCCTCCTGCGCCTCGGCCCCTCGGTGGGCTCCTCTGCGCGGCGGCGAGGTCGGCGAGCATGTTGTTCCAGTGGCTCTGGTACTGCCGCACCTGCTCGGCCTCGGTCTCGTAGTGCTGCTTGTCCCAGGCCTTGGGCGAGAGCGCGCGCAGGATCATGTACTGCGCGTACTGCAGCGACGACGAGTTGGGGAAGCGGCCGTCGACGAGGATGTCGCGCCGCAGCCGCTCGCGCGCGTCGGGCCCCCGCGCCAGCATGTACTGGAACAGGTGCGCCAGCCGCCGGCTGGGCGCGTCGCCCGCCACCGTCCACAGCTCGTGCAGCGCGCGCATGACGTCGTCGGCCTCCTCCGCCCGCTGGTGCATCAGCTCGTGCAGGCAGCCCGCCTGCACCCGCTGGTCGCCCATGCCCTCGGCCGCCCGCAGCACCGCCTTGACCACCTCGACCGTGGCGGCGTCCGCCCGCCGCCGCAGCGGCTGCCACTCGGGCGCCTCGTCCGACGACGGGATGTAGACGACGGGCGTGAAGAAGGGGAACAGCTTGGCCGACACGGCGAAGCTGCCCCGCCGCAGCGTCCCGCTGAACGTGTACTGCCCGCGGCACTCCCAGCTCCGGTAGTCCGTCTTGAACACGCCCGCTATCACCCAGCGCAGGTACGGCCGCGACACCATGTGGCCCTCGTCGCGCGACGCCAGCTCCGCCGCGTGCCGCCGCGCCACGCCCAGCCACCGCTCCGCCCGCGCGTCGCTGTCGGCCTCCTTCATGGCCAGCAGGCACAGCGTCGTGGACACGTCGAGCAGCGCGAACAGCGTCGACTCCTCGAGCGACCCCAGGTCGTCGTCGTCGCCGCCGCCGTTCCACCGCCCGAAGAGCTGCTCCGGGACCCGGTCGCCAGCTGTCGCCGCGCTGTACCCCGGCCCGGCCGAGCGGCCGTCGCTGCGCAGGGGCGGCGCCCAGTGCGTGAGCGGGATGCTCTGGACCAGGTCGCGGAACTCCCACACCATGCCCTCGTCGATCAGGTGCTCGTAGAGGGCGCCCCAGTCCTCAGGGCTGAAGCAGCCCACGAAGGCGGTGCTCTGGCTGACGATGGCGCAGAGGATGCTCATCTCGGTCGAGTCGAGAGCCGGCCACCGGCTGCGCAGCATCACCATGCCGGCCTCGAGGATGTTTCTCTGCTCGTCGAGCGGCGGCGTCTCCACCTCGGCCATCCACTTGAGGAGGCTCCAGCTGACGCCCAGCGCGTCCTTCTCGGCCTTCGTCGCCTGCTGCTCCGCCAGCCGACCGAGCTCTCCCACCCAGCCGGCCTCGAACAGGCACTGCCCGTACTGCAGCAGCACGTACCTGTTGTCTATGAGATGGCCCAGCTGCTCCCTCCCAAAGAGCTCGAGCGCGTCCGAGAAGCGTCCCAGCCTCCGCAGTCGTGAGAACTCCTCCAGCACACCTTCCACGTCATCGCCCACGGGGAGGGACATGTGGACCGTCACATCTTGGGGCGAGAGCGGGTCCAGGTGGAGGATGGCCGTCCTGGTCTCGGGGGAGGTGGGCGGCGTCTCCTCCCTTTCACCGCCGCCCCTGCCCTGGCTGCTGGAGTCGCTCTCGCCGTCGTAGTCGTACCACTGCTGGTCCTCGTCCTGGTCGTACCTGTAGTCGATCGGGCGGGACACGGTGGCAGCACCTCGGGGCGGTTTACCGCCCAGGAGGTCATGAATCTTTCTCGTAATGTCCTCGTGTCGCCGCGGCGGCGGTGCCAGCAAGTTGTTGTTGACGCTGTACCCGCTGCTGCTCCTGCGCCCATATGGCGGCCGCGAGGGCCCCTGCTGCTGCGACGACGAAGGCCGAGCGGCCGCAGCCTCATCCTGCGGCGGCGAGCGGCTCTTGGTGCGCGGCCGCCCCTTGATGGTGATGTGCGTATCGTTTTCCCATGAGGGCGAGGGGCTCCGGCTTCGTGAGGCCATCCTTTCCGGGCTTTGCACAAACATGCCGAGTGGCAGGGGTCAATCAGCAAAAAGCGAGCCTTTCTGCTGATGTTTGGGATGCGTCACTAGTCTGGCGCCTCCGCTTCCTTTTATCGCCCATTTCTTACTTCTTGATGTTATGACTGGTGGCCCGACGGAGTGCGGCTGGCTCTGCCCTGCAAGCTAAGCCACGCCAGCCCTCCCAGAAGATGGTGTGGAGGCCGACCGCGCCGCCCGGCTTCAGTGTTGAGTGCGGTTCGTAAGCCATGACGCAAGAGGCCTCTTACCTGTGCTTGCGACGGGAGCCTTGCCTCGACCTAGAGCATGGAACTCACCCCCTGCACCGTACTACAATGCGCCCCCAACTTCCATAGCGCAAAAAGCCTGGTGTTTCGCCTTCCGCGTCACCCCAAATCTGCCTTCCTTCACTTTCTATCCTCTCCTGCTTTCAATATGTTGTCCAGTTGTTTTGCCCAACCAGGCCTCTTTTCTCGTCCATTACTAAAACCGAGCTCCCGTCGACACAAAAGACTCTCTCAATGGACGGCCAGATCACCAAAGCCAGCGGCCCACCACCCGCGCCACCCGGGGCAGCGTGGCGCCAAGGGCCGGCGATCCGGGTGTGACGCTATGGCCAGAACGACTTCGAGCGGTTCGACGAGGAGACGGCACGGGGCTCGCACCTCTGCGTGGGCCACGAAACCCTCGGCAAGGTCAACATCGACTGCAAGTACCACTGGGCGCGCTCCCAGTGGGGCGTCCTCAACCGACACCAGAGGAAGATCCCGGCCGGCGTCGTGTACATGGACCTCGCCTTCCACCAGCCGGCGGGCTACTGGCTCGAGCACGCCACCGTCTACATCACGCTGGGTGAGGACGACGCGTCGTCATACGCGCTCGCCAAGAACAGGAAGCGGAGGTCGCGCAGTGGGCGGCACGACCCCCCGAGCTCCGAGCACGCCGTCCAGATGGCCGGCTGCGGCCCCAGCTTCATCTCGGGCGAGAAGACGCACCGCTCCGAGGCCACGACCAACTCCTTCGTCCCCACCGTCGGCGCCGCGGGGTTCGAGGTCGGCGGCATGGGCCGCCAGTCCACGTCGCTGCAAGACCACAGCGGGTCCTGGACGTTCAGGGGCGCCATCTGCCGGCCCGAGGGCCGGTCGGGGTTCCGGACGCTGCGGTGGGACCTGACCGAGAACGTGCTCGCGCCGGGCCAGCCGCACCGGCAAGAGTACAAGACGGCCTTCGCCTTCGAGCACAGCCGGCGGCCCGTCTACATGCGCGTCGAGATCGAGGGCCAGCTGAGGAGCCGGACCCACGGCGCCGCCCACGGCCTCGCCCGCTTCTCGTCCAGCATGATGGGCCACAGGGACCACTCGACCCTGACGCACATGGACTTTGGCGGCGGCCGGGCCCTGTCCAACAGGCGGCTCAACGACGTCGTCGACGGCCTCGACCTGGCCATGCAGATGGAGAACGACAACCCCATCCACGAGGTCAGGGGCCCGACGCAGGCGCGCTTCTTCCAGGAGCACCAAGGGGCTCTAGGGCCGTCGCCGCCTGCACACCACCACCGCCGCCTTGTGAGCAACAGCCGCGCCGGAAACGGCGGCGACAATGCCTTCCTGCTCCGAGCCCTCAGGAGTCCGCTCGACGGCCATCAGCCAGCGCCCAGCATGGCCCCGTCCCCCTCGCATGTGGCCTTTTCCGACATTGGCAACCGGTACCATCCCGAGTCGACCACCGATGACGACGAGGCCGAGACGGGAAGCACAACGGTCGTAAACAGCGAGTTCCTCACCGCCCCCGCCGTCTCCGCATTGGCCGGCAGCAGCAGCAGCAGCAGCAGCAGCAGCTCGTCGTCCCTTGAGGCCCAGCGCGACGAGCTGCTCCGGAACCCGGGGTTCATGATTCTCGTCCAGCTCATCCTCTGGGTCTCGAGGCTGGTCAAGTGGTTTGTGCAAAACACGTCGCTGTCCCTGTCGTGGTCGCCGCTGTCGCTACCGGCTACGGCAGCAGCAGCTCCGCAGCCGCAAAAGAACCAGTATCAGCAGCAGGACAGGATGATGCTGGAGCCTGCGCCGCCGCCGCCACCGCCACCGCCAAAGCCCATCTACAGGGCCGAAGCATCGCCGCTGCCGCCGCCGGGCTTGGATCCGGTGGGCGTGCGGCGGCGGGGTGCGTTCGAGCAGGGTCATGTGCTGAGGCGCGCTTTGGGCGGCAGTTTGACGCCGGCTTCGGATCCGAGGGGGTGGAGCTCTGCTTAGGTTCAGGGGCACTGGGCGGGCGGGTAGTGGCTCGGAGGAGCAAGTAGGGAATTCATATCGCTGTTAGCCGTGCAGCGTCGTCGCCTAAAGGTATGACGTAATAAAAAAGAAAATTGCCTATGTACAACCTGGCTCTTCAACGCAGCCATCCCATCCCGTCTGGTGTAAAATCGTGCAAGGACCCGACGCCACGTACCGAGCCCAGGGGATTTCTAGAAGCATCAACCTCGCGGTCAAAGCAGCGCTTGCAGACGACGTCACCTGTCAGGTGAAGTGAAGCTGGTCGGCGATTCTACTCATCCAGGTCAAACCCAAAGCGACATATGTAAAAACAGAAGTGTGCGTGATATGAAGAATACGTCATAATATGACGCCGCAGGTCCGACTAGCTGCGTGGTGTTGAATGATAACGAATGTAATTTGCGGAGGCCCCATAGCCCAGAAAGTAAACGGACATGTCGATACGAGATACCTGGTATAATATATGAAAACAGAAAACAGTGGAAGAGAGACTGTCGCTAAATGATGAAATTCCCTCCCCGACCAAGCCGCCACGGGGCTGTCAGCCTGATCGCGAACAGGATCGAGGAGCCCGAGCCCAAGGAATGATTTCATGGCAACAAGCAGGACACGAGACGAAGGCGATGGATGCCCAGGGGCTTGAAATCATCTTTTAGGCCTCACCCTGCATGGAGAGAACGCGCCTTCCACACCAAAGAACACTTCAGGGAATACAGAAGGAAGGCATTGTGGGAACAATAAATTCGACACGTGATATCGTAGCTCCGCCTAAAACCCAGGCTTTCCTGTCATTGAGAACAAGTGGGGGAGAATTCCGGAATAGAAAAAAAAAAAAAAAAAAAAAAAAAAAAAAAGAGAACAAAACAGGCCATATGTGAGCCACAGAAAAAAAAAACCAGCAGAAAGAGGCAAGCGAAGAACACAATAACTAGGTCATGTGATAGGGGTATAAAATAGGCTCATTCTCCAGTTGCCGCTTCCGACTCTTGTGCAGGATCTTTTGTGATCTCGCACGCCTGGGCAAAAAATATCCTTGCGAGCTTGTTGCCCTCGTTTGCGATGCTGTAGTAGTTGCCTGTGAGTTTTTGATTTCCGGCAGTTAGCATGTATGCAGCGTGCGTGGTCAATGGTCAAGTAAATACCAGACGGGCTGAAACATACCTCTTGGCACAAACCACATGCCCCCCTTCCCGATCGAAAACGTGCTCTCGTTCACCATGACGGTGACGCGCCCCGAGTGGACAATAAAGGTCATGTGCATCTTACGCGAGTTCTTGGCCTTCTTCTCCGAGCCCGGGGGCAGGTCCACGACGCCGGTGCCGAAGAAGGGCAGGCTCAGCGTCTTGGTGAAGCGGAAGGTCGAGCCCAGGATCTCGCGCGTCTGGATGGCGCGGTTCGAGTAGGCCATGACGTCCTCCTCGACCGCCACCTGGTCGTCGACGCCGGGCGGGTCGAACTCGTGCTCGGGCTCCCACACCACCACGTTGCCCACCACCTGCCCGCCCTCCTCCTCCCACGGCTCCTCGTCCGGGTCCTCGCCGTCCGAGTCGTCGGCCGCCCGCCGCCGCCCGCGCCTGCCCGCCGTCTTGCCGGCGCCGGGCCGGCCGCGGCCCCGCCTGGTGGCCGGCCGCGGCGACTCCTGCTCGACGCGCACGACCTCCTTGACGCTCGGCAGCACGATGCGGCTGCCCTTGCGGCCCGGGAGCGTGTCGTCGACCTCGTCCATCTCCGTCTCGACGCGCTCGTTGCGCCACCACGACAGCGGCCGGAACGAGCTGCGGCCCGAGCGCGTCCGCGTGATGGCGTCCGACTCGCCCGGCACGTCTCGCCGGTTGATGACGAGCCCGCTGCGCTTGGGCAGCGGCGCCCGCGGCACGATCACCACCGACGTGTCGCCCACGTCGCCGCCGGCTGCGGCCGCCTTTTTTGGTTTCCTGCCCCTTCGCTTCGGCTGAGGCGCCGGCTCTGTCGACGACTCGCCCTCCTCCGCCTCTAGTTCTGCGACGGACGGCTTGGCGGCGGCGGCGGCGGCGGCGGGCTTGCGTCCGCGTCCCTTGGGGGCTGGCGCCGCAGCTGCGGGAGCGACGCGCTGGCGCTTTGCAGCCGGTTCCGGTTCTGGCTCCGGCTCAGGATCCGACTCGTCGCCGGTGGCGCTGCCCGCCGAGTGACGCCCTGGCGCCCCTCTCCTGCGCTTCCCGGACTCGGCCTGCTGCTGCTTCGCGGGCGCGGCCTCCTTTGCTTTGCCTTTGGCTGCCGGGCGTCCGCGCTTAGCGGGCGCCGGCTGCTCCTCTTCCTCCTCCTCCTCCTCCTCCTCCTCCTCCTCCTCCTCTTCTGCTTCTTCCTCTTCGGCCTCCTCCGGCTCGGGCGCAGCGGGCGGTTCGGGAGACGAGCGCTTTTTCCTACCGCGTTTGCTGGGTACTGGTGCGGTGACAACTGGCTTGGCCGCCGTCGCTTTCGCCTTCCCTGCCGCCTTTTTCGAGACGACAGGCTCCGGCTCAGGTTCTGTCTCGGCGTCGTCTTCTGGTCCGGGCACGTCACCGTCATCTTCCACATCCAACATGGCCAACGACTCCTCCACCACGGCGTCGATATCGTCGTGATTGGTCGCGCCCTCGTCGTCGTCTTCGTCTGAAGGCGCGCTGCCGTTTTGCATCCGGGAGGCGCCCGCGGGCTTCGGAAGGCCGTGCTCCGTCGCATCAAAGTTGAGCCGGCGCGTCGCTCCCGCCTTCAGCTGGGAGGCGGCGCCACCGGGCGCGGGGCGGCGCAGCGGGGAAGACTCGCCGACGCGCATCGGCGGGGACTGCAGGTTCGTGAGGGCCGGGGACCTGGCTCTGGGGATGGGCCGGCGCGCGCTCTGCTGCTTCTTGAGCAGCGAGCGCGGGTCTGGGCCAGGCGCTGTTGTGGTTGCCCGCGGTTAGCAGACCAGGCTCCGCTGCAAGAGCCGCACCGACGAGGCCACCTTACTGTTCTCAATATCCATGTCCGCCTCGTCGCTGTTCTCGTCGTCATCGTCGTCGCCGCTCGAGTTGTCCTTGCCGGGCGAGTCGAAGATGCCCTTCAACGGCTCGATGCCGTTCTCGTCACGAACCCCGCTGTCCGGGAGCACCACACCCGTTTTCCGGCCCTGCTGGCCCAGCGTGAAGACCTGTTCGCTGGCCAGCGTCCGCCGGCTGGCCCCGTTTGCTCTCGGAGCCATGGTCCGTTCGGTTGCAATGTGGTTTGGATACTGTTGTCGTCACGCGACCGCGATCGCGATGGCGTTGTGGAGGCCCAAGCTTCGGTTTTTTTTTTTGGTGTTTTTATTTTCTTCGTTGAGATTTCGGCGATTATTCAAAACAAAACAAACCAATCACCACAAAATCGCAATTGTGACGTCGCGAAACGCAACCGGTTGCGACGCGCAGAGATAATTATGAAATGCGGGCGAGGCAAATAACGACCGACTGGAGCTTGGGGTCGAGCAACGAGTAGCCCTGGCTTGTTTGTGCGAGAATTGCGGGAATCGACGTGCGGATTGTCATGCCATCCTGGACTTGAGCCAGAGTCCCTTGTTGTCGTCGCTGGCAGCCGGCGTGAACGTCAGTGAAAAGGTCGGACGCGTCCGTGCCCCAGCGCTCCATCAACGGCCGCAAGGCTTGGGTCGCAGGGGTGGGGCCCCCTGTCGCTCCGGGGACGCTGGGTGCCAATTAACGCGTGTCGAACAACGACAAGCGCAACTTCACGCGTCACAAACTGAGACCCCAAAAAGGCGGGCAGCAGAACCCCGAGACGACTTTTTCTCCTCTTTCCTGCCGTGGCACCAACCTCGAACACTCAATTGGATACGCTATACTGCCGCAGAAATGGAGGATACCCAAATGGCCGATGAAAACCCGAACCTGGCGCTCGAGACGCCCGCCGAGGACGTCTTCATGCCGCCCTCCATCAACGAGCCGGCCATCGTGGCGGGCGACTCCTACACCCACTTCTCGCCCGTGCCCGAGTCCCTACTTCCGCCCAAGGCGTCGACAGCAGCAAAAGAAGCCACAGACGGCACCGGCAGCAAAGAGGAGGAACAACAACAACAACAACAAGAACAACAGCTCGGCGTGCCCTGCTTCCTCGGCGTCGACGAGGCCGGCCGCGGCCCCGTCCTGGGCCCCATGGTCTACGGCGTCTTCTACCTACCCTCACCACTCTCGGACCCGCTGCTGCGCGAGACGCACCACTTCGACGACTCCAAGGTGCTCAAGCCTGAGGTGCGCTCGGCGCTAATGGAGGCGCTCTGTACACCCGGGAGCGACCTGCACGCATCGTGCGGCTGGGCCGTCTCGGCGCTGTCGGCGCGCGACATCGGCGCCAACATGATGCGCCCCGCCGCCGCGGCGCCCTACAACCTCAACGCGCAGGCCTTCGACGCCACCGTCGCGCTGATCCGCGGCGTCATGGACCGCGGCGTCAACGTGGCCGACATCTACGTCGACACGGTCGGACCGCCCGCATCGTACCAGAAGCGCCTCGAGCGCGTCTTCCCCACCGCCCGCGTCACCGTCGCGAAAAAGGCCGACAGCCTGTACCCCTGCGTCAGCGCCGCCAGCGTGTGCGCAAAGGTGACGCGCGACGCCGCCCTCGAGGTGCTGTACAAGACGGTCGCGCCGGGCGGCGGCGACGGCGCGGGACATGACGGCGACGGCGACGGCGAGGAGTCCAGCTGGGGCTCGGGATACCCGTCGGACGGCAGGTGCGTGGCCTGGCTGAGGCGCAACATGCACCCCGTCTTCGGCTGGGGGCCCGAGTGCCGCTTCAGCTGGGGCACGGCAAAGGAGATGCTGGAACCGACGGGCACGGCAAAGGTGGCCAGCGTCAAGGTCGACTGGCCGCTCGACGACGACGGCGAGAACGGCCGCATGACCGACTTTCTCGTCGCCGGCGGCAGGGACAAGGACGCCGACGAGCTGGGCACCTGGTTCGGCACGCCGGCCGACGTTGAGGCGTTTTGAGTCTATTCGGGTATCCGACGGGGCTTTTATATGTATGCATCTGCATTGGGTACGATAATGGGTTAGAATCTGGCGGCGGCGTTTTACAGCACTGGTTAGCATGATGAGCCGATTACACAAAGCAACGATTTGCATTCCAGGACACTGGGCAGTCTACCTGAGAACTCGGCTGCCGTGAAGACGCGAATTCTTTATGGGCTATTATTGCCTCTAGTCAGTCGGGCTGCAAAAGACGACGGCTCATGGAGTGCATTCCATCGTCCCTCGCTGTTCAGGTAGTCCCTCGCACGCGACAGGGACAGACAAACAGAATCCAAGCAAACCAATTAGGAGACAATCAGAAGCAGCTGCAATCCCGTGTGCTTCGTTCACGCCTTCCATCCACATCGCAGCCGCTGCTCCGCCGCCCCTTCCGTCCAAAACCACCCCGCAGCGCCACCAAGCCACAGGACCGACCCAGTCCTCAAAGCTCCCGCTCCTTCCAACAAAACCAGATGGTCAAATGGTCAAGCGGTCGGAAGCAAAAAATGAAGCTTCAACGAAGTTGAAAAGCTTGAGAGTTCGACCCCCCAAAGTGGTAGTGGACTCGTGCTGGGCAAAGCACCCGGCAGAGGTAGATGATGATGGCTGAACGAGGCTTCAGCATCACGCCATGCTCGGTGACGGTCAAAAAATACCGTGTGTTAAAATTAGATGGGACCAGGCGGACCAGATTGACCATCGCCCCCTTTTTTTTCTTTTTTTTTCCCCCACCCCTTCCAACCGCGTGCCAGACATATGCCCGAAAAGGCTCGGCGTTGTCCATCGTCGAGCGCTCTTCGAAGCTTTATCTAATCCAAGAAAAACCAACCAGATGCATGTAGCGATTTGTCACCAAATTGAAAGGCATTTGTTTCGACACGCCATACCAGCCTGTTGATATGCAATAATTCGCCTAATCGCTCGGAGTGGCTCCTAGGCAGAGTAGGGAAGAGGTGAGATATCTCACCTCCAAGTACATCCGTCTTGTCCAATTAGCATTCAATCTACCGTTCACAACCCCGTCCATCCATCATTTTCCACCGCCCTGCTGGCCAACAACAGATTATGTGCCAACCGTGCCAAGTGCCCAGTGCCCAAGGGGACATTCAAAAGGAGTCTAGTGTTCCATCCTGACCGTCTATACACAAAATGCCTGTCCAGCCCCATAGCCAGTCGCACAGGCGCCATTATCCGTATTCTAACCCCTTCGTTGTCCCCTCGAGGGTCCATTGCGTGAGAATAAGTGTGTACTCGTAAGCCTCTTTTAAATCGTCGCAGCTGCAGGAAACCCCATCGCGCTCGTCATCCCCTTGGATGCTCAAATATCCTAAATCTCGTCGTCGTCGTCGTCGTCGTCCGCCCTCGGCGCCCTCTTCCTTCCTCTGCCGTCCAGCGAGTCCATCCTGACCGAGTCGCCATCCAGAGACAGCGCCTGCCTGGCCGTCTCGTTGTTGGCGACGAAGTCCCTGAGCTTCTGCTTGAATATCTCGCCCCCCTGGTTGACTGCCGCAGAGCTCATCTGCATCATAGGGCCCAGGAGGTTGAGAGTGTAGGCGACGTACATGCCGCCAGACAAGACCAGCAAGAGGATGAACAAGACAGGATTCCGCAGTACTACAGTAGGCGGTAGTCGACTTGTTAGCGTGCCGTTCTGATTTGCAGTTGGGTGACAAGTGAGTAGAAACTTACCCATCCAGATCTCGTTCCAGCCTAGGGTCAGGAGCAAGACGTAAAAGTAGAGCGGCACCTGCGTCATACCGCCAAGAGCACCGCGTTTGGCTTCGACATAGACGCCGTCCGCCGTCTTCTTGAACCGCACCACCAGGTCCTGGCGCTTGCCCTCGCTGAGCACCGTCATCTCCTCCTCGAGGCTCTTGCCCTCGTCCTCGTCGATGCCTCCGATGGGCGTCAGGTCCTCCTCGTCCTCCGGCTCTGCCCCCACTGGCTGGTGGCCTACCCACTCGGGAAGGTCCGGCGGCGCAGACGTAGCCGACAGCCGGAATTTCGACAGCAGCGGGATCAGCGTGAGCGTCGACTCGCGCGCGCGCGTGTAGATGCCCTCGATGTCGTCTGACGGCCGCCAGATCCTCGGGACTCCGGCCTCGTCGTACCTAAACTTGTCCTCAAAGTTCTCCCGGAGTTTGAGCAGGATGTTGCCCTCCATGACCTCCTCCTCGATCTTCTCCCGAAGGGCTATCCAGCTCTTGCGCCGCAGCCGCCACAGGCCGACGTTCACCTCGTCATCGCTAGCCTCAAAGCTCTTTGCCCGGTCCGCAAACCGGTCTTGCGCCTCGGCGACGACGCCGACAAACAAGGTCCAGATGCGGTCCCACAGGTCTTTCTCCGTCGGCTTCTCGCCGGTTTCGGGGGCTCCTGTTCCCCCACGTCCTGAGCCGAGCTTGTTGAACTCCAGCCCAACCGAGTCGCCCAGGCGCGACTTGACCCAGCGCTCTACCCGCGTGGCCAGCCGGCGCATCTCGTCCTTCCGCAGCCGAGCGCTGACTTCATCCAGCTCCTTCTCGAAGAGAACGTACTGGCTCCTGAAGTTCGTCCAGGGGACGCCCTCAATCAGCAAGCTCTTGGCCTCCTTCTTGAAGAACTCGAGAGCCTTCCGCTTCTGCTTGTCGACAATCTCAGCAAACTCGTATGAGCCTCCAGACTTCTGTCCAGCCTTGACGGCGCTGGTAACGGCGTCACTGAAGGTGGCTACGCCGGCCTTGTGGGCCGCCGACACTTGTCCCATGTACAGTGCCTTGAGGCGCGTGTCGATCTTGGTCTCGAGCTCGGCCCCTTTCCTGGCGGCGACACCCTTGTGGTAGCGGCACGCCAGCTCCTTGAAGCCATTAACCGCCTTGGAGCGGGCGGTGCTGCCGGTCTGGCCTAGGTCTGGTAGGACCGACGGCTTGCCTAGACGGGCGGCCTCGGCCTGCTGATCCTCAAGCGGTGAGATGGCCTCATCAAAGGCAACGAGGACCTCCCTCGCGATCTCGTCGCAGCGGAATTGGGCGAGCAGCTCCTGCTGTGTGGGCAGGTCCAGGTCCTTGTTGTGCACAATCTGGTCCCAGATGCCCTCGGCATAGACGGAAAAGCCGTCGGCGGGAATCCTCCGGTGGTACTCGGGCAGAAACACGCCACCCGCAAACTCCTGATCCGGCGTCGACCGATGCCCCGTAACGAACCTCGATCCCAGTCTTTGCACCTCAGAAACGAACTTCTCGGGCTGGAGGATCTTGTGGGGCAGGGCGGCGAAGGCAAAGTCGAAGTAGTCCTCGATCTTGGCGTGCTCGAGAGCCTGCGGCTTGGAGATGGTGGACCAGATCTTGGTGAGGTCCTGGATCAAGGTGTCGCGCAGATTGCCGAGTGGGGTGTTCCCGATGTGGTCGCGGATGACGAAGAAGAGCAGCGAGCGCGGGGCCGAGGCCTTGTCCTTGAGGAACAGCTGCAGGTTGACCTCGAACACCGTCTTGAGCAGTCCCATGTTTGCGCCCTGGTACAGGCCGACCTGGTGCTCCCAGATGTTGACGATGAGGACCTCGCTGGTGGCGAGGGCGAAGAGGGCGCTTTTGCGCTCGAAGTCCTGGTCCTCACCGCGCTCGCGGCCGTCGGTGCCCTCGACGTCCATAACGAGGATGTTGTCGGCCATCTTGACGTCGCCGGTGCCCTCGCGCCTGTTCTTGGACATCCAGATGCCCTTGGTGGTCTGTCGGCGCTCCGACTCGGACATGACGCTGAACTCGGTGCCGAACAGGTTGTTGAGCAGAGTCGACTTGCCCGTCGACTGCGAGCCGAAGACGGAGATGAGGTGGTAGTTGAACCCGGCATCGGCCACGCGCGTGTGCTGGAGGTAGTCATGGACCTTGACGCTGTTTAGGGCAGGAGGGCGACGCGCGGGGGGGAGACGGTTAGCAAGCTGTCACAGACCGCCGACGGTGACGACCCCTTGTTCTGCTGTATCTAGGACCACCGTCGGAGCGTACCCCGCGGGCGATCTCTTGGAATGTCTCCACCGTGACGCAACTCACTTAAACAGCTTGTCCTCATCTATAACCTGGATGCCATGCTCGAAATGTTGGGCCGTCGGCTCGCTACCGACGGCGGCGAACTTGCCGTTCATGATGCGCGGCTCCGCAAAAGCGGCAAGCGAGAAGGTACAAGGGACGTTGACAAGCGACAAACAATGCTTGCTCGAGCAAAAAGGAGTGCGAAAAAGAATTCTAGCGACCAAAGGAGCGAGGATAGTCCATATTTTTGCTGGCGGATTTCTCGCGTGGTTGTGCTTTTCGAGCGAGCGACCTGTGCAGCAGTTGCTTGGAACGGTTTGTGAACCTTAGCTTGCGAGGGCGGATGGGAAGATTTGGGACACTTCATCAAAATGTCGAATCTCCACCGGCTACAGGTCAATGACGGGGGAGCCGAATCGGGCAATGGAGACGCCAGGGGCTTGGAGCCAGCCACGACTCAGGTGGCGAGCGCTGGATACAGGCGGGAGCGTTGCGGGAAGTGACATCTGAGCTCACCGCGCTCGAATCCCGTCCGCGACAATTTTGCGCTAAACCCAGCCTGGCCGAGGCTGGATACGGCCCCACCTCAACAGCGCGTCTGATTGGATGCGCAGCAGCCACGCGGAGTCGCCTCCTGGCTTTCGCATCTGACCAGAGATATCGGTGTTCCATCTCACAAGGCCAACACAGTCATTCGCGAGACGCGTGATGGACAAGCATGGCGTGAGGGATGCGCAGAGTGCGTGGTTTACCCATTGACTCTCGAGAGCAAAGGGAATGCGTGTGGCAGACCTGGTAGCCGTTGACTGTAGATGGAAATTCCATGGCGTTTGTTCCTCTCGAATGCGCGTCTTCACCGGTCCATTGTTTTGCCACTGACTTCTCCCTACCACCCTCAGCCATACTTTGAGAGCAGTCTCTTCATAATGGACATGGCGCCTGCGCGATAGCCCCCGCCGAAGATGGCAAAATGATTCAGATGATGATATCTGTGACAGCGAAACATCAGCCTGGACGAAACCTGGTGGTGGTATCGGCCAAAGCGGAGGGAATCGGGGACTTACAGCTCGTACAGAGCGATCCTATCATCGTACTCCTTGACAGGCTCCGACTTGGGCACAAGCTCTCCGTATTCGCTCCAGAACGCCGCTCCGAACCCGCCAAACATCTTCATGATGCCCAGGTCGTATTCCGAATGTCCGCAAACCGCCGAGGGGTCAAACACGACCGCCTCAGTCCGTCTCTCATCGGCTTGTTCGGACTCGCCAACGATCCTCCCGATGCCATGGTTCCCGCTCCAGAGGTCGCCGTGGCACACCACGGGGACGGCGCCGCGCAGGTGTCCGTCACCCAGCAGGCGGGGGACAACCTTGGCCGCGGTGGCCTCGACGGCCCGCTCGAGGCCCGGGTCGGCCCCGTTGGCGCGCACCCCGGCCCTCAGGATGGCGCGCAGGCGGTTGTCGGCATAAAAGTCGGCCCACGATGCGCGCCAGCCGTTCTCCTGCGCCGTCGAGCCGCAGCACGTCGGCACAGGGAAGCCGAACATGGCCTGCTGCTGCGCCCCGTCTTCCACCACACCCGGCGGCGCGGGTGTCGTGTGTAGCTTCGCCAGATTGGCCGCCAGCGACGTGCCCTCCACCCCACCGCCGCCAAGATCCAAAAAGTCGGTCGCGAGGAAGAATCTGCCCGGCGACGCGGCCATGGCGCCGTGTGCGTGTGACCGCGGACAGAAGCCCGGGACGGCGTCGTGGATGGCGTTGAGCGAGGCGTGCTCGCCGCGGAACATGACCTGCGCGTCGGCGCCGCTGCCCGTCTTGACGAAGAAGGTTCTCTGCTCCTGCTTCCCGTCGCCGCCCGTTACTGTTCCGACGAGCTTGAACGTCGATGCGAAGCCGGACCCGCCGTGCGTGGTCATCTTGGTCGTGTCCGGGTCCAGCTTCAGGGCCTCGGCGATGGCTGGATCGACGCCGTTGAGCGCCATGTTTACTAATTTGGAACAGTCGTGTGACTTTGGCCTTGTTTGCTATTTTGTCCGATTTAGGCCCGTCAGACTCTGCTGCAAAGCGTTTTTGTGGCGGCAGTTGGACGGTCGGTAGTATGATAGTCGTAGTCCGTCGAGCCAAAAATGACGTCAAGCCACTCGATGTGAATTCTTGCTCAATAGATTGGTCTGTGAGCCAGGTAGCAATCAACAGAGCCGTTTTGAGCCCAAAGCTTTCGCGGATCAGCCCAGACGGTCTAGTCCCCATGGTGTGTTCGCTGCCTGCTCTGCCCCGATCCGCGAATTGAATGTTCATACCTCTGCAGGCGAATGCCCGTTGATTCACCTTCAAGTGATCCCGCGCAACCGCCGGATGGTGCGGCCTCGTGTGCCCTCTAGCCCCGCCTAAATCTAGCTACAGTGCATCCCTCGGTAGAACTTTACCGAGGGTGCTGACCACGGAGTTCAGTGCGAAAACCGTGGATTCAGCCTTACCCAATCGCCGCAAGACGACTTCAGATACACCAAGGAGATTTGATGCGTCGAGCGACCCAAAACGGTGGAAGAAAATGGATATATGCAATATAACCAATAGCCCGAGTCTAATCAACACCCGCGTTCGCAAACCATGACATTGCCCGCCTTCGTGACGAAAGATGATACGCCGGGGAGGAACTAGGGAAGGGGTAAAGAAGGAACCGACCAATCTAAAAACCCATTTTCACAACATTAGATACCTAGAGTGAACTCAACGCCGACATCAATTTCCCGAGCTGTTCAGGGACGAAGAAAGTTAGCCATGTGGTTCCCGTATCCGAGCGGACGTTGCCAGATTTGACTCACCCATCTTAACAACCTTGGACAGCTGGACAGACTTCTCAGCAGCGCTCTGCAGGTCGTCAATGGAGAAGATCTTCATGCCCGAGTCGTTGATGATCTGGTGGGCCTGCTCCATGTTGGTGCCCTGCAGACGAGCGATGATGGGGATCTTGAGGTCGAGCGACTTGACGGTCTGGATCAGACCGTTGGCGATGTGGTCGCAGCGGACGATGCCGCCAAAGATGTTGACAAAGATGGCCGTGACCTTGGGGTCGCTGGTGATGAGCTCAAAGGCCTCCTTGATGGCGGCCGGAGTGGCACCGCCGCCGACGTCGAGGAAGTTGGCCGGGGCGCCGCCGTTCAGCTTGATAATGTCCATGGTGGCCATGGCCAGACCGGCACCGTTGACCAGGCAGCCGATGTCGCCGTCGAGCTTGATGAAGTTCAGGCCCGACTCGGCGGCGCGCACCTCGTCCGGGTCCTCCTGGGTGGTGTCGCGCAACCCAAAGATCTCCTTCTGGCGGAAGTCGGCGTTGTCGTCGAAGCCGAACTTGGCGTCCATGCACATGACCTTGTGGTCTGACGTCTCGGACAGCGGGTTGATCTCGATCTGGGTCATGTCCTTCTCGAGGAAGATCTTGTACAGCTTCTGGATGGTGTCCTTGGCCTCCTCGATGCACTGCTCGCTGAAGCCCAGGTTCTGGGCGATGCCGCGCGCAACGTCGTCGGTGACGCCCTTGTTGATGTCGATATAGGTGGTGGTGATGGCGTCGGGGTTCTCCTTGGCGACGCCCTCGATGTCCATGCCGCCCTGCGACGACGACACGATGACGGGGCCCTGCGAGGCGCGGTCCATCAGGACGGCCAGGTAGAACTCGCGGCGCGCGAACTTGCGCTCGCAGATGTAGACGGCGTTGCACATGCGGCCGCCTGCGCCCGTCTGCTTGGTGATGAGCTTGTGGCCGATCATCTGGTCGGCGAACATCTTGGCCTCGGTGGGCGAGTAGATGACGCGCACACCACCCTTCAGCCCGTTGTCGAAAGTTCCCTTGCCGCGACCGCCGGCCAGGACTTGAGCCTTGATGACCATATCATCACTGCTGATCTCCTTGGCCACTGCTTCGGCCTCGGCCGCTGTCGTCGCAACCTTGCCAGCGGGCACCGAGATTCCGTACTGCACGACGGAAGAGCGTCATTGTTAGTTCTCGATTCGAGCCGAGATGAAGCTCGGATGGCTGCGAGGTTATGGAGTTGCGAGACATCGGAGTGTCGTACCTTGCGGAGAAGGTCGGCCGAGAGGTACTCGTGGATGCTCAGAGCTCTCCGTTGTTGCTGGGCGAGGCCGGGGAGTCTGGAGGAAAGAGCAGGCTAGGTCGGTAGGGTCCGCCAGGTCAGCAGCGTGTCCGTGAGCCAGGGCAGAGTGGCTCTACAAGAAAGAGCTTGCCAGAGGAACAAACCTTGGGCACAGCCGAAGCCAGAACTCTACTGCGAGCAAGCTTGAACATTGCGAAGAAGAGGCTGATCAAGTGGCAGAGAAAAAGAAGAAGGGAATGTCGGAGATAGGACAGACAAGCACCGGGTCGTCTGTGGAATTGGCCTGCTTCAGCGCATCAGCGGACGTCAAGTTTGGGTTCGAGGCTTTTTTTTTCTCCAGCTCGGCTGCTTAATCGCAGTCTGAGAAAATGACCAGCCGCGATGCACGCTGCACGAGCTTTGCTCTAACGTCACGGGAGATTCCGGGACCAATGGCTGTGCGTCAAACGCTGGGAAAGGACAGCCAGTGCAGATCTGATTGGCCAAGAATGCCTGCAGCGTGCGAAGTGGACCTGCGCTTCAGTGGGCCAAACGGCTACAGACGAACCGACGGGGATTTTAGGCTCCCTAGGATGGGAATAGCATCAAAAAAGGCCCATTTTGGAAAATGGGGAAGCAGAATACAACAAAAGATAGAAACATGTTTCTGTGATGGTTATTAATCCGGTTATTAATCCACCAATATCGAGCAAGTATCTTGGGCGACGCCTCGCCATCTCCATCAGGCGTGTTTGCTCTGATTTACATAACGGACACGAGTCAGTCCTGCATCTTCGCCTTCGCGATGCCTGGACGGAACGTTCTGGCGCCGATTTCGAATCTTCCTGGGCAGACACTCGTCCCCCTGCAGGGGAGCAAAACTCCATCCAGCTGTATACATACAGCCAATGACGACTTGCATTTTCGGCCCACGTTCGTCCCAAGCTCAGATGTCCCAGGCCGGAAGCCGATGAGTGGGGGCATAATCAACGCTTGAGTAGGAGTTGCGCCTATCAAGATTCGGCTGAGAAAGACATACCGTTTCTCTTGCTTCACCAAAGAAAGAAGTCGGACGGAATCAGGAGTTTTGCATTTGGTCGAGATGCTTCGACAGAGGCCGAGAAGCCCAAGTGTGCTACTCATGTCCTTTCCGGACTCACCTGTACATCGGGATTCACGGCTGTCTTGGCTACAGCAGACCGACCGACGGTCCTATACAATAGAAGTCGGAAGGTACGGATGGGAACCGACTGGTAGAAGATAGGCATGCGCTCCAGGCCACCCATCGCCAGTTTCTAGCCAAAGTTTGGGGCATACACCTGGCTCCAAGGAATGCGGGTCAAATACCGTCTACTATGAATATCACTACTATGTTATTAGAGACAAGCCTGCCAAGGGGTTCCAGGAGTTCAAGGATAGGCCGTGGTCCTCACCAGCGGCTTCGTCATGGAATTGGCCTCTCGGCCGTTGTGGCAGAGCACATGCTACTTGCTGGTTGCCGGATACCTATCGGCCGAGGTGGTATTCATCTGATAAGCTGCGTGGTTCATACCGACGGGACAGACTGAAAATGCCTCTCTAGGAGACAGGGGGCACCCGACACATCGGAGACCAATCTCGATCTACATCTATTATTGGACACATGTATCTATGTATGTACCAAGTGATAGTTTACGCCCTAGTCAAAGTTGAGATCGGCTCATCTCTATGCACGCCAAACCAAAAACATCTAGCATGTTCACGCGGTCACACGTATGTATGTGGGCCGAGCAGAGGGTGGCAATATGTCAAGGATCAGCTCTCTCCGATGTTGGCTGTAGGTTCGCTATAGGCTGACACCCGTGACTGGGACATACGCAGTTGCGTGCGGGGAAGTCGCTGCGTTTCAAGCGGCTAACGACGAATATGCCGAGCCGACGCACACAGGTGTGGCATCTCCACATTCCCTGGTGGATTATAGAAATACTTGGGGCCAACGCAGGCGATAGGGCGGCCAGCATGAACCTCGGTACAGGCAGCGGCCGTAGGCTGGAGGGAGATGCTTATGACCATCCGTGCTTCCATATATTGAGAGGCAGAGTCGCCCATCTTGATTCGCTTTTGTCCGTAAGGGGAGGGACGTTCTGGTTATTGATCCCCTGCAAGCCCTGCAAGAGTACCTACCAATCGGCAACTTCACGAAATTCAACAGCCACAATGGTATTGGAGAAGATGTACATGGGTCCAGGCTACCTGGCCCTGGGGGCGCTATTGGCCTTTTCAGTCTGTTATGTCGCTATGACAGCGATGGTCAACCGCCGAATCCGGAAGCTAGGCGCCGTGAGAGCCCCAGGTCTCGTCAGCAACCCCCTTTCCGGTACACTTCGCATCTCCCCTCCTAGGCCGGCATGCTCAGTGGAAGCCCCTGAATAACCAAGATGGACAAACACAGCACTGGCCTGGTTCATGCGAGCCGGCCGGATGCAGAGGAGCAACAAGCTGCTCGCCTTCTTCGACGGCATTTACGAGAGCGCGACACCCTCGAGCCCCAACTGCGCCGAGGTCTCATTCGGCCCCTCGATTCGCTACATCCTCACGCGGGAGCCCGAGCAGGTAAAGGCGGTACTGACGAGCAAATTTACCGACTTTGGCAAAGGACCCAGGTTCCACGACGTCTGGTCCCCTTTTCTGGGGGATAGCATCTTTACGACTGATGGACCGCTGTGGCATAACAGCAGGGCCCTGATCCGGCCCATGTTTGTGCGCGAGCGGGTTCAGGATCTCGACATCTTCGACCGCTGGACGAACGTCCTTATATCCAAGCTCCCTGCGCCGGGCGAGACGGTCGATATGATGGACCTCTTCTACCGCATGACGCTCGACGTGACCACCGACTTTCTGCTGGGTCACTCGTCCAACTCGTTAGACAAGTGGGTGGATCGATTCGGAATTGTAGTGACATGGGAGCGAGGTGCTAACAGAGACTGTCGCAAAATACAGTCCCAATAACGACTTCGCCCGTGCCTTTAACGAAGTTCAGCGGGTGCAGATGATGTTGACCGTCATGGCGCATGTCCCTCCTACCTGCTCCTCATCCAACCCACTGACGTGCTGACCCCAAACTAACATTTGCAAACTCACCCGCAGGCCGCTGAGGTTGCTCGTCCCCACTAGCAGCTACTACGCCGGGATCAAGGAGATCGAGCGGTTCATGATGCCATTCATCGAGCAGACCCTCGCCCTCCCGCGCTCGGAGCTGGAGAAGCTGTCGTCGCCAGAGAGCAGCAAGGAGGTCACCTTCCTGCACAGCATCGCGCGCTACTCGCGCGACCCCAAGGTGATCCGGGACCAGATCATGGCGGTGCTGCTCGCGGGGCGCGACACTACGGCCGCGACGCTGTCGTGGTGCGTCTACGAGTTGTCACGCAGCCCCGCGACCGTCGCGCGCCTGCGGGCCGAGATCGTCTCAGCATTGGGCCGCAGCGGTCATCGCCGGCCGAGCTACGAGGACCTCAAGTCCATGACGTACCTGCGGCACACGCTCGACGAGACGCTGCGCCTGTACCCGGCCGTGCCGTACAACATCCGCGCCGCGCTAGCGGACACCACCCTGCCGAGCGTGACAGGGTCGGACGTGGCGGTGCTCAAGGGCGACATGGTCATCTACAGCGCGCTGTCGATGCAGCGCCGCAGCGATATCTACCCGCCCGTCGACGACGCCTTCCCCGACCCAGCCGTCTTCTGTCCGGACCGCTGGGACCGCTGGACGCCCCGGCCGTGGACGTACGTGCCCTTCAACGGGGGCCCGCGCATCTGCGTCGGACAGAACTTTGCCCTGACCGAGATGGCCTACTGCCGTAAGTCGATGCGAATATGGTGCCCGGTTTTAATGGCCCGCTTGGCTGACGACGAATGTCCGGGGGGGAAAAAAAAAGTGGTACTGTTGCTCCAAAAGTACGACAGGATCGAGTACAGGGGCGACTGGCACGCTCAGTTCCACAAGGCCGAGATCGTGGGGGCTCCAGGGCAGGGAGTGCCGGTGGCCTTCTTCGAGGCCAAGGACGGAGGAGAAGCGGCCCGATGATTCGTCGCAGCTTTAAGGGAACGGACGGAGTTCCGCCAAAGCCTGTACCATGTGCACATGTCGTGCAGGACAGGGCGATGGCGAAGGAGCTTATGGCGTCAGGGTCGGGCGTGCGATCCGATTAGATAGAGTACGGCCCCACTGTATTTTCAATTCCTCGCTCAACTCCGCCTTGCCGAAACGTGCTTCTGGTTTTCCTACGTTCTGCTACCTATGTCGTCTCAATAAATTAACAAGTGCCTACGTGGGGAAAGATGGCTCCCCCAGACGAAGGTCAAGACCGACCCAAGCTCCCAACGCACGCCGCCGTAACGGAGCTGAACAACCGCATCACCCTCTCCCTCGCCCGCTTTTCGAACCTCACAGGCCTGCGCAAACCCCCGCCCTCCTCCTCCTCGTCCACCTCGACGAAAAGGCCCAAAAACTCATCCAGAACCGACGCCTCCTTCTCCTCCCTCAAGGCAGCAGCCACCGACTCCCCCAAACCCGCCCGATCCCGCCGCGCCGCCGCCGATAACGACGACGACGACGACGATAACATCGCCATCCTCCGCGGCGCGGCCGGCGCGCCCAACGCGGGGCTGGGCCACGTGCCCGCGCCCACGCCCAAGGCTGGCGCCGCCGCCGCCGACCAGAAGCTGCGCGCGCGCCTGCTCGGGCGGGGCGCGGGGTCCCGGTCCCAGCCGGCCGTTGCGGACGGCAAGAAGCGGAGGCTGCAAGCCGACGACAGCGATGACGAGGAGGACGAGGAGCAAGGCCGGACCGCGCTCGGGAGGAAAAAGAGGGCCGTTGCTGCTGCTGCGGCTGTTGAGCAGAAAGACGACGGCGGTGGTGATGGCGACGAGAGCACGACAACAGTAGTTCCTACCTCTGCCCCTGCCTCCGTCGCTGCCGCTGCCGCGCCTCCAGGATCTCCGGCGCTAGACAAGGACGGCGGCGACAAAGCTGCGTCGTCGCACAAGAGGAAGAAGCGCAAAAAGAAGCATGGCAAAAAGAAAAGCGGTGCTATAAAATAGACCGAGACTCAAGTCATTATAGCATAGCAATAGCAATGCGCTTCCTTGATTCCGCGTATAAACGTCGGCACAGACTGCTGAGCGAGGAACTACCTATACATACGTAGAGATTCGCTATGGTAAAGAGACCAAATGGGCTACAAGAGCTGCGATACGGCCCGCAGGCCACGTAGAACACATTAACACACCTCAAGGCGCAACTCTCACATCGTGACTACGGAGCCAACGAGCCTGGCCGTCTAGAGGAAATAAAAAAAAAATCGCATTACACCAGAAAGCCAAGAGTGTGCTATCAATACAAGAAAAAACATTACCAAAACGATTATTTCCCTTTCCAGATACACCGTTGGCAAAAAGACATATAGTAGATAATCAAGGAAAAGATAGGTTAGAAACAAGAGAAAATAGCGGAAATTTAGACAAGGATAAAATAAATGGCAGGAGATTGACCCGAAACGAAATAGACAGGGGGGACAGGACTTTCCTCGGTTGACCATCGGCATACCGCCCAGTCCCCAAATGATGCCAGCGCGAGGCGAGAGAAGCACCAGAGTAAAGTCGGTTGAGACGGAGAAAGAGCAGACGAAAATGAGGAGACCAAAGACAAAGACCTCCAAAAATGATACCTGGTACGCCTTTCTTGTTTTCCAAAGGCTCAGCCAGGATTATGGGGATTTCGCACGACGAGATCGATCGACCCCTCCAGTAGCAGGAAATTAAAGCAAAGGAAACGGTGTCGAATATGTGCAAGTGGGCAAATCATCCTTGGATCCGCCTCGAGAAGCAAAGACGCACAGTATGATGATGGTGATGGCCGCAAAACGTCAGGTGTGGCGCCGAGGCATGTTGGGTATTGGGCAGTCGAGTATGTAAACTCGCACGTGCCAGATATCTCGCTGCCGCGGGACCCGATATGAGGGGTGCGCGGAAAAGGGAGAGGCAGTGAAGCGAGGGGTTCCACCATAAACTTCAAATGCTAGGCCGGCTGGTGGGTGCTTCCGGAAATGTATCCAAAATTATATCCAAAATCCCGGGCCTTAGCCGCCGACCAGGGAGTGTGGTTATACGAGTCGTTTTCGCTTGCGGTCGTCATCCCCGCGTGGGCCGTCTCCATCTTCATTTGCTACCTCGGCTGTGTCGGTCGGGTTGAGAATGTGCGCCATGCTGCCCCTGCGCGTGGGTGGCAAAGAGTTGTCCTTGACCGCCAAGCTGCTGTTTCGCCCGGCCGAGCCCCAGGACCAATTCGTCAGTGTATCCAGGCCGCTACCTCCATTCGAGAACGGCGGGGGAGGCGATTCGGGTCGGGATGGCGGCCTGTGCTGCGGGTGGTGCTGATCTCTTTGTGGTGGCGGTGGCTGATGGTGCTGCTGGGAGCTGAGCGGTTGGAGCGAATATGACGAGAGAGAGTCCCTGATGCGCTGATCTTCGGCTCCCACGGCCCTGTTCGGCGATGAAGGCCATTGTGTAGATGGCGGGCCGGAAGCAAATGGGGAGGCGCCGGTCACAGGGGCAGGCGGCCACCCGTGAGCGCGGATGTCCGCAGACGTGTGTCGACGCGTCAAGCTGCTCGGTGGGAGCTCCACGTTTGCGAGTGGGTGGGGGGCCGGAGGTGGCGGAGGCGGCTGCGGTCGCATGGAGGACGGGGAAGGTTGCGTGGGCGTTGTGCCCGAGCCGATGGATCCGTAAGGTCGCCGAGTGCTGACGGACAGGTTCGAGGGGACAGGAGGCCTGTAGTAGTTGGATTGCCGCGGCTGCGGGACAGCCAGGGTCTGGCGACGAGGGTCGTCTTGCGGAAGCTGGCGGGGCGAGACGGGAGCATTGTCGAGATGTGAGAAGTACTGTCGGCTGCTGGGAAAAGGCTGGTCGTGTGGCTCGTCCAAGGTCCGGATTATATCGACGTGTCTCTGCAGATTTGCTTGCAGCGCGACTACTGCGGAGTGGAGAAGAATCATGTCAGTCCAACGCAAGTGTTGGGGTGGGGAGCCTACCGTCGTCTGTGATTAGGTGTTGAGAGGGGGCGCGCCAACACCACTTACCTTCTCTGTGGGTAGGATTCTCAGGGTTCGGAACAAGGGTGAGGACGACCCGCGCGAGCTCCGAGTTGAGTTGCAGCAGTCGGGCAAGAGTATCCATGACGGCCTGTTGCTTGATATGCATATAGTGGGAGGTCTCCTCGCTGCGCTGTAGCCTCGTGGACATGTCGTAGACCATATGTTCCATGTTGGCGAGGCGGGGGTCGGGATGGCCCTCAGGGATCGGCATGGGCTCGGCGGGGGTGCCAGGCTGCGGAGGCGTCGGTCGCTGTTGGTTGTACTCCTTATGAACAAGCGCATGGCGCGAGGCGCGACGCTTTATTTCGCGCAGCCCGACAAGATCTCCCCTTTTGAAGTTGCCGTTCCCGTGCTTGAATTCCCAGAGTGTCGCGTCGTTTCCGTTGTGGAAAACATCACTCACTGAATCCGCGATTAGCTTCTGTCGTCTGGTCTGGCAGATCGCCTCCGTGACGCAGGTCCAGGACAACTTCAGAGTGCGTACCTTTGTGGAACCCATACATGTTGAGCTGCCTTACGAAAGACGAGATGTTGGTGTGCTTGAAATATTGTCTGCGAGGAGCGCCGTGGTCAGCTCGTCGTGCAATGGCCCCTGGGCAGAGGCGGCGGATACGTACGCCAAAACTTTTGAAAAGTCGTTCGAAGGCGACATGATAAAGCTCTCCTGGGAGTGGGACCACGAGATCAGGTGTTGTATGTTGGGATCTTCCAACATGCTGCGAGCGCAAAGGCAATGTCAGATCAAGGGTCCAAAAAGGCCGCAGGAGGACGGCGGGCTGACGCGGGGGCGATCTCTCGTCTCACTTGTAGAGCTTGTGGATGAATGCCGTCTGAACTATCTTGGGCTGGTGGACGGCAGGGGCGGCGGCGGCCGGGGCGGGCATGACGCCCGGCATGGGGTGCTGTTCCATTTTTGGGGTGGTGCTCCTCTGTTCGGCGGTGGTGCCGGAGCCCAGGCCGTGGCCATTGACGTCGCTGTCGGGGCTCTTTGTGGCCGAGGGAGGAGCCGAGCTCGTGGGAGTGGTGATCTCCATTGGCTCGCCGGGGGACGGGGCGGACATCTGGATGGTCGGGGTGCGGATGGGAACGGTTCGGGAGACGATGGGGTCGCTATCTCGCATTTCGGCCAGGTGGCTTCGATGCGCCGTTTCAATCGCGGCCGCCATTTGCGCTGCGGGGGAATGCGGCAACAGTCAGCTCCTGCAGTTTGCAATTGAGCACGAGCTGCCGTGGCGAGGTGGATGGTGGGTGGGTTGACGGCGTCTGAACGCTTTGTCCCAAGGCGCGGAAAAGGGGGATTCGTCCCGGTCGGAGGAGCGGAGTTGGGTCGGGAGCGCGCTTGACGCTTGGCTGGCGAGGGTGCAAAGGCGGGGGTCGTGGGGGGACACACCTATCGCATTCTCAGCAGAAAATTATCGGGGCGGTCAGGGGCTGCACTTGATGCCGTCCGTCCTCGATGGTGCGCCGAAAGCAAAGGCGATGCAGGACAGGCGGGTGCGTGCCGGAGCTTCTTTGTTTTTGGGACGTTCGAGTGCGTGCGTCTACTCGGCACAATCGCGAGCTCAAGGTTGGTGCTTGGCTGGCAGCGGGCTCAGTGCACCTTTTTTTTTCTTTTGTCTGCCGTCTCAATTCTCAGATTCCTGCTGGTTCCCGGCGCCTCCTGCAAGGCATGGACCCGCCGATGCTGTCCAATAGCAAAGCAGACGGTCAGCACCTCGCCCAAACGGTGGATGCAGAAAGGAAGACGGCAGGATCCAATTGTGACAGGTGGAAGAAGAAGAAGACCATAGCCGCAAGCTCGGTAGGTAAGCGGTTGTTGTAGGTTGAAGAGTGATGGTGTGTACCTCCCCGTCTCTGGTGCCCACGATATACGAAAGCCAATGGAGAGGGAGGGGGAAAAGGTAAATAAAATAAAATAAAAAATAAGGCACCACATCCAAGGTTGGCTTGGCGAACCGATGATGATTGTTCACACGCCCCTCCTGGCTCGAAACGCCAGTGCCGCTAATAAAATGTGGAGGGCTTTTGGTGGCGCACAGGCGCAGACGGTGTTTTGGTGTGGGTGTTGAGTGCGTTGAGGGAGAGAAATGAGAAATGACTGGAGCGATTGGGTTTCCGGAGCCTACCTAGCCGTCGCCACGAATTTGCGCGATGAAAGGATACTTCCTTGGAGTGGTCAAGGACGAGATGCCTGCCCTTGACCCTGCGTGAGCTGCTGCGGCTTTCCGTGAGGAACCGGGAGCAGAGGCCGCCCGCTTGGCACCACTTACAAGACGCGCTAGCCCCCGACTGGTTAGCGAGAGCGATTGGTTATCTGACCGCGCAAGTCCAGGGACTGTGCAGCAATGTGTCTGAGTTGTGAGTGAAGGCTACAGATGCAAGACGGCGGCGGGCGACGAGCCAGTTTTGACAGCGAGGTTAAAGGGGCTGCCGGTGGTGTTGATGGTTGATATGTGATGGGCAGAGTAGCTCGGTAGCAAATCTGTGCGGGAGCGCGTGTGCTTGGGATCCCCTGGCGGCCAGAAACCGGCACAGTTTTTACCAGATCGGGGCGATTGATGAACACGACGACGTTTGTGGCGGTCGAATGCGGACTGATTGGACGTCCAAAGGCGGTGGCTCAGCGAAGACTGCGGGAGAAGAACACAAAGAACAAGCTCAAGAAGCACCGAGAAGCTCGAGCGAGAACGGGCCGGCGAACGGAGCGGGGACCTAGGTTATGTGAGCAGAAAGCAATTGAGCAGAACTCCGCCCCGTCGAGAGCACGACAAGGGTGAAAAAAGAAAAAGAAAAAAGAAAAGAAAAAAGAAAAAAGGAAAAAAGGGACGGACGGGACCAGACGGGGGCCGGCCTGGGGTCCAACTGCAACTCTCTCGCGCGCTGGCCTGTGCCAGGCCTGCTTGGACAGGATGATGGACTGATTGATGCACCGATAGCGTCCCCTGTTTCCGAATCTTGGATGAAGGGATCGTCTTGGAATCTGTCGCAAGGGTTCTCCGCCGCCAGTGGGACGTGCGACTCAACCCCCAGCTGGCGGGGGCCTGTGTGGGGCCCCTCTGTGGCGGCCGGGGCCCTGGTAATGTGGTCCGAGTGCCCTGCTGCAACCGAGCTCGGCAAGCACCGGCCGGGGCCCTAGTGCAAGCTGATGCAGTGGCCGCTGCCCTTTCCCCTGGGGCCCCAACTGGCCTCAGTGCTTGCAGTCAACCCATGTGGCCGCCTTGTGGGCAGCAGCCAGGCCGAGGCACGAAGGAGAGAACGCGCGTGAATTCTTTTCCAACAACATCTTCAGCCGAGCCATGGACCTGAGTGAGTGCGGTGCATAAGCGCCGCCCGAGGCCCCTCCGGGCTTGCGGGAAGCGAGATGAAGGCCGGGTCTCTTTCGTCCAACAACCGGCTCCCACCTGGCCGGGTCCCGGTGACTAGGGGCTGGGGAGGTGGCACACCCACACACACACACTCTCTCTCTCTCTCACACACGGGACAAGACATTGGAATGTGCGTCCGAGGACAAAACCATCTCGTCTACCAACTGACCGCTCCATGTGCTGATTTAGCCCACTACCCACTGCCTGCCTTAGGTAGGTACATATGCAGCAGGTGTCACAGTCCGGACCAGGCACAGGTGCATGCCATGCACGCCCATGGGATGGGCTCGGTGTGGAATAGGCGATGGGCGAGCACTAGGCGGCACATGTGATCAATACAGCCACGCCGAGCCCGCCACTAGCAGCCCTCAAAGGTAAATAGAGGTTATGTTCTAGGCGGAGACCCGTGGAAAAGACGGAGGATTCCGTGATGACTACTAAACTGGCTTCTCGCTCAGAGCGAACCTGGGGCGGACAGGACGCTCCGGCGCCCGCGGTGGCTTGCGACTTACATACTAGATAAGCCCTTAGCGGTGCGCCTCCGACGCCTTCGGACGGAACGAGCGTTTTGACACGGGCGCAACACGAACACGACGGGCTGACAGCTGATGCCCCTTTTTTTGTTTTTTACTTTTTTTTTTTCTTCCCCTCGCCGTGCAAGGAACAAAAATAAAGAACGAGAACTACAGTCGGCGGTATGGGGAATTGGCTTTTGCAGCCAATTCCAACGACGACTAGCGTCCCCGATGGGTATTTTGCCCCATCCTTCCACCTGCCTCGTGGAGGTTGCTTCTCCTCCCGTCGTCCTGGCCAGCATCCCGGGATTGCCCTGTATCACCCGCTTGTTTCCGGAATGAAAAGAAAGGATACGAGGCGTGGGCGTAAACGGAGAACAAAAAACGGGACTCGGGTGCCTCCCAGCGGCCGGCATCTCCATGCCTTGTGGGCGACTAGTATGTAGCGATCGATCGCCGCGCGCGCTCTGATTGGGACTCGCGTTCCCACTCTCTAGACCGGCCGCTGCCGTTGGGGCAGAGGCGGGCAAATCTCGCCTGAGCTGGGCATGAAGCCAAAGAGTCGAATGGAGGCTCACCACCTATACGCCATCGAGGCCGTTCCCTGCCGGCCTTCATGGGCATGGATGTCACGGCACGCCAAGATGCATTCAGTTGCGACCAGTCAAGCTCACCGACTGCGACAGTTTGGACAACGCAGGTACCTGGTATGTACATACACACACGGTGGTCCTGCCGAAACCGATGCCGAGTTGAGGCACACCCGCGGGGATTTGTTGTGTTCTCGTCTCGGTCGATCATTCGCCCAAACCATCCCGTTTTCGTTTTCCCGGCACGTCTTCCCGGCATCCCCATCCTACTACTTGCACATCCTCCATCCTTTTGGTGCGGTGCGCGGGGCAGACGGGCTAGCATACCCTGTCGAGGGGGCTAATCCGCTTTTCATCTGCCGGGGCGGGCTGTCTTGCATGCTCGCTCATATCGCCAATGCAGAAACCAGTGCTGTGTGTCGCATCACCATCACATGCGCGCTGGCTCGTAGTGCTCGCATTAATCGTCTCATCGTTATTCTTGGCCGTTGTCCAAATCCCGTCCCGTCATTTTTGGGTCGAGTCGACCCCTGGTGGTTGTTGTCGTTGCGAGTGTCGCCGTCTTTGGGGTCCCTTTTCTCCCCGCTGGTCAGCCGTCAAAGTTGAGAGTTGATCGATTCTGGACAGCCTCTAGGCCGAGGGCCGGCCGACCCCTTGACTCGAAACGGAAGACGGATTCGTCGCGTGGGAGGGGTTGCACCAGCCACCGACCACCACGGTAGCACTCGGTATGCAAATCGATTCCATGGTGCGCTGGTGGGAGGACGTCGGTGCTAGTCAGTCGCGACGTTCTACCTGCTCGTGCGTGCGTGCGTGCTGCCGCAGCGGCCACAGCTCCCTAAACTCCCCCAAGTGGGCAGCTGGCTCGGGCTGGCAGTGGGGCGTGGGGCACTCCTGGCCTGGGAGGATCCCGCGGGCAGTGCCAGGGAGCTTGTTGGTGGAGCTCGCCCCACCGATTCGTGCATCCACCTCTGTGTCTGAGAGCTTCCATGCACGAACGAACAATGCGCCTAGAGATCCAGGCCACAACTTATGTCGGGGTTGTGTTTTTTTAAGGTTTTTTTATGCACACCCGCGATTACAAAGGCGTGTCGCACGGGCTGCCAATCGTAAACATTCCAGCCCTTCTGTTACCAAAAGAAAGCACACGAGCGCCTGCTCCGTGCCTGGATCCGTGCTAAGGCAGGCGGGGGAGGTTGGAGGACGCTTGGACATGTCACGGTAGGAGGCGGCGGAACTAAAACGACACTGACTGGAACAAATGACAGCCCCAACCCAGGGCGAGTGCTACATGTGCATCCATATGGGCGGGCAGCCACCTGGTGCCCATATCCACCGTTGCGAGAAACATCAAGTGAAGGCGACCTGCAAAAATAGGAAGGCGAAACCTCGTGTGTGGTCAGCCAAATCTCGGCTCCATGAGGCGAAAGTCGCCGTTGTCGTCACGCCAGGGATGTGGAAAAGACTTTGGCGCCCGGCTGCAGGAGCCGTTTGTGCTCTGACCACCATCAAGCATGTCAAACAACCATCAATCCCTTGACCAACGTGGCGGACAAATAAAAGCTGCACGGCAGATTAACCCAAGGCCGTGCGGCTGGCTTTCTACGGCACCAGTGCGAGCCTTTTTCCCAAGGGGCAAATCATTCGGCCGGGCAGCAAACGAGTCTCCGAAAGGATTCGTTGCTCGGCGTTGGTTTGTTATCATTTTCGACTTCATGCGCCCAGCGTTTCCGAGCCAAGAAAACGAAGGAATAAGAAACTACAGTGGAACGCGCGAAGGGGTATGCTCACGGCTTGCAGCACAATTTATTCACCCTTGCTGAATTTTGCCTTTGCATGTTTCTCCTTTGGATTATGCAAAGCAAAAAAAGCAACAAAAATGAATGTCTTGGCCGCTACGCATCTTTCCGCTCCCACGCACCCTTGCATGTGTGATCACCATTGCGTTGTTGGGAATTCCCCTTGGAAGCCCAGCCCAGCCCGGGTGCTTTCCTTCTCGGGTGCAACCCCGGGGATCGGCCCTATTCGCTGCATCCCTTCATACCAACTTGCCCAGGTTTCCACCCAACCTTCTCTTCCCTTGATGCCGCCGATCTCACCGTGTGTGCCCTGCCCAGCACCGCCAAGAACAATAGCGGGTAACGGGGATGGGACGGAGAAAAGAAAAAGAGGAAAAAAAAGAAAAAAAAAAACTGGTTGGAAAAGCAAGCAAGAATGGATGAGCCCGGATGTCTGCAATCCCAGCTGCACGCGGCTCCGGGAAATTCGTGCCCCGAACCCGTCTGGGCACGCCTGCCTACCAGCCGTTTGGTTTGCAGCGGAAACGTTCCTTTTACTGTACGTCTCGGTTGTGCCTGAATCCGGCAGGTCCCTTTGCGCGTTTGGTGCGTGGTGTCGTCGATATTCCAACGTGCGGATGGATGCCAGCAGCAGGGCCGGACGGGGGTTACGTCTCATCTCATCTATTGGAATGCACACATGTATATACCTACGTATGTATGCATGTATGTGGGCAGGAAGCTACCGAGCACATTTACATCATCGCGCGCGTGCATAAATATCTGCCTAGTCATGAACGATCGGGAAGTTTCCGCGGTGATCTTTCACAAGGGCGGAACTATCGAAACGCCTGCGTCTGCACCTGAGCGCATGGCTGCAACCGTATTCGGCATCCGGTGAGCCGGCATCGTGGGAAACACTAGATAGGGTTTGTTGTGGCCGCTAGGCCGTCCTTGGGAAAAAAGGGAGGAAAATATGATATCTGACAGAAGACGGAAAGCTGAGAGTCAAATTATTGTGTGGCGGGTGGTTCGAGATGATCAAATTCGCCTACCGACCGTAACCTGCTCTTGTCTTTTCTTTTTCCTGCCTTTGCCTCCGAGGGCTGCGCATAGTCGGACGTGGCGTTCATGGCAAACACATGGCGGGAACGCGCGTGGTCTCGCTTAGGCCGGACGGCGATCAATCGGCGACCAAAAGTTTATGGAGGGTGATGGAGAGGAGAAGCAGGACGTGGGCAGAAGAACCAGGACAAGTCGTCGATACGAGGAGCATGGTGGCGATGGTCGGTCGAAGTGGCCACTGCATAGGCAGACGGACAATGATAGGAATTCGAGAAACCAAAAAAAGAAGCTTGATACATGCCCAATGCGATAATCATCAAGGGGTGCGCATATCCGTTACGTCGTCAACGTTAAGCATTAAATAGGTACAAAGAAAACAAAAATATGATGAAGCAAAACGCACGCGGGACGAAACGGAAAAGTTCAAAACTCCTCATCATCATCCATGCTCTCGTCCTCCCTCGCGGCCGCAACACGCGCCTCGCCCAGCTCGCGGATCTTGTCGCCCAGTATGTTGAGCCCGTACCGGCCCGCGATCTTGCACGCGGCCTCGATCATGCGGCCGGACCGGTCGCGCATGAGGCCCACGATCTCGAGCGCCCGCATGCCGCGCTCCTCGCCCTCGCGGCACTCGGCCGCCAGCAGCTGCAGCAGCACCTTGTCCATGTCCACCTCGACACGCGCCAGGCTGGCCGCCGTCGCGCGCCTGCTGCTCTTGGGCTCCGAGGAAGACGACGAGGACGAGGCCTCGACCCGGCCCACGAGCTGAGCCGCCCGGATCGCCTTGAGCATGAACTGCTGCTCGAGTCGCCTTGATTCGGCGTCCTGGCCTTCTCCTTCTTCCTCCCCATCCTCCTCCCCGTCGTCCTCTTGTCTTTTTTTCTTCTTCTTGCCGCCGCCGCCGCCTGGGGTTGAGGTCAACGGCACCGAGAACTCAAACTCGGACAGCAGCGGGCGCGGGAAGTAAGGGTATTGATCCCCGCCTTTAAGAATGATGCAGTGGAACTTGTTGTCCGCCACGGCTATGGGGAAGTATGTCTCCTGCTTCCGACCAGACGCCAGCCGGTTCATCAACCGCGTGTCTAGGAGCGGCACCCAGGAGGCGCCGCCCGGCCGCCGCCAGTGGAGGAGCGTCAGGAGCGTGCCGGTAGAGTCGTATATGCAAGGGTCCTAACGAAGGCGCGTTCAGTCAGTCAGTCAGTTGGATCGATGGTTGCTTGCAGCTAGGCATCAGGCACTTACGCCCTCGTCGGAGAAAAATACGCTCTTGAGCGTGGCGCCCTCGGGCAGGGCGACCGTATCTTCACTCTGACGGACGACATCGTTCTTGACGTCCTCGATGGAGTACTGGAGGCGCGCGGAGCCATCCGGGCCGGCGGGCCCGTTGCCGATGGTGAGAACGTAGTCGCGCCAGCTGGCGCACGTCACCATGGGCGAGCTCTTGGGGCGGTAGACGCGGTAGGGGACGCCGAAGAGCGTGTAGATGCGCACGTAGCCGGCCGTCGTCGTCACCGTGACGAACGAGTCGCTCAGCGACATGGCCAGCACCGCCTCGCCGGGGGGAAGTTCGGTGCGCCAGTCGGTCCGCTGCGTCCACGTCTCGTGCGGGCGGTAGAAGACGACGGCCGGCCTGCCGTCCTCGTTGCTGCCGTCGGCAGCCTCGCGCGGTGGGCACGAGAAGAGCGCGCCCTTTTCGTTGAGGCAGGCCTTGTCGTAGAGAAACGTGTCGGTGAAGTGGAAGTCGCGGTGGAACTCGTGGTCGTAGAACTCGACCGTTACCGTGTGGTGAGAGTCCTGGTCCACCGTCCACACGAAGCCGATAAGGTTGAGACACAGGTACTTGCGGTTCCCGCGCCAGGGCGTTGACCCCGGCTGGAAGGCTTCGTGGTAGGAGAAGCGGACCAAGTTGGACCGCTTGCTGGCATGTTCTGCGGGGCCGGTGCCATCATGTGGCCGTTTGCCATTGCTATTGAGCGTGTACCCGGCGCCATCGTCGTCCACGACAAAGTCGTCGTCATCTCCAGGCATGCCTCCGCCAAACGAGTCCAGCGAGTCCGGCGATCCTTGCCTTGGCCGCTGGGGTATTGCGACCTCGGCACGACCGCCTTCCATTGGCCCACGCCTCCCGTTGGCCGAGATCTCGCCCAAGGGGTCGTGGTAAAAAGGGGATGGCTGCATGGGCAGCTGCAGCAGCGGGGTGAACTGCGAGGACATGAAATCCGGGCAGATAAAGACCTCGCCGGCAAAAGTGGTGAAGGAGAGTATGTTTTTGGAAGGATGCCATGATATATCCATGACCTTGCTGGCCTCGTGCCTCGCGACGACGGACTGGTCCTTGGTCTGCCACACCAGAAGCTTGCCGTCCTTTGCGGCGGTCGCGAGCAGGGCGCCATTGGGCGACCAGGCGATGGCGGTGATGTCGCCTTCGTGGCCATTGGCGAAGACGCGCTGCTTCTCCCAGTCATTCTTGGACACGACCTGGATGTCGCGAGTTGGAGTGGCGACGGCAAAGGCCCGGCCGTCGGGGTGCCAGGCGGGCAGGGCCGAGGTCTCGGACTCGAGGTCGAGGGATCCGATGATGCCGTCCACCTTGCGGATCAGCTCGGGCTGGTCCGAGGTCAGCGAGTAGACGTAGACGACGCCGTCGGTGCAGGCAAGGGCGAGCAGGGCGCTGCGGGGATCGAAGGCGAGGTGCTTGGTCTGGCGGTTGTGCTCGCGGGCCTGGCGCACGACCGAGGTGTCGGCGACGTTGACGATCTTGACGACGAGCTCGTCACTGGCGACGGCGCACCACTTGCCGTCGGGGGACAGGGCCAGGTCGCGGATGGGGAGCGGGGTGCGCAGCAGGTAGGACTCGAAGGCGTGCGTCTCGAGCGAGTAGCGGCTGACGGTGCCGTCCTCCGAGCCGACGACGAAGAAGCCGGCCCCGGCGGCAACGGCCACATTCTGCTCTGGGCATTCGTCGATGTTCTTGGGTTCGCCGTCGGAGCCGGTCTGGTAGCAGCGGATGGTGTTGTTGGAGCCGACGGTGACAAGCTGCCTGCCGTCGGGCGAGTACGCGCAGCGCGTGATTCCCTCAGTGTGTCCCTGGCGTGGGGAAAAGCGGGAGGGCGGCATCTTTTCGCTGGTGAGTCCAGTCGGTCGGCCCGTCGAAGGGAATCCAATTGTCCTCGACGACGTCGTCGGCGGCGTGAGGGACGATAGTCAATGGCCCACGACGCGTCCAGACGGGAACTTTTTACGCGTTGAGTGGTTCTCCATGTCGACGAGCCAACCACTTTTTGCAGGGCCCCGCCTTCTAGAGCCGCCCCACACTTACAACATCGAGGGGTTCCTGGTCAGAGTCGGAGTGACATTCATCTTGGAACACTTTCCTTGGTTGGAAAATAATTATGGCAAAAAAACCCGGAGCATCCTTCATAGCACTGCATGTTTGCAACGCTCTGCCGGTGCTATAATGTCCAAGTCTTCTGACCCCAGACATTTCTTCGAATCAGAGCAAGTCCCTTCCGTCACACGAGAAATCCTCTCCCAAAAAAAAAATGACGTTTGCACCAAGGAGCGACATGGGCTGTCGAAAGGGCACTGTTTCTGACTGAAGTTTCCTTTCTACAGTGCCCAGCAGGCAAAGAGGGAGAGGCGGGATGCAAAGTCTAGCAATAAATATGGCAACCCCGTAGCTCTCAAGTCCAAGATCTTGGCCGCCATCGCGGATCCACGCTCGTCCTCTCCACCCGCCATCTTTGTTGCCGAGTCGGCCGGCTCGGTGAGGCATATCAAGCTGAGCGTATGTGCACAAATTGTTACTTTCTAGACACGGAATATCTGGCGAGAGCAAGGTCTAATGCTCGACCCCCGATCCAGGATGAACCCGACACTAAAACAGTGTACCGCGGCCCTTTAGCCCCCGTGACGTGCGTCGCTGTAGGCGAAGCAGGGGGCGGCACGCTCTTCGCCGGCTCGTGGGACAAGAGCATCTGGTCGTGGGACCTCGCTACGGGCCAGCAAGGGCGCAAATACATGGGCCACACCGACTTTGTCAAGACAGTCGCCTGCGCCAGGCTGTCCTCCAGCAGCGGCAGCAGCAGGGAAGTGCTCATCAGCGGCGGCGCCGACAAGCGCATCATCGTCTGGGACGTCGCGACGGGCAAGGAGCTGCACGTGCTGCAGGACGGCGTGGTCAAGATGCTCGCCGTGCAGCACCTGGCCGTCGACCCGGCGCGCACCACGCCTGACGAGATCAACCTCGTCAGTGCCTCGAGCGACCCGCACGTACGCCGGTGGCGCATCCGCGAGTCCTCGTGGGAGCAGGTCGTGGATGAGGCGCCCGACCCGGCCGCGCCCACAGGCTCGGGCGTCTTCGCGGAGCGCCGGACGCTGCTGGAGCACGAGACCAGCGTGTACCGGCTTGCGTTCGCGCCCGACGCCGACGGCGAGTCGCTCGACCTGTGGACCGCCAGCGGCGACGGCACGGCCAAGTGCCTGTCGCCGCGGGACGGCACCGTGGTCGATTCTTTCGACCACGGCGACCACGTCAAGGCGCTCGCCGTCGTCGGTGGCTGGGTCGTTACGGCAGGCCGCGACGAGGACCTCAAGTTCTGGGACCGCACCTCGGGCGAGCTGCACTGCACCCTCGAGGGCCACTACGACGAGGTCACGGACCTGGTGGTCCTCGGCGACGGCCGCCTCTGCAGCGTCAGCATCGACGGCACCGTCAGGACCTGGCCCGTCCTGAGGCCGCAGCTGGATGCGCTCATCGCGGAGCAGCGGGAGGCCGCGGAGGGCAAAGTCAAGGAGCCCGAGGCCGCCGCAGCGCCTCAGGAAGGCGTGTTGTCGGCGGAGGAGGAGGCTGAGCTCGCGGCCCTGATGGATGACGACTGAGCCTGTGGCCGTTGAGGTTCCGGGTGCAAAACATGGCAAGAAGGGCCATGAGCCGAGACTCCAAGGCTCGCAGGCACTTGCCTGTTGCATCACGACATGCGCATGTCCGTTTTGGTCCTTTCGCATGCACGTTATGCGAAAGTGATAATTCATTAGATCAAGCTATTCTTCTTCGGAGAGCTCGCTATCAACATGCCCAGAACCCCGACGCCAGATATGTATAGTAAAGCCTCTAATTCGGCCACGTGCTCGACGCCGCCTTTGGTCTTCCACCACTGGGGGTGGAATTTTCCTCGGAGTCGCCGGTGACGGGGCGTGACACTAAGCATGTTATGCAAGACACGGCTCGGCAACGGGACCAAGACCATAGGCACAAGATTTTTTTTCTCGTATCGCGGCAAACGGGCGAAGGCGGCTTCGACGTGCAGACACATGGGTGGGTAGTCTGCTAATGACGTACTTCTTGCTTCTCATACCGCTCCTTGCTCCCATGTGGAAAGTTTTGCGCTCTCATGGCGTCACACGGCAGACAGACGTGACAACGCGACTTCATACCACGCGGCGTCTTCCAGGAGGGAGAGAGAGGATTGCCCGTGAATGCATATCCTGCCAAGGCGCAGCTTTTTCGGGTGACAAGAAATCATTTCACGGAGCTGCAGGCAGCCGGGCGCTAACCTGGCCCCTGCTCCTGTCGGCGTCAGCTCGGAGATCCCCTTGCTACCCAGACTCGCACTGGATGGGATGATCACTAGCAGCAGACACTGATCGAGTTGGTGTTGGGTTTGGATCGGGTTCGCTTCTATGTTGTTTGCTCCTTGGTATAAGCGTCTCCATGCGGTCTTCCGTGGCGCAGCAAGTTTCTTCGTCAGGACGCCAAATTGCTGATGCCATCACGAAACGGCATGACGAGACCACGCAGCTATCCAACACCAAGGCAACAGCTGATCGTGTTTCTGTCGCAGCTGGGGCGTAGTCGCGGGGATCACGGCGGCAAGAGATTGCAAATACCTCGTACTGTACGTGCAGGGGTGGGTGTGGTTGATTAAGGCTGAGAGCTTCACTCCGTATCATTTCGCTGTCCTCCTGTCGCACGATGAGGCGTTCTGGAACGAAAGGCAGGGCATGCATGTCTCTCGGCCTGTCTCGTGTGATATTATGGCATATCCGGGAAGCCCAGAAATCCGACCAGGTGCGCTCCATGCCTGCAAAGCTGTGATGGAAGTCGGACTAAGGCTGTTTGCAAAGTGGAGAATTTCCCCCAAGGCAATATGTGATCCTTGATCCTGGTAACAATCCCCAGAGTGTGCTGTCCTTGGTTGGGGATGGATCAAGATGGATTCGACCCAAGATTGGGAAAAGGATAAACGCACCTACATCTCCACCTGGGATATAAACGTACCGATGCTCGACTGTAAAACAAACATGCAAAAGTGCCATCAGGTTTGGGAGCTGAAATCAGTGCTGGATTTCCCCGAATGTAGCCGATATGACACAAATCTGGAAATCTAGACTCCATCCATGAATGGTATCGCCTTGCCTGCAAGGTGCTTGCGCTAGTGGAAGGATTCCCAAGCGTGCCAGGGAAGAAGAGATGGGAAAGATGTGACTAGGATAATCGGGTCATCTGGTGCACGTCCTTTAACCGTTTGCCGCCCGACACGGGAGGATTCATCTGGGCCTTCCTCTGCACAATTGTACATGGAAATCGGGCATTGACCTCGTCCGCTCAACCGTCCATGATGCCATCGCTCAACGCGTCCTGATGGAAGGGGCAAAAAGGCCATGCGTTCTTCCGGAGGTACGTTGGAGTATGCACGAAAGACATTCCGCGACGGCCAAACCCAGAGAGAATCAGTAAAGGAACGCCCGTCCATCGGCTGCGTCGAGTGCTTCCGGAAGGGCAGCGGCTGTCAAACATTGAACCCTTGGCTGAGGGATGCTTTTTATGCGTTGCCGCGGCTGGCCGGCTCCCCGTGGGGCCTCCTGTCGCATAACGCGCATGTCTCGTATTTTATCTGCTTCTGGGATGCGTGCTGTTGGATGTGATAGCGACGTGTTGCTTTTTAAATGAGCTGAAAGAGACAAACTTTTCCGTAGCTGCGTTGGGCTGGGGATGATAGACCGGGGATGCTGATCGGCGTGGAGATTTTGGATCCCGCACTGTGCAGGCCCCAGAAGCTAATCGGGCTGCCTGCGCAGCCATCCCAGCTGATTGGATCTGATGGGCCGCTTGGCGTGCATTGACCAATGGCCCTGGTTGCCTGGCAAATCTTGGTTGGCCGGCGGGCCCCTGCAGATCCAAAGTGGACCAGCGAATTCGACACGGCCACTAATTCTCGAGATGGATGCTTTGATCAAGAGCAACCTACCCAACCATTTGCCTGCCTGGCCAAGCCTCCCTACTCGGCAGGTCTGCTGAGTGGCTGTCGGGGCGACGATGCAGCTAGCGGGCCGATGATGGGCGGTCTGCTTCTTTACTCCGAATTCCGCCTCGCCTGGTCGCCGTCGTGGTTGGCAAGCACTCATGTCCAGCCACTGGGCAGCTCTCCGTTTATCTGCTTTCAAAAATGTGGTGGTGCCCCATCATCCAGCCAGCCATGTCCAGCTGCTGAAATGTTCCGGTCCAGTTGTTCGGGCTACCAACAAGGAACAAGGGAGGGACAGACGGCGGCCGCCTGGGTAGGTACATATGCCACCACTACCGGTCTCGCCCACCCCTTATGCGCCGGGGCGCTTGCTGGAAAAGCCTTCACCTGCCTTCCAACACCGCCTCCAATCAGTGCTTCCGTTCCATTCCGTCTTTCCCCTTTCTGTACCCTAGCGTTTCACCGTGCCGGCTCGCCCCTGGTCTAGCCTGGCCCTAGTCTGAGCCCCGAGGTACCACGCCCGGCTCGCCGCTTCAAGTCTCGAAGCGACTGCTGAGGGCCAGAGGACGGCGTTGCGGCACAAACCTCATGGCGGTGAAATTTCTTCCTTTCCCTTGTGGCTTTCTAGTGTTGAGTCTGTTCCTGTGCCAAGGATCAGGCTCCTTGCCTCATGCCCTGCTGGCCCAAACCCGTTACCCGAGAGCGAGCGAGGACGCGAGAGGACCGCCGGCCTGCCGAGTAGACGCCAGGGACTCGGGCAAATATCCCACGTGCACGACGCACCGTCGAACGCCTTGTGCCCCTTGTGTCCACCCTCCACAGCCACTTATGCTTGGGTTTTCTTTTTTCTTTTTTTTTTTTCTTTTCCTTTTTTTTTTTTATTTTTTATTCACTCTTATCTGTCTATTTGCTTTTTTTTATCTGCTTTGTTTTTTTCCTCGGTGTTCCAGCCTCAGTGATCCTCAACAACGACCGCCGTCGGCTCCAAACTGCCGTTGTGTTTTTCTCCTGGTGTTGATTCCGCACATTCCGCCTGCCCGTTCTCGTCTTTTCGAGACGCCGCCGCAGACGGCCGAGTCTTGATATCCTTGCCGTTGTGACGACCGCCACCCACTCGTGGCCACCCTACAGCCAGACTCTAGTCCGCCCGGTTTATCTACTGCGTTTCTTGCCGGCGGCTCCATCAACCCTCTCCTGCGGGCCGGCCGTCGTCAGGTCCCCGGCATTCCGGCGGCATCATGATGGACTACCATGGCAGTATCGTGGCGTTCGAGGGATCGCCCGAGATCGTGTCGACCCAGCTGCGTCTCCTTCCGATCTCGACCCAAATATTAGTCCTCCCGAGCATCCAGAGCTACATGCCAGAGAGCGCAGACGACGCACCTTTCGACGCCCGCTCGTTCATCCTCGCTGTTCACGAGGCCTCCGTGGCGAGGCGGAAGTTGGCGACAGACTTCCTCAGAGACTCGAGCCCAACAAGGAAGAAGCTCGTCTTCCTCAATGGTGGCGCTGCCAACGCCCACGCCTTTGCCGTCACCACAATCCTCCAGCGAGAGCGTCTAGACGGCCATGCCGAGGCCGAGGCCATATTTGGGGAGCTCACCAAGTATGGCGTGGGGGCACTTACCTACCACCGGAACCAGACCACCGATCCCAACGGAGGCGCGCATGGTATGGGTGACGTTGCCCGAGAGTCCAAGGTAGGTGGCCGACCGTGCGAGACGTGCAGGCGGAATCTGGACCAACATGGGCAAGTCGTCGAACCGAAGTATGTGCTTGGAGTCTAATGCGAATTCAAGATGCGGACGCGAAGTAAAAGCCAACCGGCGCCCGCGCATAGGTTCATGTCCGAGTCTCCGGAGCCAATGCCTGCATTCCGATACGGCAAAATCCGGCAAAAAGAATGCGACCTACCCCCGCTGTGTTCAGAGAAACATCCGTCCGCCAGGTCATTCTCGAATGCGGTCATTGAGCAAGCGGCCATCCTCAACCTGGCCCCCCTCGCAAAGCAGAAGTCTCCGAGAAGGGCCCGGTCATTGGAGCGGCCCGCAGCTCCCCGGGCAGTCGAACTTAAACGGTCGGCCTCGGTCGGCTCCCACAGGAATCGAAAGGGGCTGGCAGGCGAGGATGGTCGACGCCCGTCATGGCCCACAGCCGCCGTCCCTGGCATGACTGGCGCCCTCAATAGCAGACCTTCGGTATTGGATCTGCGAAGTGCGGTTGTTTGCAAACCAAGCGAAACAACCATCTCTCGTCCATCTTCCCTGAGGAGAAGAAGACCAAGGTCTAGGCGACGAGGCTCCGGCGTCGGGACGCATAGCTCTGACACCATCCCGAGAGTTCCCGCGCTCGACCCGTCTCTTTTTGGACCCTTGGAGCCCGTTCTGCCGCTGTTTGAGGATTTGGTCATCCACTTCATCGGCGACACGCGGCACGTGGTGCTGGAGGCGATGCTACGGAAGTTCCAGGCACTTGTCAATGCTAAGCCGTCTTCGGCCATTCTTCCGGGCCGTGACGACGGCGCGACTGAAGCCACAGAGCTGCCAGAAACGCCGACCACACAAGCGTCCAGGGCGAGCATGGCTGCTCCCACGCAGCAGCCCCAACCCCCGCCGCCGGTAGACGATGACGAGTACGATCCGTTCAGGCCGCAGAGCTTACGCATCGGGCCGCCGAGCGACAGGTTCGGCACGATGCACGTGGGTGCCATCGACCCGCCGACACCTGCGCAGACGCCGCCTCCTCCCAGCGTCGACGACAAGCCCATGTTTCGCGAGCTGCCCATCACAGGAATGAAGGCCGCCGTCAACGTGCAGGACGCGCTCCGCTCTGTTTTGAGCACCTACTTCCCTTCCGACGATCGCGGCTACGCCCAGAGCCGCTTTCCCTTCCTACCGGAGGACGAGGAGCTATGGCGACCGGTCTTTGGCGCCGCCGAGCCTAGGGGCCCGCAGCTGCACAAGCGGAAGCTCAACCTCATCGTCGCCATCGGAGCTCAGAACGATGTCCCTAAGCCCTTCTTGGCCGCGGTGACGACGCAGGTCGAGAACATTGGCAACAAGACGGTCAAGGGCTGCACTACCAGGACGGGCCGTGTTGATTTGAGGTACGAGATGCTCTTCCTTTCGAGTCTTGAACTTGTGCTTTGCAGACACGAACGCGCCAAACCTTTCGAGGTACTAAATATGTTGCTTCTCCAGATACCTCGTCGCCAACGCGATGCAGACGTTTCTGATAGCGCAGCCGAACAGCAGCGTGTTTGCAAACCCCATCCAGATCGCGACGCTCATCATCCCACAGCTGGAGATGTATCTGGCGGCCCACACCGACGTCCGCTTTATTCTCTTGGAATATCCCGCCGAGCACCTGGCCACCGTGCTCGCGCTGCAGAGGCTCGCCGGGCCGGACGTGTTCAAGGTTGCGGGAGTTGTGACCAGCGCTCCCGAGGGCAAGTCACCGATGGAGCCGGCCTCGCCCACGCCTGTTTCCTCGACCGGCTCCAAAATGAGCCACTCCAGGACGACGTCGATCCACGCCATGCAGTCGTCGGCCGGCGCGGCCGAGCGGCTCAAATTCTCACAGGCGAACTTCTCGCTGGTCGCGGGCGCCACCGACGCCGAGATTGCGAGCTTCATCACCGCCATCTGGAGGGCTCTCATCGACACGTCGCCACTGTACATCCCCGAGCAGCTCCCGCCGCCGGTGCAGCAGCCGCGCGGCAGCGGCACGGGCGGCACTCCCCCGTACAACATCGGTTCGTCCCCGCTCGGTCACCAGGGCGGCCCGTTGTCGCCTGGAGTGTCGCCCTACGGCTACCCCTCGCCCACGCCGAGCGGCGCCTTCAACAACGGCGGACCGCCACCGCTCCCGTCCGACACCATGCCGCTAGCCCGCGGCGGCGGCCGGAACAACAATGGCGGCAACAACAACCACGGGCGGTCCGCCTCGCCTGCCGCGTCGACACGGTCGCGCGCCTCGCTCACCTCGACGCGCACGGGGCGCACCATGCGCAGCCTCGCGAGGCCGTCCAAGAGCCGGCTCCGGGGCGCGGCCGCGGCCGCGCTGGCACACGTGATGCCGTCCCGGCCCGGGACCTCGGCCACGACCGACACGTCCCTGTTCGACTACGACCCTTCGAACGACAGCGACTACGACCCGGAGGAGAGGCGGCTCATGCCCCTGTTTGGCCACAGGGCGAGGGCCGCTCGCAAGAGCAACAGCCACAAGGCGCTCAAGTGGCTTGGGCTCGCATAGCGGCTCGTCGGGGAGATGTCAGGGCCGTGTTGAGTATCTTGTCTCTTTTTTTCTTGGAATATTCGCATTTCTTTTTCATTATTGTCTACTCGGGCCCTACCCTCGGATTGCCCGTTGCGAAGTACCGTCGCCTTGGATTTCCACACTGCATACCAGTTGATTGTGTCTAGTTGGCAATCTTTCTGGATATACTCTCTTTGTAGCTTTTCGGTAGTTGTTTGCCTCGACCTGCTGGCCGTTTTCTACACAGTATGCCACCGTCGTTTGCTCAGATGGTTTTACGTGCGGGCAGGCTCCCGTGCTTTCCTATACCGCTGATAACACGGAAAATAATTCGGTGATGGAGAATTAAACAAGAAATGGCGAGGTGGGCCGAGAAAAGAAAAAACATTTTGTTCCAACTTAAATAGAATTAGGACGCTGGTCCGCGTCAAGAATCCTTCCTTTGGTGCCGTGGCAATGGAGCCCTGTTGTTGCGCACATGTAGTTGCGTTCCTTTTTTTTTTTTTTTTTTTTTTTCAATCCAGCTGGCAAGCCGCTTGTCTCGGATCGCGATGCCGGCACCCGCGCCTCACCTTTCCCTTATATGCCAAACTCAAAGCAGATCTTCACAGCTCACAGCAGCAAACCGGGTGGTGTTAAAAGAAAACGCCACGACCTTCTTCCACGGATGGGGGCCGGGAAACCCCAAGCTCGCTGATCCGAATCCGTCCGTGGACGGCGATTTTAGAGCTACCGAAGTAAACCCCCCTAAAAAGAGTGAGTTTTCGTAACTCGGCTCCCCCCAGGGAAGGGGCAGCCGAGTGAGCTTTTTACTTATATTTTTCTTTGTCCCGTCCTTTCTTGGCTCTCATATGCCGAGGTACGCTGATATTAATCCTCCCGCCCTCGATCGAGGACGACGATTACTCGCACGTTCCAATACCGTAACGGCTGCAAAAGACCCTTTCTATGTGCGATCGGGGGGGCAGGCATTGATTTATATCTTAGGTGAAAAGCATAGTATCGCAACGGCCGGGTGAAGGTTTATGTGAAAGGCTGGGGACTTTGCTGATAGCGCATGGGTGGGCTTCCTGGGGAATGCAGAGGGGGAAATGCTTGAAGATTCGCCGCCGGCGGCATCGTTTTGTACTCAAATAAGTCAATCTTGCTCGCGGGATAATACCAGCCGTCTTCATCCTTTTTCCTTTTTCCTTTTCCATCATCGTGACAGAGTATCTCCACGGCATTGACTCACTGCCCAAGGATCTGTGTGCCGAGAGCGAAAGAAACCACCCAAGAGCAAAGAAAACGAATATCCGGGACGAAAGTGCAAGATGCTGCTTTGCGGCACGCACGGGACGATACATGCCTGGGTACTTGTAGAATTAAAACTTGCCCGAGCAAGAAAAGGAGGAGAGTCCACCCATCACGCAGGGACGACTTTGCATAAGCTGTTGTTTTCCAAAGTCCCAAAGATGATGTGATTCTGTGATTCGCCGAGTGATGGAATGAGTACATAGAGTGACAAGCGTCCGTCTCTCCGTTTGCAGGTTCCATTAGGGGCGGACTGCAAATGTCCGCTGACGCAACGGGCACCGGCCGAGTCTTGCGTGAAACAGCAAGAGATGCGAAGCGAGCGAGCCATGGAAAAGGGCCAGGTGATTAGACCAGAGATCCAAAGGACTAGTAAACCTTCATCTATGCGTGAACGTGAAAATGGTAAAGAAAAACAACACCAGAGCAAAACAGTCAAAGAAACCCGTTGACCCCAACCCAGTCTCCCCCGTTGCCAGTCGTTTCGCTTGCCCGTAGCCAAGTCATCATCGCAGGCCACCAAGCCCCCATCACACCGTTCGCACTATTCGCCAGGTTCCGGAGAACAGTGTGAATGGCCAAATGGTGGTCACAACACGACGGCAGGTATCCATCTCGGGGCGCCAGGCTCAGCTAGGCGCATGTTAAGCACCCGGCGCTTGTTGTGCGGAAAGCAGACGAGGTCCGATTGGGCCCCTCGTTTAGCAGCAGCTGTTGCTCTGCGTCGCCGAGACGCCGTGGCCGGGACCGACCTGGACGGCCGGCTTCGAGTTGTTGGTCGTTGTCGTGCCCATCCTCTCCTTGATCTGCCGAGCCATGGTCAAGAATGCCTGCTCGACGTTGCTCGCGTTCTTGGCCGAGGTCTCCAGGAACGGGATCCCGAGGCTGTCGGCGAACTCCTGTAGGGGCTGTCAGCGGGTTGCTCACTTGGCTGCTGTCAATTTGTAACACCATGGGGAGGTGAGCGTACCTTGGCTACGGTGTACTCGACCACCTTCTTGTCCGCCATATCACTCTTGTTGCCAACGAGGAGCTTGTTAACACCCTCGGTGGCATACCTGTCAATCTCCTGAAGCCACTGCTTCACGTTATTGAACGAGTCCATGTCTGTGACGTCGTAGACGACACAAATGCCGTGGGCACCACGGTAGTAGGACGACGTGATTGTGCGGAAGCGCTCCTGGCCTGCCGTGTCCCACTATGGGGTGAAACAAAGGAACCGTCAGTCCTAGCTTGCTCCTGGGAAATGGCTGATACCGACAAGGCAGCGGGATATGGTCGGAGGGGAATCGGCTATCTCACGATCTGCAGCTTGACGGTCTTGCCATCCAGCTCGATAGTCCGGATTTTCTGCGTCTTCGGTTAGGATCACGTCACACAGTCAGACAAGGCGGGAGGGTGGTGGCAAGCATACAAAGTCGACGCCGATGGTGGAGATGTACGATTCGGTGTACGTATCGTCTGCGAACCGGAGCAGTAGGCAGGACTTGCCGACGCCCGAGTCTCCGATCAGGAGAAGCTTGAAGAGGTAGTCGTACCTGGGCGCGCGCGGAGGAGGAGGGGATGTTAGCGGGACAAAGGTAGGCGAGGGCGGGCCGATGGTGCCGGCGACGGCGACGGCGGCGGTGGAGATTGAGGGTCAGGCGGGAGACGCGGCCGACACGACGGCATCGGGGCGGCTTGGGCACTCTGCGCGGTGGCGGTCAGCAAGGCGGCGAGGGACCAACATAGGCGGCGGCGGCGGCGGCGGCGGCAGCAGGATGTGGGGACCTTCCAGGAAAGGCGGCCGAGCAGGGAGGGCAGTCGGAGCGGAAACGTACTACTCAGGGTTCATGATTGCGGTGTTGCTGTTGGTGACGGTAGAGCAGAGGAGGCAGCAAGCGTCGTGGTCTGAGAGAGCGACGATGGGAGAAGAGGAAGTGTTGGACGGGCGGGCGTTTTGATGGCGAGGCCTATCAAGTGATGGTGCGGAAGCAGAATCGGACTGGGCGAAGGTCGATTAATGGGAGTTGGCCAGCAAGGTGGTACTCGTTTCTGGTAGGGGCGGGCTGCGTCTGGGTACCAGTCACGGGCGGTCGGTCGGAGAACAAACCAGCAATGGATGCGCTGGGGGAACGGGCCATGCCATGTGATATGTCAGGTGACTGCAGGCCTTGGTGGTGGCAGTGGCGGCGAGTCACTGGACTGCGGAGGTCAGGGGACCAGTGGGGATGTGCCGAGTGGAAACGCCGTCCGCTGATAAGAGGCGATGACGAAACCTACGAGCCAGCCTGCCGTGACTTCCACTCTTGATGGCGCTTGGCTGCTGGCTCATGGAAAAGAAGGACTGCCCGCGTATGAAATCTCCATTTAACATGCTGAGTAACGTAAAGCAATATTGCCTGCAGAAAGCGAACGAGCTGTCCCTCTTTTTTTCCCAGCCGCCTTATCCACTAAGTGCCCCAGAGGCATCCAAGCAAGGTCCCCCAGGCAAGCCTCTAATCTCCCAACGACAGTAGCCATGTGACGACCGCTCCGAGGCAAGGGCACCGGAGAGTGAGTAACCTTGGCCGTTGTTTTGACACGGCTAAACGTCAGGAGGACCAAACCCTGGAATGACACGCACAGGCAGCCACCCAATGGCGGGCTTTTGCCCCTGGATGAACGACGGCCGCCTGAAAAAGAGCGTTTGGGTCGTGGCGTCACGTCTCGCTCTACGCGTGGCTGCGACTAGGTGACACTATTTGAGGTGTGTTGGGCTATGGAGAAGTCCCCAGAGCTAGTGGAAATCGTTGGAGGGCAATGGGCATGGGTCTTGATGGCATTCATGACGGCGGAAAGAGATCAATTCTGCGCTGCGCTGGGCCGTCTTGGTAGTGGGGTCGGAGCCACGGCCCAGCTGGAAGGGCCCGGAAAATGCTCGTGCAACATTGACTCAATGGAGCTTGGTGGCTTCCCCTCCGCAGCCGAAAAACTTCCCCAGACCTTTGGGCCCGCACCGGAGCTGCGGCGGTCGATAACAAGACCACCCTATAACACAAGGCCGGGGAAAAAATGGGAGCGCACACCTGAAATTGCAAAGGGCTCGAAGAGAGGAGATCGGTGAATCCAGCTAGCGACATGTCAGCCCCAAGCCGGCTCATGCGGAGGCCGCGACAGCACGCCGCAACTCTCCCGACCCTGAACCGAAACCTCGGCTCTGCCATCGCAGCCGCTTCGTCCCCCAAGACCCCAAGCCGCGCCGCCGCCACGGCCCCAGCTGCGGCACAGACGGCCCCAGCAGCAGCACCGGCCGCGCCGCCGAGGTCACGGACCAGAGCCACGCTCACGACGCTCCAGGCCGCCAACCCCCGCAATCTTCCAGAAGTGTGGTTCAGCTCCACGTTCCCTCTCGCCGACGTCGCGCCGCCAGATGGCGGGTTCGGGAAGCGGCCAGAGGCGGACGAGCGGAAGGTAAAGCTTGGAAAGAGTGAGATTTGCCCTCTTTTTTTTTTTTTTTTTTTTCTTTCTTTCTGACCCCCAGATCTCCCATCATGGATGAGGCCCTGGGCTTGCGGGTAGATGGTGGGAATCTGTGCCGGGAGAACCCTTGTCGGCGATCTTTTGCTGAGCGAAGCCCGAATTCACAAAAAACAAACAGCTTTGCGCATACTCCAAAAACACCTCCCGACGCTCCTCCAGTCGCCGCCGCCGCAGGAGATCCTGGCGCCCAACATATCTCTCCACCTCTTCCCCTCGACCCACCAGCACCTGCCCGCCGTGTCGGGCCGCGTCGCCTACATGGCGGCGCTCTGGACCAGCCCCATCGCCTGGAACCGCGTGCCCATCGTCGGCAACGTCCGCCTCGAGATCTTGTCGGAGCGCATGGTCAACGACGCCCACGCCGTCGGCCGCTCCGGCCCCCGCCGACAGGGCGCCGTCGGCGAGCAGCTCATCGTCCGTTGGCGCACCGAGGGGCGCGCCAGCAGTAGCAGCAGCGACAGCGGCGGCCCGGGCGCTAGCAACAGCAGCCTGAACCCCTTCTCGCTGTTCAAGCACGAGGGCAAGGAGTTTGTCGGCCTGTTCATCTTCGACTTCGACAAGGAGGGCAGGATCCTGAGCCACACGATCGAGCACGTCGACGAGGGCGGCAACTGGGAGCGCGGCGTCGGCGCGAAGGTTGTCGGCCTGACGGACTGGCTGCTGGGTGGTATCAGGAACGGCGGTAGGGGCTCGCAGGAAGATCCATGTCCAGCGTTCCACCGCGTTTTCCCGCCCAAGGGAGAGAGGTGATGGTTGCATGATACCCTGCGAGCTGCAAATTTGTTTAAGCTGCCTCTCGTCCTCCGCCTTCTTCGGGTTTCTTTGGGGCGAGGGCTACAAGGTTACCGATGATGGCGAGCCGAGGTGACGGCTCTGTTGAACGCCCTTCAAAACTCCCCTAACCCAATCGCCACGTCCGCCCCTTATTGCTTCTATGACGAGACTTCGCGGCCAAAACAAAACGACCGTATAACAACAACGACTGGAGGCCGAGGCTTTTCTGTGGAATGCCTCATTCTTTAGGGGTTGTAAATTAAGCTGGGCCCCATGCTACTGGCGCGGGGCACACATCTTTCTCCCTTGCTCATGATTTGCGACGAACACCTGTACAATACGGCTATTATTGTATGATTAACACGATGGATCACCACTTAGGTATAGGTCACAGTGGAAACTGGAAAAATGTCAAAGGTGCGCCCGGATAAAGCCCTGCAACTCGTCCTCCCGCACCATGAGTATCTTCTTGTCCAGCAGCGTCGACGAGACGACCGACGTGCCGCCGAGCCAGCCGCGCCAGATTTTCTGCACCACATTATCCTCCCCCGGGAGGGGGGACAGCGGCGGCGGCGACCACGACGAGCCGTGCTGCTCCTTGCCCTCCTCGACATCCCGGGCCGTGCACGCAACCAGCAGGCGCTCGGCGGCCGAGAAGCGGTCGACGACGTGGAACAGGCTCGAGAAGACACGCTCGTCGCCCCCCACCACCCCGCCGCCACCTCCACCAAAGCCACCGGCGACAACAGCAGCATTGCCGTCCATCAGCGTCAGCGGCAGCGGCGGAGGCGTCGGCGGTGGGCGCGGCGGCAGCAGCTCCTCGAGGGCGACGACGACGTGGCGGACGCGGGCGGCGTCGGCGCGGTCGAGGTAGTAGGCCAAGGGCGAGCCGACGAAGCCGAACTCGTCCTCGCGGTCCAGCTCGCCCATGAGGTAGAGGGCGTCCAGCCGGAAGTTGAAGTAGACCCTGGCGGGCGCGCCGGCGCGGCGCTCGCCATCGTAGTCGCCGGGGGCCGGGACTGTGGGCAGCGGGGCGCGCCAGGCGAAGGCGGGCTGGTAGTGGCGCAGGGCCAGGGCGCGGGACTCGCGGCAGGCGTGGAGGAGGACGGGGACGGCGGCGGATGGGGCAGCTGCGGAAAGACGGCGCTGGCGGGCGCGCAGCTGGGCGAGCTTGGCGAGGCGGCGCGGGTGCGAGGCCGGCGAGGCCGGACAGCAGGCCACCATGATGATGCGCGGCTGGATCAGCTCCTCCCAGACCCGGAGACGCAGCTCCGGCGGGAGGTCGAGGAAGCGGGGGAAGCCATCCGCGGCTGCTGCAGAGGAGGAGGAAGAAGAAGAAGCAACGGCAACAGCAACAGCCGCGTCTCCAGCCGGGGATGATGCCGGCGGGGCCGTGGCGGGGCCGTAACGGCCGGGGCTGCGACCAGGACCAGGGCCGGCGGCGGCGGTGGTGGCCGTGGCGGTGCGGTGGTCCGTGGCGGTGGCGTCGGTGGCGCCGCTATCGGAGGAGTTCTCAAAGCCGTCGCTAAAGACACAGAATTCCAACTTGTAGACGACCGGTTCGAGATGGTCCCGTGCTCGGCGCCATGCAGTGTCCATTATTTTTTTCTTCTATTTTTGCGGCGACCACTCTATCTCTTGCCCTTTTCGTGACGTTGTGCCCTGCCCAAGACCTGACTCTCCCCCATCTGTATCCCTCACCGCTGGCAATCAGTAGCCGCTCTGAAGACGGAAGATGGATGGAGGGTTGGTCCTGGTTGGTCCTCCTGGCGCACAGGGAGGACAGCGGGGTGTGGCGGACGGACAAAAGCGGCCGCGACTGAGCGACCAAGACACGTCGACAGCGCAGGGGGGTCGAACAATCAGCCAGCCGCCGTTGCCTCGATAATTCCGAACAAGACCGAGAGGCGGAGAAACAAAAAAAAAAAAAACCAAAGTGAAGCACGAGCTGCTGTGCGACGATGCATCGACCGCCGATCGCTCAATCAATACGTGTCAATCGCTTCAGCTGCTGCGACCTCCGTGCGTTCCCCACCCCACCCACCTGATCCTCTCAGAGCCCGAGCCCAGAACCCACATCCCACCGCCCGCTCGAGAGCGCCCTGCCGTCTCGCCTCGCGATGTCGCCTCCACAATAAAGTCAATGGTCTGGAATGGAGACACGGCAGCTTCGCCTTGCCCATCAGCTATTCCGTCTCGAGCAACTCTTCTGCCAAGGAAACCTTGACAGAGTAAGGAGCAAAGCGGTCGAGGGAAGAGGATGCGGGACACTGACCCGAGCCACCCACCAGCAGCAAAACAAGTCACTCAAATCCACACACGAGTCCACCAGCGAGAACAACCCACGAAAACAGAAAACGGGATCCAAACAAGGACCGCAATCTCTGGCCGCGACCTCATTGGCTCTCGGGACGAGTCTCCTCGTCATACATTCTCGCTTCTGCGCTCTGGCTGCCACACCCCTTCACCCTTCACTAGGAAGCCGTGCAGCCGAGCCTGGCTCCTAGGCAGGCTGTGACTCGTCTTTTTTTTTTTTTTTCCTTTTCTTGCCAGCCGCCCTGCCTGCCTGCACCTCTCGTCGGCTGCGTTCGTCCGATAGGGTCAAATAGCAGCCAGCAACCGTGGCGCTCTTCCATGCTAGCCCTCTTTGGAGTCTAGCCAGGTACCTGTCCGGCAGGCTTCGTTCCATTCTGCCCCCGTCACACTGGTCACATCCCATCACACGTCCTTCCCACCCATCCTGTCTGTGGGCCTCTGTTTTTTCTCCCTTGTTGTTGGCAGCCAGCCTCTCCTCTTTCGCTGTCTGTGCCCGCCCTGGTCGACGGACGGACTATTGCCAGCCAAGGCCGCCACTTTTTGCCACGCTGTTGCAGATTTGCTTTTTATTTTCTTCTGTTGTTTTCTCTCCCTCGCAGGCTCCGTTTTGGACGTCCGAAGAGGGGGAGGTCGGGTAACTATGGCCCTCTGATTGGGCGTATGGCGGCCGTTTGCCAACAGGCCCCAGTCACGTGATCTTTGCCGCGCCAACCTCGCAACCGCTCTCTCTCTCCTCTTCTCCCTTGCAGGCCACCATCTTTCCGGCAGGACGACATCTTCTTCCTTCCCACAAGTCCCCAGCTTCGCCCGATCGGTCTCCTGGACGCCACAGCCTGTGCTGGCCTCAAAGCCCGAATTTCTGGTTGTTGGCAGGACGCATTCTCGCTAGACAACACCACCAGCACTCTAAAAACTCCACCTTTCTACCCCCCTAAAAGCGGCGCTGCCCACCAACCGCGTCCACAAGCTCTCCCCACTCCCCCAATCATGGTGCTGTTAATCGACAGGTGGCGGGGCCGGATACAGCTGCTGTCCCATACCCAAAACAGCGTCGTCTACGCCGTCGACACCGACGATGGCGTCGAGGAGGGCCACGCCTCCGAGACCGCCACCGTCCTCAAGGGCTGGGCCGTGTGGTACCGCGGCGAGGAGCCGCTGGGTCCCCTCCGTCCTCCTGACATCGCCGACTGGATCGTCCGCCGCGAGGCCGCAATTTACGAGCAGATCGGCAGCCACGAGTTGATCGTGAACTACCTGGGCGTCGAGTCCGCCGTCCTCCGGGACGCCGGCACCGAGCCCAAGGCCTGGGCCATCAGGCTGGAGCGAGCCCCCGGCAAGTCCCTACGCAGCTACCTGCGCTGCCCGGCCCCTCCGGAGCGCGAAAGACTCGACTTGTGCCTGCAGTTCGCCCGCGGCGTCGCACACATCCACTCGAAAGGCGTCGTCTGGGGCGACATCTCGACCCGGAACGCTCTCGTTTACAGCTGCCCGATCCCCCGGCCCCAACCCAGGAACAATTCTTCTTCTTCTTCATCGTCGTCGCCGCCTCAACCGATACAGTGGCCCCCATTGGGACCATGGCGCATCAAGCTCTGCGACTTTGGTGCCGCCGCGCGGTTTGAAAACTACGACCACGACTACTGGGGCGCCGAGGTCCGCTACACTCCCCCAGGCCCCTCGGCCCACCTGGACAAGAGGCGAGACATCCAGAACGTGGGCACCATCAACCGCGAGCTGTTCGCCCTCGGGTCCGCCATCTGCGAGCTCACCGAGTGGTACGTGCCCTACGGGCCCGAGTACGAGGTCACCTTCGAGGAGGTGCAAGCCATGTTGCTCGCCAACGAGTGGCCTGAAATATCCGCCGACAACCCGGCCGCCGACGTCATACGCCGCTGCTGGGACTACGACTACCCGGCGGCCGCGGATGTCGTCCGTGAATTGGAGCGAATCATCGATGGGTTACCAGCCATTCCGCAGGATGATTGAAGGCGTTTCCCTCCGTGGCGAATTCCTCTGACTCTTCTTTCTACCTTTTTTTTTTTTTATGTTTTTCCTTTTCTTGCTATCTTTCCCTATGATGGAACGTGACATGATAAATTGTAAACGCGAGCGAAGCGTGCTCTGTCGGCTCTCAGTGTGAGCGCAATTGTTACAATGGTTTGTTGCACAGGAAGAGGTCACAATTTACGATGTTATGATGACAAAATCCAAAGAACACAAGACTGTTTCGCCGTCGACCTCTGTCGATACGTCCCCCTGACTGCTTCCGGTGGCGCTGAATGGATAAAAGAAAAAAAAGATCTGAAGTGATGAATAACGCCCGGCCCTCCGTCTATCTCCCTCTAGTCCTTACTTGGCTTGGGCCTCGGGCCCCAGAGTTTTGAGCTGCAGCTCCTCTTCCGCCCCGGACGCAGCTGCTGCTGGGCGGTTCCTCCTCAGGAGGTGCAGCAGGTAGATGCCCTCGACAACGCTGCTGCTCCGCTCCCCTTCCTCCTCGGAAGGCTTTTGGTGGGTTTGCGCGTCCCTGGTGATTTTGACATTGCCCAAGAGCGAGGCTGCCAGCATGCACTGTGTGTGGCCAGGGAGGTTAGTACCTAGGTAGTGTCTAACAAAGAACGAACGGGGCAGCCAGCCGAAACGCTTACCAGCACCATCAACGGCACTATGGCCACGAAAGCCCAGACGATGGCCATCTGGATGTTTTTTTTTTACAGGCGAACCAGAATGTCAGCTTTTCTTTTTTTCCCCCCTTTCTTCTCCCTCCCAACGGTGCATTCACAAACCTTGATCTTGACCATGGCGGCCGCCCGCACCGCCTCGGGCAGCCTGGACAGCTCGTCAAAGTTTCGGGCGCCCGTGCCGTCGCCGCCCCCGCTGCCCACCAGGTTGTTGAAGACGGTCGTCATGACGGTGAGGCCCAGGGTGCCGCCGAAGGGGAGCATGACGCCCATGAGCGAGATGATGGTGGCGATGTGGCCGGGGAAGAGGCCGACGGCGTGTAGCTGGACTGTGAATAGTGGAGCGAGAGGTTAGCCGTCTGCTCCAGAACAAAGACGAAGAAAAAGACGAAGAAAAAAAACAGAAAAACAACGTCATTGTTTACCTGGAAGGAACCTCAGTCCCGTCCCGACGCCCGTGAGAGCCATCATGCCGTAAATCGGTGCTGTCGTCTCTTCGTACAGGGCCCAGGCGAGCACGCCGACGCCGACGGCCTCGACCACGGACCCCAGCATGATCGGGACGAAGGTGTTGCACGGCCACCTGTTGCAGAGCAGGATGGCTAGGATCACGCCGACTGCGCTTGGTGTCAGTTTCAGACACAGGAGTTGAAGGGGTCGCCAGCTTGACAGCTGGTGTATGCGGTGATCTTGTGGGTAAACCGCGTGCTGCACATACCTCCCAAACCCGGCGTGTAATAGATGAGCTGGACTCCGGCCTTGCTGGCATCGTAGGACTGTGGCGTGCAAGGTCTGCGCGTCAGTATCGCCTTGCCGCAAGGGGACACACTCGCGATCGACAGGAGGAAAACCGACCTTGACCATGGTGAAGTAGATGTTGCAAAAGTACAGGACCTAAGAACCACCCCAGATACCCAACAAGTAAGTAAATCGGTCAAGGGCAGGGGTGCATGAATGGTGGATGGGAAAAGGTGACACTGACAGAATACATAGCAGCACCCGTCGCAAAGTTGATGTACGCCATCAAGCCAACATCCTTGGACGTGAGCAGCTCCCACGGTATCATGGCCCTCTGGCGCACGAACCGAGCAGCCAGCCTGCCGCCAGGCGCCATGGACTTCTCCCACAGCGCAAAGACGGCGACGAGGACGAGTCCCAGGCACAGCGACGCGAGGACGTGGGCGCTGCTCCACGCGTACGAGACGCCGCCCCACGTCAGCGCCAGCACCACGAGCACGAACCCGGCCAGGAACAGGAGCTGGCCGCCAAAGTCGACCGTGTTGAGGCGGGCCCAGAACCGGGCCAGGCGGCTGTGGGGGACGGGGGCGGTGGTGGCGCCGTCGCGGTGGACGACGGGGCGGGGCCCGACCAGCTCCTTGCGCAGGATGAGGAAGACGAGGATGACGGAGGCGGCGCAGATGGGGAGGTTGATGCCGAAGCACCAGCGCCAGTTTGCGCTGGTGAGGTAGCCTGTGTGGGTTGTTAGTGTTTTTTTTTTCTTTTTTTTTTCCTTTCTTTTTCGACTGCGTTAAACCGAACCGAGACGGGGAAAGGCGATGAACAGACAGACATACCTCCTACGACCGGACCGACGCCGTAGCTCATGCCGGCGGTAAAGGCAAAGATGGACCAGTTCTTGGCGTTCTCCTTGAGGCTGACCTTGTCGGCGATGATGATGCGCACGATGGCGCCCATGCCGGCGCAGCCCAGGCCCTGGAGGCCGCGGCCGAGCAGGAGGACGGGGAAGGCGTCGGTCGGCGCGCCCGTGCAGAGGGCGCTGCCGACCATCATGATGAGCACGCACGTCTGCAGGGTCGAGTGCCTGCCGAACACGTCGGCCATCTGGCCCCAAAACGGGATGAAGGCCGCCGAGGTCAGGTTGAAGGCCGAGATGATCCAGTTGAGCTGGGAGACCTCATCTGTTTTTGACAGGGGTCAGCTTCTCGTGTCCGGGCCTGATGGAGGAAATGCTGGAGAGGTGAGAGAGGTGAGGGTAGATGCATACTGAAATCCTTGGCGATCCACGGCAGCGCACTGGCAACACTAGATATAGGGGCGGCAGCGGATGGAGCCTAGAAGTCAACAGACAGGTACGCGACCAGCCTTTCATATCGCGAGCGGCACTAACATGGTGACGTCCAGGGCCTGCAGGGCAAAGGGGAGCATGAGCCCGCAGATGATCTTGATCCTGTACTTTCTCGCAGCTCGCGCCTCGTCGCGGCAGCTGTCGCACTTGCCGCTCTTGATGGACGGTGCTTCTTGGGCCGCGGCCTCCCCCCTGGGTTCGTCTTGTGAGGCTAGGAGGCTGCTAGAGTTGTCGGCTCTTTGGTGGTGGCAGGAAGGCGGAACTCGGGGTTTGCTGCCTTTATCCCGTGCCTGCTTCTTCTTGACGTGCCGGTAAAGCGAAATCATGGCGGGCGAGTGCGTAGGTCCGCCCGTCTGTAGGTATGGACTTGAAGGGGCTGGAGAAAAAAACTTGGCGTCCTATATCGTGAGAAGGAAAAAGGTCTTGGGCTCGTGGTAGTTTGGCATGAGAAAGGCAACGAAGAGCCGGGGAGCCGAGCCGCACGCCAAGATATATCCAAGACTTTTGGTACAAGTGCAACAGTTCCCTCCCGCTAGCGACGTCGTTGCGCACCCGCGTTGATGCGTGCGTGGCCGTGCGTCAGCCCGCAAGATGGAGCCGCCTGGTGACGGAGGAAGGCGGGTGGATGGGAGACGAGATTGCGGCGGCAAGGCCAGCAGCACCGCCCCGAAATTGGAGGATGGGGTTTCGCGTGACCCTCTCGATTCCCATTCTTCTTTTCTTAAGGTTCTATCTTTCTTTCCTTCTCCACATGCCCGCCTTCCAAGCTCGTTGCGAGTCCGGCGATTGGAAGGCACGGGCGTACCGGAAGGGACAAGCCGGATCGCCTTTTCGGGGTATACAAAGAGCGCGATCACGTACGAGGCACACAGCACGCCTTGGCAAGGAACGAGGGCGGCGGCCAGGAACCAAACATGGCTCCTCCTGGACGTGTTTGGCTCCGCGCTCGGTGGCACAAATGTCTGGTCTCGCGACGGGAAATGCGACATGGTCAAGAGACCAGACTCGATGGCGGCCGTGTTTGCTGTAAGCGAGCAATACGATGGACATCCATGTCCCATTCAGGATGCTTCCCTTTTGCGAAATACGGGCGCAGCCGTGGCCGCGGCATTCTAACCAACCATCTATCTCGGTAGACAAGGAGAGGACCTGCTAGAGAACAAGCCTTTTTTTTTTCCCCGCGTGGCAAGCGTGAGGTCTGACCCACGTAATGGTACTGTGCATACATATTGCTGAGGCCTCCATCGCCAGGCGTCAGACTAGACTTCGAGCTCTTAGCCTATAGGCTAGGCCTCGTCAGATCGCCAATAGGGCGCGACGCGACATGGGCTCTCACCCTCAACCCAAGTAAGCAATGGAGGGAATTTAATCCGATGTGGAAAAACGCTGCGAAAGCGTCAGCTTCTGGAAGAGAAGCTGCCCACCAAACCGTGAGCTTGGCATTCGGCTGTCCCTGCCGAGCCTCCACCCAGCCGTCAACGGGATGCGGTTCGCTGGCCTTTTCCTCGGCGTGCCCCGCCAGTGGGGTCGTTTTTTTTTTTTTTTTTTTTTTTCGCTCTCGGTTTCGCTTTCGGAGCCGACTGTGCTGTGCTGTGCCGCCTCTGTTGTTGGTGGCACGCGAGCCTCAGGAAACAGAGTCGGTGTTCAGCCTCTCTACATTACGCAAACACCGGCTTGGAGTGCGACCCCGCTTGTAAGGCGAGGCGACGCCAGAACGGAGAGGCGGTCGGGGAGGATGAGACATGCATTTGACAGTATGTGGAAAAGCCGTTTACTCGTGCCTGTGCTCTGTGCGCCCGCCCGTCAGAGCATTGGATGACGCACGCTGCTGCTTCATCTGGATTGGGATCGATCACTGCAGCAGACGACAGATCAGTCAACGGACGCCCGTTTTGCGTGTCCTCAAAAGTTGGGGTATAATCATCAATTTCCATGTTTATGATTTACTTATTCCATTATTTAATACCTAGAAAGCAGCCCATCGTGCCATTGCATCTCAGCGGGTATAGTAAAAGAGAAGGGAACTTGGGGATCCATAATGTCCGTCGGCCGGATCCATAAAGGACTAAAAAACCTCATGAAGCCGAAGGGCGTCCGTGGCTTTGTCTTGTCGTCCGCTATAAAAATGAACGCACCGTTTGCTGAATGAGGACGAAGATCCAGATCACGGGGTGGTGTTTGGGGCTGGTGGCTCGGAATCCGATCGGGGGACGCCCCCTGCCTACCCGTGCTGGGAGCACAGAGACGGCCTGCCTGTTCTCGCTGTCGAGGAAGAGTGTGTGACGATGAGGCTTATAAATGTTGTTTCTGTCGTCATCGGTATGCCGTATTCACTGTCCTTGCACGCTCTGTCCTTCCCTTCTAAAAGCTCGGACATAAAAGAAGCCATTTTCACTGTGTCAACGCAGTGGATAACCGCGACGAGACAGGATGTGTTCCGTACTAGATGTTATTTTTTTCTTTCCTTTTATCTCTCTCTATCTCCTAGGTGTCTCCGTGCCTGGATATCTTCACGCTCTTTGCGGGCTCCGGGAGCCGAGACCGGTTTGCTTTCCGCGTCAGGGACACCGGGACTGCACGCACCCTAAGATAGTTCCCTTGCCCGTTTATTCAAGATCAGTCGATGGAACTCTATGCACCTTCGAGATTGATATTGCCTCGAAGGAGGCTTAAAGACTGGACCTACAAATATCCCCTGCGTTCCTGTGGCTGTTTCACGCATTGGTTGGCAGTAGTGTGAACCATTCGGAAACGCAATGGATTGGCCCCGTAGCCAACGAGTTGTTCAGGTGAATGGGAGTCAGCGAGCGAGAATAATGGGATTTACGTCTTGCCGGTAAACGTGGATTCTGGCCTTGCTATCAACTCAGCTGATAGTGGACCGCCACAGCGGCAGCCCCTTTGGCAGCTGAGCCGGGAGCGTCTACTCCAGCGGCAGCTGCGGCTTCCGTTCGGCCGGGTCGAAGGGTTGGCTTCGTCATGGGTGCCTGGGCATGGGAATCTCGCTAGCGTAAGCGTTGTTTGAAGGAAGCTTTCACGTGCTTTTGTCCCTCAGACGAAAACGGCTCGCCCCGGCCGCTGAGGAGCGGACAGCTAGGGATGACATTTGGTCGCGGCTTTTGGGCTGCTGTACGGTTATCTGTAGCGCCTTTGGCTGTTCACCTCGAGCTAATTATTCCTTTTTTTTCTTGCTTTTTATCGACCGCGTCGTCCGAGGCCGAAGTGCCCTTCCATCTTGCGGAAGCCCTTCTGATGCTGGTGGTTTGCGGGGTCGCGACGTCACGGAATTGGGGCTACAGGGGCGCCCCTCTATGGCAGGCCCCCGCTGTCCCCAAGACTGAGCTCCCCCGCATGTGACACTTCGTTGCTGATTAGGTCGTGCGGCGCGTGATACAACCACTTGCCCAAAAGGCCTCACGGCCAGGCCGCGGCGGGTGCGGTGCAGTGTCGATTGGCTGGCTGAAACACCTGGAAGAAAAGTTCCTCTTGCCCGACCGGACCGGAAGGCTGCCTATCGTCGACGACAATATTCCACACCCATCCCACGCATCCTCTCAGAGACAACTCTTTGTCCTTCCTGTGCATATCGATCTCGCACGCACGTACATTCACGCCAGCGAGAGAAACCAGGAGCCACCAGGGCGGCAGGGCCAGCAGGCGCCCACTCACTGGTGGGGAGCGAGCCATCAGCTCTGGAGCCTTGGGACTTGGCAAGGCCGTCATCGCTGATGGTCGCCACGCCTTCCTCCGCGTTGCCGATCAAGCCGTCCGGGGAATTGAGTTATTAGGCTCTTAGGTACTGCTCGACCGATGGTGGCCCTCCCCCGCCCCAGCGTCCCCGCCCGCCCGTAGCCGGCTACGGCTCTGTAAAGACGAAATTCCATTTCTTGGTCTTTGTCGCGGCCTGTAAGTGTGCTACCGCAGGCAACAGCACAGGACCTCTCGGTCTTTCCAGGTAGCTATCTGGCGCTGGCTTTGTTGCACAGCGTGCCCAGACCTGTCTGACAGGATGCCGAACACATGAGCGCCGTCCCCTGACCAAACACAAACAGGCCAAACTCCTGCGTCACTACGCCCAGTGACTAACATCCCGAGATGAATGCACAAATTCCTGTCAGCCAACAGAGTTATCACCACCCGATGCCCTGGCCCTGAAAGAAACAAGCAACACATTCTCCAGGTATGTGTGGCATCGCTCTCCTAGGTGCCCATCAGTCGCATCCCTGGACAGGCCAACACGGGGTCCCCCACGTCTCGGCAGATGGCAAGTCCTTGTCCGCCCCGGACAGCCGCATGCTCCCCGCCTTCGAAGGGACAGCCCCCTGCCTCGGTCGTGCGGAGGATGGAGACTTCGGCGTAGGCCCCGTCAAGGCCACGGGGTGTCCCCTTTCGGCTGCCCCCGTGCTCGTCATTGGTGTCTTGGCAACTCATGCTGGTCCTCGTGAAGGTGTGCCTAGGAAGCGAGCCGGGGCTGGCTGGCTGTCGCGTCGACTAGTCCCACACCCAATCCCTCTCTCTTATCCATCCCACATGTCAGCCGTGCTGGCACGAACTGTCGAACCCACCAAACCCTTGGCTACGGCGCCGTTGCCTGGTCCCCTCCCGCTCTTCTCACCCGTCTCTTTCGGGCTGTGGTACCTTTACTGGGACGCCCATTGGAGACAGCCAGCGCCCGTCCGTCTAGGCTACATCGCGCCGGATCTGAGGAACGCCTGCAGGTGCTCCACACCTGGCCATGTCGTCGAGATCTCGGGCTTGACTGACTCTGAGCCTGGTTGCCCAGCCTCTCTACATAAATATAATACTCCCTTGACGCCTCGTGCTTCCTCGGCGCACCCTGCCGGAGGGCTATCCTCTACACTATACTACTGCCTACACTTAGGTACATATCAACCTCGTTTCCCTCCACTCCGTCTGCTCGTTCATCCACACGCTGCCAGCGATCCCAGCCACCTTCGTTTGCCGCTTTCATGCTACTTTCGCTCTGCACCGCCCTCCACCTTTCCGTCCTTTAGTCTAGCTGCGATAGCCTGCCACACCTCAGTGGGATGCCGTCCTACTGCCTCCACGATTGCCACTACTTCTACCGCACCGCTCTGCGCGGTCTCAACATCTGCACCTGCGTGGCGCCGCTGTTCGCATGATTTGCAGTCCGGTCGATGCTGATTAACGAACGCTATGCCAACCCAAGTCCGCCGCTTTGTCCAGCCAAAGTCCCTTGGCGAGACTCTTGCCTCTCGCAACGCTCCGCCGGAGCCCACGACAAACTGCGCCCCCGTATACGCCGAGATAAGCAGGTCGTCGCCAAGGCCACCGACATCGGCGCCATCGCCGAGTGCGCAGAAACAAAACGGCATGTCTCTGTATAATCAAAAGATCTTAGAGGAGGGCGGTATCACTTTTGCCGCCCAGGACAAGCTCCCAAAACTTCCCATCCCCGAGCTGGAAAGGACATGCGAAAAGTACCTGGCAGCACTGAGGCCGCTCCAATCGCCACGAGAGCACGCCGAGACCAAGCACGCCGTCCGGGAGTTCCTGAGGTCGGAAGGCCCTGAGCTTCAGGAAAAGCTGAAGAAGTACGCCGAGGGCAAGTCGAGCTACATCGAGCAGTTCTGTACGTGGCCACCGCTCCCTTTTTCTCCGTTCCATGCGCTGTGGTGAGAACGCGGTGGGCTGATTACTTGCATGACTGCAGGGTACGACTCGTATCTAAACTTTGACAACCCCGTTGTCCTCAACTTAAATCCATTCTTCTTGCTCGAGGATGACCCGACGCCGGCCAGGAACAACCAGGTGACGCGTGCGGCGTCCTTGGTTGTATCAGCGCTCGAGTTCGTGCGCGCCGTGAGGAAAGAGGAGCTGCCACCGGACAAGATCAAGAATACGACCCTGTGCATGTATCAGTACTCACGCCTGTTCGGGACTGCCCGGGTCCCGACTGAAAACGGCTGCCAGATCGAGCAGGATCCGAACTCGAAGCACATCATCGTCATGTGCCACGGGCAGTTCTACTGGTTCGACGTCCTGGACGACAACTCGGACCTGATCATGACGGAAAAGGACTTGTCCATCAACCTGCAGACTATCGTCGACGACGCCATCCTGACGCCGATCCAGGAGGCCGCCAAGGGGGCGCTGGGAGTGCTCAGCACGGAGAACCGCAAGGTGTGGTCGGGGCTCCGCGACATCTTGATGCGGGAAGAGGGATCCAACAACGCCGACTGCCTCGGCATCGTCGACTCGGCCCTCTTCGTGCTCTGTCTAGACTACACAGAACCGACGACGGCGGCGGCTCTGTGCCAGAACATGCTCTGCGGCACCAGCGAGATAGAAAAGGGGGTGCAGATCGGCACGTGCACCAACCGGTACTACGACAAGCTGCAGATCATCGTGTGCAAGAACGGGAGCGCCGGCATCAACTTTGAGCACACGGGCGTGGACGGGCACACGGTGCTGCGGTTTGCCAGCGACGTCTACACGGACACGATCCTGCGGTTCGCGCGCACCATCAACGGGCGCTCGCCCACGCTCTGGGCCTCGACCAGCCCGGACCCGTCCAAGCGCGACCCAGAGAGCTTCGGGGACGTCAACCCGACGCCGCACAAGCTCGAGTGGGACCTGACGCCCGAGGTCAGCATCGCGGTGCGCTTTGCCGAGACGCGGCTGGCCGACCTGATCGGGCAGAACGAGTTTGAGTGCCTCGACTTCCAGTCCTACGGCAAGAACTTCATCACGTCCATGGGCCTCTCGCCCGACGCCTTCGTGCAGATGGCGTACCAGGCGGCCTACTACGGCCTGTACGGGCGCGTCGAGTGCACGTACGAGCCGGCCATGACAAAGTTCTTCCTGCACGGCCGGACCGAGGCGGTGCGGTCCGTGACGGACGAGTCGGTCAACTTCATGCAGACCTTCTGGGGCGACAACCCGGCCGAGGCCAAGGTGGACGCCTTGAGGGCGGCGTGCCAGCGCCACGTCGACATGACGCGCGACTGCGCAAAAGCCCAGGGCTGCGACCGGCACCTCTACGCCCTCTTCTCGCTCTGGCAGCGGCTGGCGGACGAGGAGGCAGCCGCGAGCAGCCGAGACCAGTCCAGCACAAACGGCTACTCGAGTCCCCTGAGCAACGGCGCCTCCTCCTCGGCCGCCATGGATGACGACGCCCACGGCGCGCCGTCGGAGCCTGGATCACCCTTGCTGCCGGCGTCGGCTATGGGGAGCAGCAAGCTGGACGAGGAGCAGCAGCAATACCACCGCCACCACCAGCAGAATGGGAGCATGCGTGAAACGGATGACGGCACCACGCCGTCGCGGCCTCTCAAGCACGTGCTGACGGACAAGTTCGTGCCGGACCAGAACGGAGGGGTGTCGCAGATGGTGGCGGCGACGCGGGAGCGGGGTGACAGCGCGTCGACGACGACGACGACGACGCGGTCGGTCAGGTACGCGCCGCTTCCCCTGATCTTTGCCGACCCGGGCTGGGACAAGCTCAACACGACGATCCTGTCGACGTCCAACTGCGGCAACCCGTCGCTGCGCCAGTTCGGCTTCGGCCCCGTGTCGGGCGACGGCTTCGGCATCGGCTACATCATCAAGGACGACAGCATCTCGGTCTGCGTCTCGAGCAAGCACCGGCAGACCAAGCGCTTCGTGGACGCGCTCGAGAGCTACCTGCTCGAGATCCGCCGGGTGCTGCGCATCACGTCCCGCAGGGGACTCGTCGCCCAGTGCGGCGGTGGCGTCGGCGGCGGCGGCGGCCTGCCGGCCCCGTCGTCCAGGCAGACGCGCGCGCGCGAGGTGGACAGCATCAGGAGCCGCCAGCAGCTGGCGCAGAAGCACCAGTTCGGGAAGGACCAGCAGCAGGCGCGGCCGCCGCAGAACCGGTTCAAGTCGAGGGGGAGGATGATCACGGGACCCGAGACGATCCGGTCGCAGCGCTCGGCCACGGGCACGACGTCGCCGACCACGGACAGCATGGCCATGAGCGAGGACGATGAGCTGGGTGGATGTGAGTCTCTTCTTTTTGTCTTTATCTCTACTTTTTGCCGAACCTTCTTTGTGCTGACCAGAACTCCACCCGCCTAGACGGCTTCTTTGATGCCGGCATGCTTCTGCAGGCTCTCAAGGCCCGTAACACGCCGTTCGACGCTGGGGAGACGCGGGCCTCGGAGAGGGCGGCCGTGCAGGCCCGGAGGAACAATGTCGGGAAGAAGCTGAGGCTGATCGATTATTGAATGATGTTGGCTGGTGTCCTGGTTGGAGATGTGGGTCCGGCCTGGTCTTGTTCAATCGAGGTTCTTCAGGCCATTGTTGTCTTCTCACCTGTCTTTGCTACTTGGGCTCAAGGATGGCGCATAGCGTTCGGCGACTGTGGTTAATCAAAACGTATCTTGGGCCGAGAATAGCTTGTGTCAACTCACCGTCGGGCAGAGCTCGTACTCCTACCGAGCCGTTTTGGTTTGTAAGTATGCCATTCCCCGACGTATTCTTCGGCCATGCCACCCCCAGCGCCCACGCCCGTTTCTGATAATGGCCGGCTTGTGCATCTTATTTGCTTATTTCAACCAGGGCCACCTGCCCCCGTCCCGTGATTAGATTTGAACACGGAGTTTATCCAGCGAGAAACCCCGGCGTATTGGTGAAGCAGACGACGCGGCAACCACCCGCAAGAACCTCTCGGCAGCTCCTTTTGAAAAGCCCGCTCCTACGTCGAAGCAGAAGCCCGTAGCATCCTGCGGAACTGTCCCGGCTCTGCGTGGAGTCGAGGTGTTGGTGTTACCAAGACGAACAGGAGTCGCTCGCCCCCACGGGACCAGCAAACAAAAACAAGCATCCAAGCTGCCCAGACTCTGGAGGGAGATCTGCCCGCCTACTAAGCCAGACGGGACAGCTCAGCCGCCGGCACTCGAGGTGGGGCCCCATTGTTGGACCAACAGGCCAAAATCGTGCCCGTTCTTTGCGAGACGCCGCACAAGAAGTCCTTGACACAAGGCGACCACCACAGGGTACCGTTTCTTTTGCTTCGAGCACACACGGGTGTCACGGACGGTGCCCGTCGTGGTGGTGACCTTCTTTTTATTTCTCCGGTTCCGCGTAACGTGCCGTCCCATGCTTGCGTTCCTCCTTTGATTGCGTTCTTTTTTTTTCTCCCTTGGACTTGCTTCCCCGCCACTGTTTGATCTTGTCGTGACCCTCGACCTGCCTTCGCACTTGCAAACGGCGGGAACATCCAACGCGCATAATCGACTAGGTCTTCGGTTCGAGTCTTGAACACTCAAGCTCCTGTTTTATGTCGTCGTTTGGCTTTACCCTTTCGCCTTTCTTCGCCTGCCCGCTTTCCTAGTCTCGCGCTGAAAAAAACACAACGGTCGCCATGCCCAGGCTGCTTATGTGGGCTCTGCTTCTATATGCCACCGTCACCTCGACCCACGCCCTCGCCTTTGCTCCAAAGGCGACGACAACGGCGATATTCAAGACGACCACCGCCATCGTGGCCCTCCAGAATGCGGTCCATGGCGATGACGGCCCGAGGCCCACGGCTCCTCCAGCCCTTCACCAGCTGTTCGGCCGGCAACGCCTCGGCGACGTCGAGTATATCGTCGCTCCGGACAATACCTGTGGCTATATAGGCAGCAGGAAGGAGGACGAACTGGAAGCCGTCTGCATAGATCCAACCACGCGGCGATGTGTCATGTTGAGGAACGTCGCCTTGACGTCGGGCATAGTCGCATGCTGCAACGGCACGAGCTGCGTAAGTTCTCCGACGCATCTGTCTCCACGAGACCTCCCTCAGCTGGCCTAGATGGTTAACATCGGCACTCTAAATCGACAGAGAGTCACTACCCAGTGCGTGCCTTACAACCAAATAAGCGCGGGCAACTGCGATGCCATGTGCTTGGGCAACAACAATGCATTGATATGGTAGAGTGGAGGCTATTTTGTGCCCTGTGCCAATCTGCGTCCCTAATGAGGCTGACTTTTAACGGATGTATAAAAAAAAGCTCCGAGTCCAGCTCCCCCTATTGCAATACAATGTCGTACTCGGGTGGCATCACCGACTACTTTTGCAGTTCCAACGAGTACCTGTTCCCCATTCCGGCCCGGACGACACGCATATCTGGCCCTGCCAGGAACTACGCCACCCTCACCGACACCCAGGGCGTCAACTTCAACACCGTGACGGCGCCGCCGCCGCCGAGGTCTACGTCCAAGAGCACCGCCACCACCACCAGCGACGGCACAGCAAACAGCACCTCATCCACGGTCAATGCTGGCGCCACCACCACCGCCGCCGCCGCCCCAGATGGAGCTCAAGACGGCGGCAGCAACGGTCCGGCCGTGCCCGTGGGACCCGTGGTCGGCTATGCCCTCGCCGGTGCCGCCGCCGTCGCCGCCGTCGCTGCAGGTCTGATCTTCTGGTGTCGGCACATGGCCAAACAGGCGGCAGCAGGAAACAGCAACAACAACAACAACGGCGGCGGCGGCGGCGGCAGCGGCGCCGCCGAGCTCCCGGACAAGGCCGCGGCGGACGTTTCGTCCCCGACCACGATCATGGCAACAACGGCCATGACGATGCCCTCCCCCATGACTCCTACTATCCCGGTGATCCACAAGGCGAGCGGGAACGCGGTTGGTGCCCCGCGCGACCAGAATGACAATCACAGAGGCGAGATTTACGAGCTGCATTAGGTCTTTGGAATGGGGACCGGGGTAATGGGGGAGCGCTTGGGTCCAAGTAAAAGTCGACGTCATCCAGGGAAGCCCTATATGCATCATTATATGAATTATGAAATGGTGGTTGCAGGATGGTTAGAAAAAAGAATTCATCAGATGGCAGATGAGAGATGGATTGTCGTGTAAACTGAACTGGCCGAAGCGGCCACTGAACTTGTACAGTGGATAACCAAAATAAACGCAAATTTTCGAAAAAAGCTCCATTTCACAGCCAAAACAGCGATTTTCAACAGCAAATAACAACTCAATAAAAAATGGCAAAAATATATAAAAAAATTTCGAAATGATAGCCAAAGCTTAGGAGATTTCGTGTTAGTATCTTTTTGTTAACTGTTTCGCTAGCTGTGTGCGCTGTGTCCGCTTAAAATATATTTTTTTTTTGAAACTGTTAATCGCCACGCCCTGTAAGTGCCCTGTAAGTGCCCTGCGGCCTCGTTCAAAAAAAAAGGACGCCAACGGGAAATTGTGCACAGCTTTATAGCATATGAATTTGCAGGTATAAATTTTTTTTATATTATCCCACGCTATTGAAATCTTTTCCTTTTTTCCTTTTCGTTCGTCCAATTTTTTGTTGATTTTTTATCGCGCGTGGAAAATCGCCGTTTTGGCTGTCAACAGACGAAATTTTTAAAAATTTGCGTTTATTTTGGTTAGGGACTGTAGCTGATTGGCTCAGGCACTGCGCCCTGCCAACCGCCACTGAAAGAGCTCCATCTCATGGCGGGTGGGCCTTCACTTCAACCCAATCCAACATCAGCCAACAAGAGCTTCCTGTCGCATGTGCTTTGCATCAAGACGCGTCTCTCCACGTGATCACGATACCGAAAGGCCCTCGATGCCTCTCCACGCCCGCCGCCCATGACGGACCTGCTGCGGGTGCTGCCCAACTTCCGGGTCGAGCAGTACGGCCCGCTGATCCCGGCCCTGGAGCGCAACCACGTCACCACCACGGACCTGCTCACACTCGACGCCGCCGACCTCGGCAAGCGCACCCACCAGCCGCTGCTTGACATCCAGCGCCTGGCCAACGCCGTCGTGCAGGCCCTGCAGGCCGACCTGGGCGTCGTCGCTCCCACCCGCACTCCCACGGCTGCCACCACCACCACTCCCATCACCCCCTCGCTCCGCCTGAGGAGCAACCCCTCGCGCCTCTCGGCCGCCTGGTCCACCATCACCACGCTCGACCCGGAGCTGGACCGCGCCCTGGGCGGCGGCGTGCCCGTCGGCTACCTGACCGAGGTGGCTGGCGAGTCCGGCGCCGGCAAGACTCAACTGCTGCTCTCGCTCCTGCTGGCCGTCCAGCTGCCGCCGCCGCGCGGGCTCGGTCGCCCGGCCATGTACGTCTCGACCGAGGCGCCCCTGGCCACGCGGCGGCTGGCCCAGATGCTGGCCTCGAACCCGCTACTGCAAGTTAGCAGCAGCAGCGGTGACGTTGATGGCGACAAGCCACAGCCGCCGCCGTCCCTCGACCGCGTGCTCAGCATCGCGACGCCCGACCTCGAGTCGCAGGACCACATCCTGACCTTCCAGGTGCCCGTCGAGGTGGAGCGCCGCGACGTGGGCCTGCTGGTCATCGACTCGGTCGCCGCCAACTTCCGCGCCGAGTTCGACCGCGGCAGGACCGCCACCAACAACATGGCCGCCCGCAGCGCCGAGCTCGTCCGCCTGGGCGCCCAGCTGCGCCACCTGGCCCGCACCCGCAACCTCGCCGTCGTCGTCGCCAACCAGGTCGCCGACCGCTTCGGCGGCGGCGGCGGCGGTGGTGGTGGTGGTGGTGGCGGCACCACGCCCCGCTCGTCCGTTGCCGACACGACGACGGCAACCCCGTACCCGCCCTCGACGCCGCGCTACGCCTCGTCGTCGTCGAGGCGCGGCGCGGCGCGTCTGGCGCAGGAGAGCCCGTCGCGCAGCAGTCGGCTGCTACCACTCCCGTCGTCACAACAGGCACCACCACCACCACCGTCGTCATCGTCGGCATCGCTACCCCCGTCCAGCATGCGCGAGACGTGGCCATGCCCGCGGCCCGAGCTCGCCTTGGGAGGCCTGTCGCACGACATACCGGCCCTGCTGCTGGACCACCAGCAGCGCTGGTTCACGGGGTGGGGCGACGACGAGGACTGGGCGCTGGGGGAGGGCAGCAGCAGCGGCGCCCCCAAGACGCCGAGCTTGGGGCTCGTGTGGGCGACGCAGGTCGCCGCCCGCGTCGCGCTGATCAAGCGGCCCATCATGCTCGGCGAGGAGGCTAGGCCCAACGACGGTGGGGGCGCAGGGGAAGGAGGCGCGACCAACAGGCTGCGCACGTGGAGGCGGTGGATGAAGGTCGTCTTTGCGCCGCACGCGCCCGAGTCCGGCCCGGGTCTGGACGGCGCCGTCGAGTTTGAGATTAGCGCTGCTGGTTTGCGCGGCCTGCCGCCGCCGCCGCCGAGGGGTCGGGCGAGGACGGGGAAGAGGAAGCGTGGGGCGGAGGGTTGAGGTCGCGCACCTGTGGTGAAGCCGGTTGATGGTAATTAGGTGGGACTTGGGGTCGAGCAAGCGATCGATACCTTGTTTGTTTGTAATAATATGCTAGGATAGATCTGTAATTTGGATGATCATGATTAATAGACCTATTAGCATGCATTTACCTGCGCTCCGGAGAGACCAAGCTGAGGTCGTCAACACGCATCCATCGCGGACCAAGGTGGAAAGCCCTGTCATACTCGCTCTCTCGCCATCGTCAAAATCACCACTTCACTGCACATGCACAACCCGTTCGCGAGAAAACCCATCTCGCTTGCTGCAAAGAACCCCTAGAGAGCCTCGGCCTTTTCGTGCGTACGTTACATAGACTACATTTGATGTGTGCCGTTCCCATATCCCATCTTTGATCCACCCATCTTCAGATGACGAGATCCATCCTTCCCATGCCTTGTCTCCCCCTGCCCTGCCTCGCTTTGCAGATGAAGCAACAAGAAAGGAACCGAAAGAGAAAATCTCCATTCATAAAAGGAAAGAAAAAAAAAGCCTTGATGAATATGTAGTGCTCCCGAAAAAAAAAAGTTGAGTCCCAGAATTATAGCTCTCCCTTGTGCAATAAAACCGTGGGGAGATCATAAAAAGAAAAGGAGAAGATGCGGAGGGAAAAGCACACGGAGAAGCCCTCGGAAATGGAGAAGAAGAAAAAAAAAGCCACCCATATCTTGTCGCGATGCCTGCAGTTTTGCCGCCAACAAAGGGACAGGCAGGAGGGCATAGCCCAGCCAAGAACTGTGCCGTATCCACCCAGGTGACCAAGAAAGCCAATGCCCAAAGGACCCTTTTGAGTACGCATGTGTGTTTGCTTCCCCAAATGAAGAAAAAAAACACCATATCGAAAAGTTGTAGTGGTGGGTAGAAGCAGAATAGCCGGGCAGGGCGTATGCGGTGGTAGTAGCGTGCCTTTCCCTGGCCCCAGAACCGAAGAACCAAAGGATAGAAGATTTGGTTTAAGCCAGAGAGGAAACACAAGACATAAGGAGAAAATTGCCCCGAAAATAAAGAAGACCGAAAAGCCGCCAGAATGGGAATAACCGAAAGTTCTATCCGAAGGGGGATATTGCCGTTGTAGCAGCGTTGTCAGGTGGTTGATATACGTGTACAAGCGAGAGGTGATCTCAGCTTCCGAAAAGTAAAGCGTAGCAAGCCATCCAGCCGAAGGGCGGCGAGGCAGCACACGACTAAACCTCTCTGGGGGCAACAGGACGTATCAAGTCCATGCTGTCCGAGGGCCGGCAGGGCGACCCGCGGTGGAAGCCAGGGACCACCTCGATAGGGAAAAAAAACTGAATCCTGGAGGGGGCAAAGATGTGAGACGGCAGATGCCAGCCGATGTCGAGCTTGAATAGTGTACAACAAAGCAGAGCCAGATAAGGAGGAAAGTGTGGCCAAAGGAAAAGGTCGTGATTCCTTTGGTTCCTCTTCCCCTCGACTGACTGCTTATGCTCGAATTATGTGAGGCGGGCACGAAAGGTCCCTCGTAGGTCTCGTGGACGTGTCGTGGGCGTCATGGCTGTAGTGGAAGAAAAATAACAACAAAGAAGGGAAAAACGAAACACCGATCGTGTCAAAATGCCGTCGGGCGCACCACCGTTCAAGGTCACAAAAAGCAGTGTCCCAGAAGATGCGAGGCGCGAAGAGACGAGACTCAACTAGTGGGTTTGGGGAATGAGAGGAAGAACTCTAGACCCAGTTCTGCTCGCCGTTGTCACCCATGCCGGGGCCGCCAGGAGGACCGCCAGGGAGCTGAGCAGCAGGCTGGTGCATCTGCTGACCGTGCGGCTGGTGCACCTGCTGGGCGTGCTGGTTAATGCGACCGTACTGGGGCGGCGCAAACTGGGGAGTCATCCGGATAGGCGGCGCAGGCAGCTGCGTCAGCTGCTGCGGAGCCGGCACCGTGACCACGCTCGAGGAGGGGAACGCCGACGAGGGCTGCTGCAGACCGCGAGGACCGTTGCCGGCTCCGTTGAGGCCGTTGAGAGTGACGCCGTTGGCGAAACCGCCCGAGGCCAGTATGGAAACGTTGCTGCCGCCGACGGTGCGGCCGACGGGAACCGGGTTGAGCGAGATCTGGCCCTGCGTGGGGTCCGAAGGCGTGACCTGGCCGCTCGACTGGCCGCTGCGGCTGTCAAAGGCCTGGATCTTGGCCTGGATGCGGCGACCATAGGGGGTGGCACGGATGTTGGGCAGGATGGGCCGGATGGCATCGACCAGACGGTGCTTGGTGTAGTGCGTCGAGTACTCGAGGGCGGTCTGGATGACATAGTTGGCGAAGGAGTCACGCAGCAGGCGCTCAATCTCGCCGGGAGCGAGAATCTCCTCGGCAATCATGTCCTTGGACGCGTCCTGAGCGCAACGCAGGCACTTCTCGATCACGTTGGAGCTGAACTTGTGTCGCGACAGAGCGCTGATGCGGCCGCGGAACATGCCCACCAGCGGCTCCGTGAAGGTGGGCTCGTTGAGATCGATGATGTACTGCACAACGTAGTTGCCAAAGGGGTCCTGGACCAGGGCAACGGCGTGCTCGGTGATGCGCTGGATCAGCCACACCTTCTGGTCGCCCGAGGCGTGGTCGATGCAGCGCTGCAGCACGCAGCAGCCGTGGCGGTGGGTGCCGACGTCGATGGCCGCCTTGCCGACGGCGTCGAAGATGAACTGCGACTGGGTGCAGTTGAGCTTGTTCAGGCACTTCTGGATGACGTGGTTGCCGTTGAGGTCCTGGATCAGCTCGACGACGCGGTTGCGCAGCGACTCGATGATGATCTGGACCTGCTCCTCCGTGTTGATGAACTCGATCATCTTCTGCAGGGCCCGCGTGCCGTGCTGGTTGAGCGCGATGCGGACCATGTCCTGCGACGCGTTCTGGATCAGGACCGTGCGCTCATCCTCGTTGCAGTACTCGAGCAGCTTCTGGCAGAGGTAGTTGCCGAACGGGTCCGTCATCAGCTCCACCACGTGCTGGTTGGTCTCAAGCCAGATCATGTGCACGTGCTCGGGCTGGCGGTTCTCGAGCTGCTTCTGCAGGTAGCGGCAGCCGTGCTGGTCCTTGCAGAGCTCGTAGATGGTGCCGCCAACCTGCTCGAGCGGCAGGTTGTTGAAGCGGTTCATGGCCTCGTTGTCCAGCGCGCGCCGGTTCTGGATGACGCGGGCCTGGCTATCGCGCACAGCAGGCTGCGAGTAAATGTTACCATAGCCCGTGTAGTTCTGGCTAGGATACAGCGAAGAAGGAGGGCTGATGTTCATGCTGGCCAGCTGGGTGGCGAGCAGAGGCAGGCCGTTGGGGTAGGTGGTGACCGCATTGCTGAGGCTGGGGTACGTCTGTCCGCTGCTCTGGAAGAAGCCACCGTTGGGGTACTGGTGGGCCGGCATGGCCTGGGCCGGGCCCGCCGTGGGAATGGTGGCAGGAGCAGGGACGCCCTGAGAGACAGGGCCTATGGGGCCGGCGCCGTAGGGCATAGCATTGGCATGCAGAGCAGAGCCGATCGAGGCGTAGGGTCCAGCTGCGCCGCCCTCGCGGCTCACAGCGACATTAACCGCATTTTCACCCGACAGCTCGCGGCTGTGGCGATGAGGCACGGCACCAGCAGGGATGCGACCGATGCTGGCATTGTGGTTGTGGAAGTGCTGGTTGGCATGGTTGTTGGCTGTGGAACCCATGACGGCAGCAGTGCCCGCAGTGCTCTTAACAGTGGGCACGTCGTTGGCCGAGTACGACGTCTGCAGCTTGGGCGGGGAGGCAAGAACATGCTGGGCAGGCGCGACTGAGGCGTCGTTGGCGCTGTCAGCGTAGTACTTGTTGATGTCCATCGATTTCATGTCGAACGAGCGGCGGAGCGAAGAGTTGCTCGTGATGCCCGTCAAGCCCGAAAGCTCAGAAGTACCCTGCTGGCCCGACACAGCGGACGAGGTACCGTTGGTGATGGACGACAGCGACTGCTGGCGATGGCGGTTGACCTGGCTCCAGCTGTCGCCGACGCCCTGCTCCATCTGCAGCTCAGAAGCCGACATCTTGGAAAGGTTGTTAGCCAAAGGCAACGGGTAGAAGTGCAGGAGGCGGAGCCAAAAGAGGGCAAAAAAAACTTCGAGAGGATTGCAGGTGGGAGGAAAAGATTGAGGTCAAACTCTGGTGAGTGTATCTGGGAGTATCTGGGCGAAGGTGAAGGAGCGAGGCACTGGGGAAATCTGCGGTTGAAATTTTTCCTTCTGTTGTGGGATGTGGTGGTGGGAGAGGAAAGAGAAGGAGAGAGAGGGAAGGAGGAAAACGAGGTGGGAGATAGGGTGGCGCCCAGGTTTGGATGGGGAGATATTGGAATCTGAGGGCAAAGTGAGGAGAATTCGAGGACCGCGATCCTGCCAGGTGAAGCGACAAAACAGCACCGCGACAAGCAAATGCTCAAAACGACGCGCGAGAGGCAGAATGATATGGAATATCAAGTTGGACTGCGAAGGAACTTACCTCGTGCCTAGTAAGAGTCGGGAAGCTCTCGTCGGAGTTGGAGAACTGGCTCATATCGCCGGTGTTGTCCTCGTCGCCAAAGAGGAACCGTGTCGTGTTGGTCTGGTCAAGGCCTAGGTCGTAGAATCCCGTCCTCGAGCGAGTAACTGGCATAGAATAGCGGTTCAAGCTGGAGGAGGCTTCCTGTTAGCAACAGAGGAAGCCGAGTGGGTTGTTTTCCACGCTCGTTAGGTGGGAGGATTTGTGTGGAAAAATTAGAGATGGAGGTGGTAGTGGTGGAGAGCAGAAAAAAAAGTGAAGGTAGATAAGTTGGCGGAGGAGGGTGGAAACGCAGGACTCCAGTGCCCGTCCAAAATTGGGGCCTGGACCAAATAACGAGAGATATCGACCACAGAACGACCACTCCCCCGTCTTGTGAAGCACTCCAATACTTGCAACGGGACTGAAGTAGAAGAGGGTTTGTAGGAGGAGGAAAAAAAAGAGAGGACGGTTGAGTTGGGTAAGCAGTGAAGAGGAGGAGGCATGCAAAGGCAGCAGACTGGGCCCACGGAAATTGCTCGGGTGGCAGGCAAACATGTCACCCGGAGCTGTCAACACTGCCTGCCGGCCTCGAGTGAATTTCAACAGCCACCACAACCCCATCCAGTCTTTCGTCCGAACACGCAACCACAGAGAGCACTGCAAACAAGCCAACCGACCACTTGGGAATTCGGTTGTTGCATTCCATCCCATGCTCTCTGTTGATCCACAGTCGACACTGGTCACGCAACTCCCAATAAAACAAGATCAACGAGAGGAAGAGAACATACGCGTTGGTTGATCGGTGGCTCGTGGGGTCCTGCCGGACAGCCTCCTCCTTCTCGTCCTCGTCACTGTTCCTGCGCGAACCGGGCATGGAGCGCGCCGGCATCTGGTCGTCGAAGGCGAAGCCGCGCGCCGAGGCCAGGATGCCGCCGCCCGACTGAGGCGACGCCAGCTGCGAACCGGATCGTCCGGGCCGGTTGTACAGCAGGCCCGGGGGCGACACCAGGCTCGAGGTCGAGTATCGGTTGGGCCGCGAGAACATGTTGGGGAACCCGGCGTTGGGGTCCCTGTACTCGGGAGGCGTCGTCGGCTCCGACTGGTGGCCCGCCGCGATCCGGCCAAGATCCTCCGTCATGGCTGCCAGCTCCTGTTCCTCTCGCCTCTGCTGCAGGTCCAGCTTCTGCATCTCGGCCTCGAACCGCCGCTTCTGCTCCCGGAGTTTCTCATACTCCATGCGCTTCTTCTCCAGCTGCGGGGTGGGATTCATCGCCGGTTAGCCGCTTGCGTCTTGCACTCGCATCACAGTAACAAGAACAGCAACAACATTCCCGCCCGAGGTTTTCCCCTTCCACGTCGCACCCAGCACACGACCCCTACAACCACATCTCGAGCCGCACAGTGCGCAGTCGTCGCGCCAAGAAACCACCTCCTCGCCCACAACCCCCAGCCAGACCGGGCCAGACCACCAAACTCAAACTCAACGGGAGGGCAAGAAATAGCAAGAGTGGTCGCATACCAATTGCACCTTGTGGAGAGCCTATAACCATCGAGACACCCCGAGTCAGCACTCATTCTGGCCCACATGACATTCCGGCAAAAGGAGACCGCGGCGACAGGGCCGTGGTCAACGGAGGAGAGGTCGGGACAAAAACCCACAGCATCATTAGCAAAGCCCTGCTGCGACTCCGGGCCGCGCTGCGGGGCAAGGTTCGTCAGTGTCGGGACGCGGCTCGAGTCGGTGGTGAAGCGGCGGGGGAGTGTTGAGCGCGGATCGTGGGGGACGCTGAAGTTCTGAGAATGGCGGTTCGAGTTCCGCGGTGGCGAGACGAGCGAGTTCATGGCGTGCTGATCGTTCCGCGGGGACTGTTGCGACCGAAATCGCAGCTCGTCCATCTGTTTCTGGTGTCGGCCGGTCTCGTTTTCTTCTTCGTCGTCTTCTTGCGGTGTTGACGTTTGGTGCCCTTTTTTTTCGCCTCGACTTCCCTTTTTCTTTTCCTCCACCCCCCTGTCTTTCGTTACAGGTGCCGACGGAGACACGCCGACTATATGGATATTTGTATTGTCTCGTTTCTCCTCTGCTTTCGTACACAGCCGTGACCGCCAGGCTAACGGGTGCGACAAGATCGTCGTTTGCGAGGGGTGGGGTGCGGGGGTGAAGATCTATTATACTGCGGAGGCGGGAAAAAAAAATAAGAGAAAAAGGAGGCGGGCCAGTCAGCAAGCGTTGCTGTAATAGGGAAGAGGGAGTTTCGAGGAGGCTCTTTCGAGGGGAACGACGACGAGGATTTTGCAAGTCGGGGTATGACAACACACTCCCCATGCGTATTTTTTTGTGGGCAACAAGCAGGGAGGGACCATGGGGTTTATTTCGACAACAGGCCCCCTCCATGTGGCGTCCCCTCAGTGTGCCTCTGTCGCGGGCCGCAGTCGGGTCGGTTGGCCAGCCCACCGCGATTGCGAGGAGGGGGAGGCATACATATGTGCGTGCGCGTGTGTGCTGTGTGCTGTGCGTGCCACACTTGTGGTGCGCGGGACGGACCCCAGCCTCACGCGCCGGCCGAGTGGCAGCAGATGCGATCGGGACGAGACGCAGGACCAGCGCACACAGCGCAAGGGGCATGGATGCGCCAGAAGAGGCGGGGAACAGAGAATGGCGTCGGGAAGGGCGGTGGGCAACCAACCGTACGTACCTGTTGAAACAATACAATATACTGACACACGGCCTCTGCGCCCTGGAGAGCCAGGAGAACGAACCAAGGCGTACAAAAAAAGGAAAAGAAGAAAAAAAACAGGCGTTGCGCAGGGACTCAGGACCCCAAGCGGATAGATTAGGGGATCGGACCTAGAAAAAAAGAAGGACGGACGGGAAAACCAAAAAGGAATTAAAAGAGCGTGGCCAGTCGAGACTGGAGGACGCTGCAACAAGAGCGAGTTGCGGTTTCGAGTGAGGTTGCCATAAAAAAAACCCCTGGCCCACGAGCCGGGAGACCAATCGACACAAGAGCTGGACCCTGCCAGTCCAGCCCGCTATTAAAAAGTGGGTAATTTAGACGCTAGCCTACATCCCCACCCCAGATCCATGCCGCACGGGTTGCCCCAGCCAGCGCAGCCAGCCAGCCAGCCAGCCAAGCCCCGTCTGTTCTCGTCACCCCAAAAGCGTTATCGACGGGATCCCGATCGGTTCGTCGAGGGACCCGGAAAACACGTCAAAGCGACCAAGGTTTTTGTTCTTTGGATGTAAGTCTGGCCCTGTCTTATTTTTTTTTTTTTTTTTTTTTTTTTCTGTTTCCGAATGCCAAATCAGGGTCGCTGTCCTCCCAATCTTGCCTGATCCAGACCCAGTGGCATTCCGCTTAGCGTCGCTGACACGTCTGCACGGCTGGGACAAGCCTGCCCAGAACTGCCAGGCAAGCTTGACGTTGTCTGCCCGCTTTGCTCTTACTCTGCGGGCATCTTGGCCAGGCCTCGAGAGCCGGGCAGGAGTGGGTGGTTTGATCGCAGCATTGATTGAAATCTCGCTCCGGGTATCCCATCCCACCCCCTCTTTGGCATCCCATGGAACCCAAGCCATGTCAGGTAGTATGCGCATGCAGTGGTGTGGTTTGCACCGGAGCTGCTGGCGATGGATGGGACTGCACAGAGAGAGGCCCGCGACTGTTGGGGCTGAGCAGTGTAGCACACTCCCACCACCACCGGGCAATTGGAAATCACGGAGGCCATGTTTCAAGTCCCACGGCCGGGCTCTCTCAGCTGGGTGTCTCCAGTCCAACGATGCAAGCACCAGCAAAGCCCTGAACCCCTCCATCCAAGGGCTGGTAGAGGTACCGAAAATACATGCAAAATCCTCAAAGAGGGCAAAAAGACCCACCCCGCTCGCTCCCAGAGCTCCATTTCCATGGTCATGCATCCGTAGCCGAGCCTCTCTGTTTCTCGGGCACAAGGGTTCCATCTGCTCTCGACAAAGACAACGAACCACCATCCATGGGCCTCCTCCTCCTTCAAGTCACACCCCCCCAGAGACAGGTACGATGATGATGACGACGATGAGAGCATAAAGCAGCCCGGCCCGTTCTGTCGACTTCCATCGTTTCTGACGCACGCCTCCTTGCCCTATGTGCTCGCGCACTGTCCCGCGAAGAAGCGAGCGGTGTAGACGGGCACGACGGGGGAACGACCACGACTCTTCCACAAATGAAAGCTGGTAGCGCCCCTCTTCCATCGTTCCCCCGCTGATACCACGCCCATCTTACTGTAACCGTTTCTCGGTTGCTGGTCCACGATCTTTTTTTTTTTGGTCATGATTGCGACCATCGAGAAATACGAACGCTAGATTCTTCCTGATGGATGACTGGCTTTACCGAATGCAAGGTTGAGGTCATTCCACGGGACATTCTGTTTTCTATCATCACCCAAGGCGGCTAGACGCAGATGGAAAGAAATTGCACATTCGGTAAATTTGGTTGATGATATTTGTTGTCTTGACCTTTTTGCTTGCTCGTCGAGGGATAGCATTCAGGTTCAACTAGGGAATACAAAGTCTCTATCGGTCAGTCCTGGCTTGCGAGAATTACATGGGGGTACCTTTGGCGCATAAGCTAGACTAGCCTGCCGGGAGAGGAAAGGAACGGCGTCAGTGTGTCCGCGAAACACCGCGCCAGCTATACTAGTAAAGGTGCTTCGCTGGCTTTGCCAAGTTCGGCGGGTATCGCATATCGCAGGAGCGCGATCTCCACTTGTCTCTCGGCTCGTTGTTTATGTGCGTCCATCCATTCTCGGGGCACTTGCGAGCCGAACAAAAAAGAAGACCGGCTCGCTCCCCCACGCGCAAGTGACGGTCGGCGCCACGTCAGGTGATTGATTGGTTCTGGAATTGATTGATGTTGCCATCTGATAATAGAAACCACCTCTTCTGGCCGAACTAACTCCCCTTGGGCACCTAGTACCTTAGCTGGGCGTCGGGTCTGCAATCGAACATCCCATTGCTGATCATACCTCTAGCTGCTTTTGTCTCTCCAACGGAACCCAAATGACAACAAAGTACCTATGTATGTATGTAGGTAGGTATCTGAACAAGCACCCGACATCCCATGGAGGGCGGACGCAACAACCGCCACTTCAGCTAAGCCGGATGGATCCCTGACAGGATGATCAGAACGAAAAAGGCGCGCATGGCGACATCTTTTCGGCGTGCCAAACCCGCTACCGAGCCGCCCATGCTCCTTCTGGGCAAGGGTAGAGGTTAGGCAGGTGCTTTTCTTGTGTGATATGATGTGATATGAGCGTGCGCCCGGCCCGTCTTGTTCCCTGGCATGCCAGGGCAGGCAACCTTGGCTCAGAACGGACCTGCCCAACTTGCTGATAAATGTATGTAAACCCAAAGGCTTGGCGCAGGGAGCTGGAGTTGTGGACTTCAATGGGTGCCGCTGGAGCCATCTGGCTCGTGCGCCGCGGCATTCCTGGCCGGCTAAAAATGGGGGATTTCTACATTGAGGAGCATTTACCCGGTTCCTATAAAGGTTCCCTCAGTCTGACTATCAAACACATCTGCCGTTTGTGTCCGTTGGAGAAGCACAGCCGCACTCGATTGTGTAAGCTGGGCTACCTGGTCCAGCCTGGACTCTCCGCATAGAGAACGATAACACGACGGCCATTCCGAATCGCCTCCTTCGCAAACCAAATAGGCAGGTAGCCGTGTAGACAGCCGGGGATTCCGCTGTCGCCAGCGGTGCGTCCTTGACGCTCGCCTGACCCTGTTGCGAGTCAAACGCGAGGGCGCGGGAGGGCATGCATGCCCAGTTGTCAGAAAGCAGGCGCGCCAAACTGGAATTGGCACCAAAAAGGGCCAAGGTGAAAATCGATCCGTTCTTCTGATTGATTGAATCGTGCGTCGCCATGAATAGAGCCTCATCTCGATGCTGAACGGGTGACAGCCATGGAGCTCGTCGTCCCGCCCCATTTCAAGGCGGTCAGAGATTCGTGACCAACCGCTGTCGACTGGCGTGTTCTAGCGTTTGGCGGCCAGCTTTCTCGGCAAGGCACAGACGGTTGGAAAGCCCCACGATATTGTGGCTTGGTGGCTTGGTTTCGCATGGGCCTTGCACAGTATGGTCGTTACTGTTACTGTATTCCCCAAGCCTCCGACTCACCGCTCTTTTTGTTCCAGCCCCGGCCGCCGCCGCCACCCTCCACCTGTGGAATGAAGGCCACCTGTAAAGACCGAATGAAAGAAAAGGATTCACAAGGAACACGGCACCGGCAAGAAAGGGAGGGAAGAGGAGTCTGGCCTGTTTCACCAAGAGCGGGCCCCGGCTGGAGGGACGGCGTGTGCGTGCATATGCATCCAATCACCAATCGCCGCCGCAGCCTTTCCCAATGACCCTTTTCTCTGCCCGAATTCCGTTGGCTGGATGGGGAAGCGGTGAATGCGGATCCTGGGAGGGGGCTACGTGGAGGTGCTGCACCGTACCTGTTCTGCACGCCTCATACATAGGATTACACCGCAGCAACTAGCACTGTTTCTCGAATGCCTCTCCGAGGAGGTGAGAGGTCTGGACACGCGATCTTGTGCGAGGCGCTTCCTTTATCGAACCAGACCAGGCGGCTCCCGCGTTTTGACTCGTCCAAGAGTCTTCCAAAGACCATGCATCGTGTCGTACCCTCCCAGTGAGGCTGGCGTGGCCAAAAAAAAAAAAAAACGCTGGAGCCGATGCTTGCCGTCGTGGCCGTCCAGCACGGACCCGATCCTACTGGCCCTTGGAGTGGGCTTTGCGGCCGGGGTGCGTCGGAACTGACGGCCAACACGCCGATGACGGCGCGGGGGCGGGGCAACAGATTGGCGCTTGCTGCGGCCGTTGTCCTTTGGTGCCACGGTAGGTGTAAGCGATATCCCTAACTGGTCTCGTGCAGGTCGACGGCAGCGGCTGGGTTCGTGCGACGCGTGGGATGATGGCCCTCTTGGTAGACGGGTTGCTTACCCAGTCACCCCGACCACAAAATCGTTGAGACGCTTGATTGTTCGCCTCAATGCAATTGTAGCCAACGCCTAACGCAAAGAAAAAAGAAAGAAAAGAAGGGAAAAAAGAAGGAAGTAGGAAAGCTGCAATCGGGATTTGTAAAAAAAAAAAAAAAAAAAAAAGATATTTTTTTTTGTAAAATATGCTAATTGCTTGAAGTACGGTTGATCAAAGTCGCTAGGTTGTGCACTTTCGAAGCGACGATTTTGTGGGCGGGGTGCCAGTCACTCAAGTCTCTGCCTGGTGTGGGCTATGGACGGACGCACACCTCCGCACAGGGCCGGCAGGGCAAATCAACCCCTAAGACCTTGCATCCACGGCGTCTTTTCCCCTTGCTGCCGTGTCGCACCACGCATGACGGCGTAGTGGAGAGGAAGGGTTGGATGCTGAAGGAGATGGAGTGAAGACAGGGCTTTGGCTTTGGCCTCAGTTGACGGCTAGGGGCGAATTTTCCTAGACGAGCGGACGAGTTGGGTTGAGGCGTTCGAATGAGAATCACACCAGGTGCCAGCTAGAGAAGCTGCATGTCCGCTTCTGGCCAGCTGCAGATGCACGAGAAAGGGGCAACGATGCAGCCTGCTCCTGCGACGAACAATGATGAATGGCCAGCCTCCCGTCTGTCAAACCCACTCAACTCCGGATCATGAGCAAGTCGTCTGATCCTCGCCGTCAAAGCATCAGACGGGGTCACGAAAAGCTTTGCAGAGGGTGCAACCGAAGGCTCGTTCGGCCGGTATGGCTCAGGAAGGTGGGATGACGGAAAGCCTGAGCTGTGCTGACGAGAGCTGGAATCTCAATGCTGGGTGGGGTCTGTCCGGGCACAAGGTGGGGAAGCTGCAATAGAAGCTCTTATCTTATCGCTCCGCGGCGCGAGCAGGACCACCAAAAAATGCGGCGGCGGGGCAGCAACGACGCATCGCGACTGAGGCAGAAAATTGTTGCGCCGCCGAATAAGAACAAGCAAAAAATTAGCATGCCAGTCCGCACGTCGCAGCAAATATGTCTGTTGTCGACGACGGGTTCGAGGCTCTACTGGAGCCGTTCTACAACGGCAAGAAGCTGACGGACCCGATCTCGACGGCCAAAGACAAGTGGCAGCTGCTGCCGGCCTTCCTCAAGGTCAAGGGTCTCGTGAAGCAGTAAGTCTTGTTGGAATAGGTGAAAAGAGGAGAACACATGCTCACAGCACCCTTTCCTCGCACAGACACATCGACTCGTACAACTTCTTCATCAACCATGAGATCAAGGAGATCGTTAAGGCGAACCGCATCGTGCGCAGCGATGTCGAGAGCGGCTTCTTCCTCGAGTTCACCGACATCCGCGTCGGCAAGCCCAGCCGCGCCGAGTTCACCGACTTCAAGGCGCACAACGAGGTGTCGCCCATGGAGTGCCGCCTGCGCGACATGACGTACGCCGCCCCCATAAAGGTCGACATCGCCTACTTCCGCGACAAGAAGAAGGTGATCCGCCGAAACGTGACGCTGGGCCGCATGCCCATCATGCTCAAGAGCTCGCAGTGCTGGCTGAGCGGCGCCACAAATTCGGAGATGGAGGACATGAACGAGTGTCCGCTCGACCCGGGCGGCTACTTCATCATCAACGGCACCGAGAAGGTCATCCTGATCCAGGAGCAGCTCAGCAAGAACCGTGTCATTGTCGAGGCCGACGAGAAGAACAACATCATCACGGCCTCGGTCACGAGCTCCACCCACGAGCGAAAGTCCAAGACGTACGTCGTGCTCAAGAAGGAGCGCATCTCCCTGAGCCACAGCACCCTCGTTGAGCCGATCCCCATCGTCATTGTGCTCAAGGCGCTTGGCGGCCTGCCCGACTACGAGATTATGCAGCTCGTAGCAGGCGAGGACGCCCGCTATCAGGATGACTTTGCCGTCAACTTCGACGAGGCCACGCGCGCCGGCGTCTTTACCCAGCACCAGGCCCTCGAGTACGTCGGCGTCCGCGTCAAGATGGGCTCCATCCGTACCAAGATGCCCGGCAGCGGCGGCATGGCCCGCCGCAACAATACCGAGGAGGGCCTCGAGGCCCTGGCCAACATGATCATCGGCCACGTTCCCATAGTGGGCCTTGACTTCTACCCCAAGGCCATCTATGTCGCCATGATGGTCCGCCGCGTCCTGATGGCTGCCCAAGACTCCAAGCTTGTCGACGACCGCGACTTTGTCGGCAACAAGCGTCTCGAACTGGCCGGCCAGATGCTGTCGCTCCTCTTTGAGGATCTGTTCAAGAAGTTCATCACCGATCTGCGCTTCAACATCGACAAGGTCCTGCGCAAGTCCAATCGCGGCGTCGCCTTTGACCCCCTGAACTCCATCACCGCCACCTCTGGCCACATTACTGCCGGGATGAACCGGTCCATCTCGTCGGGCAACTGGTCCGTCAAGCGTTTCAACATGAACCGTGCCGGTGTGACGCACGTTCTGAGCCGGCTGAGCTACATCAGCGCTCTCGGTATGATGACGCGCATCAGCAGTCAGTTCGAGAAGACACGCAAGGTCAGCGGCCCTCGCGCGCTACAGCCATCGCAATGGGGCATGCTGTGCACGTCGGACACGCCCGAAGGAGAGGCGTGCGGCCTGGTGAAAAACTTGGCTATGATGACGCACATCACCACGCACTTCCCTGAAGAGCCCGTCAAGCAGTGGATTCTCAGCTTGGACTCGGGCGCCGAGTCGCTCATGAACTTCTCAGGCTCCGAGATGCACCGACCAGACAGCTATATCATCAACGTCAACGGCACCCCGTTCGCTCTGACGGCCAACCCGGAGGACTTCGCGCGCAAGTTCCGGACGATGCGCCGGAGAGGTTTCCTGTCGCCCTTTGTCAGCATAAACATCAACTACCACTTCTCCACCGTCAACATCGCAACCGACGAGGGGCGCATCTGCCGCCCATACATAATCGTGCAGAACGGCGTGCCCAACGTCCGGGATGAGCACCTCGAAATGCTGCGCCAGGGCAGGGCCCAGTTTGACGACTTCTTGAACAAGGGCATCGTCGAGTACCTTGATGTCAACGAGGAGAACGACACGCTAGTCGCGCTCTACGAGAAGGACGTGACGCCGGCACACACGCACCTGGAGATAGAGCCCTTCACCATCCTGGGCGCCGTCGCCGGCCTCATCCCCTTCCCCCACCACAACCAGTCGCCCAGAAACACATACCAATGTGCTATGGGTAAGCAGGCCATCGGCGCCATCGCCTACAACCAGTTTAACCGAATAGACACACTCCTGTACACGCTTGTGTATCCGCAGCGGCCCATGGTGATCAGCAAGACCATCGAGCTCATCCATTACGACAAGCTGCCGGCCGGCCAGAACGCGACCGTCGTCGTCATGTCGTACTCGGGCTACGATATCGAGGATGCGCTGGTGCTGAACAAGGCGTCCATCGACCGCGGGTTCGGGCGCTGCCAGGTCTTCCGCAAGCACACGGCGGAGCTGCAGACGTACGCCAACAACAGGAGCGAGGAGATTGGGCGGCCAGAGGTCGACGAGGCCACCGGTCGACACACGGACAAGAACGTGGCCATCGACGGCGACGGGCTCGCCACGGTCGGCTACCGAATCCACGCGGGCGAGGTCATGATCAAGAAGCTAACCCCGATCGACCAGGGGTCGACGGGGATCGGCAACGACGTGGGCTCCAACGACTACCGCGACACGTCCATCTCGTACCGCACCCCGGACCCCAGCTACATCGACAAGGTCATGGTGTCACAGACGGAGAAGGAGCACATCCTGGTCAAGGTCCAGACGCGTCAGACGCGCCGCCCCGAGCTGGGCGACAAGTTCTCGTCGCGGCATGGTCAAAAGGGCGTCGTCGGCATAATCGTCGATCAGGAGGACATGCCGTTCCAGGACTCGGGCCTGGTGCCCGACATCATCATGAACCCGCACGGTTTCCCGTCGCGCATGACGGTCGGCAAGCTGTTCGAGTGTCTGACGGGCAAGGCCAGCGTCGTCGAGGGCGAGAAGCGTTACGGCTACGGCGACGCCTTCCGCAGCCACCCGGTCGAGGAGATGGGCGAGGCGCTGGTGCGGCACGGCTTCAGCTGGGAGGGCAAGGACTACTTCACGTCGGGCATCACGGGCGAGCCGCTCGAGGCCTACATCTTCAACGGCCCCATCTACTACCAGCGCCTCAAGCACATGGTCCAGGACAAGATGCACTCGCGCGCCAAGGGGCCGCGCGCCATCCTGACGCGCCAGCCCACCGAGGGCCGGTCCAGGGACGGAGGCTTGCGACTGGGCGAGATGGAGCGCGACTGCCTGATCGCCTACGGCGCCTCCCAGCTGCTGCTCGAGCGCCTCATGCTGTCGTCGGACGCTACCAGCATCGACATCTGCCAGCGCTGCGGCCTGTTTGGCTACAAGGGCTACTGCCAGACCTGCAAGAGCACGCGCGAGGTCACGGCCATGACCATGCCCTACGCCGCCAAGCTGCTGGTCCAGGAGCTGATCAGCATGAATGTCGGCGTGCGTCTGCAGCTCGAGGACGAGTTTCCGCATCCCGAATGATTTCTTTCTTCTTTCTCTTGTCGTCTATTGAAGGGGGCGAGGATCCACGGTGCGGTGGGCTCTGTGTCACGACGGTCGTGCAGAGTCTGTCGTCAATGTACATATGTCCCTTCGATATTCGGAGTTTGGGGGGGCGAGGCGTCTTTTTAGGAGCAATTTTTGCATGCATTGCATAGCGCAGGCGGTATCCCTGGGGTTATTTACGCATTGAATGTACATAGGGAACTAAAACGCCGGGATATAGATACACTTGTGACAATCTCTCATTGCGTTGGCGATGCTCTGCTGTAACGTCTCCGAGTCGACGTGAGGCTCCCTAGCAAGCCGTGCGGAGAGACGCTGCCAAGGACACTGTTCCTTTGGGGCGGAATACTGTCAATCCCCTTGATCTGAGGCGGTAGATTTCCCCGTGTCGATGCTAGTCGTCGCGAACAGACCCGGCCCTGCCGTTTCGGAAGGCAATAATCGACGCGATACAAGGCCTTGCGCACCGGCACGGGCATCTGGCGCCGTTGCGGCTGATGCCGTCCCGTCCTTTGTTGGTTGGTACTCACGCCAGATCTCAAACCGTTGGTGTAGACGCTCTTCAAGTCCGACGTCGTGTTCACCATACGCGGGGCATGGACGTTTCCGCCCCCCCTGTTGTAGTGGCCAAGGCCGCCCAGCCCAACGACGTGGCGGGCGGACGGACCTTGGGCGGGTGGATCATGGAGGCGCTCGCTGGCGGGAAGAACGAGACGCTGTTCCTGGTCGGGGGAAAGGACCCGTCGACACCTCTCCAGCTTCACGGTCCGTTTCTCGACCGACGGGCATTCTACAAACCCCCCGCTGCGTGTAGGCGAGTGACCAGGCCCGCTTTGGAGAGAAAGGCGAACCCAGTCCCTATGGGTCGCCCGCTGCTGGGTCGCCTCGGGCGAGGTGAAGGTGCTGTAAAGAGGCTGAAGTGGACGTGGCGGCGCATCGAGAACACGGAGCTGGATGCGAGAAGTGATACCGTGAGAGTAGGGGACCTCCAGTCAACGCCCCATTTTGTCGACCTGGTTTTCCTTGGGCGTTGCCATTTGCCTTGGGCCCTGTGCAACGACATGCACACCCACCCCTCCAGCGACCAGCTGGAAGAGCTCGCCAGCAACTCGTCGCGGTACCTGGACCGCCCGGAGACGTACGGCTACTACGACCTGGCGCAGTTCTCGTCGGCCATGATCGCCAGGGCCTGCATGGCCCGGTTTACGGACCACGTGGGCAACGGCTTCCCCGCCTGGGACGGCTTCGGCCAGTTTGACGCCTGGGTCAGCTCCGAGTTCTCCGCCAAGGACGGCTTCTAGTCGTCAAAGTGGGCCCTGGCCGTCTTCGCTCTCCTCTCTTCGCCGTCGTCGCATTCTACTACGGCGAATGGTCTTTTCCTATTTCTTTTCTTTTCCTATTTCTTTTCTTTTCCTAATTATTACCAGCAGCTCATCTAGGGGTGGTTATGGAGGTCTGAGAACGCGCCATCGTCGTCACGCACGATCAGAAACATGGATGATCCAGGGAGAGGGCTCCAAAGAAGAACAAGGCTGGTTGGGTGGGTTGCAAAAATGAGAAGCTCTTCCAGGTAAGGCTGTATGCGTCAAGGAGCGACACACTTGGGGGATGGTACTCCAGGCTAGAAAGCAGGGGTGGCTTGTCCGCCGTGCTGCATTAACCGCTTATACTTCCATATCCAGTCCCGGCGTCTATAGAACCGCCGTCAATACTGTCTGTGATGCGCCATTCCCAACTGGTCCCGAGCATCAAGACCGCGAGATATCGGACCGGGGCAGCCGTGCCGCACTGCAGGACCCAAGCACCGGCTTGGTGGTTGAAGAGCACACACCGAGTCAGAGACAAAAAGGCCACAGCACTAGGTAGGCATGACGGGAAAGGCAGTTGGGAGGCAGGACGCCGCCGGGAGAGGCGGCAAGCTTGGGTAAGGCTACTTCCTAGTCTCAGTGACTTTGTCCTAGAATCTCCCAGATGACCGAGTTTTTTACACGCTCTATCACACGGTCAGCATATGAGAGAACGTAGCAGGAATTGAGGTTATGGCTTACCGAGCGGCACTGAAATGGACATGCTATTCCCGGGCCCCAGTGCACGTTCGGTCCAGCATACACATCTGTAGCCCATGGTCATTGCACCTTTTCGTCGTCACAGACACTTTCCCATTCCGACTGGGCACTTTGTCAAAGGGTATCGCGTCAAAGGGGTCTCTACCAGGACAACGCCCGTCTCTTCAATTTGCTATCATTTCAAGTTTTCATGTCCCTTGTTCGCCCAAAATCAAGACAGCTCCCATGAGCCGATATGCACGCCCCAGACAAGGTTGAATGACCTGCGCCGATAACAAGCCCAGGCCTTTTTTCCCAAACCAAAGTGCGAACCGAGGTAATAACGCAACCATCCCCAGAGGTCCTGGATTCCCATGCCACAGCCAACCGTGTTCGCCGCCGCCGTCATGCCCTCTTTCGTAGGGCGCGGACAGCGAGCCAGCGAGACGCTTAGCGGTAGCGCCACAGGGACAGGGTGTTGTGCCTCTTCCAGGTCTTCCTGCGGCCGGCCGTGGTCTTGTTGTAGCGGTGGCCCTTGTTGAGGCCGCGCGACTTCTTGCCGGTGGCGGTGAGGCCGCGGGACTCGCGGTGCTTGTGCACCGGGTTGACGATCCAGTTGATGCGGGGGTCGCGGCGGATCGCCTTGTGCTGGGGGTCGACGAGGATGACCTCGTAGTACTTGTAGGTCGAGTCCTGGTTGATCCAGTACGAGTTGAGGACGCGCAGGTTGGCGCAGCGGCGGCCAACACGCTCCTCGGCGGTAGCCTTGAGCGAACGCTGGTACTTGAGCTGGTTCACACCCTGGTTGGTGGGCTTGCCTGTTGAGCGGAAGGGGATGGGTTAGAGTGGTGATCTCTTCTTGTTGGGCTTTCTTTCCCTCCGGTGTCTTGAGAGCCAACCGAAAGTGGCTGCTGCGACACATCACTCCCCAGTCACCAGCGGACGGCGGAACAGAACATACCATATGTGGCACCCTTGGGAACAGGTCGCTTGCGGCCGCCACGGCGGACGCGCACGCGGTAGATGACATAGCCCTGCTTGGCCTTGTATCCGAGGCGGCGGGCCTTGTCGGGGCGCGAGGGGCGCGAGGCACGGTGGATGACGTTGAGCTGGCGGTACTGTTTTTTTGTTGCGAAATACACTCTCAGCAAATGTTCAACGAGTGTAGATCGGGACGGGCTGTCTCTATCACCGTCTCTCATCCCGTCCTTCCGCCCGCCCACGGGCCCACAGTTGGAGTGGGATATGTGCGAGGCTTGAGGAGCAGGTTGAGAGGCGGCGAAGAGGACGGCCTCGGCCGGCCCAAAAAAAAAAAAAAGGCCACGATCGATCGAGTCGGAGCGGCGGTGTGTGGATTCGTTCAACGTACTTCCCAGCAGCGGACGCGCAGCAGGAAGCGCAGGATGTCCGACTGCTTCTTCTTCTGAAGCTCCTCGACGTACTTGAGGGCACCCATTTTGGCGGCTGGAAGATGGGCGGCGGGAGGTCAATTGTCAGTGTGCGCGCTCGTAAGCGAGACGAGAGCCCCAAGACGAGAAGGAGGAAAGGAGAGCGCTGCTGGCCACGTACCTGGTTGTGTGATGCCTTAACTTACCGTTCGGCTTTTTTTGGTGATGCTGCCAAAAATCGACGGGCAGGAATTTGCTGGGCAAGAAATTCGGATTCACCCCGACCCGCCAAGTAGGGCAAGCAAACCCCAAAGTGCCCTCATTGCGCGCTAGCCCTAATTTGCACTAGCCAGACTGCCCCGCTTCTCGTCGCTGATGACTCAGCTGTCCCGCATCTCGATCTCGACTGATATCGCCCCAGTCCCTCTCGATGGTATCATGGAGTGAGCTGGCCGTCATGGGGTGCATGGCCAGAAAAACAAGCGAAGCATATCCTTTCCCTTTCCCTCACTCTACTTGGAGATTACGACTGTAGACCACTTCAACCTCATCGGCTTCCAGCCCATCACGCACCCTTATCCACCAATCACCCTTCCTGCGTCTCGGATGCCGTAGCAAGCATGCGGAGTGCCTTGACCTGCACCTTGCGGGCTTTGCCCCAGCTGCCATTCCCGCATGCCATGTCGCCGCTCTTCTGAAAGCTGTCTATCGCCATATCTCCTCGCTCGTCGAGGTCCTCGGCGCCAGGACCCCGCGGGCGTTCTCCCGTGACCATGCAAACCGCGATGTGCCTGGCCCAAATATGTGCGAAATCGACGATCTGGTCAAGGTTCTGCGTATCTTCTAGCCATTTGACCTCGCTGCTATCCAGGAGTTGGCTCGCGTCTTCCGGTGGTTGCTCATCTCCATCCGGCTGCTCATGACGGTTGGTGTCGTCTTTGACGCTTCGGTAATTGGCGAGCGTCGACTTGCAGGTGCGAAACAGCGACTCGGTAGCCTTGAAGAGCTTCTGGTCCTTCTTGCTGCCGCCGCCGGACTCCATGATGCAGCTATACACATCTGGCGCGTCCCCGGCAATGCCGCCTCCGCCCCCGACAGATCTAGTCAAGTGAGTGTGTTGGCCGGTCGTCAGCCCCGGTGCCGAACCGCTCCGCCGAAATACACAAGACGGAATGGAAAAGGGGGCATATAGAACACCATGGCTTACGCGTCCTCCCGTCCTTCTTTCCCACACTCTTCTTCTAGCTCTTGCAGAATAGTCCGCTGCGTCTCCATGACCTGCCTGGCCACTGTGCTGGCGGCGGGCTGCGCATTATCGGAGCCTGCGTTCCTGGTAGTATCTCTAGTCCGGCCAGGCGCCCTTTCATGTCAGACAAGTACCTCGATTGGCTCCCGGGCCGAGCAGCGCAACGTACTGGTATTCGGTCGCCGCTTCCGAGTCCTCGGCAGAATCCGGGCTGTAGCGAGCGAGGGATTGCGCCTTTCGTGTGGATCTCTTCGTCGGTCTCGCATCGCTACCGCCGTATTCGGAATTGTCGCTGCCAGTCGCTTGGTACGGTGGATGGGTGATTTAGAGAATTACTCCGCGAAAACGGTGTGCTTTGTGGGCACTGGCCGACTTACTCTCGAGCAGTCTCTTTCGTCTTGGTGGCATGGTGAGATCGCCTGCTGATGTTTGGGCTCGACTGGCTGTCGTCAGGGGCGAGAGCAGGGTGAAGAGCGGTATTGCGTGGAAGCTGTAGAATGCGGCCGAAATGCATTTCGGTTGTGGGATCTGCTTCCAGCTAGATTCCCACTTCGAGACGCGGTAGCCCAACGGGAAGGTGCGGCTCTAGGTTGCTATGCGCCACACACCCTCCGGACGGTTGGCGCATCAAGATAGGAAGGAGCGGATATGTGGATGGCGAGTCGACAATGGATCAAATATTTTGCCTGCCCAGGCGGGCATCTGGCTCACCGTTGCCACGACTTGCAGCATCACGCAATGAGAGCAGATGACACGAGAAGCGCAGGGCAGCAGTCGAGCAAGTAAAACAGAACTATTTCGTGGTAGGTACACCCTCCGCCTCTTCCCAACCCAGTCTAAATGCAAAGCGACAAGACAAAATCTTTTAGTAATAGCCGAAGACAGAAGACAATTCATTCGTACATGAGAGAAATTCTGGCTCGCAAGAACCAAAACCCAGACAGTCCCTTTTGTAGTATCGATATTACACCACGCTCGTGCCGACAGGGTTAGAAAAACAAGGAGCCAAGGAAAAGACGAAAGGAAGAAGTCTGTCTATGACGAGCCCTGTCCGCAACCCAATTTGAAATCTGTTTGCAGTTGTTGCCATCCATCGGCGCATATCCCAAACCCGCAAGGAACACAAGAAGAAAAGAATGTGTCTGTGTTGGGAAGAGGTAGAAACAAAGCGGCATGCCCGCTGCTATACGTGCCTTGTTCAAGCACACCGCGCGTAGGGCTGCCGATGAAGGAAATAGATAAGGAGTAGAACGGCAAATAGGGTGTACTCCAACATTTATGTGAGACAAATCATCGTCGCGAGGTCGATCCTGCCGTCTTCCCGGAACTCGGAGCTGAAAAGGCAGCGAAGCTGGCGCTGCTCCACAAGAGAACATGTGAGAGTAAAAGAGCAGTATAGATGGTGAGATGACGGACATTCTGTATTTTATTTCGAGAGTTGTGTGGTGAGCCGAGGCCTAGGAGGCTGGCGGCCGCAAGTCGATCGATAGTAGGCACCTCCCGATCAGCGCGAGTTGAGAGATAAGCCCTGGAAAGCGGCAGTCATGTCGCCAGACGCGACGAGGGGCGAAACCCCTTGATCCTGCTGACCAGCCCCGCCAGACTGCGGAGTCGGAAGACGGGCACGCATCGACGCATAGTCGACGATTCCCGGGTGGAAGCCGGCCGGGTAGGAGTCGATGGGAGGAACTACGGCCGTCGCATAAGGCAGCCCCGTGCCCGTGACAGTGACAGGCCGGCCAGCGTTTGCAAAGGCATTGTACGGGGCGTATTGATATCCCGACGGGGCAGCATAGCCAGCCGTCGGCACGGCAGACCGGTCAACAGCAAACTGTTGAGGGAAGGCGGCAGCCGACGGCTGAAAGGTGCGGGTTGCCTGTGGCTCGGACTGTGTGTTCTGCCGTCGGTCGGAGTTGGCACCGCCGCGGCCCACTCCAACCGCGCCGGGACCAATGCCACTGGGCGCCTGCAGCCCCAGCGGCTGGCTCGCAAAGGACGCTGGGTTGATGGCCGACATCCAGATACGGGTCTTGTAGATCTTGAAGAGGTCCGTCACCAGGGAGTTGAAGTTGATGTATGAATCAGCAAAGTAGTAGAACGTCAACTTCTTCCAGTCCCTATAACAGTCGAAACGCGGCCATTGTTAGTCTCTTGATCGTGTGGCCGAAGGGCCCGGGAAATGTTTTGCCGAAGGGGAAGGAGCTTACATCTGGAACTCGGCGTCGAGGATCTCCATATTGAGGCCATGCTCCTTGACTTTCTGCATGCAGACCCGCTTCGCCTTGGCCTCGTTGCCTTCTTTGTCCCGCAGCGACTGGATCTCGTGGTTCTGAGCAAGGCGCTTAATGAGCTTGGGCTTCAGCTCGCCGGCGTTGGGCTCCTGCATGTGATGCTGACCCGGAGGCCCCATGCCGCCAACGGTGCTGCCCTGAAGGCCGTTGGATGCTGCCATGAGCCCCGCACCGACACCATCCTGCGCCACGCCTGCGTTCTGCGAGTACATCATAAGCCACTTGTAGTGCTCCTCGGCGAAGTGCTCCTTTTGCCGCTTGGCCTCGACCCAGTCGACGTTGTCGGCCGCTACGGTCCCCAGGTCTGTTCCTCGGTCCGCCTCCACGATGACCAGATCGCCAGGCTTGACCGTCAGGCCTGTGCCCTCCTGGATGTAGAAGACGTCGGCCCTAGCACACTTGAAGAGGACGACGTGCAGCGGAGTCGAGCGATTCGGCTGTGTGATCCCATACATGGCCCGATGAGGCGAGGCAGGACGGTTCGAGAACGGAGCCTGCATCGCATACGAGTACGGACTGCCGAACGCGAGGTGCCCCATAACCTGCTGCGGCTGCGGAGCACTTGCCATATTCCCCGGTCCGGTGAAGTAGGATACTAGCAGACTCGAGTCAGCGAGCGCCTTTGGAGGATGAGGGGGCAGCTGGGACTCGGTTCATTGTTTGAAACTTACCGTGGTTCCCGGCAGGGAAAGTAGTGCTGTCTGGAAATGGCGAGTTGAAGTCCTGCACAGGCTGCGGTTCCTGCGTAATCCCTTCGTGGGCCAAGACCTGGTCGCCGAGAGAGCTGATGGATGGCTGCCTTTGCGGAACATCGGCAAACGAATGCCTGCGGCTCTGAGGAAGGTCTCCGAGACCACCAAACCCCAGCGAGCTCTGCCAATACGCCTTCTTGACGTTCTCCAGCTTCCTGTTCTCCACGGTGAACGGCGAGCGGAATTGGGGGACACCGACACCATACTCACTCATCCGCCTACCCAGCGCTCTTCTAGCTGCGAGATCGCTTCCGTCGTGCGATTCGTCCAACTCGTCGATAGCATAGTCCAGCTCCTCCGACACAGGCGCCTGGACACCGTAACCATTGCCCAGTCCATAGCCGGTAGATGCTCGGGGTCGCAGGCGGGAGTTGTGATATTGCTGCTGCTGCTGTTGCTGCTGTTGTTGCTGTTGTTGCTGCTGCTGCTGTTGCTGCTGCTGCTGCTGTTGTTGTTGTTGTTGCTGCTGTCGGAGGAGCTGATTCTCCCTCGTCAGCAATTCGATAGTCCTGTCGACCGACTGCTGCTGGCTTTCTTGCAGAGAATCGCCGCTCTCCTCATCGTCGTCATCGACCTCCTTGACTTTACCCAGCATCCCTTCGTTAGACATCTCACTGAGCATGCTAGGCCGTGAGGGACGATGCTGGAGTCCAGAATGCGGGATCGGCCGAGACCGTCCACCCAGGATGGCCGAGCCGCCCATCGCACCCGTGGTTGAGTCGGGATCGAGCTGACCGACTGAATAGGATTGCGATCGATACGTCTTGGGCGTGGGGTGCAGAGGGATGGCAAAGGGTATTTGTGGGTTCGGGGCATCTCTGGGCCCTGGAGAGGTCTGGGGTGGCCCGACTTCGGAAGCGGGGAAGAAAGAGCCGCTAGATCCGGGAGGGTGGAGCGAGGTTGGCGAGGGCAGAACCTCGGAGAGCCTAGCCGGCGGCTCCTTCCTGTCGGCATTCCAGATGGCTGTGCCCCAGGAGAAGGCGCTCGAGGCCGTGTGGGCACGACTCAAGACGGCTGGATTGGAGTGAGCAGCCCAGGCGCCACCAGTGCCTGGTTCGACCGAGGGAGTGCTCGGGTGGGAGGCTGTCGGAGACATGTTGCTGCTGGCAAATGACCCTTTTCTGGGACGGCTAGCAGTCTGGCTCGTATCGTTCAGCCACGACGCCCGGCGGACAGGCTTGTGCTGGGGGATGGACGGCTGGGGATGATCCAGGCGGTTCTCCGCTTCGTCCTCCGAGCTCGCCAGAGCCTCCGAGTCGGGGGTGGCCCGTCGATGCAGTTTGTCCAGCAAGCCGTTCGCGGTGGCCGGAGTGAGGCCTGAGGCGGCTTTAGACGGGGCACCGGCCTTGAGCGTGCCGGAGCTCATCGTCAGTGAGGGGTACAATGTGATTAGCGGCTAGACGACAGCGACGCTTCATGCACACCAGATCCTCCCTAGAGAGGAGAGGATAGATCTCGTCCCGAGGCGCGCACGGCTGCTTGTCGGAGACGGTTGTCAGGCAGCAAAGATGCCCGATCTCGCTGCCCGTGCCCTCGCGACGGCAGAGTGCGCTCGGTGTGTGCTTGTTCCTTGCGTGCGTTGGTGAGAAGGGCGATGACGACTCCACAGCCAAGAATTACGATGAACGAGAGTGGCTACCAAGTCTGCAACATGATCAGGTTAGCAAATGAGCTACGGCGCAACGGCCTGGCAGGAATGCTGTATCCGCAAAAAGGCGCCAGGATGTGCTGCGGGCGACACGAGAAAGCCAAAATAGCGAAGCGGGCACCAGCAGCACTGGGAGGGGCTCTAATTTGCCGCCGCATCGGCCGTCTGGCAAAACGGCCGACGGGATTGCCCGAGCGACCGTGGCAAACCGATTCCCGCGCACCCCGGCATCCCCAGACCGTGGCGCACTCGCCCGGCTGGCCACGGCATCTGCGCCTGCTTGAAACATCGCTTGCGTGCAGCCTCAGATCCGTTTCTCGTAGCCGCCTGCTGCGCCCGCACGCTCGGCGAGGACCGCCCGTGGTGGGTGGCGCCAACTTGGCGGACCGCGCACACTCGAAACACCAAGAGATCCGCAGAGCGAGGCGACGGGGGAGTAGCGATCCAAGGGGGAGGGTGCGGCCAAGAAAAAGGGGAAAGAGTCCTACCAGAAGATGTGCAGATCTATAGGCCAGGGGGTATCTGAAGAAAGTGACAGTCTAAGAGGATCGAGATCGTCGGGCGCGTCGTTCGTAAAAATAAGAAAAGCACCCCGTTGCGTCGTCTTTGTTTCGTTTCTTTTTTTTGTAGGCAAGCGAACCCGGGCCTGCTCGCGTCGGTCTTGTGTCGTACGTCGTCAGAAGTGTGGGGCGTCGTCGATGATTGACATGGACGATTGTAGAGTCCAGGGTCTGATGCGTGGGAAATAGAAATACTGAGGGAAAAGCCGATGGCAGGCAGGGAAGTCGGGCGGAAAGCGAATCGAAGGGATTAAGACGGGTAATCGCAGGAAGGGGGTATAAAGTCGCCCAAATCTAAACGCCTGTCTCTAGAAACCGACACGATCCTCTTGGAAAGATATTCTTGTTTTCTTGCTGTTATCTTTTTTGTTTTGTTCACCTTTTTCTTTTCTTCTTCCTTTCTTCCTCTCTCAATTAGGCAGAGGGCGCGCGGGCGTAATGGATGCGTAAGACGGGGAGAGAAGATGGAACAAAAAGAAACGATCGGAGAGAATGCGGCCTCGCCTTGCACAGCAGCTCCAGCTTTTTTTTTTCTCGGGCCACGAAGGGTTGCAACGGAGCTATGCGTGGCCCATCGTTGGCGCCGGCTGATGGGCTGTCGCACTGACTGGAGGGCACAATGGAGACGTTTTCTGTCTTGGTGGGCCGGGGAGGGAGGTTGCAGCGCAAGCTTGATTGTCTGACAAGAAAAATAGGGACACAAAAAGGTGGCAGGCAATTGGGCGCGCCTCGTCGCTCCGAGTCCAGGTCAGATCTCTCTTTCTCTTGACAAGCGCACTCCAGGTCGACGGTCGGGCGGCACGGGGGCTAGGACTGGATGGGGATTCGAGGACGAGAAGGGGAGAAGCAGATAGGCAGGTTTGCGAGGGTCGGGGTCGGGTATGCAGTGGCGACAGGAGCGCCGTCTTTAGCTCAGCAGCGCGCCGCTAATAAAGAGGCAGCAACAGCTGACGGGCTTGAAGTCCGGGGTGGGCGGTTTGAAAGAGGGGTCGAGATCCGGCTGGTGTAGGTGGTCTGTGTTTCTTCAACGTCCAATGTGGCTGGGTATTGCAGACAGAGGGACACCAGACGCTAGCGGCGAGGGGGCGGCTGGATCAGAGCCTGAACGCTGGGGCAACCAATTTCTGGGGTGTGGGCGTTTCTGGAAATGTTTCTGTTTCTGCAGCGCCTCGCTGATTGGCTGCAACCTGTAGGTCGCCACTGGTGACGCTGATTTCTACACGGCTGCAGTTGATGCTGCCTAGGTATTTTTTGATAGCTGAGGATCCTGACGGCTAGAGATTTGGGGATAATTATCCTGGGCTGACAAGAACTGCTGGAGATGACGACTTCTCGGTTGGTCCTTGGGGTAGGACACATCAAGGAACCAAAATGTATGTCGATTCGCGAAACAAGGCCGACCAAGATGAAGAAAGGATGTAAAAAAAAAAAAAAAAAAAAAAAAAANNNAAAAGAAAAAAAAAAAAAAAAAAAAAAAAAAAAAAAAAAAAAAAAAAAAAAGATAAATGAATAGGTGGTCCCGGCCAGAAAAGGGCTAAGTCTGAGAGAGCCAGCCCGCTGCGAGGAGCCCGTCTTGGGCTGACCAGAGATGAGGAGAATAAAGTGGATAAGATTCAGGCGAGGCCGCCTTGGACGAGGACAGTTACGGAGGTGCCAGTGGTGTCTCGTCAAGGTGTGTGTGTGTGTGCGCTAGGACGCCCTTCTAGCCGAACCGTCTCTCTCTAGCGTTCGCGTGCTCTCTCGCTCTCCCCGCAATACGATAATGCCGTCAGTCTCGGTTCGCCGGTTTGTGCGTGTCCTGGCTCTCGCCTTTTTGTCTCTCCGCATTCCAAAGCCAAAGGCTTCAGGCCATCCCCAGGGCGTCTGGCTAGCGGCGCGGGAAGGGAGGGTGCAATAAATGAATTGCATCCACCGGTCCCCACTCGACCCGTCCTCGCCTCCTTGGACTGGTCCACTGAGGGGCTGACCTTGCCCTGCAGCAGATTCAAAAGGGGTCACAAGGGGGTGAAGCCACCAACTTTGAGACCCTCTGAATGGCTCAAACCAAGGGCAAACTTTTCCCATCTTGCCTTCAAGCCGTGACGAGCTTCTGTCCGCTCACATCCCGGTCGATTCGCATCATCGCAACTTGCATGCCAGAGCCGGGGCCGGGATTCTGCTTGGACCTGTCTCTGCCTTTGGGCTTGAGATGCTTTCCCATCGAGAGGCTAAGCTTCGAGTTTGGGTACCTCAACCGGCTGCATGTAGGTTTTCCTTTTTCTTGGGCGAGCCAGAGTGTGGAGGGAGAAAAGGCGTCTGTGATCTGTCTGCCCTTCCCGGTGACGTCCGGTGCTGGCCCACAGACCCCAAAAGCAAGGCACGCAAGCAACAGGTCGTCCGCGGGCGAAGCCTTGGGTGTGTTCGACCTTGCTGAGAAGGGTGCAGTTCACGCCCACTTCAGTGTCTCCCCAGCTCCATCGGCAGGCATCTCTGCTCTGGGCGGCTGAAATGATGACTCTACACGACACACCGGTTGCCTCAAACGGGCACGCTCTCGCTGGGAGATGGGCGTCGACCCAGCTGGCTCACTCAGCAAGATATGGTATCTGAGTTCAGCGAGATGGCCCCTGGAGGAGCCGGCGCCGGCGCAAAGCCTGATGGAGTGACGGCGAGGCGGGTGGGCTGGCTTCCTGCTACCAACCGACCGTCGTGATGTCTGTTGATCTGCATGACCACGAATCCCTTCGCCGCAGCGCCGATTCCCAGGCCTCTTGCCCGACAAGCGGCATGCATCGCGCGCACGGTCCTCCCTCTCAAGCATGGTCCCGTATCTATCGGCGCGATACAGAGTCTCGTTGCTTCCAAAACCGTAGAATTCTAGCCGTCTGGTCTTTGACCGATCGGGCGTGTGCCAGATACAACATGCGTACTACCTACTTACCTACGCATACAAACCACAGAAGGGCAAGCAGAACGAGACCGGCCGAGGTGGTCGGCGCAAGAGGTCGGCCTGGAGGGCAACCGTCGTCGAAGCACCCTTCTGCAGAAACAGAGGGAGGGTGACCCCGGCACTTGCAGCAGGTGTGCCCCCTATGATCTGCATCATGGTAACATGAACCCATCGAAGCGGCGTCTCTCGCGGCCGCTGATACGCTGGAGGAGACGCCGCGCTGCCGTTTGGTGCATACGCACCAGGCAGGAAAGGGAGACGACGCCCTTTCGCTCCGCACAAAAGGGATGCTGTATACGTACGTCGTACAAGCCAATCCCCGTGCGCACACGGGCTCTATCGACGCACGGGATGCGGAGACTGCAGTGCAGCAAGCAATGACAGCCGCAACGGCAGAAGCAGACCCCAAGAGATCCAGGCCCCGCGTCTCTACTCCGCACTTGGCTGCTGGCTGTACATGCCGTGTACGGGCTCTGCTCGGCTGGATGCGGTACGTCGTAGCTGTCACCCCCTGGACCAAGAGCGCGCAAGCACTGGCTGACGCTTGTGGTGCGATGAGGGGTGGGGCCGCCGGGGATTAAGGGCATCGAGATGGACGTTCGGCACCGGGATTTGTGGGTTATGCTCGATCCGTGCCATGGACCAGATGGTCGTCAAAACCGGGCCTCCTTCCCACTTCTACTTGGTCGTGGAAATGTCTCCGTCGAGCCACCTTGTTGTCGGGCTAGGAATTTTTCTTTTTTGTAAGGCCAAATCTTAGGTTAAGCTGGCTGGCGTAAGGCCGAGGAGGAAAGACGGAAGAAAACGGGAGCTCCATATACTTTGGTGCCGCAACACACGCGTGCACACACATATCACACGCATTTTCTTTTCCGTGGTCGTCGTGCCAAGAAGAGAAGAGACACAAAGCGTGTTTCCCATCGGGTGTACCGACGGCGGACGCATTGATGAGCTGCACAGCAGCGGGGTGGTGGTGGTAGTGGTGGTGGGAGAGGCCATCATCCTGCATGGGGCAGATGGAGAGCTGGCCTGCCTCTCGTGGTGGGAGCGCAATTTGATTCCTTTGTGCTCGACGACTCAGTCCGAGGAGATGGCCGAAAAGGAATCAAGCATCCTTCCTCGCTTGCACATCTCGCCAATCCATCTCTGCATGCGCCACTACCTAAGCGGACAGCAGGGCAATTTGAGAAACGTCAAGACCTGCTTCGTGAAGGCTAAAATGGAGGGCTGGGCAACCCCGCCCCGGCGCAGTCGTGCCACCAGTCCTGCTGCGGGAAGCTGATCCTACCCCGATTGGTGCATGTGCATCGCTGGCGGGTCCCAGACCAGAAGCAGGTGGGAATCTCCGAGCCGCCACCACCACCTCACCGTGAGCACCACCTGGTATCGAGGCGCGCTTTCACGACGCTGCCTCCATCTCGCTTTGTGCCAGCGCCGTCGCTCCTGTTTCCAAATGCCAGCCACCATTAAATCCCTACACTATCTAGTTTATAAATGGCTATGGAGTCCACCCAAGTGAGAGATAAAAATAGAGGTGCACAACGGCTCTATCCCTCATTCTTCCCGCTTTGGAGCTTACCCCGGATTCTCCTCCGCGTCCACTGCGATCCAATTGGGTCCCCCTCCGACAATCAATTCATAGACTCACGCCCCTAGCTTCCCGCCAAGGAGCATGAGCACCACTCACGTGCGCTCCCTGCACTCCGTGCAAACAAGTCCTGGACAGGAACAAAGGAAAAGAAAAAAAAAAGAAAAACAGGAGCTGGGAAAAAGGATTGGAAAAAAGCAAATACAAAATTGGGGAGGGATCTCCAGGTGTGAAATTTGTGGTGCCCTGCAAGTAGCTCGGCTAAGGAATGCATGACACATCGTGCTGCAATGACCGGCTTTAATAAATAACTTTGATGATATACATAGGCGCTTGGGGAAAGCCAACGGCATGTGGTATATCAGCCCAGCATTTTCGCAGAAAGTGCTTGTCACTCGTACATATTCGACCCAAACGCCATGCATCCCTACGGAGTGCACGGGTTTAACCAGGGATGGTATCCAAGCTTCCCTTTCCAACCGTCGAAGGAGGCGCCTCGCCCTTCTGAGCCTTTAGCTTCTCCTCAAACTTGGCAAATTCCTTCGCCGCAATCTCTTCCTCTGGATCTAGGATCTGAATTACCCCCTTGACTTCCTCAATCTACCGAGGCGCGTGGCTGTCAGAACAAGAAACGAAACAGGAGAAACACGTGGACAGTGGAGCATGGATGGGCTGTGGCGCGTTGGTCGGTTGAGGCACGGGTGGTTGCTTGCTTACATAGTGCATGAGCATGCCCTCGATGCCGTTCTTGAGCGTGACGGTGCTCGAGTCGCACGTCCGGCAGGCGCCGCGGAGCTTCAGCAGGACGTTGCCGTCCTCGAAGCCGCGGTACTCGATGTCGCCGCCGTCCTCCTGGATCGCGGGCCTGATGCGGGTCTCGAGCAGCTCCTTGATCATGCCTACGACCTCGCTGTCGTTCTCGTTGTAGCTGAGGCTGTCCTCCTCCCCGGCCGTCTCCTGCCCGTCCGACGCCGCCCCGACGCCGTCGCCCGCGGCCGCGCCGCGCTCAACCACGTTGACGATCTTCTGTCCGGACGTGATGGCCTCGGTGATGAGCGCGAAGACTTCCGGCCGGATGTGCGCCCAGTTGGCGTCGGGCGCCTTGGTCACGGTGATGAAGTCGGCGCCGTAGAAGATCGAGGTGACGCCGTCGACGTTCATGAGCTGCGCCGCCAGCGGCGACGGGTAGGGGGGGGCGATGGTCGAACGCGGGTTCAGGTACTCGATGAAGGGCGTCGAGATCCCGTCGGGGAGAATGCGGTGGTTCGGCAGGAACTTGAGCGCGTCCGGGTTCGGCGTCGTCTCGTTCTGGATGAAGATTGTCCGTCGCCCGCGGCCCGCGCCGCTCACCACCCCCAGAACCGGCTGGTGGTGCGCGGGCCGTATCCTGGGTCTTTGCGACGACGGCGCGAAAGCGGGCGTGCTTGCGCCGGTATGCGCGGCGCGCTTGCTGGCAACATTGCTTAGGCTAGAGAGACCGACGGTCCTGACTGGCCTCGGGCGGGACAGGACCAGGGCCGTGGTCCGCAGGAGCTTGTTCGGCATGGCGACGAGGTGGTTGTAACCCGGGCTTTGTCGATCGATAGGAATTGTGTCGGAACGGCAGGCGAGGTAGATATACTAGATGAATCTGCGGCCCCTTGCTGGTCGGTATTAGGACAGAATGGTATAGACAAGAAGGAACTCGATTCTCCGCCGACGGACGAGATCTCCGACCGAGCCGACGGCGAAGAAAAAAGTCGATGGGCGAATGGCGATGAAGGAATTTGCGTCATATTCCCAAGCGACAAGCCTTCGGCCCCACAACGCCCCCCGCTCGAGCCGCCTGTGGTCTGTGTTCGCATGAAGATTGGCGGGTGGGCAACTTTTTTTTTCGATCGCCCCGACCGCAGGTCCTTGTCATCCGACACCCGCACCCGGCTGCATTTTCTGATTGGCAACTCAAACCCCCAGTGGCTCGCTAGCTCTGCGGCTCAGAACAACGTCAAGTCGCACACACCTCACCTACTTGCTCGCCCCGCCCGAAGCCGCAGCGAACTGCTCGTCCGCCTCGCTGTCGTGCGACCGCCAAACATGTCCGTGTCCCCGACAAACGGCATCTCCAAGTTGACTGTCGAGGACAGCGAGCTCAACGGCGCCGGCGCCAATGCTGCTGCTGCCGTCGCTGCAGCCGCCGCGGCCGACGCCGTCAACGGTGATGCTGGTGGGGCAGGCGGCTCTCAGGCCGCGTCCGCCGACGCCGCGACGCGCCCGAGGGGATTTCGCGGCACCAAGAGCCTCTGCGGCGTCTGCCAGAAGCGCGAGAGCAGTTACAAGTGCCCGCACTGCACCATTGCCTAGTAAGCTGCTCTGCGGCACGGCTCACTGCGCTTTCGTAGCTGCCTATATAAACCTCTTCAACCTCACTCTCCGCTCTGCTTGAGCGTATTCTGAGCTGACAGAACGCCGCTCTCCAGCTGTTCCGTTGCTTGCTCGCATGTCCACCGCGTGATCCACCCGGCCGACTCGCTACCCCCAAAACCACCACAGCCGGTACGGGCCGGCGGCGCGCACCCCTCGAAGCCCGCACAGAAGCAACCACAGGAGGCGCCTCACCCATTCAGCGTGCTCGACGACTCCCCCGAACTGAGGCGCCTATTCAAGAAGTACCCCGGTCTGCCCGCCGCCCTCGAGGCGATTCACGAGGCCACGCTCCCGCCGAAGAACGTCCCGATCGGCATAAACGCAATGATCGAAGCCACCCGCAACAAGAAGCAGGAGGTGTGGACGCCTGACGTGGGCTTGCGCCGCGGCCGCGCCGCGCTGCGCAAGGCGAGGACGGACCCTGGCGAGGACGGCGACGGCGTGCGGGAGTACTGCGATCTCGTCCGCTACCTGTTGTCGCGATCGGACAGCGCCGGCAAGGTGAACGACATGGTGCAGCGCGAGGTCGTTCAGGGCGATGTCAAGCACATTCGGAGTCTGCAGCAACAAGAATGGGCCGACTAGCACAATCTCGCCCACCTATAACCACGAGCAGCTCTGTGAGCAGCTCCACGAACGTCCCTTGGCGGCTACGCCCGGCGATTTTGCATGCAAAAACGGTATGGCGACTGCGAAGACGTCAGGGCAGCCACCCAAGACGATGATTGATTGGCTCTTGCAAGGATGTGGCCGACACCTGGTGCACGTCACAAGCGCTCGCACGATTCGTGCACTACTCACGAGAAGTTGGGTAGTCGGGTCAAAAATGTGAAGGATATTAAATATACTAAGTGTAAGCTGTTCAGCGCCTGATCCCTCGCCTCTCTGAGGCCACGGAAGCAGCTAACGCCTGAGCCTAGAGAGAAACCCGAGCCTGGAAGGCTTGGATAGCTCCGGCGCCTCATCGATGGTGCCGGCTATGGCTACGTCCTTCTCTCCACGGCTTTGTTTAGAGTCCTTACTCCCAAACCTGCCGCGGAGGGTAAATATTGAGGTCCGTCGCTTGAGGAGCGGCACTGTCCTGGCCCTCTGGATCGGCTTTGCCTCGTCGCTCTGCGTCCAGTCGACGCGGTGTTCGGCCGGGTCCTGCAAGGGATGGTATTTGGGTGGCGGAGAGTCCTCGTGGAGGCCCGGCGAGGCGGGAGGCAGAGGCAGCGCATGGCGGTTGTCACCGTAATCCTTCTCCCGACACTCCAAGAGATCACCGGTGCTACTCCTTCTGTTCTTCTTGTGGTTCTGTTGATTGTGCTGCTGGTGTTGTTGGTGATCCAGGCCCCCGGTCAAGGCTCCCGTGAAGGTGTGGCGGTGGTTGCGGCTCTGCTGGGCCTCGTCCACCTCGGCGGCCTCCTCGAGTATGCGCGAGCGCTGGAACTGGTTGCGCTCGTGCAGCTGCTCGCGCCTGCTCTGGGCGCGCCGCAGCGCCTTGGTCTGCTCGGCCGGCGGGGCGTTGGGGTCGACGTGGTCGGCCTCGAGGTGGAACTTGAGCGCGTTGCGCGACAGCTTGTGCGCCAGCCCGCCGCCGCCGCCGCTCATATTGATTGCGGTGGTGGTCAGGGCGAACTGCGCGGCGGCCTCGCGCGGCACGTACGGCCCGCCGCTCGCTTCCTCCTCCCCATCCTCCTCCGGGTGCGGCGGGGGCTGCTGCAGCTGATCCTTGAGAGCCGCCCTCGACGTTTTCCTCTTGGCCTTATCCAGGATCGACATGGACTTTCTGATGACGAGGCCCCGCGGGGACGAGGCCGACGACGACGATGCCTCCTTGCTGTTGGTCGGCGGCGACTTGGAGGCTGCTGCTGCCGCGGCGGCGGCCTCGGCCTTGGCGGCGCGCTTCTTGCGCTCGGCGTAGGCCTTTTGGTCGGCGAGCACGAGGTGCAGGCGGCGCGACAGCTCGTCCGGGTCGACGGGGGCGCCGGGGCCTGAGCGGCCGTGCTGCGGCTTGCCCTGCCTGGGCGGCTGGCGAATGCCTGGGCGGCTGGGGCCCAACGGCCTGCCCTTGGTGTTGTAGTTCATAATTTGGTTGTGCATGTGCATCTCTCAACGCGCGCGTACACACTTGAGATTGGTCACACGACAGGGCCGGCTGGCTGGCTGGCTGGCTTTGTTCGGCGGCTTTTCCCAACTCTTGAGTTCCACCGCAGAATCGCGGGCGACAAGCTCTGCAGCACAAGATCGTCACGTATGTGTGTATGTATGGCTTGTGTCGGTTGAGGTGATGTCGTTGTGGAACAAGAGCACGTCGTGGCAGGCAGACTGCTGAGGAAATATAAAGAAAGCTCGAGTTCGTAGGGCGGACAGTGAAGCTGGCCCAGTGAATAGACGAAACAAGCTAGAAGGGAATTCTTTTCCCTTTGTTTGAAGGGTTTCGAAGGAGAGGCAGTGCCCGTCTCGGGACAAAGGACGAAGTATAACTGATGTCGGATATCGGTAGCGGAGATGGAGGGAGGTATAGAGTTGGTGTATGTGTGAGCTCGAGAAACAAAGCGCAAAGTCAAGAGACGGCACCCGGGCGCCTTTTCAACCCTGGGCCGTAAAGTTACCCGGCACCAAATCGGAAGACACGCTCGGAGGGGACCGTGTCTTCCGAGGTTGTTTTGCTATTATTGTGTCCCCTCGACCCGAAATAAATTAAATAAGAACGCAAACAAAACAGGGAAGGCAAGAAACGAAACCAGGGGGAGAAAGAAGCGGGAAATAAAACCGCAGGTGGGTACATAAAAGAAAAAAAAACAAGTGGAAGTAGCCGGCAAAGATCGCAGAGTGTGTGGGTCAACGACTTCCCCCAAGACCGAGAGCTAGCCTAGGTACCTAGTGGCCTTTTTTTTTTCGGGGACAGGGGTTGGCCTGGGCTGGTCGGGTCGGGGGTGGGGATGGCTGATGACGGGGTGCCGAGAAGAGGGCACATGTAGGATAGGGTAGCAGAAATGGAACGTGATGTGGGTGAAGGAGAGAGACAGACGGCTCTGGACCAGGATGGGGCCCATGCGAGTGGCACTGACTGCACCATCCCACCGTGCCCTGGGCGGGCGTGAGAGCAAGAATATCACGGGAGAAGGGTAAACAGGGCTTGCGTTTCAACTGGAAAGTTGCGAGGCTGTGTGCTTCCCAGACAGCCAAGGTTTGGCACGGGTAAAATAGAAGTGAAATAAAAAAATAAAAAATAAAAAAGCAATGCGTGTGTGGGATAGAGTGACGTGCCGCCCGGGTCTCGGGAGCCTGTGTTTTGGCAACTGGCACAATGGCACCTTTCAACGTCCATCAGACGGGACTGGGGAATAGCTGGCTGGTTGCTATGATATGGCGGTCTATGGCACCAGGGACCGTCTACCAAGAGTTTTATGTTTACGGAAGATAATGCCGCAGCTTTTTTTTTCTTCTTCTTCTTCGTTTTCTTTCGCCCTGTTCCCTACACCAACAGCGGGTGGGTTTCTCCGGACAGGTCCGTCTTGATCCCGACTATTCCTGGGCTGAGGATCTGGGATGATCCCGATTCTGGTCACGAACAGGCTTCGCGATGACACCAGACCAGGCAAGGGGCAAGCGCCGAACCGAACCGAAGGAGAAGAAAAAATCCAAAAGAGCATCTGGACGGACAGAATTGGAAAGGGGAAAAGGGCACTTGACTCCGACGACGGCACCAGCCCAATAAATTGCGTGCACTAACACCCGCCCATTCCAGAGTGGGAGTGTGGAGTGACAGGGGCACGAGGATCAGATGGCGCCGACAGGGGGTGTGGGGACTGGCCCTGCCCCGCCGACACTTCGATCTCAACAGGCAGGCACAACCTAACGATTGGGGGAAATGGCGGGCCTAGCTCGGTGGCGGTCACGGCAACACAAGGTTTCCTGGCGTCGAGAGGAATTAAGCTCATGCCTCGATCGGTGTCCGAGCAAACGCCGGGCAACCGATCTGAGATGACGAGTACCTGGTACCAGCCCGGGCGAGAAGAGAGAACAATCAATAATTGTAAAAGAGGCGGCCACCAACAAAGAGCGAGCGAGAGCGCCAAAGACGGCGGCGGCGGTAAATGTCCGCTCGTGACTTCTCCAGTGGGATCCTCCTGATCCCCCGCTATTTCGATCCACCGCTCCAACCAGCAGGTTTTTGCATTCCTGTTGAATCCCCTGGCTCCCGTGGGGTTTGACCAATCAAAAGGGCCGGCAGTACAGGGGTGGCTAGGCAAGGGTCGCTGCAGTGGAGGGTGACGTGCGTCTGTGCTAGTGAACTGGCGCCGTTGGGTGGACGCTAAAGGGAAAGAAAAAGGGAGCAGAGCACGGGGGAGAGCATGGGGAAGGGCTGGCTGACCGTTGGGAAGCGCCGTGATCGACAGCCGCAGGTCCTGGCCGTGAAATTCATTCTTTGCCTCTTTGGGCATCAATGCGATTCGTTTCTTTTTCATTTTTTATTTTTTTGACCGCCCATCGACCTCCCAGTTTTGAGCTCGACTTTCAGCGTGGCAGAGAAGCACCTACGTTCCCTGCCTGCCTAGAAGCATTGGGCCATGATCATGCATGGGAAGGCTGCCGACCGAGATCTGTTTTATCCGCAGATAAGCAGGCCCGGGCCGGTCTATAGTATGTCCATTCAGCCCGTGCCAGCAGAGCAGTACACACATGCATAAACGCTCCGGCTGGTGCATTTGGTAGCATTGAGAAGGTCTTGGCTGGGTCCAATGGAAGAAGCGCCAACCAACCAAACCACCACTTGAAACTATTGGAGCCAACCAGGCCCCTTCATATGGTCTGGCTCCATCGGTTAGGCACGCTCGCGAGAAACAGATTGACAAATGCAGACAGATGCAGCTTATGAGAGGTACATGTGTATGAACCTTGGGGCCTGCCAAGCGACAAGGTGGACGAATGACGGGACGATACAACTCTGCCGGTTTAGCGCCAGGTCGGATACGCGGTCCATCATGCAGCAGCAATATTGAGCTTTCTCGTATTCGAAGCATGTTTTGCCTCCTTAACGCACATGACATCTTCGGCGATAAACTCGATCGGAGAAAGGCTCAGTAAGCCCTGCACACGGTTGGCATATCTGAGGTCTTTGTCTTTGATCTTTATGGCTGCCTACCTACCTACCTGAGTGGACAGGTAAGGTAGGCGTAGTGGGTCCGCGAGTCTTAACGTTGCCACGGGAACATGCTTGGAGCTCCCACAACCAAGATCCTTCTTGCGTCCATCATCGATCTTCCTTTCCGCTCTTACTCCGTTATATCTCCTGCATACATACGCATGCCCACACGCATCTTAACAGGAATCTCCGGCCCCAGCGAGGCATAAAAAAGAAGAAAAAAAAAAGCCCCTCTGACGGCTTCGCTCGCAGCCAAACGGCTGATAATCGGATATTACAATAATGTGATAGTAGGAATCCAAGGCGTCGGCAACTGCCGTTCAGGGTGGCCTTCCCAACACACACTATGGGGTGACGCGCGTGCGTGCCCCACGAACTACGCTATCCAACTCACATTGTCTCCTCCACGGCCAGCTATTACTGTTCGGATAGCGGCGGTAGGTATGTATGGTACGTAGAAGTACTGGGAGTGGCGCGCAAACCTCTGTTAGACACAGTCAAGTCAGCCTCTCACAGCTCTGGCACTGGGCCTGACCGCCCTCACGTCCAAGATTTGTGAGCTGGTTGTCCGTGCCTTGGCCGATCCGATCAACGGATCGAAAGAGTCAGGGTGGAGGGATAACAACGATAGACCCGGCAGTTTCTGCTGGGCCATTCCCCGGACCGAGCCTGTCATCTGCCGACGTAGAAGCCCGAGAGAAGGTTGGAAAAGAAAACCGCGGCAATTTAATTTCACAAACAAGTATGCACCCTGTATACAGATGCAGACGGCAGGCTGAGGTACTATAAAACCCTGAGGCCGAGGCGGGCACGACCGGGAACAAAAGATGTGATATTCCCTCACCCCGCCCCACTCACCATTCATCCCGCGCTTGCTCGCAGGGCGTCAAACCCTGCTGGTTGGCGGTGTGGCTTGTTCGGTGCGTGACGGAAGAGGGCGTGGCGTGGGTCATGTGAGATAGCCTCATCTGCACATGCGACCAAAAGCGGCCTGGTAGGCTGTCGGGGCCCTGGACGGTGGGAGTTCTCTCGGCGACACGCACGTCCGAATGCAAGGAGAGGGCGGATGGGACGAGCCGAGGTGGGCATTTGTTTCGCCGTCTGCGCCTCCCTCGGCCCTTTTTTTCTGCTCTAATTGTTGGAATTTGCACATCTACGCAGGGAGAGAAACTGGCGCCATGGTGGCCTTTGGCACATCCGGTTTGGGAAGTGACGGAATGTCAAGATCACAGGTAGCCGCCGCGGTGGCACGAATCAATGAGCTGTGTTGCCACGGGGCGGCTTGATGTTTCGAAACGGCGCGCTTCATCTGCCGCTGCCCGATCGATGCACAAGCCTCTAAGGAAGAAGGAACGGTGAAAAGTGGACGCTCGGAGGTTGCGAGCTGGTGTTTGCGGGGAGAGCTGGGGTACGGGCGGCGACAGCGCGTCTGGGCGGCACCAGATGTTTGGTCACACGGTGGGTGGCTTGGTTGTCTCCCTTTGATGCCACGGCGGATTGTCCGGCGGTTTGAGATGGTGCCAGGGCGCGACGGCGCCTCCGCGACGGCCGCCTTGACAGTGGCTCAGCTGGTTATGCAGAACAGACACCATTGGGATCTCGCGGTGGTGGGCAAGGGCTCGCGGGGGTCCTGTTTGACCGCGTTACATTGAGGCGAACGAACGGAAAAAGGCGAGCGGCAACTTTCAGTCGGGAGAGGTGACACACGCTTGCTCGCACTGGCCGCCTCTTGTTCGCCCTTCCCTGGGCGGGCTGGGAGCGGCGACTCCATTCCGTCGCCACTCGGGGAGCGCTTCTGCGTTCCTGGGTCGCTTGGGTCGCCGCTATAACATCAGGTTGCATCGCCGTCTGACCCGCTCGAGGGCTGGATGCGCGACAGTTGGATTCGCAGACCGCAGACAATCCCATTCATGTTGAATCTTTCCATGGTGCAGGCCTGAGGTAGCTGTGCCACGTGCAGAAGCATCCATCATCCCAGCAGCTCTGACTCGAGCTGCCGACTCGGCCGCGACCGGCAAGCGGGCTCCCAGCAACCGCCAAACGACGCCAGCGCGACCCGCGCTAACATTGAAGCTCCAGCACCAAGCGACCTGAACAGGTGGAGACCCAGACAAGTCTTTGATTGCACCGCTTCACCGGGCACAGCACTCGCAAGGTTGGCCGGGGCCTTCGTCCCCCGCGGACCCCCCCATTGGCACAACGCGCGCCAGCTCGAGCTCAGGCGCCGCGGTGCCGCTCGCCGTTCTGTGGCTTGCTCAGACAAAGGAAGCACATCGATATCACCACGATCACCCGAGCTTGCGCTGCAGCTGTGACCCTGTTGCCCGTGCCTTTCTGTGCCGCTATACCGCAGTGGCCAGACCACCCGGAAAATCATCAAAGAAAAAAAAAAAAGACAACACCTATCGGAGACCCGTCCTTTCTCCTCGCCCCGCCGAGACACCGCGACTAGCAGCTCAGCCAGCATCAGAGCACCACAAGCGCCGCCCACGAAGCTCAAGCCTAGAAACGCACAAAACGCCCCGACGCCATCGATCAGGGGACGACGTGGGGGAGAAGCAAGGGCTCCGGGCGAACGAGAAGTCGAGGCCGCCAGCCACATAGCCTACGTAAGTTCTCCTGCCAGCTCTGCCAGCCACGGTGCGCTGTCCTGCCTGTTGTGATGCCCGCGCCTCTTTCTGGGCGCTAGACGCTAGGCTGCTTTTGTTCCGGTTTGGGGGAGCGCCATTGGCTGGTCTGCTTGGTGCGTTCGCCGGCGACCTCTGCTCCTGCGGGAGGCATGTCGGTGGCGTCCGACCATGTGGCTTGCCTAACAAACACTCGGTCGCCTTTTGCGTGCTGCCTTGTTGTTGGCGTCTTTTTCTTTCATCATGCCGTTCCCCTTCCCCGTTCCCCCCGTATCGCCAGCTTGTCCCTCTATAAAACCATATATCCTCTCTTGACATCCGGCGCAGGCAACGGACGGCATCGACAACCAGCTCTCAGAGCTGCCCCTCTTTGTGAATTGATCTAATGGCTTCCAAATTGCGAGGACAGCGTACCCACAGCCTCGGCGACGACCCCTCGGGCTCGCAGCCTCCGTCGTTGCGCAGGTCCGGCAGGCACTCGGCCTCCTCCTCCAGGCACTGCTCCGGGTCCAAGTCAAAACCGACCTCGCCGCTGCCGTCGCCGATCGTCAGCGACTACCAGCGTCTCAGCTCGTCGATACCCGGGCCCGACCGCTCGTTCCTCGTGCTCGATGACCCGCCGCCGCCGCGCGACCCCCGCCACGATCGAGACTCGATAGGGACTATCGCCGAGGATCCCTTCTTGCTGCGCTACGCGGAGCCTCCGGGAGGCCCACACGGCCCCTTGCCGCCCAGCAGCGCTGCTGCCGACGGCGACGTCGACGGCGACGCCAGCGCTTGGCCGCCTCCTCGCCGCGACTCCCTGACGCTGGACACGCCAGCCGCGGCCGCCATTGACGACAGGGTCACTGTTTCTAGAAACTGCACCGACGAACCCAACGCGAGCGCCATCGGAGCCGGCCTGATGGACGCGGTCAACATCGCCGTCATCGGCGCCAAGGGCGTCGGCAAGTCGGCCTTCATCCAGAGGGCGCTAAGCCAGACGCGGCCGCTGCCATCCAGCATCATGCCCGTCCGCCTCAAGGCCGAGAGTGGCAGGACACTCTTCGTGACGCTGATTGAGCTCGACCTCGAGGACTTCGACGAAACCCCGGGCGACCAGCCGATCCGCTGGCCAACGCACCTCGCCGGCCATTCGGCGGCTCTGCCGAGGCCTCACTGTGCACTTGTCCTGTACGACGTGACCAGCATGGATAGTCTAAGAACACTACCGCAAATAATGGGTACGTCAGGCGCGAGGAGATGTGGGAAACGAGAAGGCGGGGCCGTCGCCGCAGTGCTGTGTGATGCAATTTCGTGCGCGGGCGGTGGCGCGGCGGCTGTGCTGCCCGCTGCTGCGACCACTGCTGTGCTCGTATTTTTTTTCAGCCCAATTGGCGCGACCTAACGATGCGATTCGCTGGCAGGTGCATTGGAGATCAGCGGCCTCCCGAGGATTCTCGTAGCCACCAAGTGCGACAACCCCGAAAGCGCCCGCCAGGTCAACACGGATGCCATCCCGCGACACTTCCCTGGCGTTTTGAACCTTATGACCTCGGCAAATGTGCCCAACACGGCACGAGAATCGCTCAACGCCATAATCAAGGCCTCGGTCAGCGCCAAGAGAGGTGAGTCGAGTGGCTTCGGAGATGTGCACCGAATTTGTACTGGCCCCTCTTTCGCCTGGCATGTCGGTTGGTTGCCGTCCCGGTGGAATGGGTCGATGAATCCAGTCTGGTGCTGGCTCCTGGGGTTTCTCTGGGGTATTGTTTTTTCTCTTCTTTTGGCGAGGCAGCTGCGTTTGTTGTTGGCGCAAAACTGGGGCCTGTCTCCACGCCCCTGGTAACAGCTGAACCTGGGGTTGGAGGCGGAACGAGAGGGTCCTCGAGCCGCTCAGCAGGCCTCGGCCAACCCCCTCAACTCTACCCCGGGCGCCTGCGTTGGCCCAGCCCAGCAGGACCTACATCCCTTGTTTCTGCATTTCTGGCCGTGCTGACAAACAATCCACAATCAATTGAATCACAGGCGGTGATAAACAAGAAGCCACCCTCTCACGAAGGCGAGCTGCCTCGTCGGCCGCGCACCTCGAGGCTCCCGACTACGTAAGCGGCCGGCCCCTCAGCGAGCACTCCAAGCACAGCCGCGCGAGCTCCGACCTGTCCCTGCTGCGCGGCGTGCCCCCGCCCGGTGCTAGCGACGGCTATAGGGGCCAATCACGATCTCGATCCCCCAGAATGGACTACCCCACCACACCGCAGACGACCTCTTCGGCCTTTGGCGGCGGGGCCGACGCCCCCGATGACGGCGGCGGCCTCACCGTGTCCAGCATGCTGCGCACCCACGGCGGCGTGCGCCTAGACACCGGCCGCGACACCTTCGTCGAAGACTCGGCTTCCGACTCGTACCGCCAGTCGGACGACATCCCCATCCTGCAACGAAACGACGAGAGCTTCGCCGAGCAGCCCGCCAAGCCCATGGGCGTGACCTTCGGCGACCTTGTCGACCGCCTGCTGGCCCCGCGCATGACCAGGGCCGACAACCAATTCGCCGACATCTTCCTCTGCCTCTACCGCAAGTTCGCGCCCCCGAGCGTGCTCTTCGCCGCCATCTTCGCAAGACTAGAAATCGGGAGGGATGCGAGGGAAAAGAAGGACGGCCTGTACCTCGTCGCGATCCAGTCGCAGCTGCGCATCGTCGAGGTCATCGCCCGCTGGGTGCAGCTGTATCCAGGAGATTTTGCTCGGTCCGCCACAAGGCGCCGCCTCGTGGATCTCGTCGGCAGCCTGTCCATCGAGCCTATATTCACGGCCGCGGCGCACCAGATGCGCTGGTACCTTGACCACCGCATCGTCGAGGATGACGACACAGGATGGGCCGAGTGTGACGAGCCGGACGAAGAGCCGACGACTATACCGCCGGATCGGCGGCCCAGCGCCGTGGTGGACAGGGGGCGGACCGGTGGCCTCAACGACAGCATGTCGTCGCTGCAGATCGAGGATGAGAGGGGCAGCAGATCCGACGGGCGGCCGCCCGCACAGTTCCAGTACCATTCCATCGAGGACTACGTGCGCGAGGCGGCGACCATGTCGCCAACGTCGACGCTGCCGCTCAACAAGATCCGCTATCACATCTTTCTGGACAAGAACACGGACGACATCGCCGACGAGATGACCCGCATAGACTGGATCATGTTCTCGTCGATCGGCATCCGCGACCTGGTCCGGGACGTCAGCCTGACGATGGAGGAGAAGGAGCGGTGTCGCAGCCTGCAAAACGTGAGCAGGATGATCAGCCACTTCAACCACCTGGCGCGCTGGGTGGCCAACATGATCCTGATCCGCGACAAGCCCAAGCACCGGGTGCTGGTCCTCGAGAAGTTTGTGCAGATCGCGGCCAAGCTGCGTGTGCTGAACAACTACAACGGCCTCGCCGCGGTGCTGGCGGGCCTCAACAGCACGTCCATATATCGGCTCTCGCAGACGTGGTCGCTGCTGAGCTTGGACTCCGAAAAGCGGTTCAAGTCTCTGTCCAAGCTGATGGCGACCGAGATGAGCCACGCGCGGTACAGGCTCGCGTGGGAGAACTCGCCAATGCCCAAGATCCCCTACATACCGCTGCACCGACGCGACCTGGTCTCGGCCGAGATGGGCAGCCGGACCTTTGTGGGTCCTTCGGGCGACAGGATCAACTGGAAGAAGTTTGAAGTCCTGGGTGAGGTGATGCTACCGCTCATGAGGAGCCAGGGCACGCCGTACCCGAACCTGAAGAAGGACGACGGAAGCAGAGAGCTGATTCTGGACTGCAAGATGCCCATCGACGAAGATGTACGTCTCTCCCCTTTCCGATGCAACCCCAAGGCCATGTGACTAACCCGAATTACGCACAGGACATATATCAGCGCAGCGTGCAGGTCGAAAGTGCTTCGGGTCAGGGCGAGTCGAGCAGGAGAAGATTCCCGTGGTTGAGCTGAGTAGGGAAATGAATGATATATCTTCAGGGTTCACGTAGGCCATGAATTATGTATGGAATTGGATTTCTGGGCAAGGGGGTTTGAAGTCCACGCCGCGAATTTTGGCGACTGGCGCTTGGTCTTTTCCGTCCCTTTCTCTGTTTACTATACCTGGCTCGGGCGCATTCTGGCGGGATTTCTCTTCGCATTGTTTTCTTACCTTCTTATCTCCCCTTTTTGGTACTCCCCGTGATGCTTTGCGGCATCAGCACATGCGTCTGTCCACGCACGTCTTCCCATTTTGATTGGATCCAAAGGAAAAATAATGGAGGCTAGGAGTTTCACTATGATTCCCCCCGGCGATCTTGGATATACTTGTTTAATTGATTGCCTTTCTAGGCGCCGTGTATTGGCATACCAAAACCACCCTGGCAAGGGATCGAGGCCGCCAGCTGATATCGCTTCTCTCTTTCGTGGACCGGGCCATTTCACATTCTATTCTATCTGCATCCAATGCCATTCTCAGCCGTTGTGTAGGTACCATACCTACACTGTCACGGAGCGCGGGAATTTTTTGGTGGCCCACCAGATTTGCGTGTTGCGCCACATGCAAAATGGGGTGTGCTCCTTCCCAAAGTGCACATCACCAGATCAGGCAGGTCCGCCGCCCCATTTGACTTGGTGATGTCCACACCATTGGAGAGATGGCGGGATTTTCTCCACCGGGTCCTTCCTCTGCTTTGGTCACTAAGCTTAGCTTTCTGGGCGGTCGGGTCAGCACCTTTTGGACTCTCGCGGGGACACAGCCCATTATACCGGTCTTCGCCATCTCAAAAGGCAACCCGAGCTTTCCTGTGTCTGTTCCTCGCCGTACCTACGCCGTGGCAGGTTCTGCCTTTTCACAACCTCGAACCCTCATCACCAGCGCCGATCGCGGAACAACGCCAGCAGCTAGATAGCTCTGTGCCATGAGAGAGGCACATGTGCACATTTGCCCCATCGAGTTCGGCCTTCGAGATCTTCCCGGCAAGCTGCGCCTCGAAAGCAGCCTCACGCTGGCCTTGCCCGACAGCTGGGACCAAGAAACTACAACCGCAGATAGCCTCACTATAGCAGCCGTCGCGGGGAAGCTGTGGGTGGAGCGGGCGAGCCCTTGCCGCCTCGGCGTCCAAGTTACGATAAGCGGCGGCACCTTAGCAGAGGAAGCTAGATCTGAGGGGCGGATTGTTGAGGCCATCAGACGCTGCTCCGTAAGTAAGCCTTTACTGTGTCCCGCGCGCGGTCCCTTGGCCCTAGCCATGACGCTAAATATGAGAGAGGGCGAATGCATAGGCCTGGGATTTGCTTGGTATCGAACTCAGCCGCAGTCAGAGGCCGTCGCAAGAAACGAACGGGGATCTGCATGTCCCTGGAGCTCTCTTCTCCATCAATCACAAATCGGAAGCCTCTGGACACCTGTCGTGCCACTACGCGCCGCGAGCTCAGCTTCGGCAGCTCGAGTGCAGGTTCAACTTCGACTTTGACGCCTTAGAGACGCCCAAACCCAAGCGGACGGCTCCGGCGCCACCCCATCGGCCGAAGAAACGGTCGAGCTCCGCGCGAGTAACTCGCTCCATGACGAGAGCCATGGAAGAAGAGAGCATAGAGGCTGATGTGCAACCTCGCCAACCAGAGCTTCCAACAGCCACAGTCGATAGGAGCGTGGGAATCCTTACCAGAGCATCGCTCTACACTCTGCTCGGGATTGAGAAGAAAACGCCCCGGGCCAAGATGCTGCGGCCTTTCCGGTCTTCGGCCTTGCTTGATATTGCGCCCGCAGTGTGGAATATGTGGTATCTCCAGGTTCGATTCTCGCCAAGCCGCCCTCCCCTGCGCATTCTGGATACCTGGCTCTGACAGATGGCCACAGTCGATCATCGACCACGCGCCTTCTCTCCAACGCATCAGCTCGGTTCTGGGGCGCCTCGCAGCCGACGCCCAATCTCCGAGTTTGAGGCACAGGTTTGCACAGCTGGCCGAGCCGAGTCCCCAGGGGGAGGCACAAGACAATGAACCTGATGGTCAGCTCGCAGCTGCAACAGATACTAGCACGCCCGTCACCGACATTACGGATCATATTGGACAAAAGCTGTGGCCGATCCTTCAAAGCGGCATTTCCTTCAGGAAATCACCGCGATCTCTAGCCTCATCCAATATGAGCGCCCCTGAGCCCGAAGACCATAGCCCCGAACACTTTGAGTATGGGAATCTGACCGAGGCATCTGTTGATGACTACCAGGCAGCAGAGGTCGACTTCGACGATTATATGATATATGACAGCTGCCAAGACGCCGAGGAGCCAAGCCAAAACGACACTATTGACGACGATGAGCCGTATTGGTGTCCTGAGGACACTATAGATGCTGGCAGCTCCATCTGGCAGCCAGGCGGCCACTTGCACTATTACAACCAGAGCCTAGAGGCACAAAGTGTAAGTTGATCGCGGTACTCCTGTTTTCGCAACAAGCGCGCTAAGCGAGGTAAACAATAGCAGATCGATTGGGTTCCTGACGAGGTAGCCAACGAAGAGGACAAGACTGGGGAGTATGATGACCCCGGCTCATGGCACGCCAGTTTGCTTGCAGAAGAGCTGCCGGCATCTGGCGCCCTTTCTTGGGAGTGAACATTAACGGGGAGTGAGGGGGCGCGATAGCTGCTTAAATCGCGGAGTGGCGGGATTTCTTGGTGTTGCATGGGATTTGGGTTTAGGTACGCCAAGCCCGACGTGTGTTGGCTAAAGATCTTGCTACTATTCTGCTCATAGTTCTTACGCAAGTCGAGAGTTAGTTGGGCATCTGGCTAGACATGCTGCTGGAGAGATACACAAAGCTAGGATCCGGGGGAGACTCCGGGATATAATGCCACAGTTATGGAGCTTTTCGATTGGACGTGAACCGGCAAGGAGCAATACGGAGAAGGATGTGGATCTCACTTGATCGATTGCGGCTAGCGCTGTTCACGGCTCGACGCGATAACGCTATGAAAGCAAGGAAAGCATGCGTGCAAGAAAACAAAAACCATAGATACGGTCCAGGCACGTATTTGACATGTTGCAAGATGTGTATATAAAATGATAAGCAGACAATAGATACACCAAGAACCAAAAACGAAGCCAAAGTCGCTGATATGTCTCGAGCTCACCGTCCAACTCAGAGGAGCGGGGGAGGGTTCGGAGGAGAAGGATGCGTGCCTAACCGGCCTGTCCCGGCCAGGAGTCGGTAGATCAAGCGGAGGGCACAGACTCCTGTGTTGTCGTGTTGGGCCGTCCAATGTGCTTCCGCGATCTCTTTCGTGTCGAGAAGAGTTTGCGAAAGAGAGGCGAGCGGTTCGGCGCCGGTCGCCGCTGAACTCTGTGCCTCGCGTATTTGCTCCCCTCCCTTTAACAGGTTCGTGTGGTCCGGGGGCCACACACACAGACTCTCGATCTTTCTCCTCCTTTCCCCACCCCTCCCCTCCCTTAGCTCCTACCGTCCCGGTACGATCCCTATCTCTTGGCCGCGCCGCCCTTCTTCTCCTTCTTCTTCATCTGCTCGGGCTTGAGGGTGGCGTGGTGGATGTACCAGATCAGGGTGATCTGCAGGATGACGGCGACGAGGACGACGAGCAGGATGGTGAAGAGGATGGGCTGGTCGTTGAGGACGGCGACGGCCTGGGGCGTCGCGCCGATGGAGAGGAACCAGTCGAACTGACCCATTTTGGTAGGGTGACTGTTGTTGTTGTTGTTGTTGTATCGAAGAGGCGCGGCGAGCAAAGGGTGCTTGCTTTACTGTTGTTCGGAAGACGTGCCGGACGTGTTTTTGGGGAATTAAGAGAGAAGCGAGAAACTGGGTTGGCCTGCACTGCAGGACAAACTCGTTGGAGTTTCCGGGAGGCTGAAAAAGATATTAGTAGGGCGCGTGCGTACAGGGGGAGGAGGGAGAAAACGGGCGTCGATAAGGGAGAATAGCAAAAAATCAAATAACAAAGGCTGAGAGGTATCATCAGTTGGATGAGGCCATTTGGGAAGGGGGTCCAGCGGAAAGAGGCGCCTGTTCGAAACCAGAGACGTCGGAATCGAATCGACTGAAGGCGCCCGTTTCAGATCAGGCGCTAGTCCTAATTGGGCGGCCCAAGAACTGCCGCCGCTGTGTGGGCTCCACTCCTGCCTGCAAGGGTCGCTGTTTCACAAGGCGAGGGTGGCAGGCAGGGATTCTGCTCATGTGACATGGCACGTGGTAATGCTGAAGCTCTTTGCATCGGCGGGAGCGTCGATGTGGGCCGAGGCCAATTGACAGGGGTTGCCGTGGAGGAGCTCCAAAAATTTCGCGGGCAAGCTGCAGCGACGCCATTGAAAGAGGGGATTCGGACGATGGAGAGGTAGGGGCGCCCGCACATACGTAAACCCCCCAGGGCGGACATTATACTGCGCTTCTCTACATTCGGGACGAGCTTGGCGGACCCGGCTGAGCGGCCGCCTGATCGGGGCCCAGCCTACGAAACGAGCGAGCGAGAGGGTCCTCCAACACGAGACCAATCACACCCACATACACACACCATGAGCGCAGCAGCCGTCAGGGGCTTGCTCTCAAGGCGATGCCTGGCCACGGCGAACACACGGCCGACGACGACCGTGGTGGCGGCGGCAGCAGCAGCAACAGCAGCATCAATACCTAGCGGCAGCAGCAGCAGCAGCATCACGGCGGGGCCAACAACCGACGGCCGGCAACAGAGGAGGGGCCTGCACAGCTCGGCGCCGCTCTCGGCACGGCGCAGGCCGCGGTTCAAGAGCGTGCAGGCAGAGAAGATGGGGCTGACGACGCCCAAAAAGGTCGACGAGTTCACGGCCAAACACTTCCCCGACTACACCGAGGCCGACCTGGCCAAGCTCGCCGAGACGTACGGCGCGGAGCAGATGGAGGCGGTGCGGGCGGGCGAGGCGGCCGTGGCGGCGCGCGACCTGACGGTGCAGGGCCGGCTGCGGCGCGACCCGTACCAGCTCGGCTACGTCGACGACCTCAGCACCGTCATGCCCATCGTCGACAAGCGGGCGCGGCCAAAGGGGGCGCCCGACACGCGCGCGCGCTTCATGAGCGCCGACGAGTTCACCGACGACTTTTTCGAGTGGCTGCAAGGGTTCGTGCCGGCCGACGTCAACCTCGAGGGCATGTCCGAGGACGAGCTCGCGGCGGCCATCGACAAGTACGCGCCGTCCAACCTGGACGTGTTCAAGTACTTCAACGAGCGGTCGTCCATGACGGACGGCGGGCGCGGCTCAAACTCGGCCGAGGCGCCCGCGCTCATGGACAAGGTGCCCGGGGTGGCGGGCAAGTACAAGCGCCAGAGCGACGCCGAGGACCGCGGCATGGACGAGGCCGGCGTCTACCAGGAGCTCAAGAAGATGACGGGCCTGACGGTGCCGCAGATGATCGAGATGCCGTCCAAGTTCCTGGTCCAGCGCTCCGTCGTCAACCAGACGAGGCTCGGCAAGATCCAGAGCTGGCACGTCATGTGCCTGGTCGGCAACAACAACGGCCGCATCGGCCTGGGCGAGGCCAAGTCGACCGAGCTCATGACGGCCCGCACAAAGTCGCGCCTGCAGGCCATCAAGAACATGATGCCCATCCGCAGGTACGAGAACCGCACCATCTTTGGCAAGGCCGAGGCCAAGGTGTCGGGCACCATTGTGCAGATGTTTTCTCGCCCGCCAGGTTGGTTGGAATCTCCCGTTTTGTGATCCTCTCCTTGCCGACAATTTTAACCCCTTTGCTAACTCGCTCTTCCCTATACAGGATTCGGCCTCCGTGCGTCTCACAGGATATTCGAGATTTGCCGCCTGGCCGGCATCAAGGACCTCTCGGCGCGGATCCCCCGGTCCAGGTGCCCCATGAACACGGTCAAGGCCACTTTGAAGTGTCTCACGGACCAGGTCGACCCCGAGGCCATCGCCATCGGGAGGGGCCGGAAGATGGTGGACGTGAGGAAGGTCTACTACGGGGGAGCCGTGTATTAATCGTGATCCAACCTGGTGCCTCTTGCTCCAGAAAGGGAAAAAAAAGCCTTCCCTCGCTATTACCGATCCTGTGCCTCCCGTAAAAAAAAAAAAAAAAATGTAGCCCTGTAAACCATATCGGGCTTCTATTGTTCATCGTAGTCCCCGTCGTCCCCCGCCCCGGCCCCGGCCTGGTCGCCCCAGTCGATCTCCTGCTGCAGCACGATGCTGTAGACGCTGGCCTTGAGCAGCGTGAAGACGAGGCTGGTCTTGCGCTCGAGCTCGCGCAGCCCGTCTAGGATCTCGATGGGCGGTGCGCTGGATAGCGTGTCTAGTGTTGAGGCGAGCTGCGGCATTTCGTGTTTAATTTTAATCTTCATTTCCATTCTTATTTCCCAGTCTTTCATGTTCCCATTTCTTATTTTTAGGAACTCGACCGAGTGTTGGTTCTCTCCTTTGTGCGCGTACCGGCCGGGCGAAAAGAAAAAGAAAAAAAAGATGCAGGAAAAGGAAACAGAAACTCAGACGAACGCACCTTTTTCATGTTCTCGGCCAGCCGCTCGTACTCGTCCAGCACCTCCTGCTCCAGCGGGCTCATCTCGCCCGCCGACGCCTGGTGGTGGTGGTCCATGTTGGTGTGTCCGTTCTGAGGAGGCTGCGGGAGGCTGCTCTCACGCAGCCGCAGCGGCTCGTGATACTCCTATCTTGTCTTGTTTTGTTTTTCTTCTCGCTTTCTTTCGGATGCTTTACTTCACTGGACAGCGCAAAGAAATCGCCGCTGAAAGATGTGGCACCAAGTTCAGCGTCAGGATCAGAGATGGCCGTTTCCCGCTCCTTGGCACCCTGGCTCTGGGAGTTGCTTTCGTGAGATGAGCGCTATCGCGGGGCTCCTGTCGCCACTCACTTGACAGCGCCAGAGCTCCAGGCGATTTGTCTGCCCCACATCCGCTCCAACCCTGAGCAGCGCGCATTCATGTTTTATTTTGCGCAAGCTCTTTGGCGGCATCTGCAAAATCACACCAAGGCGGTTTCGGCCAAGGAATGGAATCACGATATTGCCGTCCCGGTATCTCTCGTATCTGCCGGTCTGTCTGTCTATTGAGTAAACCTGTTGAACGACCATAAAACGGGGACAGACAACCAGATTCCGAGACAGTAAGAGTAGAAAAAGAAAAAGACAATTATACCGGGACGGAGAGAAGCAATGGGAGAAACCACCCGACGCCAGTACAAACCCCCATATGTGATGTGAATATGGGACACAAACTGAAATAGAGACGAAGCCGAATGACAAAAAAAAAAAAATGAGCAGACAAGGCAGATAGATAGAGCCACGGAGACACCAGCCGTGATATCACTTTTTTTTCTTCGACGTTTTCTTCACACCCACCTCGCCCAGAACGCACATGACGTTTCCTCCGCCGCTCCATGACAACACCCGCCTCCCAGTAGTAGCTTCTTCCCGTCTGCACTGCTCCTTTTCTGCTCAAGGTTGAGTTCACAAAAGCGAGCCCTGCGACGGAGAAAAGCATAACCGGAAGTACGTCCTCAAAGAACGCGGAACATCAAACAAAAACACAGATCCTCGTTGCGGAAGAGAACACTTGTCTGATAGCACGCTTGACCCCGTGCGAGAGACCCGGCGGCTCGCGTCGTGCTGAGGCTGCAAATGAGAGAAAGAAAAACATATAGCACGCTGTAATTAGGAAAAGATAAAAGTAACAAGGAAAAAAAAGCAAAGGATGCGCTGCTAATGATTCGCGATGCGTCGCCGCTCGCATCCCCAAAGATGATGGTCCAAAAAAAGTACCTTTGAAGGATAAATGAGTGGAATGGAGAAAGGCGTTCCGCAGGCTTCCGGCACCCCCAATTCTCCCCGAAGTCGTCCCCTATGCTCAAACCACACAACACCCAACACACCCAGCTCCAACCCGCACAGCTTACCTGCCCTTGCTGCTAGGTTGTGACTTGTAACTGGGGGCCTCGTGGTATATCTGTGGCTGATGCTGCTCGTCGCCGTCGTGGTGGAGAGTGACGCTGTTGAACTCCTCGAACGGATCCACGGGCGTCTCGCCGGCGGGCGTGGCCAGCTCGCTATCCAAGGGCACTCCGCGGGGCGTCATGGCCCTGGACCCGCTGATGTCGACGCTCTCGCTCTCCTTGACGTTGCGGAAGTTGACCGTGTCGATGCCCCGACCCTGGTGCGGCACGATGGGCGGCTTCATGTGCCGAATCAGCGCCCACTGTGTCGTCCGGAAGAAGGGGTGTCCCTTGATGTCCGACGCGCCTGCCCGCGCCCCCAACCGCCGGTTTTCGTCCTTTATCAGGAGCTTGCGGATCAGAGATTTGCAGAGGCTGCGATGAGGTCAGATGGCGGCTTCTAGAAGTGGGGAGAGAGGAAGAAAATCAGACAGGAGAGAACTTTGTGCTTACTTTGAGATCTGCGGCGCCCCAGTGAGGTCTGGGAATGGTATGTCCTCGCGTAGGATGTTGGCAAAGGTGGCGTTGCGGTTCTTGCCCTTAAAGGGCGTCGTCCCGTACAGCATCTCGTATACCAAGATGCCCAGGGTCCACCAGTCCACCGCGCTAGTGTGGCCGCTACCCTTGATGACCTCGGGCGCAATGTACTCCTCGGTCCCCACGAACGAGTTGGTACGGAAGTTGGCGATACACGACCTCGTGTCGATGGTCGGCAGGGAGCTCGTGCTTGCGCCGTTCTTGCCGATAATCATGGTCGGCTTGCCGCCCGGATCCGACTGCTTTGACAAATCAAAGTCTGACAGCATGATATGGCCCGACTGGTGCAGGAGAATGTCTAGAAGAGCAACGAGGTAAGCGGGAGGCCTTGCGAAGATGATGGGAATCAAAAGAGCAAACTTACTTTCCGGCTTCAGATCCCTGTAGATGAAACCCATGAGATGCAGATACTCGAGGGCAGCAGTGACCTCGGCCGCATAGAAACGGGCGTCGTCCTCGGGGATGCATTTGCCAGGACGTGTCTGCAGCGCCCTGAAGAACTCGCCGCCACTGCAGTATTCCATGCAAAGGTATAGGTGGTCCTCGGACTGGAACGAGTGGTAGAGCGTCACGATGAACGGGTGATTGCTGGTCGCAAGAATCTCCTGCTCGGCCAGCGCCCTCTTGATCTTGTTACGCTTGATCATCTCTTTCTTGCTCAACACTGCTCGCCACGATCCGCCATTGTCAGCATGCAGCACGTTTTGTGGACCGTAAGGCTGGCTTTTTCTCTCGTCCCCTCCCGGATCCCGTCTTTTGCGTACCTTTCATGGCATACAGCCTTGCGCTCTTCTTTTCCCTGACCAGGTATACCTTGCCGACATCGCCCTTGCCGATGAGTTTGATCTTGTCGAAGCTCTGGGGGCCAACCTCAACATTGCGGACCTTTATTGAGTTGGAACTGTACGTCCTGCGGAACGCAAGAGCGGTCTGGGGCGAGGGGAGAGCACCGAGCCCGTCTGCATCGGGGACGGCCAGGGTGTCTCCGCCAGCACCGCCGGCACCAGCCTTGGACTCGACCAGGCCGACGGCGCTCCCGTTTTTGTTCACCATGACGGGCTCCTTGCCCAGCTCAGCCGTCGCAGGGCGCTCGCCGCTGCCTTTCCCCTTAGAAGAGAAGAGACCCTGGGCATTGGGGGCGCTGGCGACACGGCGGAGCTTTCGGGCAAGCTCCTCCTTGGTGGACGTGGTTGCGCGGTCCTGGGCGGTAGCGGCGGTGGCGTCCTTGCTGCTGGCCGCCTTCTGGCTCGGGGTGTCGGGCGGACTCGGGGGCACGGAGCCGGCATTGTGATGACGCAGGCCCGGCTGGCCCTGGTGAGCGAAATAAGGGTTCGCGTAGGCGGTAGGGCTGAGCGCCTCGTCGAGGGTGTTGCCCTCGCTGGCGACAGTGGTGGAGCGCAGGCGGCCGACGGTTGCGAAGAACTTGGACTGGCGGAAGGAGGACTTGTGGTCGGGCTTGAGGGTGTTGGAGTGGTGGTTCGAGCCGTCGTGGGTTTGCGAGCCGGACTTGTCGGACGAGCTGTTGATGCGGAAGAAGTTCTTGAGGCGGGTTGGGAAGTGGTTATGGCTGTTGGCGTGGCTGCTGCCGGCATTCGCGGCTTTGGTGGAGGACGGCATGTTGGCGTCATACAGCAGCCGTGGCCATGTTGGGATGCGGTGGCGTCGGGGAGGAGGGATGCTGGCCGGATTGGGCGTTGCAGTAGCGGCCGACGACGCAGGAGTCTCGGAGGTGAGGGCGGTGGTCGAGTCGGTGGAATGGAGAGGGCTGAGCGACGACGAAGTTGACGGCTCGTGTTGGTGCTGAGCCTCGGGTTGATGCTGGTGTGGGTGCTGGTGCTGGTGCTCGTCCCTGTCCTCGGCTGGGCTCGATCCTCCGCTGGGGCGTTGCTGCTGGGGCTGCTGCGGGCTCTGCTGCGGGCTCTGCAGTCTCTGCTGGCCGTACTGAGCAAGCTGCTGCAGGGGCTGCTGAGGCGATGGTGCCTCAGGCAAAGTATGGCTGACCATAGGTGGTTGGGCGACGGGGGTGATGCTGGGGGCGGGCCTGGAATAGCGGCGCTGTGGGTGGGCGAAGCGTGCGAGAGAGGGGCGAGAGTGGATTAATCACGAAGACAGATTACGCCGCTCTCGTGCGATTGACCGATTTGTGAACTTTCCAGGCTCCTGTCAGGTCCCTTCGCATTGCTCCCGTACGACCGATTGCCTGGCTGTCTCCTTTTCTGTCTCCGCTGCGGGCGCCCGTGTTTCCCGTTCGATTGGACGGGATCAAAAGTTTCAGGTAATTTTTGATATTTCTTTTGTTTGCCGTCTGGGAGCTCTAGCAAAGAGAGGGTTCATGTTGGATTGCCGCCACAGCATGGGCGCAAGAGGCAGGCGCAACGGAGGCCGTAGCGTGACAGTGCCCGTCCCAATTCAGCAACTTTCTTGGCCCAGCCAGGCCGTATCGGTTAGGCCAGCCTCCATAATTGGTACCCCACGCGGAATTCCAGAGCTCGTTTCCAACGGCCAAGCACTAGCACCCCACGCGTGACTGTCCGCCGCCTGCCCGTCAACTGCCCGCCAATGGACCCATCGGTGCCATTTCCAGGGCATGGCTGGCCGTTCCAGACCGCGATCCGCATGCCAAGCAAGTTCTCGCAGCATTGGGAAGACAGCCTGCTTCCCTGGGCACCTTGCTCCATAATATCGACATTCATATCTTCCCCGCCTGCACAAAGGGCACATACCTACTTGCTCCGTAATCGCCGTGTGCGAGCCGAGGACATGTGCAGTTTGCCTGGCCGACGGTTCAACCCATCCAACCTTCCCGACTCGGGCATGCTGCCCGCTATTGGTACACCGGCTGACAAATGGCGCACCCGCGACCCCATTGCCTGATTACATCAGCCAGCGGCTATTTTTGGCTTATGAACGCCTTGCTCCCCGTGTTCGGCTGCCGGGTATTATCCCGTATTCCCAAAAAAAAAAAAAAAAAAAGTCCAGGTTGGCTAAGAGTCCGAGAGGGTGACATCGGCAGACACACGGTAAATAACAAGGACAGATCAAAGGTGGAAAACGGGTATTACAAGTGATCCTTGACCAGTCGCCGAACGCCCCTGCTCCTACGCTGACAATGCTACCTGGCGCAAGCGACTCGTCCAACTTCCCCCGCGTCCTCCTCCTCTTCTGATGGGGCGTCCTCATTCATCTGAGATAGGGTCTGCTGTAGCCTCTTCTTGTTGGCCAGCCTCGTCGCATTATCCTCCAGCTTCTGATACCAGACCCAGGGCGTCACCTGGTTGCCGTCCTTGTCCAGGAGATAGCTTGGCATGGCTGGTGGCTTGCCATTCTCATCGTATGAGGCAGTTGTAGTTGTTTTTGCTGACGATATTGGACCGGTCTTGTAACCATCTCCCCGGAGCCACTGGAGAGGAATCAGATGCTCCTTTTCGACGTGGTGGGTCAGCCGGTCACCGCTGAGAGGAGAAGCCGTAGTAGGAGTGCCGTTGACAGACTTCTCGGCACAGGTCGCCCATCTACAGCCCGTGCTTTCCCCATGAACCTTGCGCACGTGAGCGCGTAGTGTGGCCATGTTGTGAAGCTCGGCCTTGCAACCGGACCATTCACACCGGTACGGCTTAAAGTGTGGCTTCAGTGACAGGTATATCTCCCGCGGAGTCTGTGGTGGCTTTTTCGGCGGCCTTCCCCGGGGCTTTGGCGGCCCCTTCATCGCGCCAGAGCCGGATCCTGGTGGTCTGCCAACTGGTCTTCCAACTGGCCTGCCGACTGGTCCGCCGACTGGCCTACCTGCTAGCCGGTCAGGTCCGGGCGGCCTTCCTGACGGCCTTCCCGGAGGTCTGCCCGGGCGACCTGGCTGGTAGTTGGGATTCTCGCGCAGCCTCCTCTGCAGGTACAATAACCTGGCCGCTTCCGAAGTGGGGTGGTTGGTGGTCTCCGAGTATGCCATACCAGGTTTCCAGCCCTTGGGCCGACCTCGCTTCTTCTGCGGCATGAGTGGCACGGCCCCAGACGTTGGGGCGACCACGGCGTTCTTAATAGCCGCCATCATCGCAGGATGGGTTCCGTTGGAGGTTTCTGCTTTCCTCTTTGAGTGAGGATGAAGGCCAGAGGGGGTGAGACCATTGGTGATATGCCCCTCATCATGGTCCTTCCCACCGTGCCCAGAGGATCGACTGGCGGCATGTCCTTGGCGTGACGGCAACGGCCCCAAGACAATCTCGAGATTGCCGCCGTTTGCCGCACCGGCCCCGACATGCCTTGCAAGGCCGGCTGACGTCCCATTCCGAGGAGTGCTCGTCGGGGCTCCCATTGGCCGTCCGCTAGATTGCAGGCCTTCCATGCAGCGCTACCTCAACACCATGGTATTGTGCTGCTGTATTGCCTTAGGCCTTGGGTTGAATTTGGGCGTTAAAATCGAAAGGAGCACGTGTAGACGCGTCGAGTCGTGCGGTGATTAGGTTCAATAAAGTGAATATTGGATGAGGGACAAGGGAGGATGCAGCGCGAAATAGGAAGCGCAATAGAGCCTAAAGTGACTGGTGTTTTTTTTATAAGCCCCTATGTTTCCGGATTTCTCTGCTGTGCCCGTTGGTGTCGTCTTTTTGAGATGAGACAGACAAAACGTCAGGCGTTGCTCTCGAGCTTGGAGTTGGTTGCGCACGGACCAACCATGTACTGTGACACTGCGACCGCCGCGGCGTTGACAAGCAGCTGGAGATGCCCGAGGAGAGGAAATTCATGTTCATCTAGAACCTGTACAGGTCAGTCCTTTCTTGCCTACCACTTCTATAAGCATTGAATATATTTATTAGCCAAATTAACAGCATCCATCACCTCAATCGTCCTCTGGCCTGGAATCTCACTAACAACGGAGGATCGTTCGGGTTCCGTGACTCGACACGTGATGTGCTGAGCTAAGCCGACGGGGCTGATCTGAGGACGTTCCGTCATTTCTGCAGGCAGCCAGCCAGCCCACTTTGTTCAGCCCACTAACGGCTCTCAAGCAACAACTTACTGTGGTAAGAAACCCACAGCAACACAAAACCATTGAGCCGGCCTTACCATCCATACGGCAGTCTCGAGAGTCTGAGACGAGAGACGGCAGGGGAGGAGGGCAGAAACACATCCAACAACATCCCGATCGAATTGGAGCCCCTGGACACCAGAAATCAAACCAACAAACGCCCCAGCGTCCGAAAGACCGCCACGATGCCGCCCAAGAAGGCCGACAAGGGCGGAGGCAAGAAGCCAACTGCCGCCAAGATCGTCGATGACAAGACGTTTGGTATGAAGAACAAGAAGGGCGGTGCCGCCCAGAAGCAGATTGCGCAGCTGACCGCCCAGGCCAAATCGGGTGGTAATGCTGAACAGAAGCGCAAGGAGGCCGAGAAGGCCGCCCGCGAGCGTGAGAAGAAGGCGGCCGAGGACGCCAAACGGGAGGCGGAGATGCTGCTCAACAAACCTGCCCAGATCCAGAAGGTTCCCTTCGGCGTCGACCCCAAGACGGTCATGTGCATATTCTTCAAGAAGGGCAACTGCGAGAAAGGCAAAAAGTGCAAGTTCTCGCACGATCCTGAGATGGACCGCAAGACCGAGAAGCGCTCTCTCTACACCGACACCCGCGCCGAGGAGGAGGAGAATAAGAAGGCCGAGACCTCGGCCGACTGGGACGAGGACAAGCTGCGGTCCGTAGTTCTGTCCAAGAAGGGCAACCAAAGGACCACAACCGACAAGGTCTGCAAGTTCTTTATCGATGCCATCGAAGACGGCAAATACGGCTGGTTCTGGATCTGTCCCAACGGAGGTGACCAGTGCAAGTATAAGCACGCTCTGCCGCCAGGGTAAGTGTCTTTTTTTTTTTCCAACAACCTCCTGTCCAGACTAGCCATGACTAACCGAGGGGTTTCGACCACTATGCAGGTTCGTCCTCAAGACTAAGGAGGAAAGGGCGAGAGAAAAGGCTCTTATGGACAAGTCACCACTCAAAACCCTCACGCTCGAAGAGTTCTTGGAGTCGGAAAGACACAAGCTCACGGGGACACTCACGCCAGTCACACCCGAGTCCTTCGCCAAGTGGAAGAAGGAGCGGCTAGACAAGAAAGCGGCCGAGGAGCAAGCCCGGCAGGCCAAGGAGGCCACAGGCCGTGCCCTGTTCGAGAGCGGGAACTGGCGGACGGAAGAGGATTTGGATTCCGACGACGACGACGACAACGACGTCTGGAACTTGGAAAAGATGCGTGCAGAGACCGAGGCGCTACGGCAGCAGAGAGAGGACGAGAGATTGATGGCGGCCGGGGGCGACCCGCCGCAAACCATCGAGACAGCACCAGACACTTGATGGAGCCTCTCCAAGAAACTATTCGCCACCGGGTCCAAGGGCTCAAGTATCCTTCGAGTCCTGCAGCCGAGCCGAGCCGAGCCGAGCAGCTTGGACAACGGGCGCGCAGGCATGCTGGTCTCGAATCGAGGTCATCAGCGTCGAAGCCGCGCCCACGCCCGGGCCGTTTTATGAGTGACGCTCAGTGCCTCGCACCTATATACTCCCAATTGGTTGGATCCATATGGTACTCGATACGGTCACAAGAGGCTACTCTTGAATGTTACATATTTTTCGGGAAGTGATGTTGATGTTTTCTCTGGCCAAGTACACAACAAGCCACTGCGGGAACTTCGAAGCCTTTGAAGGCTTTGAAGTCAACCGGCGCGGCCTTGTGACTGTCTAGAACTTCTCGACATACGGTCTCAGATCCACCTCCTGAGTAAAGGCGGACCGATGCTGAGTGTGAAGGTGCCAATAGGTGTCGGCGATCTGTCAACATTCCGGGCTTGGTCAGTATTGAACTGGGAAGCACGGCGACGGACGGTGCGCAGGTAGGTAGGTGTGGCCTCACCGCGTCGGGACTGATGAGCCCATCAGGGGCGCCGTCGTTCGCCTTGTACCCGATTTCCCTCAACCTTGGGGTGTCGATGGCCCCGTCGATTATGACGTGAGCAACGTGCACGCCCTGAGCAGGAGCAAGGCAGCGAATCAAAGTCAGTCACGGGGCCGAGCCGTTGTTCAAAGGTTTGAGGCCAAAAGTTTGTCATGGTATACAAGGAACGCACCTTGGGGCCGAACTCGCGGGCCAGCGACTGTGCCAGGGCCCGCTTGGCGAACTTGCCGGCGGCAAAGGTGCCGAAGCGGCTGGACCCCTTGACGCTGGCCGTAGCGCCCGTGACCAGCAGCGTCGGCGGGTGAGGCGAGTCCTCGACCGAGTCGAGCAGGAGCGGGAGGGCGTTTTGGGCAAAGTTGAAGAAGCCCCCTCTGTCGTTGCCGCGTTTCCGGCCGAGGACCAAACCAACCTTGTCAGCGAAGTCTTTTTTTTTTCTTTCTTTTTTTTTTGCCTGGATAAGCAGAAGAGGAAGAATGGGAGAAAAAAAAGAGGATAGTGCAGTCCACAACTCACGCGTTCCCAACCAGCGACGCGTTCAGCTCCTCGCCCGTGACCTCGAGGAATGGCTTGATGGCGAAGCCGGCGCCGACGTTGAACACGGCCGCCGCCAGCTTCCAGTCGGCGCCGCCTTTGGACCCCCACTGCTGGCGGATCGAGGCGAAGGCGCGCTCGACGGAGGCCGCGTCCGACGTGTCGGCGCTGACGCCCACGGCCTCGCCGCCGCCGGCCCGGATCTCGCGCACCAGGTCGCCGTAGCTGTCGCTGCTGCGCGCCAGCAGCGCCACGGGGTAGGTCCGCGCGAACCGCAGCGCCGTCGCGCGGCCTGTGCCGGGACCGACGCCTGCGATGATGGCGAAGAAGGTTTTTTGGGATGCCATTTTTTATTTATTTATTTTCTTTTGTCCGTGTCTGGTATAGGGCTTGACGATATCTCGAACTTGTTCGTTGATGACTGAGGTACTTGTAGGAAACCCAGCAGAGACTCAGCACCTTCAGCCAGTGTTAACCTGAGGGATATAAGACTCGCAGAGGGGTTTAATCAGTATCTTGACTGTACGGACTCGCGAATCTTATACTTGGACTAGCTCGCTGCGTTAGAAATCAAAACGTGAAAGACGACATTGGTGCTCAAAATGTATGGCTGCCGACCGGATGGGCTGAATGTGATGCTAGGCACGCCATGCCCGGGATTTGTCATCAGTATGTCGCGATAACGCCGAAAGGCCGCGCATTCTTGCAGACTGCTTACGTGACCATCGCAACTTTTGGGTGTGATTGGATCTGCTCAGCATCCATCTCTTCAATCTCCCTGATGCTACCGGAGGCGCCCGTCGATCAAGCAGGTCGATAGCCCCTACAAACACGCCGCTGTGGTTTTTTCGCTGCAACCCCTGATAAAGAAATGGAAGAAACAAAAAGACAGATGAAAAGGAAGGAAAAGCAGCTTCTCGTTATCATCTTGTCAAACGATGTAAACTCCATTTGTGATCGACCAGAGACCATGGCACCAAACGGGCACGACTCTGAAGACTGATGGCCTGCTAAATGAGGTCGCCAGGTGAAGCAAGCATGCCCCCTAATCCAACAAACGCGCGAAATGAACCCCATTCCCTCAAAACGCCGGATATTCTAAACCACGGTGTCAAAAGCAGATTGTTTTACAGCAAGAAGTGCGCCCCGGGATTTTGAATGTGCAGAGAAGCAGCAAAGCAAAGGGAGGCAGAGAAAACGAGAGCTTATGCGTCGGCGAAATCATGAGCTGCTGTGCTTCTTCTTCTTCTTGGGCTTCTCCCCGTCCTCGTCACGCTTTCTCTTCTCGCCACCCGTGGCTGAGGCAGCCTCCAGCGACTTGCGCATCTTCTTGAGCTCCTTCTTGCTGTGCACGACGGGCGCTCCGCTTGCGTCAAGCTCGACATCCCCGCGCTCGTACTTCCTCTTGAACTTGGACACGGATATGCCGGCCTGCTCTGCAAGGCGCTCAAAGTCCTCTTCGCTGAGCTTGCTGGTTTTGCCTGGCTTGCTGGGGGTGGCTGATGCGTGAAACGGAACTATGTTAGCATAATCACGTGCGGAATGAGTGCGTTTATGAAGGGGATAAGTACCATCAGCGGCCTTGGCTGGCGCATCATTCATCTCCTCGTCCGAAGCCTTCGCACCATTTTCCATGTCCACATCTTCGGGAGTTGCCTCCTTCTTGAACTTTTTCTTCTCCTTCTTGTCCTTCTTTTTACCCTTCTTCGACTCCTCGGTAGGAGCTTCGGTCTTTACCAGCTCGTTGCCCGCAAGACCGTCGGCATCGGCGTTGTATTTCCTGGCCTCTTTGACATCCCACTTGCTCAAGGTAGGCGCGGCGTTGCCGTTAGGACCGACGGCGATGCCCTTGGCTAGAATGGGCTTGCCCTCGAGCCTCCTGAGGTTGTTTTCGATCTTGGACCTCTGTGCGGCTCCAAAGACGGCGCGAGCCTCCTCATCGGCCTCCTCGCCGTCCTTGTACTCAGTCAAAGCATCGACACGCACTCCCAGGGCGGCCTTGGCGGCGAGTTGACGGGCGATCTTGCCCTTGTTCTTGCCCGTTGCCTGACCGACCAGTGAGGCGTGGTAGATCAGACCGTACTTGGGCGTGGCGTGCTTGGTCTTGAGGGCACGGAACAGCGCCTTCTCGGCACCGAGGATCTGGATGGTGGAACCGGGGTTCTTGGCTAGGTTCATCAGGGAACCAGCGTGGGCGATGAGGCGGGCGCCAACAAGGTAGCCGACAAGCTCAGTCAGGCTCGGAGCGATGGCGCGCATCCTGGCCTCGAGATACGCTGAGAGCTGACCACGATACTCGCTGTACGAGACAACCTGGTCCGCAAGCAGCGTGATGTTCTCCAGATCCTCCTCGCTGATCTCCGTGCCCATGCTGAGGTCGGCGGCGGCCTTGACGGCAGCCTCGATCTCCTCGGGCAGAACCTCTGACAGGTCGGTCTTGGGGGCATTGGAGCGCAGGCCCATCTTCTGGATGACCTTGGCGTAGGCCATGTTGTCGTTGAGGATCTTGCCGAGCTCGGGAAAGTGCCAGCCATACCACTCCTTGACGCGCATGGCGTACGTGTTCAGCTCCTTGTCGAGGTCGTCCAGCAGGTTGATGGCCTGGATGATCATGACGTCGACCTTGTCGGCCGAGAACCTGAGCTTGTGACGGGAGAGCGAGTGGGACAGACCGAGCGACATGGTCTGGAAGTTCTCGGGGAGGATGCCGGGGATCAGCTCGGACAGGTGGGTTCGAATACCGCGGTACAGGTCCGTGGTCGCGGAGCCGGACGCGAGAGTGGTAATGTTGGTGAGGCCAGGCAGCCTCTGCAGCGCAACACCAATGTTCTTGTCGGCCACGGCGAGCGAAACCTTCTTCTCGTCCTTGATCGCCTCCATCAGGCCTGCCAGCATGGGCGGCACCTTGCCTTCGAGCAGGGCGCCGATCTCGCCCACAGCCGCCGCGGCGCTATCCCACTTGACGAACTCCTTCAACTTCAACCTGCGTGCGCCCACGTCAGAACCAACCCGGTTGGCGGCGAAGGGGCGGCGCCAGAGCAGCGCCCTGCATCGCAGCACTACTTACTCATTGTTGATCTTCTCGGCCGTTTCTAGTCTGGACTCGACGTCGCTATCAAGTAGCTTTTTGTCCTTGGCCTTGAAGAGACCGTAGCTGTTTTTTGAGTGTTAGTCAATTGTCGTCCGAAACTCTTCAGAAACCTCAGAACTAAGTTCTTCAACCGCGTCCCCCAGGAGAGGGGAGTCTTGGTCGTGGCGTGCGCGCGCAGGCACGCGTTTGTGTCTCGTCCGGAGTACTCACCCAGCGCTAGTTTCGGCAAGAATAAAGAGAGGCATTTTGGCGGGGTTGAGTCTCCTCGACGCCGTGCCTGTGTTTGTGTGGTGGCGATGCGTCGGAGTTGCTCGTCGTGGAGGGAAAAGATGCACGGGAAAATACAAGCGCCGACTTTTTCAGATTTTTTCCTCTTCGTCTCTGGAGCTCTGCTTTTTTTTTTTTCTCCTCCAAAAGCTTTTCCAATGCAGGTGGGGCTGATGCAAGCTCGGCCGCTAGTCCTGATGCAGAATAGTGGGGGTGCCGATTCCGAACACCGCCCGTGGAGCCTCGATTCCAGGGCGGCCGACTCTGAGCGTTCCCTGCCGACAAACGACATCGCCGAACCGCCGCCGTCGCCGCCTCCGACCCCCATCCCGCAGCTATCTCCCGAAATCCATCCACCGTCGCCCGCCGAACTTAGTCGTGTTGCTTCTACCCAATTTCAACATGGAGGGTCTTCTCTTCAACGTAAATAATGGGTAGGCAAGCTCCATCCACGAGGCCATTGTCGACGCGCAAGCTGACTTTCTTTCCTGCTGCCTCCGCTGAAGCTACATAGAGGGCATCGTCCGGGGCTACCGGAACGGCCTGCTCACATCATCCAACTACGCCAACATGACACAATGCGATACGGTCGATGGTCGGTCCACTTCCCAGGCACTCTATTCATTGGATTTCGTCACGCCTTAACTGACGCGCAAACCCCGACACCAGACCTTAAACTCCAGCTCGGCCCCGCGTACGGCGACTTTCTGGGCTCGCTGCCCCCTAACCCGTCAACGTCGGCGCTGGCGTCCAAGACTACGGACAAGCTGGTGTCAGAGTTCAAGTACGTGCGCGCCAATGCCGTGGGTGCGCTGGCTCAGTTCATGGACTACCTCACCTACGGCTACATGATCGACAACGTGGCGCTCCTGATCACGGGCACGCTGCACGAGCGCGACACGCGCGAGCTGCTGGAGCGCTGCCACCCGCTGGGCTGGTTCGAGACCATGCCCGTGCTGTGCGTCGCCACCAACATCGAGGAGCTCTACAACAGCGTCCTGATCGAGACGCCCCTGGCCCCCTACTTCAAGGGCAGCCTGAGCCACCAGGACCTGGACGAGCTCAACATCGAGATCGTCCGCAACACACTCTACAAGAACTACCTCGAGGACTTCTACCACTTTGTCAACTCGCACCCGGAGATGGCCGGCACCCCGACCGCCGAGGTCATGTCCGAGATCCTCGAGTTCGAGGCCGACCGCCGCGCCATCAACATCACCCTCAACTCGTTCGGCACCGAGCTCAACAAGGGAGACCGCAAGAAGCTGTACCCGTCTCTTGGCCGCCTGTACCCGGAAGGCACCCTGATGCTGTCGCGCGCCGACGACTTCGAGGGCGTCCGCCTGGCCGTCGACGGCGTGCCCGACTACAAGGCCTTCTTCGACGCCGCGGGGCTTGGCGGCGGGCCGGCCGGCCCGGGCAATATGGGCGGCGGCACGGCCGGTGGGTCTGAAGGCAAGAGCCTCGAGGACATGTTCTACCAGAAGGAGATGGAGATCTCCAAGAGCGCCTTCACGCGCCAGTTCACCTTCGCCATCGTGTACGCCTGGGTCAAGCTGAGGGAGCAGGAGATTCGCAACATCACGTGGATCGCCGAGTGTATTGCGCAGAACCAGAAGGAACGCATCGGAAACTACATCAGTGTGTTCTGATCAACATCTGGTTCGTTGTTTAAGGTTGGCTGGCTTCTGCTTTTGATTTCTCAGGTAGTAACTGTTTCTGTATTTTTGATGTCATCTGTCTCCGCGCGGCAATTCTTTTGGGTTTCGTCTTTAGTTTGGCTATTTTTCTTCTTCTCTCTTCTTGTCTCTTCTTGTCTCTTCTTGTGTTTGGGATGAAAGATAATACCGGAGGCCTCTGCCATCACACCCCGAATCGTGGTGTTAGGCTGGTCTGCAGATCATGGAACGGCGCAACCTGGGCAGCAAAGCAGGGAGGGAGATCGACACGCTTGGTCTTGCCGAGGCTGCATGTATTTTACATGGCAAAATTACACATCTATATCACAGACCCCCTTTTTTTTCCCCGTGCCGAACTGGTGACAAGCGAGATATTGGGCTGTGATCATCTCGAATCCCAAGTGGGAGCCCTGGGGAGATATATGTACAGACCTTATAATTGGATTCATCACTCAATAGCGATCTGGTCCTTCCAGGTTGCTGGGCTCAGCCCAAGCTTGGTAAGCATGTGAGTCCACCTCTCGCTCCCGCGCTCTTTCCTCTCCATGTACTTGAGCAGCTTCTGCCGCCTGTGGACGAGCAACCTCAGGTTCCGCTTGTTGGCCTTGTCGCCGTTGCCGTGCTTCCCCTCGTACATGCGGGCGAGGACTCGGATCTTGGCCGTGAGGATTGCGATCTGGACCTCGGACGAGCCCGTGTCGGGCCCCGCGCGGGGAACCGGCTTGACGCGGGCAACGCCGACGCGCCGCGGCTTGGGCCTCAGGAACTTGTCCGTGGCGTGGCGGCCAAAGGTCTCGATGCAGCGGCGGATATTTGCGTGCCTGCGGTCCTTGGAGCTCGCGTTCTCGAGCGCCGTGATGCGCCGCAGCGCCTGCGCCGCCTTCTCGTGCTGCGCCTCGTGCAGGCGCTCGTTCTCCTGGCGCATCGCCTCGCTCTCGTTGGCGTTGGGCACCGGCCGGGTCAGGTGGTACGAGTCGCTGAGCGCCCTCTCCAGCTCGTCCCTGGTGAGCTGGTAGTTGAGCAGGTGCGGCGACGTCGGCAGCGGCTGGGGCGCCGCGTCGACCAGGTTGCCATCCTTGTCGCGCGCCTCCACCCTCGACATGGCCTCCTGGCCGGCCGAGTCGAAGGACTCGACGAACGGCGTCGGGATGCCGTGGACGGGGCTGCCCCATTCCTTGTCGCGTACCGCGCGGAGCTCGCCCTGCCGCTGCTTGTTCTTTGCTATCCTCTGCTGCGACTGTTCCCACCAGTACGGGTCTATCTTTGCCTTCCGCTTCTTCTCCTTCATCGACAGGCTGACCGTCTGCACCAGCGGCTGGAAGCTAGCAGCCACGGCCGGTGTTGGCCTTGCCGCGGGACGCAGGCATACTGTTGGGGGCGGGGCCTGGTGTCAGTTCCTCCAGTCTTGGTCTTCGGTACGGCATGGCCAATTAGCCCACACCAGCAGCAGTAGGCAGCTCACATGTTATAAGATTGAGCCCCTGCGGGCAGGCTACTCTTGGAGGCATTGCTGGCAGTGGCGCGACGGGAGCCGTATCGGAGCTCGCGTGCGAAGAAACCGCCCGCTCGACGCAGGCAAGGCTCACGCAAAGGCAAAATTTGGATCGCGGATTGCTTGTTCGGGTTTAGCGTCACATCTTAAAGCTACGGCCAATCAGATAGGTCGTAAGTCCCACCACAGAGTTCGACGGCAAAGAGGGGCAGACCAGGCTAGCTGCCCCCACGCCCCCAATCCCACACAATTTTGCCCTGTCGCAAAAAGACGAGGCCATCGACGAAAATCAGAAAAGGAAAAAAGAAAAAAAAAAGAGAGAGGAGAAGAAAGGCCAAATCTCCCGCGCACTTTGCTCAGCTTGTCGATTTCCTCATCCTTTAACACACACCCCCGCAAAGGAAGGAACAACAACTGTCGCAACGATGGCGCCCGCTAACCTCCCCGCGGTCTTCAACTCGACCAGCCAGGACATTGAGATGCTCCTGGCTGCCCAGTCGCATATCGGCTCCAAGAACCTGCAGGTTCACATGAGCCCCTACCTGTGGAAGACCCGTGCCGATGGTATCAACATCATCAACGTCGGCAAGACCTGGTGAGCAGCCGTTTTTACGTTTAGTGCCGGCGCCGGCGCCGGCGCACACTTGGGGTGGGAGTGCGCCGCAGAGGGCGCCGGGCCGGACATGGAAGCACGGCTCGACCAGCGGGAGTAGAGGGCTAACGTCGGCGTCCTTGCGCCTTTTCCAGGGAAAAGATCGTCCTTGCGGCCCGCATCATCACCGCCATCGACAACCCCTCGGACGTCTGCGTTATCTCGGCCCGTCCCTATGGCCAGCGTGCCGTCCTCAAGTTCGCCGCCCACACCGGCGCCCAGGCCATCGCCGGTCGCTTCACCCCTGGTAGCTTCACCAACTACATCACCCGCTCCTTCAAGGAGCCGCGTCTGATTGTTGTCACCGACCCACGCACCGACGCCCAGGCCATCAAGGAGGCCAGCTACGTCAACATCCCCGTCATCGCTCTGTGCGACACCGACTCGCCCACCGAGTACGTCGACGTTGCTATTCCCACCAACAACAAGGGTCGCCACGCCATCGGCTGCATCTGGTGGATGCTGGCCCGTGAGGTCCTCCGGCTCCGCGGTACCATCTACAACCGCGAGACTCCGTGGGACGTCATGGTGGATCTGTACTTCTGTAAGTGTCTTTGTTTGCGCGCCTGACGGGCGCTTGTGGTCGTATCTTGGCTATACTCGACCGGCAAGCAGATTACTAACATACTACCAATCTAGACCGCGACCCCGAGGCCGAGGCCGAGGAGAAGGTCGAAGAGGAGAAGCTGCCCGGCGTCGAGGACGCCGGCGTTCCTGCCATCGAGTCGGGCTTCGCCAACACTGGTGGCGACTGGGAGGCCGCCCCTGCCGGCTTCACCGGCACCGCCCAGCCCGGCTGGGACGATGCTGCTGCCCAGCCGGCGAACTGGGACTCCGCCGCCCAGGGCGCCGCCTCCTGGGACGAGGCCACCCCGGCCAAGGAGGCCAGCCAGTGGTAATCCGATTTCTCAAACAAAAAGGCATGGGTACGGTACGGAGTTGGGGCCTCGAGGGAATTTTGCTAGGAATCGAAAAACACTCCCCACAACATTCGGGAAACAAGGGCCGTCTCTAGAACTTTCACCGCTTGGCTTCTCATGGACTTGGGGTACACTTGGTGCGCACTGATGAGGGAAAGAAACCGGACCCGGGATTCGGCCGCTGTGTGGCTGGACCTGAGGAAGGAGAATGCCCTGTGTGGCTAAGAGGAGTGGACTTGATCGTTATTCCGCCTCTGTCCTAGAGTCGTCTGGTCAGGTGAAGTTGAACTGAATAAAAAGCGAGAAAAAAAGACGCCGAAAACTGCTTGAGACCCTGCACAGCTGCATGTGACGCCGTGAATATTATGCTGTCTCGGGTATATTTTTGCGCCCTGTTCGTTTGATAGTGCGTGTCTTAGCCTGAGGGCTTGGGCCGTGAGCACGTGTTATATCTATCAACTCACAGGGCGGCAATCTTAGGCATAAGGACGGCGACGGGCGTAAATTCCATGGTATCTAGCAAATCACCACATTGGACACTTGCTCGTAGACAACGCCGAGACCAGCAACCCCAAGGCTCACATCCGGGGTCGACCGTCACTTCCATTTTGATGGAGTCTCCACGTTTTCCCCGTCTCTTTGCCCTTGATTTTCGGCGGCACCATACGAGCAACGGATCACCCCAAACTAATAACAGTAAAGCTCCGATTTGTTTGTTTTTCTATGGACTTGATTGCTGTATTTCCCTCGCTCCCTAGCCGAGGCTCAGAAAAAAAAGCAAGAAAGAGGAGAAAACCTGGTGATTGAGAGCAAAAAGAACATCGAGAACATAGTCGTCAAAACCTCGTGAAGATATGTCCTTCGGTTGATCCATGAATCCTCCAAAAGTCCAATTCCCCCCATCACCTCAACGCCAGTATCCCATTAAACAGTCCTTGGTCTCGCCTCGCGTCACTCAGACATCAAACCCAAACCCGATGGAGATTCTGCCCACGAGCAAAAGAACGACCTTTCCGTACTGCTTCGGCCATTGCACGACACGAGAACGAATCGTCATCATGCCCGAGGGAAACGCAGTGTCATGCTCAGCGAGACGCCAAGGATATTAGGTAGGTGGGAAGGTAGGTAAAGTGGGTATTAAGCCTCGCCGTACGCAGTAGTTCCAAGCATGCTCAAATGAAAGAAGAAAGACGCCCTCAATTGCCCATTTAGAGGAGGAAGACAGCGACACCAGCGGCAGCCAGGAGGCCGGCCGGGGCAGCAGTCATCTGCGGCGCCTAGATAGTGCAGGGTACCGATCAGCTTTTGTATACATGGCGCATCGGTCTTCCTTTCTCAGAGGTAGTTAGGTGGTACTTACGTAGTTGGGGTTCGACGTAGTCGTGGCGCCTCCGCTGCCGCCAGTGGTGCGTCCGTTGGCGCCGCCGGTGGTGCCGCCAGTGCCAGTCGTCTGCGTGGTCAGGGTCGACGAGCCGACGGTGGTCTGGAATGTCGAGCTGCCCGAGGTCACGGTACTGACAACGGGAACGGTGGAGGTCGCAGACGATCCAGTGGCGGCGGCTCCACCACCGCTGGAGATGGTGGTCGAGCCAACCGTCGAGACAACCGTCGAGCCGTTCTCGGTAGCCGTGGAGAGGATGGGCGAGGTGGTGACGGCAGACCGCGTAGCACCGGCACCAGCGCCACCACCGGCACCGGTCTTGCTGCCAGTTCCGGTACCGGAGGGCACGTGGGTGTTGGTGAACTGAGAAGGAAGACCGGTAGTAACGGTCTGCAGATCAACGCCATGGTTGCGGCAGTACTCGTTGGCATAGCCAACGGCCTGGCCAGCAATGTCGAAGCTGGCACAAAGCTCAGCCGAGCAATCGCGAACGCCGTAAAGGAAGTTCTGGTTGCGGCAGGCGCACGCAGCATCGTTGGCGGAGCATCCAAGCTCCTGCGACTTGTTCGCCTGCTGCATGCTGTTGATACACCATTGCTGAAATTCGCGAATGACAAAGTTAGCGACTGGTCAATGTGATCGGGCAAACGGCGCTGATGAGCGTGGCGTGGAGAAGAGTTGGCACGTCAAAAATCACTTACGGCGCACTGGGGGAATCCCGACAGGTCCTGGGCTCCGGCAACGGCGGCCAGGGCGCCGACGGCCAGAGAAGCGATCTTTATGTTGGAGACCATTGTGGCAGACGAGAGGATGGAAGCTGAGGTGGTTGTGAGTCAGCGGCAGTCGAAAAAATGTTGCGCCTCGAAAGATCGTGGGAACGAATGTTGTGTGGCCGGAGCCGCGATGGTCTTCAGCCTTGAGGGTGATTGCTAGAACGGGCGTGGGGAGGGATGGCGGTGATGCGAAGATGTGAAGATGCAGGCGGCACACACGGCTGGGAGGAGAGGAAAAGCAAAAACGGAAGGTCGGCAGTGGCAGGCGAGGACGAGAACGAGGACCATGGGAGGACAAACCTCGAAACTCCAAAGTGCGGTCGCGAAGTGAGGTGTAGGCAAGCTGGGTTGAATCACGAACGAGGGTGGTGCAACAGCAGATGCCAGGTGGGAAACCGAGAGGAAAACGGGTGAGTCGAATCCAATGTTTTGGGAGGAGACGAGGAAGGGAAGTTGTGGGCGGGCGGGTGGTTAAATAAATTCGGGCCAGGTGCGACCTTGTGGGACGTTGGCGGGTAGGTTGTGCTCGCCGGCTGGCGGTTTGCAGGCAAAGTCACAGTGTGTGGTTCGTGACCGAGGAGAAAATGAAAGTGAAAGCGGCGAGTGCCGTCGTTCTGGCCTGAATTTAAGGACCGAGGACCCGAGCTGGCACCGTTCGGATGGAGGAAGGCTGCTTTGGAAGTCACGGTGACGGTGCCGATGTAAGTGACCAAGCCAGCTGCCTGCCTTGGAATCTCGATCAGGAAAGAGCTGCCCGGGAGCGGAACTGTTGCTTGTCCAACCCACGCCCGACCGCTCCTTCCCGCGTCATTGGGTGCGCCGCAAGCTGGACGCCGACGCGCCGACGTGGACAGGTACCTTCCATCGGGATTACGCACCTCCCGTTTCCAAGTCGAGGTTTCCAGCCCCGCCCGCAGCGGTTCCATCCATCCATCACGTCGATCCCGCAACCTTGCTTTCCAACGCCCCAATTCCTAAATGGACGGCAGTCGCGGCGAGATCCCTGCCCTTGCATCAAACCACGATGTCACCTTTTTTCTGATGTCAGTGACCAGGGTGCCATTTCCACCACCTGCAGCTGGAACCCGATTCTGGGCAATATCAGTCCATGGGCTAGATCGAGACCCGGTAGCCCACTAGGCAGAGCCAATAGGCCAATTGAGTATTAGGCAGACTAGCCCTCAAGATGCGCGTGCCATCGATGCGGCAGCTTCTTCGACTGAGGATGCTTTTTCCTGTTTGCTACGGGCAGCGTTTCCTCTCTGCAGCTTATTGACCCATGACTTCGTGGGTGGTGGCGGAAGGGGCAGCGAGAGCATTGGGGGCACGAGAGTATTGGATCCTCGTTTGTCCTCCATGGCCATGACGGGACGGCCAGGTACCCGCCCATTTCCCACGCCTCCATCAGTGGCCAAGGGCGGCTCCGCGGCGACTAGATGCGGCTGCTCGGCCGTCCATTTCCCACGATACGTGACGTGGTGTAATGCAAACGCGGCATTTCGGCACAGGCAATAATTAAAGGGATTTTGGTGTCACTTCAGCCCTCCAGTTAAACACGGTTGCTGGGAACGGAGATCAGGGATGGGCGGGCTGCGACGCAAGGAAGTGGTTGCAGCACATCGCAGAAAAAGAGGGAATGGCGGACATGGTCCGATAACGGAGACAAATTTGCAATGAGAAGGAGAAAAAATCCCCGCGGATGATTGGTGGTAATGGTGACGCCAGGGAAGTTGGCATGGCTGGCAAAAGGAAAATCGAAGCAGAAGAAGAGCAGAGGCCCGATGGTGATGAGGTCGGTCAAGGGCTTGTCGTCGCAGGTGGGTCTACCCGACGAGCAAAACCCCAGTCCGCCTTGTTCAGAGCTGGCGCTGGCAGCCTCCCATTGGCCCGAGCTGCGAAGACGCCGACGGTTGCAGCGCGTTAGCGTACGACAGGGGTCTATTTCGACTGGCGGATTAGGCCCGGCCTCTTGGCAGCCATCAAAGGGAGGAGGGGCGGAAGCAGGACGACGCAGGACGCGTGGAAGCATGTTTACAGCACCCGCCGCCCCTCCACGCAGGAAACTATCAGCTTTTGATGGTAATCAGATTGATCTGAGAAGAGACATCGACCCTTCCCAGGAGCTCGGGTACTTAGCATTCTATAGCAACCCTATACTTTAATAGTAGCCGCGTCGCGCATTATCGGCAATTATTCTATGTCCGCACCAATTGGTGGACGCATGCAGCATAGAGTCGAATCTGCAATGAAGTCGTCTCCACGCAAGCTGTCCTGTCTTCTCGCAGGATCAAGCCGAGTCTCGGCCGCTCGGTTGCTTGAGAAACTGGGCAAGCTGGGAAACCGTTGATGTCATTGAGCCGCCCCCAGTCATTACCAGCAAATCCCTGCTTAGCCCCTAGCCGTGGTACCCCACCAACGAAGACGGCAAGTTTTTGAAAGAAAGTTAGGATCAAGGCACGTGGCAGAGAACGGCGGCACTGTAAACTCCCGGGGAGAAAATGTGCGTGGCGATTTGACATGGACGTGGTGGCTTGTCGTCCAGCACCCAACCTTGTTGGCCTGCGCGGCACTCAGATCCGGATTGGCGCCACTACTGCCTCTACCGTTGGCTGCAGACAACGGAACAAGAATGGGACTACCACGTTCTCCAAATAAAGCCTGCGTTCTGTAGGAGCTATATAAGAAACTCTGCAAAGGAATGAATCCAAAAAAAAAAAAAAATCAAGACAAACGCAGGAAATACAAACAATATTATCACGGCGCCAGGGAGGGGTACGTGATCCACTTTCCGCACGACCCTCCCAGGCCACTGGCCACTCCCAGATACCAGTTCCCCCAGAGCTGCCCCCCGGCTCGACTCTACCCTGAACACCACCCCCCTTTGCCCGGCGTCACGCCTTGATTGCCGGTCAAAGAAGCCACACTAATCATTACCCCCCTCATGCGATCCGAGCGGCTGCCGCGATCGTACGCAAGCTTACCCCTTACCGCGTCGAGCTGTTGCCGACGCGTTTCCCCCGCTGTCAACCCTCCGTGTCGCGAACCGCAGCTGCGAGCCGGCCGCGACACTGTCAACTGACAACGAGGCCTTGAAAAGATTGCGCACGCGGTTGCTGCCTGATCGCCCCCATTAAGGCGCCTGTTGGAACCTCGCCGAGCGGTTGCCGAGTGAGGGACTCCAAGGGTGTACCTTTCCCCAACACATCCGGGACCCCCTCTTTAGATCTGCAATGAGATCAGGATCACCCTACTCACTTCGCTCACTCCACCTTCGCTCTAGCCCTATTACCTACTCACTTTGATAAGGCCTGAAAAGCGAGCAGCTGCAATGGGCTCCCGCGCGACTGCATGCTGTGGCGACACCGGACTTGGGACCGAGGCTCCGCCCCGGTTCGCAGTCTCCTGTCCTTGTGCAGAGCCTAGAATGACGATATGATATGGCTCGTGCTACCAGTTCGACACTCGAAAACTTATAGTAACAAGAGAGATCGCGATGTCCTGGTCAAGATGAATCAAGATGTTATGGACCGAGTGAACGAGAAGCTGGCCGCGGATCCTGGGCATCCCAATCTCCAGAAGATTTTATGGAAGTCAGGATGCCCGTCGAGGAAACTCACTTTCCCCAGCCACAAAAAAGCATGCGCTGAAAAAGTCGCAAGACTTCAAGCCCAGTGATTTGCCAAGAGCGCCTTGAAGTCCGCCGTCAAGCACGGGCATCAGGTGGTCCATCCTCTTTCCGACAAGGCGAAAAAGTTTCTGTTTGCAGGCGACTTCCAGACGGGCGACACGCCACCACCGAGGAATTCCCTCGCCCAAGGACTGTGTCGCCTTCTCGAGGATGCCGAAGTGCTCTTCGAAGGGTACCCCTGTGGGCGTGCGGTGGTGGTGTGGAAGATCGGCGATTTCTTGGTTGCCGAGTAATCTGGCGGTCGAGACGCCACCGAGTACTCGACCCTGCGATATCCTGCCGAGCACACGTCGGATCTGGACGCCGTCCCCGAGCCGCACGGCCTCTTGGCTTTCGGAAACACGACCGTCACGCTGACGACCTACTTCCCGGTCAATAAACGTCGGGATGCGTGGCCCTCGCTGACTCAGCGGAACAGGCGATCCACCAAGGAGCGGCTCAGCGAGATCGCCCCCGCGTGGAGGCCGCTCCCGTCCCGCCCGGAACCCGATTCGGGCAGCCCAGGCGGCGAGGGGGCTTGGCGGGCGGGCAGACCACGGAGCCGATGACTACAGCCGAGCGGTTTCTAGGCTGGTAGTTTTCATACGCCCACCCAATGCCCGACTCGTGGAGGAAGTCCGTGCGGAGCCTCATGCCACATTTCGGCCCCGGCGACGAGAAGACCGTTCTCAGCCATGGAGACCTCTGGCCCGGAAACACCATGGTGGACAAGGGCGCGGATGGCAACTTCCAAGTTGCAGGATCATACACTGGGAGTGGAGCGGCTTCTATCCGGCCTACTTTGAGCCCACCGGGATTCTAGCGCTTTTTACTGCGGGCTCCGGCGAGAATGGCTGGTGGAGGTACGTCCCAGCGTGTCTGAAGCCGTCCTAGAATCCCCAGCTGTGGCTTGCCACGAGGCTTTGGCATAGCTCATGCCGGTAGAAGATCCGTCGCAAACATGGCTCGTCCTTTGGCAGGGAGTAGAGATGCGAGCTAACTGTAGGTAGGCGAAACATGGCTGAGGTTTATCATCTTTCGCTGCATCTTCTAATGTTGTAATAGCTGTAATAACGTCGGTGGCCTGGGCCGTCGGGCCGGCCGCCACGGCTCGTCCGATGATCTCGGAACTTCCCCCGGACTGAAGCACCTACCACTCCCGGAAGAAGCAGGGGAGGGTGACTGCTCCACTGTCACCCACACGACATAAAATCGGACCGTTAAAGGCAGGCTGTCGATCACTGCCGGCACCCCTGCTGCTGACCATCCCCCGCTTTCTCCTCCGTCACTTCCGGTCCGGGCCCGTTTTACCCCGGCATCAGAGCAAGTGAACGAGCGTGTCCCATTATCTACGGGCTCGCCCGCTCGTACACACAAGAATTTGGGCACCTCGATCAGTCTTTAGGGGTCAGTATTGGGATTGCTCCAAATTCCAACCGCCGACATTGTTGGCTAAAGTTGTGACTTTGCATCTGTTCGACTTCTGTAGACTCCCCCTTCCCTGCCTCCACGCCACCTGTGAAAGGCCGCTTGCGTGAAACGGCTCCTCTGCGTCACTTCTGCCGCCCGCCTCACCAATAACTCCGCCGTTGTCTTGAACTGGTACTCTGGCAGGGTTTACATGAAACCGCCCGTCGTCGCGTCCATCCCCAAGAGATGAATTTTTATCGATGTCATAGTTCCGTGCTGGAGGCGCGCCCTTAGCCGTCTCTGGGATTGCATAACTAAGGACAACCCCCGCGACGGAAGCAGTCCTTTCCCTTCTCCTTTCTCTCTATTTGACATGAAAAAAAACATCGCTTCAGCTCCTACCGGCCACCACCCATTGGCCCAGCCTATTACAATCGATGGTGGCGATTTGCGTTCGGCCGTCCCCAAGAATGGATGGCCATGGCCGACCTAAGCCGCGACGTCGCTATCGTCTTCGATGCGAGTTCGCGAGTTTTGCTGCCAGCCAGGAATATATACAAAAACCGGGCCACCGGCAGCACGAGTCGACGAGCCACGGTTTTAGCCTTGGAATGCAACACCTTCATGCCGGCAAAGATGGCTCGGCTTCTTGCGGCCGACCTCTTATCAACCTCCTGCATCATTGTCCAGGCGCAAGTTCAGCCTGAACCGCCGAGTTTGCTTACTTCGCAAACAGTGCAGCATGGACAAGCTTGGCACAGGTGACAAGAGCCCATTGACATCCGCAGCATTTCTATAAGTGCCTCGAGTGGTCGCGACACGGATTAAAAATGAGATCGGCGTATCCTTGCCTGTATTTTGCCATTGCGGATACAGGCCTTCAACACATGCAGGAGATATGGCGAGCGGGGTAAGCACGGCAGGTATGTAATTCGTCAAGAGATCGAACAGCCGGTGCAGTTAATATAGAACCAATTTCGCCCTCCTCGCGTACGTGGGGGTTTATCAAAATTCCAAATGGGCGCTTAAAGGGGGCATGCAAGAGGGGCGTCCAGTCTGAAGTGGTGGGCAAGAACCAAGAGCACCTATTTAGGAACCAAGACCCGGGCAGTTCCCAGGTTTGGTGCACGCCGCGCGAGCCACTAAGTTGAAACTAACCACCGCCTCTACACCACTCAGGATGGCAAATTGGAAAGCCCTCATCCTCAGCCTGGCCGGCCTCCTGAATCAAGTGGGCCGAGTGTCCAGCCAGGACCCAGGCCCGTTTGATCCCGACAAGACCTACATCCCGCCCATGCTGCGATTCCAGTGCTCGCAACTGGTCATCGAGCGCCTGGACCCCTTGGTCAACCCGGGGTCGATCCCATCTCCTCACCTTCATCAAATCGTCGGCGGCGATTCTTTCAACTCGTCCATGGACCCGAAGACGCACGACCTCGTCACCAAGTCCTCTTGCACCTCGTGCACCTTTTCCGAAGACTTCTCCAACTACTGGACGGCGGTTCTGTACTTCCGCGCTCGAAACGGGACTTACAAGAGAGTGCCGCAGAAGCCGAGCGAGGGCCTGAAGGGCATAGGCGGCATCACGGTCTACTACATCCCGCCGCTGGGCCAGAACAAGACGACCGCCTTCAGGCCCGGGTTCCGCATGCTCGTCGGCGACGCCGGTCTCCGGGAGCCCGCACAAAAGGACAAGGTCGACCCGAAGGTGTGCCACCGCTGCATGCCCAAGACCGGGGATTGGAACAACCTGAACTGCGCCGCCCCGGACAGCGTGACGCTGCCCAACAAGTTCTGCGTCGGGGGCATCAGGAGCGTCATCACGTTCCCCACGTGCTGGGATGGCGTCAACCTGGACAGCGCCGACCACAAGAGCCACGTTGCGTATCCGGTCAAGGGCACGAACAAGGACATGTATGACTTCGACGGCGGCGTTTGCCCCGATAGCCATCCTGTGAAGATCCCGCAGGTGATGTACGAGGTCATATGGGATGTAAGTAAATACAAATATCTCGCGTGAAACCAACTTGGAAATGCTTGCTGACGGCAGCCACGCTACCAACTAATTAACAGACGACACCGTTCAATGACCCAGACCTGTGGCCTGAAGATAAGTCGCAGCAGCCTTTTGTCTGGAGTACCGGCGATGAGTACGTCTTTTTCTGCCTCTGCGGTGCCGGGCCCACCACCGTCCACTGCTACACGCTCAGGGGGTGACGGAGATGCTAACGGTGATACAGACATGGATACTCCCAACACGGCGATTACGTGTAAGTTCGGACCCTTTGTTTGTAAAGAAAAAAAAAAAGAAAAACTGGAATCGACTGCTCTGACACACGCTTAGCTTCGGGTGGAAGGGCGACGCCCTTCAGCGCGCCATGGATGACCGCTGCTTTGGCGATGTCTGCAAGAGCTTGGAAACGCAGTCTCCCGAAAAAGCGGCCGAGTGTGTCAAGGAAAGAACGGTCAATGAGGAGACTGACGGATGTAAGCTGTTTCTTCCATCTCCTGCAATTTACCTATCCAGTGATTGAGGTGAGCCGAGCTGACAAGGCGTACTGTACCCACAGGGCTGACTGCTCTTCCGGGTATGGCGGGTATGGGAAAATGATGTCCCCGAACTACTAGGACCGTGGGCCTGCGGCCGGGAGTGATACGAACTATGTCGGAATGGAACGGGAGAGGAAATGATTCGCTGTTACCAGTTCAGCAAAGTCGACACCCGGAGAGGCCGCTAAGCGACCGGTAGTAACATGTGTGCTTGTGATATGGATGCATTGTCCAATCCGCTTAGCTCTATACGCTCAGCTGTTCTCTGCAGGTTGAGATTCCCGTCCATTTTCCTGATAGGCTTGCTCCGACTGTATCTTCTGCTCGCTTGGGGCAGGTTGCACATGCGGAGGGTCCGGTATCTTCTCATGTACTCTTGGCTCAGCCTGCTCGTCATTGTTTTGCTCCATCTTCCCTTCTTTGGTTTGCGCCATATTTTCCCGCCCTTCTTCTCCCTTTGCCTCCGTCGATGGCGGCAGCAGAAAAAGCAACCAGTCGCTTGTACGGTAGTATTCCGTATCCACAAATGGTCTGATGACACCCGGCCGCGCCGTATACTTGCCCTGTTGTCGTAGCGCGTCGATCAGCACTCACTCGGGCCAGCCGAACTTGAAATTCGAGGCACAGCAGTGCGCGGCGGAGGTGGTGCGATACGAGGTCGTGGTAGAGATGCCGCTGACGCCGCCGATGACGGACGGGATATAAGTGTGGCCTAGATACTAGGCGGTCCAGCCGCTGGGGCACACAGCCACCACAAGCCCCGTATTTATTGGGAGGTAAGCCGGGAGGGTGCGAGCCGGAACAAATTCGGGGCTGAATACGATGAAGCAGATAGGGAGAATTTGTATGTCTCCGCCGGGGAACGGTCGCCGCCTCACCCGACACCGTACCTTGAACGGGAATGAGAGTTTGTGTTGAGCAAGGGCAGCACGAACTTTGATCTTACCCGGAACATTGCCCGACGCCGAGGGCGACGGCGGCTAACCGCAGGTCAGCCAATTACGGACGGATGCTTGGACTCAAAAGCCTGGGCATTGTGGGCAAGGAACATCCGTGACCCTAGGCCACAACCGCATGGCACCCGCAGATGACGCCGCTGCATTTCTTATTCCAAACCTTGCCACAGCCATCATCCTCGATCTTGCACTTGCAAGGGGATATGTTGAGAGTCCTGCCGCGGCTCCAGGAGGCGCCGACTTCATGAGTGCTTGCGTCAGAGAGGATCCTGGAAGCGAGAAAGAGTCCCGAGTCTTGAATGTTTACCAACCGCCGCCGCCGCCTAGATAACCCACTTATTAGCAAATGGGGAATACAGACACTCATGGGGCATTCGCCCGACACGTGATCATACCGTAGAGGGCAGCGCCGGTGAGACCGAGGTTGGCGCTAGAGCCGTGGCTGAAGCTCAGCTGCGGCAGCTCACTGTTGAGGGGTACGGTGCTAAGCTACGTGATGAGATGTCGAGATTAGAGCTCAAATTGAGGAGTGAGTTCGCAGGTAGGCGATGGTAGGTTTGCGCAGTGAGTTGAGAGTTTGTCGCGGCAGGCAGCTCCCGAAGAGCTCGTGTTTATCGTGAGGGGGCGGGCGAAGCCCCGTAAAACGACTTCTTTTCGCCTGACTCTCGTGCCCTTTGTCATGTGGTTATGTGCCCATCAAGAAGGCCCCGGTAGTCGCGAGCTCTGCGGCTTATGCGGTGAGGTCTTCCCCTTGCGAGCTCGTCATCCAAAACGTCCGACAGATACTGCGCCGCACCTCCTTGGCGCACCAAGTTCGATATCCCCAGTGACACGTCAGCTTCTAGCTTCTTGTCCGAGCGAAACGCCCGCCGGACTATGTCCTTGGCTTTTCGTTCCAGCCGTATCACGCCCATAGTCCACGCGTAGGCCGGTATCGCCCCGCTGTCCGCAATACTGGAAGACATGTCGCGTTGGGGCTGGAGGTCGGACCCGCTAGACACGATCCAGTCCCTGAACACCAGCCGAAGGTCTTGCTTTTCTTCGCCAGCCATTGCGACCGTTTCGTATATGATGGCCAGCTTTCGGATAGAAGTATTGCCGAGCAGAGACTTGATGCCAGAGCTATCGCGCTTGAGCACCTGGTTGATGTGTGGGCGGATCACCGTCTCCAAAATCAGAAACTTCACTTTATCGCCCATGCATCGGGGCAGAATGGTGTGGCAGCGCCATTCCTCCTCGAGCAGGCGCCGCCTTGCCGCGTTGCAGAACTCGAAGGCGGAACACGCGGGGGCAAGCCGCGCCGCCTCGCTTTCGTAAAAGCGCCGCACTGGCTCGAGGTAAACGGATCCGACCGTTTCGTTGAATTCGTCTCCCCTCTCCCCGCAGATGCCCTCGAGGATCCGGAAGAACGAGCCAAGCGAGTTATGGATTCCGGCGAGGGGGACAGCACCCAATGGATGATAGTAGGCAAGATCTAAGACAAGGCCGACCACAGTTTGAAGTACGGTGCTGCCTGGCTGGGATTGTGATAGCTCAAAGTGGACGACGGAATTGAGGAACTCCTCCACGCATGCGTCGATGAAGCTAGAGTCGTTATATTTTTCCGAGCTCGCCTGATCAGAGTTGGTTAGCGCTGATCTATAAAAAAAAATAATAAAGAATAAAAAAAACGACAGTAAGAATTGTAACCCTACCGAGTTGAAGGCTGGCTGGAGGACATCCACGACCATTTTAATCGCCGGCCAGTAGCTCTGCCACGTCTCCAAGAAGACGGTCAGAGGCTGGTCAGAGCGCTGGTTAACCCCTGGGCCAAGGGATAGATCGTTTGAAATTCCCTTGAACTGCTTTGTCCACAGTGCTTGAAGCATGTCCCGGTGCCACCTCACCGTTTGGTCACAAAGCCAGTCGCCTCCCTTCAGCAACGCAAATCTATAGGACTCCCGGTAGGGGACCCCAAACACCAACTCAGAGGTCCTCCGAGCATGCATATTTTCAAACGCGCTGGCCAAGATGTCCCAGCTCGGGGGCTCCCTTCTTTTTTCCCACCACGGGGGCCTCAGCCCCCTTCTTTTCCTCCGCCACGGAGGCGCCAAATGCGCTTCCTTTGTCGATGCCGCGGCTGCGCCGATCGCGGTGGTTTGGCGTTCCCCTGGCGGTGGGGTAGGTGTCGTTCTGGCTTCCGGCGCCAAACGAGACTCCATCTGTAGGCGAGATGGTGTTGCTAACGACCCGGCAGTGGTGGCAGGAGACGCAGCGATGGTAGCGACCACGCTCTTTAGAAAGGATAAAATGCAATTTCTGGTGGTGCGCCAATGGTTGAAACTACAGCAGTCGTCGGAGCTTCGCTGGCTGCTCGTGCAGACGCCGGCTTCAAGGGATGGCGGGGAGTTTTTTTTTTGGAACTTTGGTCATTTGGGCAGGTTGGTTTGATGCGGGACTCTGTTCAGCCACTGCATTGCCCAAACGTTGCCTATTCGCCAGTGATAAGGTCATGCGGAAGACGATATGACCGCGCCACGAAACACGCTTGGCGATGCCGTCGAGAACTCTTGACTGTCAAATGCCGCACACGGCACGCCTGCAGATCGCTTGGTATCTCTTTTTCGGCTTTGGTTCGTCTGTCAGCACTTTTCGCATACACGAAACTCTCCGCGGGCTAAGACAGCGATGACCAGCCATGTCTGGGGTCATTACAACGAGTTCGATAGCATCGTACCCAGTAAACTCTGTGGGACGTGCACAGACTTCGCCCGTAAGTTGAGCACTGCCGTTAAGGCGGCCCTGGAAATGGGACGTAAAGACGAGCGGCCGCACTATGGAGCCGGCCTGCGCGAGGAGCGAAAACCCATCGGAGCGTTTGCCCATCACTCCAGCTTGAAGAATCTTCGGACTTCGTTTCGAGACAGCTGCCATCTCTGCACCCTCCTATGGCTTGACCTTCCACCCAAGGTCACCAGGAGCCCCTTGCCGGACGATGACGGTGTTTCAGACACGACGGCAAACGGAGATCCGGCTCCGGACGCCGGCCCTCCCACTGATGTCGAGGATAAGCACTCCTCCTCCGACCTCGTCGGCCTGCAAGCGCTGGGCATTAGTGTCTGGACCGGCTCAAAGGCCAGCATCGACCTCGCGAAGCGCTGGATAAACGAATGCACCGCAAACCACGCGTCATGTCGGCGTGGCCCGCCTATATTCTTGCCGATCCGTCTCGTCGATGTCAACTTGGGCAGCGAGTTCGTTCGCGTCCACCGCACCGCGGAGGAGGAAGCCGCGAAGGGGGAAGCAGCGCGGTACGTGGCGCTGAGCCACTCCTGGGGCGGAGCCGAGTTCGTCAAACTCTCGGCCGAATATTATGCAGATCTCTGTGACGAGTTTCCAGTCAAAAAACTACCTCGAACTTGGCAGGACGCCATCCGCGTCACCCGCGCTCTCGGTTACCGCTACATATGGATCGATGCCCTATGTATCATCCAGGACTCTACCTATGACTGGGAGATGGAGGCTGCGTTGATGGGCCAAGTCTACGGCAACTGCCACTTGAACATAGCCGCCTTGGGAGGGGATACGAGTGAACACGGCCTGTTTCGGTACCGGAACCCCCTCCTTTACAGCTACTGTGATCTCACAAGCGCTCTTGGGCATACTGGCTGGCCAGACGGATCCAGCCTGAGGAGCGCCACCATACTTGCAGAGAATTCGGACCCGGCGGGTTGCAGCATACTCGACACCATCGCGAAGGAAGGGACCCTCGGCTACAAGACGGCGATGGAGAAGGAGCCCCTGAACAAGCGAGGCTGGGTTTTACAGGAACGCGCTTTCTCGCCCCGGACGCTCTACTTCGGCAATGCCGGCCTCATGTGGGACTGTACGCACACCGAGCTAGACGAATCCTCGCACCCACGCACCGGCAAGGCCGCGTTGGAGTCGAGCGGTGTAAACGTCAAGAAGGGGCTGCCTCTTGGCCACAGCCTCGCAGAGCCAAACAAGCAGCAGCCGACTTCTGATCGCGCTTTAGAAGCCCTGGAACCTTGGTACCGCCTTCTGCACCAATACTGCAAGGCAAGCCTTACCCGCGAGACCGACAGACTCCCTGCCATCTCGGCACTCGCTAGGCTGGTCGCGGAGAAAAGCGGGTTAGAGTACTACGTTGGGATGTGGGGGAAAGCGCCGGCCTCCAGGGGCAACAGAGTCGAGGTCGACATCAGACTCGAAGACCTGCTCTGGTGTTTGCAAAAACCGCTCGGCTCTGGACGCGGCAAGCTGTCCGTCACGAAAGGCCTGCAATCTTTCACGTGGGCATCAATCGGTGGACCCGGCGATATCTGCTGGCCCTACCTAGAATATCTGAACAGCGTCCGCGACGCTGATATAGTCCCTCCAGCGGCCACAGCGATCGGCAAAGGCTTCGTTCCATTGTCTGCGCCGTACACGAGCATCCACTGGAACGACGACAACCCCCGTTTCAGCGGGCTGGTCTCCGAAAGCTGGGTGTTCCTGCGCAATGCTATCCTAGTGTCACGCCATGCGGGAGGACGAACGGGCCCAGGTCAAGGTGACGCACCCGCTGGCAGCTCTGCAGAAAATGCCGTGGAGGGAATGTACTACTTCCCAGACAGGACAGGGCTTTTTGAGCCGGCCACCCACTCTGCCTTGCTCGTTACCGTGTGCAGACGAGACGGCCTGCTAATCGACTTCGGCCTCGCCGTTCGCGTCCATGGCTCCAGCTCTACCTCCAAGCAAGTCACCCGGCTTGGCATGTTCTACGAGGTTTATAAGCCCGACGCCCGTCACAAACCCAAGCCTGAGGGAGAGGTAGCCCTACTATGAGATAAAAATGCGCGGCAGTGGTGTCTGGGTTGAGCTCAACATCAGAATATCTACCCACACACTAGACAACCTTGGATGTGTCTGGCCCAAGTTGTCTTTCGATCCCAATACCGGTGCCTTCCCCGAGCAGCAGCTTGACGACGGTATTGTAGATCCCTAATTGGGTCACTGTCTACATTTCGCCTTGAATACATCATTCTCCAAACGCACCAACACTCATGCTCTCCATCCCTCCCTCCAGTTTAGGCCCGTTGTCCGAAGACTCAGAGTCGTCAGTTTCGATGCGGTCATGCCACCGAAATGTGGACGCCGTTATTGGCTGTTCGCCAACGTACATATGAGGAGCTCGATCACCTCAACGCCCTATAACTCACCCCGAACCACCTTGGTACCGCCTGAGCTCGGGCCGCATCCGCGGCGGCTCGGGGCTGGCACTCAATCCAAATTTGGGACCGAAAGGTTTTCGGGCTGGGGTGTTTAGTCCGCGCCAAGCCTTCGGCGGTGTGGTAGTTTCATTCCCTCTATGCAGGGCCTCCCACACCGAAAACGGCGTCTAACTGGCACCCCAATCGCCCATTATAAAGCCACGTCGCATTGCCGTCGTCAAAATAATGTTGTGGTGGCAGAGACATAGCTTTTACCCCATCAGGTCGCACTTATAAGGCAGCAGGATTGCCGAATCATGACCAGGCTACAGGCAGCAGGATGCGAGAGCTCGGTCTGTGTGCAACAAGCCCCTCTTTTAGCGCTAGCACAGCCACAGATGGGCAGTCTATAATACACAGGTCTTCACCTCGAATCCGCATCCCATACTTGTCCACCATGGATGCTTTCACGAGAGCATATCACCAACAATGGCCATGGCATCCGAGATATCTCCTTCAATGTGTCCTCCGCCGGCTGCTGATGCGGGAACGGCGCTGGTCCCTGACGGATCCAGCACAACTTCCCCGCCAGCCACCAAGCACGACAGGGACTCGCTCTCGGACAAAGAGCTCGAACGGCTCACGTTGACACTGAAAGGAGACCGTCCCAAATCTCAGAAGACATCCAGTTGCCGCACGAGGGCCGCTTCCCACTGGTATAATCGGAGCAAGTGGGAGCCCAGCACCCAGACAGATGACGACGACTCGTTCTTCATCGCCTCCCCTGAGGTCCTGCCAGAGGACGACGCAGGCTACCTCTGCGAAATGTGTCGGCACATCGATTTTGCAGCGCTTCTCGGCAATGACGCTACCCAGCGTGACGACCCAGACAACCAAGCCTCTCCTCGCAAGCCCCTCAGAATCTCGATTTCTAAAGGACTGGAACGAGTGATGCATGCAGAGGACAACAAGTGCTGCTTTTGCAGACTCCTGCGAGAGAAGATCATCGGCGACGGCATTCTCGATGGCGTATCCGAGGGCGAAATCCGGCTCGGCAGCTTCTACCTCAACCTGCTAGACGATGGACCCGCCTATGCTCGCCGACTCGAGGTGGAGCTGGAGACCGGCCAGAGAGCGCCTCGCGTGTTCACCGTGCATCGGATCGAAGAGGATGCGCAGAGGCAGAAGCCCTTGTCCGGTCGAGTTGTGCAGCAAGATCTGGCGAACATGGAATACCTCAGAGAATGGCTCCACCTGTGCGAAGAAACCCACGATGATCCCACCCAAGGAGGAGGCGGCAGAGGAGGAGGCCTCGGCATGACCTCCCTGAGGTTGATCGACACGGAGGAGCTCCGCGTCCGACAGGTCGACATGCCCGCCCGCTACGCCTGCCTCTCGTACGTCTGGGGCAAGGGCAGCCAGGTGCAGTACACGCACGCCACGCGACCGAAGCTGGAGGCGAGCCTTGGGCTCCAAGACTGCGATGCGCCCGGCCTGCCTCAGACGATCAAGGACGCCATCAAGGTGACGCGAGAGGTCGGCCTCCGGTACCTGTGGGTCGACGCCTTGTGCATCCTGCAGGACGACCCCGCGGACAAGGCAAGCATCATATCCAAGATGGGGCCCATCTACAGCGGCGCGACGCTCACCATCGTGGCGACGGCCAACACGAACCCGCACCAGGGCCTCCCCGGCGTCGCCGCCGGGCGCGGGGCGACACGTCGTCCCCGACGACGACGGCAGACGGTCGCGCGCGTGCAGGACGGCGTCGCGCTGGCGGCGATGCTGCACGACCCGCGCAGGGAGGCGCCCGACATCGAGACCTCGGTCTGGAGCTCGCGGGCGTGGACGTTTCAGGAGCGGGCGCTGTCGCGGCGGGCGGTGCACTTCACGGACTCGCAGATGGTGTTCTCGTGCGCGCACACGGCGGCGGCCGCCACGTTCGAGGAGAGCGTGCCGCCGCGCGACCCGGCGTTCCGGCACCCGGCCGTCGAGGACCAGGCCGAGGTCGACCTGATGATGCGGGTGTGGTGGGACCGGTCGCTGGGGCGGTACCCGAACATGGGCATCTCGATGGGGAGAGACACGGGCGATCTGATATTGATCTCCGAGGAGGTCGACGTCGAGAACCCCTCCATGCCGGAGCATCTGGACAAGCTCGGGCCCCAGTTTGAGATAACGGTCGACCCGGCGCCCGTGAGCTTCATGAGCTTGTCGCTGAGCCCGGACGCCGTCGTCCTCGGGCGTGACGACAAGAAACCGGCAATGGCGACGACGACCACCCCCTGGGACCTGTACCGGCTCGCCGTGGACGACTACACCAAGCGCCAGCTGAGCTGGGACGCGGACGCCGTCGACGCTTTCACCGGCGTCGAGCACATCATCCGGCGCGGCACCAACACGACGTTTTGGCACGGCCTGCCGTCGTTCGCGTTCGAGAACGCGCTGCTCTGGCAGCCCGACGGCGGGTTCCTCGAGCGGCGGCGCGACCCGGAGACCGGCGCGCCGCTGTTCCCGAGCTGGTCCTGGGCCGGGTGGAGGGGCCACGTGTCGTACCGCGGCAGGGGGTGGAAGAACTCGGTCGCCTGGGAGCCCGCGTCGGTCGTCAAGTGGCTCGCGCGCGCCGATCCGGAGTGGATGGTCGAGAGCTTCAAGTCCCGGGCGGAGAGGACCGAGGCCGAGGTGGAGCGGTACAGGCAGCGGCTGGCGGCGGCGGGGCCCGACGGCCTCGCGAGGGTCCTGGACGTGGACACCATCCAGTCCCCCCGGCTGTGGGGGCGGGACGGCTGGGAGCTCGTGCGCGACGAGGCGCGGAACCGGCACCTGTACGTCAACGAGACGCACTACCCGGGCCTCAGCTTCACGTACCCCATCACCCTGCCGGGCAGGCCCATCGAGCCGCGGCAGGACAAGGACGGGAGGCTGTTTTTCCTGTCGCACGCGGTGCCGGTTGCGGCCTGCGACATGAAGCCGCCGGCGCCTTTCAAGCCCAAAATCGAGGACGCGTTCCTCCAGATCGGGCTGAACGACGAGCACCGGTCCGCCAACCACCGCCCGCCGTGGCAGCGCATCGTCTACCACCAGGGCTACCGCGCCGGGTTCCTCAAACTCAACGTCCCGTGCCTAACCGGCCCGTCGCCCCCGGGTGCAGGCGACGACGGCTGCGAATACCGCCTGGCGGCCGTCGCGCGGAGCAGCGTGTCCCAGATCCCGCCGCCGTCGGCCGGCTGGGATGCCTACTGGGACACGGAGCCCCGCGGGATCCAGTGGGAGCTGTTCGGGGAGGAGTGGTACACGCGGCGGGACGCGAGCCAGCTCCCCGTCCAACCGGACGAGACGGTGGAGCCCGCCGGCGTGCCCGAGAACGAGAACGGGGACCCCCACTGGGATCAGGCAAGGTTCGGGGTCCAGGCGTGTTTCGACGTGTACGACGTGCTGCTTTTGAGGACGAGGAAAGGGGAAGGGGTTTCGGAGCGCGTGGGTGCGGGCAAGGTCAGCGTCTTTGCGTTCATGGCTGCGAAGCCGGTTCCTACGCCGTTCAGGCTGGCCTGAGGTGTGGTTGAGGCAGCGTCGTGAATTTTTTTAGTGTGCATCCCTGTCAGCGTCACTGCAGAACAAAGGAGTGCCAGATACACGAGCATCTTGGCCCCTGCAGTCGATTCGCCGGAGGTTGTGCTCCTTTTTTTTTTGCGAGTGGTAATGCTGCGAAGCGCCAGGTGTGTTCTAGATGGTTGGACAACGCGGTTATTAGCCATTTATGTCAAAACAATTATCTAGTCCAATACGACCGGAGGAGCACCTAATCACTGCGGTCTACCCACAATACCGAAAATACACCACATTTTCTCATCCAGAGAAACTGAACCACGGATGAGCCACCACCTCCTCGGCGGTCAGATGTTTGTCCGGGTCGTAGACGAACATCTTGGACAGCAGGTCGAGCAGGCAGGTCGGCCTCGCGCTCAGGGATCTTGGGGAACGCCTCGAGCATCTTCTCGGTCTCGCCCCCAGATGTGTAGCCTATAATGTAGTGCCCATCGATGCAGATGGCCGTCGGCTTCCAGACCATCTAGCGCAGGGGTAGCGGGTAGGGCACCCTGAGCCGCCATCCGTCGAAATCCGGAGACGGCGGGTCCCTGTCGGCAGGGTCCTCGTCTGCAAAGTCGCCCATGACCTTGCCGTCTGCGCCGATGAACAGGCCGGCCGGCTCGTCCACGACGCCGCGCACGCGGCCCTCTAGCGGCCGCACCTTATCCAGGACCCAGAGGGGCTCACCGGACTCGTCTTCCCTGGCGGGGAAGCCGTCGTCGGCGAACCTCGTCCGCATCCAATCCTCGGGGAGCTCGCCCAGATTCTGGGCAATCATCCTGAGAGTGTCGGCGGGGCAGTCGGTGCTGTACTTGAAGAAGGTGTCCTCTCCCTGGCGGATGCGGAAGATGGCGCAGCCGAGGGCCCAGACGTCCGAGGCCGGGCTCAGGGGCCGCCCGACGCAGACCTCGGGCGCCAGGTATTTTGCCGGCACGCCGGGCCGTGACCTCGGCGCGGGGCCAGACGCAATAGCGAACGACTGATCAAAGTCGATAATGCAGACCTCGCCAGTGAACAAGCGAACGGCGGTGGTGGGCTCGCAGAAGTTCAGCGGGGCGACCATATACTCGGGCCCCTGGGGCCCCGGCGGTTCCCCCGACTCAGTTTCGAGAGGGTCCGTCTCGGGAGCGCCGAGGAGCCTGAGGAGCTCAGCTTCGTCGTAGGAGTCGAAGTTGTCGACGAGCCGCAACGCCATGTTGCTCGCGGTCAGATCTGGGGATTGCGGTTAGCTGCTGTTTTCCCTGTGTGTGAATCTGAAGGCAAATAATGGGTAATGCCTTACCACCGTGACAAAGACCGAATGAATGGAGCAGCGCAAGCTGCGTGCTGCCTGCAGAGAGACCTGGCGGGCAAACTCGGGGTTGACCCTCGAGTCGAGGCCTTTGGAAAGCCTGGACAGATCCGGGCCCAGGGGCGGTAAGACGAGACAGAGGTGTCTGCCGTTGGGCCCTTGCAGCCAGAAGCCTCGCTCAGGCACGGCAAATGGGCGGGCGTTGGCGAGAGCTGGATGGTTCATGGCGACAGAGCGGGCTTCATAGTTGGGCGAGTCCCTAACAGTCACGATCTTCAGGGCAACCCAGCGCCGGGCGGTATTGCCCCGCGCGAGCCAGACGGTGGAGAAACCACCCCAGAAGAGCTTGTGGACGATTCTGTACCGGCCATCGTCGTACTCGTCGCCGAGATGGACCGGATGGTAGCCGCCGGCCTCGTAGTTCTCCGCGTTCTCGCAGTCGTCCATCTCGACCGGCAGGCAGCGCGGCTCCCACTCGGGTTCGGATTCCTCCATGGGAGGAACCATGGGCGGACCCATGGGAGGAAAAGGGAAAAATCAAGAAACAAGAAGTACGTTGGACCGTGTAGCCGGCTGGAACGGCACAGAATGAGCTGGATTGTGGAACGATGGCAAGCTGCTTTTTTGTCGATCTTTTTTCTTCCTTTCCTCTCTTTTTAAACATTCAGAACGTGGATGGTCGATGGTCGTTGGTGTTGGTCGTTGGTCGTATGTCGTTGGACAGCCACAGCGCGGCTTGACAGTTAGGCCTGCTCGAGGCCGCTAACAGTCAGGCTCCCAAGCCTCACTCCTCAATCTTTCAAGTCACTTCCGATGGCTGCCTAATCAGGCATGCAAAAGCGACTTGGTAACAAGGATCGCGCGCTCGATCGCAGTCCTCAATGCTCCCGCTGTTCCCTGTTCCAGTAAAGCTTGGGGCGAAGTTCTAGAATCGAGCCAGCAAACGGCGTGACCATGCGCCCCTTGGTGATTGATGAAATGGATCCGCTGGGCCGAACAACCAGCCCAACAGTATCAAGCGGCCTTATTCCACCGAGTGTTGTCATACGGGCCGGAGGCTACCTTTCAGTATTGCAGTACTTATTCTTCTCCCGTCGGTATGCATATCTCTGCGAGACCGTGTCTCCCTGGATCTGCCGACCAGGCTTCCAGCAGCCCGGTGAGGCGTGGTGCGCGAGGCCAGGCTGCCATCCGCCTGCATCCTCTTGGTTGCGTTATTGCTGCCTGGGGTTTTTGCGACGAGTTTTAGGCATGTCGGTTCCCTAGGGAGCCGTGTTTTATTTCCACTGCTGTTGCTCTTGCATCAGATGGCAGACCGTCCTCACTTGGCCATCATTGCCGAATCACAAGAACGAAGCATACCTGGAAGCAGAGACAGATGGCCATTCTAACTTCGATCTCTCCCCGCCAAAGCTGTGTCCTTCGAATCAGCCAAAGTCCGCTCCGATGCTCCTTGATTACGGGTATTTTCTTCTCAAGCGTTCATCCGCAAGTGACTAAAGATAGCTAATCCTTCCCAGTTCGAGGACGTCTCGCGCGGGTGTAAGCTGGCGCCCTCCGACGTAAAGCAAGGTTAGAGATATACGGGCTATGCAAGTGCCGTGTCAACCACGACAACACCGACGCGTGGGCGCTCCGGGATATGAGGTTTCTTGGCATGTCTGCTTCCCTAGCTGGCCCGGCATGCATTTGTTATCACCAGCGACCCGACTAGCAACTCTCTAGTACAGTATACGACGAGCATACGGCAGCGAGGGCGATGGAATGCTCAACCCCGATCTCGGCATATCTCCGGAGACCAATGGCGGCGGCGATTCACGCGGCAGCATCCCCGTGGGCCCCTTCTCCGTGGATGTGATCAGCCTACCTCGCCCTTGGTCAACAACAAATATTACACGCAAAAGCAACAACAGATAATGCAAAAAGCTCACTCGAGCCCCTTCCCTGGGGGGAGCTGAGTTACGAAAACCCACTCTTTTGGGGGTTTTACTTCGATAGCTCTAAAGTCGCCGTCAACGGACGGATTCGAATCAGCGAGCTTGGGGTTTCCTGGCCCTCACCCGTGAAAGAAGGTTGTGGCATTTTAACACCGCGGTTGTACCCGTTCAACCACCCGGTCTGCTGCTGTGAACTTTTGAAAATCTGACCACGGTCGGGGCATATAAGGCGACTGGCGTCTCTTTTCGAATTGACGCCACGACGCGTGCCGCTCGCGCGCTCGACGGCGCTCTTGACCACGCCGTCGACTTTGCCAACAAGTCAGCTTTCGCATGATCAAGATCGGGCCTGGAACACCAGGACGACAATGACCAGCAGAGGTAGGTGTCCAGACCATGCATCCCGTTTACCAGTGCGCTTTTGTGACGGCGGGCTTGCACGGTATGCTAGAGGTCGCCCAGTCGACCCGGCCGAGGTGATGGCGCACTGCAGCCTCCCCCGCGTCGGCCTTCTCTCGCTAGCGCTGCTCAACGCGGACATCTCGCTTCTCATGCCCGAGGTGTACCGATGCCCAACGGATGGAGCCCTTGCGAGGAGCGCCGCGACGATGCGGGCTGCAGCTGCGCCATCAACCTCGGCGGCAGCGTGTTTCGCCCTCTGACACGCACCCAGGCGACTTATTCGATTCGAACCCAGAGTTCATCCGCCACATGTCGGCGGCTTATCCGCTATGGAAACCGGCGGACCCGCCGAGTAACGGGCTGCGTATAGCGGCATACACGTGGACGGTTGAGAAGGGTTCGGACCTGGGCATCCTCCGGGATCAGTTCGGCGGGGCGCGGAACAAGCTGAAGAAGTGCAGCTTCATCCCAATTTCGAGTCTGTTGGGAGCGGAGTGAGTTGTTTCGGCGTCTCGAGGACATGGAGCGGCATTTTGGCCGTCTTCGACGTCGACGGGCCCTGCGTCGTGGCCACCCGGTACGGCCCCACGTGGCAGATTCTGCCAGCCCCGAAGTGCGGAGAATAAGCACCTGCTGGGTGGTCGAGGAGCTGCCCGCAGACGAGGACGACACCGCCGTCATAGCTCAGAAGGCCACCGCCGTCGTCGATAGCAATGACGGCGGCGATGAGAAAAATAAGCCAAACGTTGTGAGCAGCAGCCAGTTGACAGAGACAGAACAAAAGGCGGCCGAAGGAAGTGACGAGGGCCAGAAAAGACGAGAGGAAAATGAAATCGCGAGGAAGCACGACTGACTCCTGCGAGGGAAGAAAACGGACGCGCCACGGTGGTGGCCATCCCGGCCGTACCGTGCCCCGCCGCTACCAATATTGTTCGAATGGTCAGGGGCCTTTGGAAGCTAATGGGCAAGCTCATACAGTGGCACGTATTTCTGTAGACGGAGGGTGTGTTGGCAGGGCCAGTCCACTAGAGGAGCACAAGGCCGTGGTTGGAGGAGGAGCGGATGGAATGTTGACGAATACGAAATTTAGGAGAACCAGGCTGTCCTCCATCCCTCTCCCGTCTTTCTGGCAAACTCCCCCAAGAAAGGTCTCATCCCATGGAGAATGGCCAAGAAAGAAGGTGCTTTGGGGGCTTGGGATGAGGAAGTGTAATCTTTACCTACCTCTGTCCGGATTCCATGTGGGTGAAATAAATCATTGATTACACTTCACTTCCCCATGCTAGCTTTAATGCACCGGCGCAAAACTCGGCTGGCTCATCCTATTTGAACTGTTCCCCCAACAAAGCCCGCCCATCTACCGTTTTTTCCTGCCTGATCGTGCGCCACTAACCAGCAACCCTTTCGCAACTGACCAGTTCCATCACCTGCACCAAGTACTAACAGCAGTTCCGACAAAATGTCCCGCATACTCTCCATCCCGTCCATCGCCCACCTCGACGAACCGACGCGAGGACGGCGCAGTCGCTGGGGACCCTACAGCCACATCGCCAGCCTGGCCAATCACCCGTTAGCCATCACAGGGCCACTGACAGACGAGCAGAAGGATGCGTACGTGCTCTGCCTCCGCATCGACGAGATCCAGCACCAGTTGCAGCAGGAGGCCGACGACGCCGTCCCCAGTAGCCGGCCCAGGTCGCCATCGCCGCCGCCAGAGTACGACGCCGCCGGCTGCCGCACAAACACCCGCGAGCAGCGCCGCCGATCCCGTCTCGAACACGAGCGCCGTGACCTGGTGGAGACGGCCCTGGAGACGGTCCCCGGCTGCTGCCCACCGCGGAGCTACCGCCACCAGCACAGCAGGAACAGCAGCACCATCCTCAGAGAGAAGATCTACATCCCGGTCGCCGACCACCCGTCCGTCAACTTCATCGGCCAGATCCTCGGCCCGCGCGGGAGCAGCCTCAAGGCTATGAACGCCGAGAGCGGCACCGCCATCGCCATCCGCGGCCGCGGCTCCGTCAAGGAAGGGCGGGGGAGGCCGCCGCGGCGATACGACGACCACGAGAACGAGCCACTGCACTGCTTCATCACGGCCGACACGTTGGCCAAAATGGACAGGGCCAAGAAGCTGGTCGGCGCCGTTATCGAGGCGGCCATCACGACGCCCGAGTGGGACAATGAGCGCAAGCGGAACCAGCTCCGCGAACTGGCCATGATGAACGGCACGTTCCGGGACGACGAGGGCCGCGATGATCGGTATCGGAACAGTGGCAGCAGGTTCCTAAGAGAAGGCCCAGCGGACGAGGCAATTGATTCTAACGAGGCTGTTGGCATCAGGGGCATCGAAGGAGGGGATACCGACCAAATGTACCAACAGCTCATGGAGGACATTGGAGGGAAGGGAGATTGTGGCGCTGCTGACCCCTCACAGACATTGAGATGGACCAAGACCCCGCCGTGGCGGCTAGGGAGTGGCCGTCAGCGACCTTGCTCGAAGCAGTCGGGGAGCCGTTGCGGATTCACCATGTTACTGACCACTAACTACGCAGGGGACACAGCTTACATGTTGCATTTACTAACCCTTCTCCGCCATCCTATTTACTGCCGTAACTGCCCAGCTCCTCGCCGTAATCTCTAGCCTATGACACTGTAGCCAGTAGATGATGTTGTCCTGGAGATTGAGGTGGGTTCTTGCCTCGCGTAATGGTTTCTCCACGAAGTGCAAGATTGCCTTCCTGATATGCGGGATGCTGTCTCAGCCGGGAAGCCTGCAAGGCCTCTTTTACACACTACACATGCGGAGTCGACGCATCATCATCTTCCAACTGCCCTCGAGACGCGCTCCCTCCGGCCGAGGTACCCGTTGGCGTTCCCACGACAACCATAGCCGGAGCCCAGCAACGACAAGAAGATGCTTACACCCGACATCAAATTTCATTCGAGGCAATATGTCTGCCTGGGCTTACGGGTTGTGTCCTGCCGTAGTAACCGCGGACAGTGCCACCACCTAAGCAGCCACATACATCACCCTGACGACACAACCCACTCTGCCTTTCTCCATCGTCAATGCTGACGACGAGGCTTGCCTTCGCGGACCCGGTTTCCTCCGTTCTCCGTCACCTAAGAATCCTGTAAAGTATTTTCTCAAGGAAAGCACGACCGGGGAAACATGGCCGAGGCCTCATCACCGAGCCCGTAAACCAGTACATCTGTTGCAGATACATTCAGGCCGCTGTTATCGCTAGGGAAACGTGGCCGGCCAACTCAGCCTGGTTGTTCCCTGCTCCATATTCCATATGCTCTACTATAAAACTAGATTTCTTTCTTTCTTTTCTTTTTTTTCCTTCACACCACCGCCCCAAGCATAGTTCCACGGGCGTGCATTGGGTTTCCCCAAGGAAAAAACATAAGGCACCGAAAAAAACAACAACATGGTTTCTCCGTGGAGAAAAGCGGCACTAATAGGGGATTGTGTCATGCGCCCGCATTTGTGAAAAGTCTGCGGTTAACAACCTATCATACGGGCTACAAACAGAGGCAAAACCGTGTCGGCTTGATTGTCTTCGTCATGACACGCAAGAGGGGAAAAACCTTGACGGAGCATTTGCTCCTGGCACAACACGTGGAATCCTTTTATCGGTGGATCGTCGTGGGCAATACTTGATACGTGTTTCCTGTGGCTTACGCAGCCTCCAGCGGCCAGGCTCGGGATCTCGATGGACGAACGAGTGACGAAGTACCAAGCCTACTTTTTCCATGTGGTTTTCCACACGGTGCGACAAAAAACAGGTTATTGCATCGTATTCCTCCCCCGCTGCCTCCTGCGTATATTGAACAATACAAGGAAACTAGCAATGCAAATACGCTCCCCCGCGGACCTCGTGAACTCCAAAACTAGACGTAGTGGTGGTCTGGGTGGTGTCAAGCTCTGTTTCACGCCCGCCTATCTGCCCAGCGTAGAGCGACGGACCTGATCCTTCGGGGATGATCAGGCCATTAGCACAGCTGAGCGAGCTATCGAGACAGAAGGTGGTGGTCTGCCCCTTCTTCCATCACACAAATAGTGCCGCTAACCGTACCCGAGCAGCCGTGTTTGGTATGTGATGTCGCCCAGCCTCCGGCCAAAGTGGGAACTGTGTCGGCACACGGCCGTCCGCGTACGCAGATCATCCTGGTGCGGGGCATGCGCCGACGAAAATCCCATCCAAGAATTCTGGTCTTGGACAGCCGTGGGCATAAGTTACTCCGCGGAGAGACCTGGACTCCAGGCTGCATACACACACACACACCAACATACAAAAAGGTGTGGCTGCATAACGACTGGACAGGAGGCAGCACAAGAACGCTTGGCAGTTGGGTGGTATGCTATCGTTCATATGCGTGTCTCGGAGCTAGATAGGTGGTGTGGGTGCACCACTTATCCAGGAGCGGGATAGCAGCATGCAACTGACCTGATCGTCCATCCTCCATCCATCCATCCATCCTATTTTGATCCACTTGACAGCCACATTTCAAAAGATGACAGTTTTTTTTTTTTTCTTTTTCAGGAGGGGTTGCTGGGATTATTGGAGTCGCACACGGACAGCAACTGGGTGGACGTTGGGACAGGGAACCAAAACTGGACCAGGGAGGTAGGAGGAATACATATGGCCAAGGGCGGCTGTGATGGCGAATCACCCCGCCGCGACTCGGGTAGCACACGTCACAATCACACCGGAATAATAACCCTTTTAGAGTGCGCCGACTCGGGAGGAAAAGGAGGTCTTAGGGTTTCCTGTTCCAAAGCCTTGATCACATGCCTGCTCATGTGGGCGACCGTCCTATGTGGGTGTGCGGTGCAGTCGAGAGACAGAGTGTGGCACAGCCGGGAGAGGGGATTGGCTCGCGGCTTGTGATTCGATGGATGCGCGTGAACGGGGCGTGGCCGTAGTGGTTGGTGTGAGTGTGTGCGTGTGCGTGTGCGTGTTGACGGTTGTTGTTAGACGTGGTACGGCGCCGCCGGTTGCTTCCATCTCTCACACAAAAATAGCAAACTCTTTTTCTCCAGGCAGATCTTCAATCTCCATACGAGGTCTGTCTCGCTCAAGAAGATCACATGCGGGAATATCGCGGCGAGAGAGGTATGCAAAAAGCGTTGAGGGATTTGCCAAGACGCCATGTACCTCGACTTGTTGGCAAGGGACTTGTGTGCTGTGCTAGCGGGTCATGCACCTAGCGCCGGTGGTGGTTGGCACCGATCGAGCAAAAACGCAGGCCATCAGTCTTCTTACACATGTCGTTTTGCCCCTTTTTACCGGCCCTTATCTCTAGTGCCAGCTGTCGTCCTATAGGCCTGCTGCAGCCGACCCTTGTTGCGTTTGCGATAGCAGAATAAAAGAAGCAAAAAGAAGCACGGGTTATCGGCGGCCGTGCGTTGTTTGCGTGCAAGGGAAAAGAAAGTCTGTTTTGCAGAAACAGGGACATGGGTGTCGAACCTCTTTTTCTCACCCCCGGATTCTCCCTTGTCCGCGCGGCTTGACTTTCAGATACGAGGTTGATCGGCGACGGACGACGGACGGCAAGCGGACCAAAAAGGATACCGGAGAATTATTCTATGTATGGCAGTGCAGCCAATGGAGGGTGGGTTGGACCAAAGCATCGAAAAGCATGAGGGGTCGAGCAGAGGTGTAAGCCCGGGTGAGACCGGCTGGCTGCCCTGTCGGGTTTCCCAACTAGGGTTAACCAGGGCTAGTGATTGAGTCTTTTTTTTTTCTTTTTCATTATCACTATCATTTTTATTCTTTTTTTCCTTGGACACGATGGATGACGTGCAGGAGGGTGAGAACCAGCCAATTGTGGGCGTCACCGTCACCCCTGGTCGCTCTGGCCTAGGCCGTTTTCGTACAAGCGGAGCTTGCGAGCAGGCGGCGGTCCTAGATGCAGGGATGGATGGGGATGATGAGCGAGCGGAGCCCGCACAGAGCACGAACACTTTCAGCCGAAGAGCGAGCGCGCTAAGCCCAGAGAGTCTTAGCGGGCGGTCTCCATTTCGAAACATCAGCGGATAGCGTCGTGCACGGGCCCTTCGCGCTCAATCACCAATCACAGCCCCGACGGACGACCGACAGCCCAATGGGAAAGAGGAAGGAGCGTGTGTGCGGTTCTCGGGTTTAACATGGACAAAAAGCAAAAGAGCTTTATCCCTGCGCCGGGCCGGTATACCATGCAATAGAGACTATAACCCTTGTTGAGGTGGTTTCAGTTGGCCAGAGTTCCTGAAAGACAGTCGCATTTGCTTGCTTGGCCCTTTTTTTCTGTTCGACGAGACATGTGAACGAAGGCGGGTCGCTGGGTTGCTCTCGCCAATCTCTGACGAGGATGAGCCGGGTTGCAATTGGGGGGTGACGATCCACTCTCCACCGCCAGGACCGTGCCCAACTAACCACTCAGCCCAGCCCACCAACCAAGGTCGCAGGTCCCACCACCACCGCCCACCCCCTCAGCACGATGACCGAACCCCTGCCCGGCCACAATTAGAAGGACGGCGGATAGGCGGACAGACGGACAGACGGAGACAGCCCTGACAACAGACAGACTGACAGAACAGACAAACCTCCTCGCGGACTTTTTGCCCAGGATCGGCGGCGGCGGCGGCGGTGGTGGGGCACAGCAAGTTTGTTGGGGAACTTATTCGATAGTGCCGCGTCTTGGATTGGAGGTGGAAGCGGCTGTCCGACCGTGGCCCAATCTGGGTGCAGCTGCCGGGCGGCAGGGGATTCGAATCAATCATTGATAAGGCAGGCAGGCGCATTCTGCACCACCAGTCGGGAGGCGGCTGCGGTATGCGTATGCGATGCGTGGCTGTTTGCTCCCAGAGAGGAAAAGCTCTCGTCACCAAACCTTCTTAGCTGTTATCGTCGTATGATTTCTCTGCGCGGGTGGGTTTCATTTCCGAAGAACCGAAAAAAACATAGATAAGGAAAACGTGGTGGCTTGGGACTACCCAAGGTACCTGGTAAGCTACCAAAATCTTGGTGAACTCATCGCAAGAGGTCGGGCACTGGCTCACTCAGCCTTGTCCCGATCCATGACCATCCCAGCAAAGGACGTGGGCACCAAGGTCCTTCCCGCTGATGTGTTTTCGCCCGTGCAGGCCGGGAGAAAGGGAGACAGCTAGAGGCTAACAAATAAAAAAACGCCGAGCCTCGCTTGGGCACATAGGGGTCAGTCACGCTCCAAAAAGCAAAACAGCTAGCCATGGCAAGGCGCCAGTCTCGACCCATGGGGCGGCCACCATGGGAGCCGTGAACCTTGGCCTCGAAGGAAGATCAGGCAAGGACGGACAGGATGGCCTGTTGGTTCCACGGGCCGGGAGCAAGGCTATCGAACTTTGGTGGTGGTTGAGTTGGGTCTAGGGCGGGCGCAACAGGGCTGCCCAGCCCGAGTCAGCCAAGGAGCGAGCCCAAGCGGATGGTTTGCCCTCGGCGGTGGGTAATCTGGGGTGCAGTAGGTACCTGAGGACGAGGAGCCATCGCCCAGTCCTGCGTAAGCACGTTATCCGTCAGCATGTTACCCGTAAGCACCACCGTCACATCCTCCTTTTTCGCTCTCTCAAGATGAATGCCCGGTCAGAGAGAGGCACACTCACCGAGTACACCTGCTTATTTGAGCGAGGTGGCGGCCCCCCTGGTCCATCCCAGCCTGGCCTAGCTTACTCCCTAGCAGGCTACCTAGATCGGAATAGGCATGCAATATGTAAGTGTGAAATGAAGTGTGGTGAGCAAGAGAGTCTCGAGGCAAGCTGAGCGGAAATGCGGCTACCGAAGGGGTAAGGAAGGGCCGCACAAAAACGAGACTGGCGCCGTGCGACGGCGCAGCCTGCCGCTCCTGGACCGGACGCACGTCGTGTGGGTGTGCAAAAAGCCCGATTTTGTGCTGCCCTACTCTGCTCCGCCTTGCTTCTGCCCTGTCGTCCTGCCCGTCTTGTTTCTCCCATCTTCGGTCGGCCCAATCGTCGGATGGCCAGGGACGGCTTAAGATTAAAACGGCGGGCAGGGGTGGTGAATGGTGCCCCGAGAAGGAGACATCAGGACAACGGAGCCAATATGGGATGCGGGGAAAGGCGCCTCGTCGGATTGCGCATGGGCTTTTGGTTCCTCTCTCCGCTTCTGAACGCTGTCAGCATCATCGCTTTTATCGACATCATCATCATCATTACCCTTGTCTATAAACGCGGCCGGCGGGGATCGGCGGAGCCACAAATTAGGTGGTTTTTTTTTTTGTAAGTGGCCCTCTCACCATCACTCAAAACACGGGCCACGAAGAGTCCGGGGCTAGGTTGGCAGTCATGATACAAGGTGGGGTGACGGCGCACGAGATGGTGCTGGGAGCCGGACCAAGTTAGGGGTCAAGGGAGCTACCTACCTCCGTACCTAGGGGATGTGATATGGAACGGACCAGCTCGGAGGGCTCTGAGGGGGGGAAAAAAGCAAAAAGGTGATGCACCGGTCGATAAGGAAAGAAAAAGTTTCCTAGCGTACCAGTGTTGTGAAAACTGACCTATCATTTCGGCCTTCGCTTTGCGGCGGATATTGATCATCTGTGGCCCATTGGCGCGAAGCACCAGCCATCCACAGCATGTGTGATGGTTTTTTTTCTTCCTGCCGCAAACGTGGGGCACGTCCCCAAGCTGGGCTAACCTGCAGACTTCACACGAGAATGGCAAGGCGGCTACCTAGGGTGCCTCAGCCCACCCGCGCACAGCTGGAGACTGGGGCGTTTTGCAAAAGGGAACTGGTGACCGTGGACTGACGTCAAAACGTCGTCAAGTGCCTGCCCCGCCGCCGTCGAGTCTCCGAAGCAATTTGTCTCGGATCATGCTCTGCCTGGCAGCTACGTACCTCCACCCCGAAATGCCTGACCGCTGACGCACTTTACGAAAACCTGCAGAAGACCGTGCGTGGGATCGCAAGAGCATGAAAAAGAAGGTGCTTATGGGGTTCGTAGTAATGGGTTCCGCCAAGAGGATGGAGATATCGCAGGCCAAAAAAGGGTTCCAACGGGCTGTCGCAGAGGCGATGTGGGGCTGGACTGTCCTGTCGTCGCTTACCGCGGAAGGTGAGGCGTGTTTCGCCCAGAGAAAAGAGAGGACGAACGTCGGATGGAAGTCGGTGGTGCTATGTACCTGATAGTACGTTGGAGTGGCTAGGTGAGCAGTGTCTATTGCGTGCTAGTCGAAAGTACCGTCCTGGTCTCGGTACTGTGCTCAATGCCGAGCAGCAGACTTTTTACAAGCGGCACCTCTTGCGGATGTGACGGGAGAGGCAGGCCCGCACGGCGGCAGTGGAGAGTTGGGAGCGAGGATCCCTCTGTCATCGCTCAGAGACACCATTTTAGCGTCGTCGGACGTGGAGATGTGCCAAGGGGGCGGCGGGCGAAGACGGACGGCGACGACGATGCCAAAAACGATGGAGTGGGGACTGAAGGCGGGGAAGGCCCACACCAAGCAGCAAGTCGCCCGCCGGGGGATTTCAACTTGCATCCACCAGGGGAAACAGCAGGAAAAATAAAACGCGCAGCAGGGAAACGCAGCAAAGTCCAAGATTTAATCACAGGCTGGGCATGCAAGAGGGACATTTGGTGCATTATGATGCAGGATCATTATTATATATTGCTCGCAGAAGCCCTGTCGTCGCCATCATGCCTCCTGTCGCGTGGGCCCATCGCAGGCTGCGAGCGATCGATGCATGTCGTCGAAAGAAAAGGGAATTGACGACACCGGGACAACGATTGCCTCTTGCCGCCAACTGGCTGTTTCGTTTTGCCGGTTGCGCGTCGTGGTCCCCCGCATCCCGAGTCGGTTATGCCATTTTTTTTTTCCCGTCGCCCCTCGCTTGGCTCCAATGGTTCGCAAGACGGGACGGGGCACCGTCGCAACCGGAGGGTCCCGATCAGGGAAGCCGTGTGCGAGATGAAATGAAGAGAGGGAGAGCGCATTGAAAGTGTCGTTTTTTTCTTCTTCTTCCTTTCTATTGGTGTCGCATATTGCATGGAGCCCATCTCCGGTCAACGGCCTTTCGTCCAAACCGTTGACCATCCCTGTCACCATGTCACGATGTCTCTTTTCCCTTTCCTCTTTGGGGGTTTTGGCAATTTTCTTTTCATGCAACGGCGCCCAAAGGTCGGAACCCGACGATTGGAAAAGAGAAAGAAAAAAGGAGATTTAGGGGCACGAGAATACATAGGAGCGACGTTACGCCAGGGTCGCCGACCCTCGGGATGATGTAGGGTGCAGAAGAGCGGACGGGGAGACGACAGCGCAACCGGCACAGCCAGGAGCTTTCGACGCTAGCCCAGAATGGGTTTTCCGTCGGTGCCCCTTCGCTGATGTTCGCGTGAGCGCCCGTCGGCCGTCCGTCTGGGATCCAGATCCATTGAAAGCAGGCGAGGGTCTTTTCTCGCTGCTCTTTCTCGTCGTGGTAGTGTTGCCCAACCGGAGACAGGGCAGTCTAGGAGGATTGATTAAAGGGTGCCGGACAAGCGGATCGTCTCGCATCCATCGCTAGTCACGGCGCCTTGGCTCCAACGACAGCGAACTCGGGAGCCCGTGGGCTTCTGCTGTCGCCTCTAGGGAGTTGGCTTGTGCCTAATAATCCCGAACGAAAAAAAAGGGGAGCCCCAAAAACGTCTGTGTGGCGGCAGGTGGTCACGACGCACGGCGACGAAGTCAGTGCTCTCCGAGGAGCGGCGGGCTGCCGCATCGAGGACTGGCTGGGTCCCATTTCTCGGCGGCGGGAGAGCACTAATGGGGAGGACGAGGGGGGGATGGGCTCCAGACTAGATAGACCCTGGCCCATCGGCGCCCCGTGCATCGGACAGGTTGGTCGGGAGGGTCTCGTCTGGCTTTTTGTGTGCTGGCATCCTGACCACGGGCCCCCTGCCTTTATCCTGCCGACGACGGCAGCGGCCACCGACCCGACGGCGAGCCTGAACAAAATCCCGTCTGCTCGCTACGCACCTAGGTCGTGTCCCTGAGGCGGCCGGGTGCAGACGCACCCTGACCAAGGGCTGAAATGGACTGGTCTGGACTCGGCATCCCCTCCTCGGTGGTCGGTGGAGAGAGCGCCACAGGTGACCTCGAGCTCTGGCGGGGACTGCGCATGGAAGTCGGCCTGTGGATTGGTCGGCTGCGATGGCGGCCCGGAAGCAGCAAGTCTCGAGAGGCACGGCAGCAGAAGATGCATGCCGAGACGCGCCTTACCAGCTACACCGTCAAAAAAGAAAACGACGGTTCCTTTCGGAGCGCCGTCCTCGGTACCAGCCATTCGCGCCAATTTTCTCCTTTCTCCTGACCGCGAACTGTGGTTTTCAAGGTAGCGAGGGGTCCTGCAGAAAATTGGGAACGCGTTCGTGGCTCATTGGCTTTTCCCTTCCCGTTATCGTGCACTCGCAGTTGGCTCGGCTTGAGCCGGCCGGCTATTGAGAAGTCAACAACCTGGACTCCTAGCAATTGAGCCTTGTCAACAGGGACCTGCGATGTGCGTGCGTGCGGCCAGCGAACTTGTCCGGACGCCAACAAAAAATAAATAAATAAATACATTTCCTTCCCCAATCTCATCTGGCCGCAAGCGTTGTTGAGTGGGCGGGAGGTGGGTCGAGATCGTGGTCAGATTACACTCTGGAGACCAGGGGGAACGGACCTCGGCCCCTCAATCATTTGTCGTGATATATAATCAGGGATGATCACGTAGGTGGTAGGTAGGTTTGCGGGCTTTACTGTACATCAGATCACATATTTGAGATTAATCGTGGGCTCGGGCTTTGGGTAGCAGCCGTCGACATTTTTATTCTTTTTTTTTTTTTTTTTTTTTTTTTTTTTTTTTTTTTTTTTTTTTTTTTTTTTTTGCAAGATTCTGGCTTTTCATCCGGGAGGGGCCTCGAACGGTTCACAGGCTGAAAGCAGGCGAGCGAGACAGCACGAAAGAGCCATGACTCGAAAATCCCCATTTCTTTGTGTGCGGCGCGCACCCATGTTCTCTTGGCTGTGGCTCCGTTTCGCCGGCGGCAACCCGTCGTCTGCTGTTTGTTGAATGTGCAGTACAAGACGTCTTGGTACTTGGCGGTCGAGTACTTGGCGGCGGATACTTGGCGTTAGGTACCTATGCGGCGGGGCCCACACCTGCCCGCTTTCCGTGTTCGGACCAGTCAAGACGTGGAAGAATGAGGGCGTGCCCAAGGCAAGAGAGACCGCCTGCGGATGCAGCCGTCCCAAAAGGACTTCTCATGCCTGGTGTCGTGCGTATGTAGGTAGATATGTAGGTAGGTATGCTCTCTGTGCCTAAACTTGTGCCAATGTGCGCGGGCTGTCATCCAATAGGCAGGGCGAAATGCAAAATATTCCTCATTCACTGTCGAGCAGGCGGGCAAACAAACGCGGATTTGATACGGCTTTTACGGCTTCACGCACACCACGCAGCCAGAAGGTGCAGATCGCGGCCAACTACCTAACTTGTCTGGGCAAGTACCCTTGCGAGAAATGAGAAATCCAATGGCCGCTCCCAGGATTCCCGCGATAAGCCTGACCACCACCCCTCCCCCCTTGCCGGGCTGGGCCCCTCCCAGCTCGCATCTTGCATGGGTCACCCTGGCCCAGCCTGTGCGTCTCCACCCGCATACCTACGTCAAGCCTCTTGGTGGACTCGACCGCCCGCCTGTGTTTGGCTGCTCGCAAAGCCGCCCCTCCATCCCCATTCTCTTTTCTCCCTGGCCCCATTTCATCCCACCCGGTCCTAGCCTCTTCTCTGGCCGCCGCCGCTTTTTGTCGTCTCCTCTCCTCTACCCACCCCGTCTTTTGTTCCTCCTGTCACTCTTCACCAACGTCCATCAACTCTCCGTCTCTTGCCTCGAAGCAATTCATCTTCGTTTTTTTCTCTCTCTCTCCTACTCGTCTGCCACGGAGAAAATCAATCAACAAAGTACCTGTTCCGAGCCGCCAGTTTTTTGTGCAACCAGCCGCTTCCGAACTGGCTCACACCACTGCCGCCGCATCCGCAGGTGGCCGAGCGTCGCGGCCGCACACAACCACAACCTTTTTTCTCGTCCTTTTTAAAGTTGTTCGATCCGCCACGCCACCCCCTCAACAGCAACTCTCCGCGAATCCCAACCCCGACCTCCGTCTGCTGGCCGAATTTACCGGCGCGGTAGACTTCCCCGGGACTCCATCCCCGGATCATCGTCTACGACATTCAGCCACGGAACGCTCCCGCACACGACGCCCCGATCCGACAAAGCGACCCTGTGTCGGATTGTCCCCAGCGATCATGGTTTTGTAGTAATCCGAATCCCCGACATTTCGCTTTCTTTTCCGTCAACCAAGGCGCCGCCCCGCCACTCCTTTCGTCGTATCTGCTCGTGGACTCGCCGGCCTCGCCGACTTCTCGTTCAACATGGAGCCGCATCAGCCGAGGACCTCCTCGTACCCGCATCTGCAGGGCGCCCAGCACCCGTCGCAGCCACCGCACGTCCCGTCGAGAACCGCTAGCAGCACTCCCGTGTCGTCTCCCGGCCTCTTCAGCCCGACCGTCTCGCGCCTGAACATGCTGCCTCCCCAGCACATGTCCGAAGGCACCCCGGCCGCCAGTGCCTCGAGGGCCGAAAGCCCGTTTCTGCACCCGCTGCAGACCCGCAAAGTTCGGGAGTAAGTTTTTTAAATAGAATTCTGCCCGCCTCATAATACGGGAGGGGGCTGCTCTCTTGGCCAATCGCAAAGTTCTGATGGCTCACCACCACTCTCGGGCAGGACTTCGACCGCCACCGTCGATAGGGACTTCACCACGGGGCGCAAGCACATCAACCAGTACGAGGTGATGGAGGAGATCGGCCGCGGCCAGCATGGCAAGGTCAAGCGGGCCCGCAACACCCACACGGGCGAGAACGTGGCCATCAAGATCATCCCCCGCTACTCCAAGAAGCGCCGACTGGGCAAGGTCACGGCCGAGGACCCCCAGAGGAACACCAAGCGAGAGATTGCCATCCTCAAAAAGATCCGACACGCCAACGTCGTCGCCCTGCTCGAAGTCATCGACGATCCCGAGCTCGAGAAGATCTACATGGTCCTGGAGCATGTTGAGCTTGGCGAAATCACCTGGAGGAAGAAGGGCCTGCCGCGCATCTGCGACCTGGAGCGGCGCATGTTCGAGAAGAGCGCTCGCGGCGAGTCCATCGCTGCCGAAGAGGACGAACTGCGCTCTCTGCAGTGGAAGCGTGCCAAGACCGAGGTCAAACGGATCAAGTCGGTCGCCAAGGCGCAGAGAGATTCGGGTGACTACTGGAGCCTCGAGTATGGCGCCTCGTTCGACGATGACGAGCCTGAACCGTCGCTTCCGAGGTCCAGGGCGGTTTCGCAAGCCCCGTCTCGCACCCAGTCGTCGAGATCGCTCTCGAGATTCCAGCCGGCGCCGCAGCCGCAGCCGCAGCCTGAAGCGGTCCCCATCCCTGGCCACGCCTATGCCGACACGGATGTCGCTTCGTCTCCCCAAACCCTCGAGGGAACCATGTACGGGGCTTATGCCGACGACCAAGGTGGCAGCTCCACTCTCAGGGCGCGCTCTCCCAGCATGGCAGACTCCATCATCTCGCACATGTCTTCGGTAGACTTTGCCACGCCCCCTCACGACCCCTTTGTCGACGACTTCTCGTATGTGCCGTGCTTCACCATCGAGAATGCCCGGTCGGCTTTCCGAGACACCATCCTGGGGCTCGAGTATCTGCACTACAACGGGGTCGTGCACCGCGACATCAAACCCGCCAACCTCCTCTGGACCAAGGACTTCAAGGTCAAGATCTCTGATTTTGGCGTCTCCTACTTTGGCCGGCCCATTCGAGAAGGCGAGACTGATGACCTGGTGTCCGAGTCCGAGGCCCTCGACTTCGACGACGACCGGGAGCTTTCCAAGACGGTGGGGACACCCGCCTTCTTCGCTCCTGAGCTCTGCTACACAGACGTCGATAACCTCGACCAGGAGCCACCCAGAGTGTCGGAGCAGATCGACATCTGGTCGCTTGGCGTCACACTCTACTGCATCATCTTCGCCCGCATCCCGTTCCTGGCCGAGGACGAGTATGCCATGTTCAAGAAGATAGCCAAGGAAGACGCCTTCATTCCGCGTCGCCGCTTGAGACCCGTGTTCCCCTTCACCGATCCCAGCAAAGTCTCCCTGTACAAGAGGGTTAATAACGAGCCTTACCGGGATGACGACGACCCTGCGTACGAGGACATCGAGGACGACCTGCGCGATCTGCTCCGGCGCATGCTCACCAGGAACCCTGACCACAGGATCCGTCTCCGGGACGTCAAGTCTCACCCCTGGGTCGTCCGGGGCGTCCCGCACGCCTGGATTGACGAGACGGACCCCTCGCGCAAGATGTCGGGCAAGCAGATCGAGGTCGACGAGAAGGAGATTGGACGCGCCGTCGTTCCGCTCACCTTCCTCGAGAGGGCCAAGTCTGCAGTCAAGAAGGCGGTTGGCAAGGTCATGCACCACAAGAGAGACCACGATGACGGCGGTTATGCCTCGGCCTCGCGCAGGCGAGCCGAAAGCAGCGTTGCCAGCTCCGCCGGAGACAGCGGATCCAACGCGCCGTCGTCTGCCTACCCGCGCGATATCCGGCGCAAGAGCATCCGGCCCGATGACTATTTTGCCACGGTCACGCAGCAGCAGCAGCAGCAACAGCAGCAGCAGCAGCAGGCCGAGCATCCCCTCTCCCAGAGCGTGACCGCCAGCCCGCTGGCGTCGCCACAGAGCTTCAGTCCCCCTCTTAGCATGTCACTTGGTAGGAAGCCCTCGAAGCACGGAAACGAGCTCCTCACAGAGCACCACCCCGACTCCAGCGACGCCCCCTCGTTTGGTCCTGCGAAGCCACCACCACCACCCAAGAGACATTCCCATGCGCACTCGATTGGAAGCTCGTTTCTCAGCCTGACACCTAGCCTGCAGGAGTATCGAGTCGCACACACGGTGCCTCCGAGTCCCGGGATCGCCGGCATCGCAGATGAAACCGCAAGGCTGTCAGGCGCTAGGAAGGGCCGCGAGGCCTCCATCTCTTTCGACGACTGCTCGCGCGCCAAATCCATGGATAGGGCCGGGCTGGTCTTCCCCAATGTCGACAAGCACGCCGGCGCCATGGTTGCTCTCAGCAACGCCGTCGCCCCGGGCAGCATGCAACAGCCGCTGCGGTCACCTCGACACACACGATCTATCGACCTTGTCGCTGTCAGGGAGAACCCATCCCACTCTCTCAGCTTCATCCCGCGGCTGTCGTCGGCCTACCCCCACCACCTGCACCACCAGAAGTCATACCTAGGCACCAACCACAACGACCGTCCGTTTACTGCTCTTCGTCTCGACACGGCCACGCAGAAACAAGACTCTGAGCCGTCCACGGCCCGATCCGCGACACCACTGAGCTTCCGGGGTCCATTCGAGGACGTCGAGAGTCAGGTGGACACCTGCCGCCAACAACAACAAGAACAACAACAACCACTAGAGCAGCCCTTGGCCGTTCGCCCGGCGATCCTGAAGCCCGAGCCTTCCAGTGTGCCCTGCCCGCCATCTCCAACCGACGATGGCATGAGCCAGGAAGGGCACTCGCAGCCGCCTTCCAGGGAGGAGACCATGTCGATGGCCGTGTCCTCGAGTGTGACTTCGTTTGGAGCCATCGCGACACCCATGACCAGCCCCAGCCTTGTTACCAGCCCGCTGTGCCACACGGCGCCGAGAAACTCTAGAGAAAAGGTCGACGTCATGCCAGCGTACCAGTCGGACCCGTCGCTGCCGGCGCTGATGAGCGGAGCCAGCTCTGTCTCTGCCGACGTTGAGGGCGACTTCCTGGGCAATCCTGGCATCGTCAGCAGGTCGTCGCTCTTGGCCACCACCGACTCTCTCACGCCACCAGCCCCGGGCAAGGACACCCTGACCGAGTTTCCCCTAGAACAACACGCCGACTCGGAAATCACGGGCGCCATTGCAGTGCGCATTGACCCGGCCCCTGGCACTGGCACCAAGGGCGCGCGTCTCCGTCGGTCTGCGAGCCTTTCGGTTTCTGCTTCGAACGGCAAGCATGATGACGACAGCGATAGCGACGACGACGGTATCATGTTCATGGCCGGGTCCAAGAAGAAGAAGGCGGTTGCCAAGAAGTTTCCTTCGCCCCCTCTCCAGGCCTCGCAGCCACACCACGCACCGTTGGGAAGCCTGGCGCTCGCTGCGCGCAGGAGAGATACCAACACTAGTATTGGCAGCACCGAGACGGCCAAGAAGATCGACGTCTACGGAGAGGGCTTCTCTGGATGATGGAGCCGCTCCTAAGCCTTTCCATACCACCTCTGCTGCCCATCTACACATTCGCACCCACGTGGGCAGCACCAAATTACTTCCGTCCAACGTTCTTGTTGCCGACCGGGACATCTCTTTCCTCTGTTCTCCTTCTTTCCTTTCTTGATTCGGCTTCGACACGGCCAGACCGGTGTCTGGAGTTTTCACTACATCTTTTTTAGACCTGGCTTTACAAGAGCCAATAGGAGGAGGGCGAGCATATCCCAGCTTCGGCCTGTCTTACTAGGCTTTTTTTTTCTTCTTTTCTTTCTCTTTCTCTGTTGCCAGCAAAGCATTAATAGAGATTGGGGGGCGATTGCTGCGTTTGTCAGATTCACTACACGCTCGAGAGATCATCGACACGCACCTTGCGCATTCGATTCTACTGTTACCCTTTCTTGTTCCTATTCCTTGTTTTTTCTCGCTACACATTTCATTGGTTGGTCGGACTTTTGTGCATTTTGAACAGCATTTGCATCACGGAAGGGTTCACATGGGACCGGGTCATGAGCAATATAAATGGGCGGGCTTTTGTCTTGAAATCATTCTGCCCTTGCTCCATGAAAGAGGAGGGATCTTTCTTTTCTTCTTTCCCCTTTCCATTTCCCTCTTCAAGCGCCAGCCTCCGTTGGCTATCTGTCGAGCACCGGACAGGTTTTGTGCTCTTCGATATTTTTGTGCTGAGCTTCTTTCTCCCCTCTCAGCCACCTTGGACTGTTGATGGTAATGGGCGAAGGCAAGGAAGGGCCTTTCGGTGCCATGGCGGGATAGGGGGTCGGTTGGTGTTTTCCGCGGCGGCGGGAATGGAAAAGGGGCTGCCATCGGGGTCTCTGGTGCCGGCTGGGAATGCCGGCACCGGAAGATGGAGCCGGCCACGTTTTCCTTATGTCGCGGCGCGGGGGACGGGCGCCAGTGGAGCTGTTGCTGTTGGCACCCAACTGGAGAGGAAGGACAGTGCTCAAGCAAACGGGGGAGCCGGAAGGTATGGGGACGTCGACAGTGGGTGGTGTGGTGTCTGGGCGGTACGAGCATGAGGGATGAGCGGATGGCGACGGTCTGATTTATATGTTGGAGGCATGATGGCTATTTACGACCTGGCTTGTGGTGTTTGTTTGTTGTTTTTTCGGGACGACCGATGCATGAGATCCTCTCTGGTCATGAGGAGAGAGTGTGGACGGGGCAAGGAAGGGAATGGGAAGCCTCGAGTGCAGGGCCCTAACAGGGCACTCACGATGAAGAGGAAAGGGGCATGTTGGGAGAGAGATGCGCGAGATGAGACATTATACCCCATTTGGTTTTTTTTTTCTTTTTTTTTCTTTTTTTTTTCCCTCGAGGGAGAGCCACCCTCGATGAAGACCTAGCAAGCGTAACGTTTGTTCTGCGTGCTTCGTCTGAAATATGAACGCTCGCTTCCTCTCGCGCGAATTTTGTTCTAGTCTTGTGATGCCGACGTGACCGCCTAATCCCTGTTCTCGCCGACCCAATTTAGACCCTGTTTCCTATTCTTGGGCTACCCGACCATTGCTGTGCTGCGAGGAGACGTGTTTTGCGAAAGGGATACTCGATGTGTCTTGGCACAGCGTCAGGTGGATAGCGAGAACGAGAGACTTCTAAATCTGGCACCCTACAAACGCGGAAGCCGCCAAATGGGCCAACAGCATACCCAAGACCACCTAACCGTTATATAAATGAAGAAAACGGCAAGACAGGGCATATTCGAGGCAAACAAACCACCACGACCGGCAGGCGGAAGAAATACATGACGATAAGAACCCAAATTTATGCCCCCACCCCCCTGATGCCAACCAGGTCATGCTAAACATTATAATCCTCTCCCATCCATCGTGACCAAATAAAACATCCATCTTTCGTCCTTCATGCAGAGTAAGGTCAGGTATAAATAAAAGCCAAATAAACAAATCAAAGCCAAGGCCCAAACTCGAGCGGTGGTGGTGCGCTACCCTCTACTCTCGACGACTTGAGCATCTAACCGCTGCACATGACGCAGGCCTCGGGGTTCTCGATGCTGCCTGTTTGAGCAAGAAAATGAAGTTGTTAGTAAATCCATGATGCGATGGTACCGAAGAAGGAAAAGAAAAAAAGAGAAGGAAAGACGACTTACAGGCAAGCACGGCCTCAGAGTAGATATCACCCTCGCGCTCCTTGCTCTCGTCCTCCTTGTCCTCGGACTGGTCCTTCTTAGAGTCGTCCTTGGCGGAATCACGGAGCTCCTCGGCCTTGACGTCGCCCGCCGGCTCCGTGGGCAGCGCCTTGGGGCTCTCGCCCTCGGCCACGTCGGCCTTGAAGGGGACCGCCTTGACGGGGGAAGGGGCGATCTTGGCAGCCGCAGCCGCAGTCGCCGCCGCAGGGACCGGGGGCGTGGAGCTCGGGGTTGGGACGCCGGGGGAGGCGCTGAGGCGATCCGACGCGCTGTCGCGCTTGGTGGCGTACATGGGCCTGGGCGACGAGGCGGCGGCGGCGGCGGCCGAGGACACAAATTGGCCGGTGGGAGGAGCGCGCTTGCCGAGGACGCCGCCGTGCTTGGCGACGGCGTTGTCCTGCAGGCGCAGGGCCTCCTGGTCGACGGTGAACTGGATGGGCTGGGCGGCAGCCTGGGTGCGGAGGTAGTACATGCCGGTCTTGAGGCCGAGCTTCCAGCCGGCAAAGTGCATGGACGTGATCTTGCCCATGGTGGGCTCGCGCATGTGGATGTTGAGCGACTGCGACTGGTCGATGAAGGCGCCGCGGTCGGCCGCCATCTGCACGACGGTGCGCTGCGAGATCTCCCAGACCGTCTTGTACAGGCGCTTCGTGTCCTGGGGGATGCTGGCGATGTTCTGGATGGAGCCCTGCTCGGCGATGATGCGGTTCTTCATGTCGTCGGACCACAGGCCAAGCTCGACCAGGTCCTTGAGCAGCCACGGGTTGACGACCTGGAACTCGCCCGCGAGCACGCGGCGCTGGTAGATGTTGGACGTGTAGGGCTCGAAGCACTCGTTGTTGCCCAGGATCTGCGACGTGCTGGCCGTGGGCATGGGCGCCACAAGCAGCGAGTTGCGCACGCCGTGCTGCTTGATGTCCGCCTTGAGCCCCTCCCAGTCCCAGAGCTCCGACGGCTTGACGTTCCACATGTCGTACTGCAAGATGCCCTCCGACACGGGCGAGCCCTCGTACGTCGAGTAGACACCCTGCTCGCGCGCCAGCTCGCACGAGGCCGTCAGGGCGGCGTGGTAGATGGTCTCGAAGATCTGCTTGTTGAGGTCGCGAGCCTCGGGCGATTCGAAGGGCAGCCGCAGCGCCAGGAAGGCGTCGGCCAGACCCTGCACTCCCAGGCCGATGGGCCGGTGGCGCATGTTGCTGTTGCGCGCCTCCTGGACCGGGTAGTAGTTGACGTCGATGATCTTGTTGAGATTGCGGACGACGACCTGGGTCACCTCGTGCAGCTTCTGGAAGTCGTAGGCGCCCTCGTTGTAGTCGACAAACTGCGGCAGCGCCAGCGACGCCAGGTTGCACACGGCCACCTCGTCGGGCGCCGAGTACTCGATGATCTCGGTGCACAGGTTGGAGCTGCGGATGGTGCCCAGGTTCTTCTGGTTGCTCTTGCGGTTGCAGTGGTCCTTGTACAGCATGAACGGGTTGCCCGTCTCGGTCTGGGCCTCGAGGATGGCATACCACAGCTTCTGCGCCTTGATCGTCTTGCGACCCCTGCCCTCACGCTCGTACTTTTCATACAGAACCACGAACGCGTCGCCGTAGCAGTCGGCCAGGCCGGGGCACTCGTTGGGGCACATGAGCGTCCAGTCGCCGTTCTTCTCGACCCGCTTCATGAACAGGTCCGGGATCCACAGGGCCAGGAAGAGGTCGCGGGCGCGGATCTCCTCCTTGCCGTGGTTCTTGCGCAGGTCGAGGAACTCGAACACGTCGGCGTGCCACGGCTCCAGGTAGATGGCAAAGGCGCCGGGACGCTTGTTGCCGCCCTGGTCCACGTAGCGGGCCGTGTTGTTGAAGACACGCAGCATGGGCACGATGCCGTTGGACGTGCCGTTGGTGCCGGCGATGTAGGAGCCCGTGGCGCGGATGCGGTGGATGTTGAGGCCGATACCACCGGCCATCTTGGAGATCATGGCACAGGTCTTGAGGGTGTCGTAGATGCCTTCGATGCTGTCGTCCTTCATGTCGACCAGGAAGCACGACGACAGCTGGGCCTGGGGGGTGCCGGCATTGAAGAGAGTGGGGGAGGCGTGGGTGAAGTACTTGCTCGACATGAGGTTGTACGTCTCGAGCACGCGCTCGATGTCGTCGCCCCAGATGCCGACAGCGACGCGCATGATCATGTGCTGGGGCCGCTCGACGATCTTGCCGTCGAGCTTGAGCAGGTACGAGCGCTCCAGGGTCTTGAAGCCAAAGTACTGGTAGTTGAAGTCCCGGTCGTAGACGATAGCCGAGTCGAACTCGTCCTTGTGGCGCATGACGCAGTCGTAGGTTTCTTGGGCAATCATGGGCGACAGGCGGCCGTTCTTGGGGTTGACGTAGTGGAACAGGTCGCTGACCACCGACGAGAACTGCTTCTTGGTCTGCTTGTGCAGGTTGGACACGGCAATGCGGGCGGCCAGGATGGCGTAGTCGGGATGTGTAACCGTCATGTATGCGGCCGTCTCGGCGGCCAGGTCGTCCAGCTGCACCGTCGTGACACCGCCGTAGACGCCCGAGATGACCTTCTGGGTGATCTTGACGGGGTCGACATGGTTCAGGTCGAGGCCGTAGCACAACCTCGAGACACGGGCCGTGATCTTGTCGAACTGGACACGCTCCTCGCGTCCGTCTGGAGGGCAGAGGGAGGATGGTCAGCGGATGCCGTGAAAGCGGAGGGAGAGAGAGGGAAACAAGGAAGACAAGGCGCTGGGTCGGGGAGCATGCTTACCTCGCTTCCGGACAAACATGGCGGGCTGTTGGATGTGGGTGCCGCTCAAGAGAGGAGGGCGCAAGGAAAAGAGTCTCCCGAAGAGGCAGAGGCTTCCGACAGCCAAGGAGCGACGGCGGAGGTGGCGGGCCTCGAAAGATCAAGATTTCCACGAGGATAAGAAGAGCGGGGAGATGTGGAGGCTGCAGGCAAAGGCTGCATAAAACACACGCTCAGGACGTAGTGAAAGGCTCAAGAACCTTTGGGCCGAGGAATAGTGTGAATGCGGGCTGTGTTGTTTGTTCTCAGGGGGAGAAAAAAAGGCTGGACAGTTGGCCACGGCGACGGGGCAGGACTGGGGCTTTTTAAGGGACCTGCAGCGTCGACGCGTGGGGTCGCGAATTGCACTTAAACAACGCGCATTTTCGTGTTTTTGCGCCTCGCCCGAGCGGGACAGTGCTAACCCGCCGTGGTGGGGGCAGTCAGCCGCGGTGACGGGACAACACCAGGGCGGATTTCTAATGGCGGCGGGCAACGGTCACCAAGGGAGATTTGATCTGACTCGCCAATCACGCGCGGGCCTTCGCAGAGGATCGAATTGCCCTTGTCTGGGCCGAGACCAACAGGCGGGGGATTATCATTGATGTATTATTAGAGATGGCCTGCCTCAGGATCTCCTGTAGTAAAGCCCCTAGTGTCAGAAGGCTGCATAATCGGCTTTGCAGGTGGAGCTGGGTGAAGTCCTTGCAGGCTCCGATGACTCTTCCCACCACGCCCATAAAGGGAAGCCGACGTCCGCTTCGGACATACAAATTGTAGAAGCGGACGGAGAATGAGGGCTCGGTCTCGGACCTTCCTGAACTGGCGACCCCTACTATCGCCAACTCCAGCCCGCCCCGGCCTTGTGCCCCGCAACGGCCGCCGTCTCCTGCACGGCATGGCCGCCGAACAGCTCATTACCAAGGCGCCTTACAAGCCGAGATATGTCGATGCAAGTACTCTCGGGCTACCCCATGGTCTCAAGCACACGTATGGACAAGCATACTAACATGCAAGACGCATCCAAAGATCGGCATCAACCTCGCAGACCCCATCTACAGGGGCCGGTCCGGCGGCAAGCAGCGGCACCCGGATGACCTGCACGCCGTCGTCCAGCGGGCCAAGGATGTCGGCTGCACCAAGCTCATCGTCACGGGCTCCAGCTTCAGGAGTTCTCGTGACGCCCTGAAGCTCGCCGACGAGTTCCGTAAGTCGGGGAGCATCTACTCGCATATGGTAGGGAGGTACCCGAAGAGACGTGCGTGACTGATGCGGCAGCAACGAAAAAAAAAAAAAAACAGCCGGCACCGTCTGTTCCACGGCCGGAATCCACCCCTGCTCCAGCGCCATCTTCGGGCCCGAGCACCCACACCACCACGAGGCCCCCGACGAGGAGCACACGGCCGCCTGCGATCCGGACCCGTCCAAGCCCGTGCCGGACGAGGTCAAGCCGGACCTGGCCCGCTCCGCCCAGATCATCGCCGACCTGCGGGCCCTGGTCCTCAGCGGCAGCGGCACCAACGACGGCAACAAACTACACCACCGCCTAGTCGCCTTTGGCGAGTTCGGCCTCGACTACGACCGCCTCCACTACTGTCCCAAGTCGCTGCAGCTCCACTCCTTCGCCGCCCAGCTCGACCTGGTCGCGTCGCTCGCCTCGTCCTCGGACCACCCGCCCCTGGCCCTCCCGCTGTTCCTGCACAGCCGCGCCGCCCACCGCGACTTCGTGTCCGCCCTGACGTCCGCCTTTGGTCCGCGGCTCGAGCGCCTGCCCCACGGAGGCGTCGTGCACAGCTTCACGGGCACGGCGGACGAGGCGCGCGAGCTGACGGCCGACCTGGGCCTGTACGTCGGCGTCAACGGCTGCAGCTTCAAGACGGCCGAGAACTGCGACGTCGTCCGGGGCTTGCCGCTCGATAGGCTCATGATCGAGACGGATGGACCTTGGTGCGAGGTCAGGCCCAGTCACGAGGGGTGGAAGTATCTGGTTGAGCATTACGCCAGGATCAGGGCCCAGGAGGAGAAGGAGAAGGAGGAGGCGGCGACGGTAGAGGCAGAGGCGGCGGCGGCGGCGGCGGTTGGCGACGACAGCGGTGCGAACTCGGGGCAGCAGACGCCCTCGTCCGCAGCACCCTCGACAAATGGCGACGCTCGACGACAGCGGAAAAAGAAGCCGCAGCAACAGCAGCCCGGCAAGAAAAACCAGAAAGTGTCCGAGGTTCCCGAGCGCTTCAAGTCGGTCAAGAAGGAGAAATGGGAGGAGGGCGCCATGGTCAAGAGCCGCAACGAGCCTTGCACCATCGAACGCATCGCCATCATCGTCGCCGGCATCAAGGGCATCTCGGTCGAGGAGGTCGCCGAGACTGCTTGGGCAAACACCATCAAGGTGTTTGGACTAGACGAATAGACACACAGGCACTTGGACAGTTGATAGACACCACTACGCCACTATATATGCAGCACGCAAACATAATGGCGTAACTTTGCCCGCACGAGTCTACCACAAATACGGGACGATGATACGCTGAGTTTAGAAGCAATGACGAGCAAGATGTCTCATGGGCAACTAACACGCTTCACGCCACATGGAAGCTCGTCATGCTCCCCACCAAAATTTTCTGATTTTATCTGTCCAACTCCTTTTCTCCATGCCCGCATACTCGATGCCGTGGCCTCCATACCAAGGGAGCGTGCGTCCTTTCGAAATGCCGCAACGCCGCTGCTGGCTCGTGCCAGTGTAGAAATATGGGGACAGGAAGCAAATGCGGGAGAAAGGCATAAGCCCAGATAACCACCACCCACGTCATGCCTGCCGTTCTGGTCCTTGCACCCCTCCAGGATGAAGGGAAGAAAACGCTGCGCCTGGCCCCCATTCATACTGGTTCAGAAAGAAGCGAGGAGAAGAAAATAAGGAAAAATAAGTAAATGAACAACTCATAAACATGCTCAGAGGCGGGGGCTTTCCGTGATTCCCTCACCCTGAACCGAATTTCATAACCGCTTCCCTGGGACTTGTCGCAACCCCAAACTCCCTTCGGCTCGCTGAGAAAAAATAGATATGCCGCTGAGGCTATAGGAAAAGCAACGCAGTGGCTGTAGTGGTACAAGTGGAGAGTGAGTGTGTGCCGGAGGTTGAAAGTGATAATAAGCCGGGGGGAGATGCGATATATCGGGCGATATATCGAAGCGCGTGGATAAATAGGCAAGCTTGCCTCCGGTCAAGTAGGTGGTCGGTCGATCGGCGTAGTGAGCTAAAGGTGACCGTTGTGGGCTCTCGGGCGAGAGACAGCTCAAGCAGCCGCGCAAGCAGCGAGAATGTGAGTTTGCCCTCCGCTACTGCTGAGCAGAAGAAGCCTGGCCATCGCCGCCACGACGGTATCCACGCCCACGGCCACCACCACCGCGGTTCCGCATGCCACCGCGACCGCGGCCACGACCGCGGTAGCCACCCTGGCGATAACCACCATCAACGCTGCCCTGGCCGAATGTCTCCATATTCCTGCGCTGTTCCTCCCCGCGCCATTCACGACCGCCGGGCTTCTGGCCACCATTCTCGGCCCGATCCCGTGCTTCGCTCGATATGTTGTCGAAGAAAGAAGACGCCTTGTTGTATGCGGGAGGCGCCGTGCTGTCGTCCGCTTTGTCCACGGACTCGTTCAAGGAGCCGTTAGCAGCCTCGCCCAGCGGGGACCCGGAGGCGGCCTCTTTGCCAAGATCGCTCTTGTTGAACTTGGCATTTGAGGTTGCAAAATCGAAGTCCGAGTCTGGGACCTCGACCTTGTTCGCACGGGGGCCGCGGCCGCGACCACCTCGGTTGCCACCATTCCCTCTGCCGGCGTTGACCCTCATCTCGTTGACCTTTTTGGTAAGGTTGTCCATCGGATTGCTGTTTGATTGCTGGCCAAGGGCCGCCGACGCGTTGCCGCCACTCTCGAGCTTAGCCATAGCCACGGCAACCGCCGCACGTGCCGCTTGCGTCGCATCGCGCAATGCCGCCTGTGTGTTGGCGGCGTTGTTGGGCAGATCGTTGGTCGCAGCTCCCGCCGCACCGATCGACGCCTGAGCATTTGTCTTTTGTGTGAGCGCGGCAGGGAGCGGGACCGCCGGCGTGATACGAGTGACTTTCGGTCCCGTAGGGACAGATCGATTAGAGCCAGGACCAGTTTGTGCCAACGCGGCGGCCGTCGTCTTGACTTCCTCGGCAGACGGCTTGGAATCCACGGGCGGTGCTGGCGGTGGGAAATTCGCCGCTTGCGGCTGGGCCGGCTGTTCAAGCTCCGCCGGCGCACCTGAGCCGCCCGAAGCGGGCCCCTTACCCTTGTCTACCCTAGCCCCGATCGGAGGCGGTTTTTGTTCGTGCTGCTGTTGCGGCGTGCCCTGCGGCGGGCGACCGGCGGGGACGGGGCCTGGTGGCGGTGGACCGCCCTGGGGTGGGAACCCATATGCGTTCCACGGTCCGGGACCCGGAGGTGGAGGGTAGCCCTGCCCAGGAGGGAACCAGCCAGGCGGAGGAGGATAAGGTAGCCCGTTGAAGCCGGGGCCGGGCGGACCGCCTGGGCCACCAGGGCCGCCGGGTCCCATGGGACCACCTTGCCTCGGCCAATTTCCATAGTAGGGGTTCCCGGCGAACGGCGGGGGCGCGTGATTATTGGGAGGCCCGCCAGGAAGTCCGGCGGGGTGAATGCCTGGAGGGCCATTTTGAGGTGCGCCACCTGGGCGAGGTCGGGCCTATCAAGACAAAGTCAGCAGCCGTTACCAGCAATGCACGACTGCAACAAGAAAAGACTTGAATGTGATTTCGACATTCAGAAGGAAGGCAACGGAAATCAACATGGTTGTTATGTTTGCGCATTTCAGATGTTTATACATCCGGGATATATCATCATAATAGCCGACAGTGGGCGGGGGCGGGGTGCGAGCCCAGCGAGTGGTGCGATAGCAGGAAGGGTATGGTTCGACTTACTCCTACGATAGCGGGATCGTCTGGGACAGCCGGTGGCTGGTTCTCCTTGGTAGCTGGGGCCTGCTCAATCCTGAGGTCTTTGACATCACTGCCGCGGAAGACGATGTACTCGTAGACCTGATCGGAGGGTGCAATCTCCTCCTCGGGCTTTTCCTTGCGACCCTCGGTGCCAAAGGACTTTACGTTCTCCAAAGACACCGTCGATTCCTCCGAGTTGATCTCGTGTAGAACGCCGACATAGCTGCCGATACCACGTTAGCGGGCGTTTAGGGCGGGTGGGAAGGCAGTCGGGTTGGCGCGACGACGGTGATGCCAGGTCTGGGCGGCGAGAGACAGCCTACCGGATGTCACTCTTGGATATGAGCGAAATGCGCGAACTGGAATACGCCATGGTTAGTCGGTTTCGAAGCTGGTAGGCACAGAATCCTCGCGCTACTTACCCTAAAAATTCGGACATGGTGAGGCAATTTGCGACCAGCTCGTGAGCGCAAGCTGAAGGCTCCCACAACGAGCCAGCTGTTCAAGATTTTGGGGTCCGCAGCCTGAAGGAAGCTGAAAAAGTCTGCTCGAACTTGAGTGATACGTCACGCAGGTGACGGAAGAAATGAAGGAAATAAAGAACAACAAGAAAAAAAAAAAGGCAAGATGGTTCGGGGAAGAAGAGTGGCTAGGAGGAGGGAGATGGAGGATCACGGCGAGTGTGGAAAAGGGCAGGTTTGTTGGCGCCAGAGGGGATTTTCACGATGGGGAAAAGCTCGCTGGGGGCTGGGAGACAAAGGCTACTCCACTTGGGCATTAGCTGGCAAATAGCAGGAACGGAAACGGCAGGTGGAGAGCTAAATGCTTATCTGCACGTGATTGGGATCTCTATCTGCTCGCCCCTCCAACGTGCCCGCCTTGGTGCCTGCAAATTACTTTTCGAAGCTTTCTCATTCCCTCATTCGACGTGACACGGGCAAAGGCTAAAAGACAGACGCCGACCAGCCTAGGAGCCTCGCCAGCCCACCATCAGGCTAGCAAAAACAACCTGAATCGCAAGTTCATTCCTTTCCCGGTCCCCTCACAGGATGTCCAGCAGACAGCTTCGGAAGCTGCTTGCGCAGCAAGAAGAGCTGCGCAAGCAGCAAGACCTAGACCATCAGGACGCGCCAGCAGATGCTTCCGACAATGACGAACCAATAATACGGCCACCGCGCGCGAATATGTTTTCCGGATTTGCATCCCTTGCGGACGATGGCGGCGATGACGACGACGACGACGACGACGACGACGCGGAGCAGCAGAGCACAGCAGCAAAGCCCGTCGATGAGCCAATCACTGTGCCAAGCAAGAAGAGCAAGAAGAAACCAAAGCGGAAGAAGAAGGCCAAGAATGCCGACCCGGAGCCCCCTGCCGACGATGCGCCAGAAAATAATGGCATGGACGAGATCGACCGCGCACTAGAGCAGCTCAGGGTAGCCGAGCCTACATCGGTGGACACATCCAACTCTGACCCGACAGACCGGTACGAGGCGGAGCTAGCCAAGTTGCTGAGCATAAACACTGCGCATCTCAAGGTCGTCAACGAGATGCGGAATCTCTTCGGGCGCGACGCCATCGCAGCGAGTAGCGCAGACAGCGATCCACAGGCAGGGCAGGACCCAAGAGCTCTGCGCCGGGAGGGGCAAACGCTCGAGCAGTATCTCAAAGGACGGCCGGGCCAGAAGATATCTGAAGTCCTCTTGAGGCGAAACCCCTTCGTGGAAGGCAAGAGTTACTGGCCCAAGGCTCCAGCCGGTGGGCTAACGATGAAGCAAGTCGAGACGCCCGACAACTCGGATAGTTCAACCGAGTTCGCATTCGCACACGACAAGGGTTACGATGGGCTCGAAGCCGTCTTCTTTCAGTGTGTCCAGACGCACGATCCTATGATGCTGGTGCACTTCCTCCATACCTACCCATATCACGTCTCCTCCCTGATCCAGGTCAGCAAGATCGCAAAGCAGGATCAGAACTCGGCTCTCGCAGGCGATCTCTGCGAGAGGGCGCTGTTTACCTTCGGCAGGGTGACGCTATCGTCCTTTAGGAATAAACTGAAAGAGGGACGCGCGAGGCTCAGCTTCAGCCGCCCAGAGAACCGTCAGTTCTGGCTTGCCGCGTACAACTACATCAGGAGCTTGATGATCAAGGGGACGTACAGGACGGCACTTGAGTGGGCCAAGATGCTGCTGTCGCTTTCCCCGGCCGACGAGTATGGCATGCTGAACTTGATACACGGCATCGCCATCAGGTGCCACGAGGCTGCGTGGTTCCTCAAGCTAGTGTGCGAGAACGACCTGTTTGGCTATTTCATGGCGCGCCACGTGCCAAACAGGGAGTACATCAAGCAGACGGCGGTCTTGGCCAAGCTGCAGCTGGGCGATGCAGCGGGTGCGAAGAAGCAACTGACGGAAGGCATGGAGACGCTCCCTTGGCTGTATTGTGCGCTGTTTGGCGCGCTAAATATGGACGCACCCAAATCCATCTGGGGAATCCAGCCCAGGAGCCGAACCGAGGAGCTCTACACAGCGCTATACATCAGCCAAGCCAAGGACGCGTGGAACAACCAGCAGGCCTCGGCGCTTCTCAAAGAAGTGGCAGCCTCGTTGAAGCGCCCGCCGGCATACGAGACGTTGCCAGAAGCCGAAGACGTGGTAGAGAGCACGGCGCGGCTCGTGTACCTGGACAACACACCGTCGTTGATGACGCTCGTGCCGCATGCCCTTATGCACGCGTCGCCCAATTTTGACTTTGATCCCCTCCCACCGCCGCTTGAAGAGAACGTCTTCTCCAGCGTGGCGCAACGACTGCCCTGGGAAAGGACGCAGCCCAACCCTTCAACATTGCAACTCAGGGACATATTTGCGCGGCTCTTCCCGGCGCAGGGGCCAGGAGATGCAGAGGCTCAAGAGCAGCAGGATGGCCCGTTGCGGACGATGCTGGAGGAGAATGAGGCGATGTTTGAAGAGCTACGGGCGGCTATTGAGGAGGACGAGGGCGATCATCGCGGGGTGCTCGCCCGACTTGCCCGGCTCGCTGAGTTCATGTTCGGTCGCGCCCCCCGTGTAGCTGCCCGCCGGGCAGACGAGGCCGACATCGACTGGACCGAAGAACGCAATTTGGACCCTCTCGCTACCCCGTCGGACACAGAAAGCGACAGGGGCGACAACACCAACCGCCAATGAGATTGAGCAGATTCTGCGCGTGTCTCGGCTGTCTGTGCGTGTACGTAGAGCAGGGGGATGAGAGCGTTGTCTCTGCCTTTGCATCATGTCTGGGTGTGGAATAAAACGTTGCACGAGCCTGAAAGTTCCCCGCTTCCTATTCTTCTATAGTCAACAGCATAGGGTAGGTAGGTACTCAGAGAACTAGGTTCAGAACTACCTACTACAAGACAGCCTGGTCACACGCATCGCCTCCCGACGCGCCACAAACAAGAGGCATGAAGATTGCGCAAGCTGACGGGCCACCGGCGGCTGCAGGTGATACGCGCAAGCCCCACGACCTTCAGGGGGCGTGTGTGAGCGATACGGACCCGAAACCAGCACAATTCTCGCAAAGGGATTGCGCGACAGGCTTGATTAATAATTTGCTCACCAAAAGCGAAGGCGAGCGAAAGACCTAGCCACGGGCGGCCGCTGTGCCTCCGTCGCTTTGATTTTCCATATAACCCGGTCTGCTGCTCCTCGTGCTGGTTCTTCTTTTGCTTGTTCCTCGCAGCCCCTGCATTGTTTGAACTCAACCGTCCTGACGCATCGTCACCCGCCCAACCCCACCTGCTGCATTCCCCCACCATTGATTGCTTGGGAGCTGAGCTCTCGCGCGGATTTTCCTCCACCATTTTCGCGAATCACGCACAACAACCAGAAGACAGTAGCGACCAGGCGCAACCCACGACAAGAACAGAACCTGCGAAAATGGCCGAGACGCACACCTACAAGTTCGACGTCGAGATGACCTGCGGCGGTTGCTCAGGCGCCATCGACAGGGTCCTGAAGAAGCTCGACGGTTCGTTCCCGAGATCTGTCTCAAATTGAAGCAACCAACCCCGCGCTAACCAAGGCGGCTTCCCGTCCCACAAAACAGGCGTCGAGAGCCATGAGGTCTCGCTGGAGGAGCAGAACGCCACAGTCGTGGCCAAGTCGGACCTGAGCTACGAGACGGTGCTCAAGACCATCTCCAAGACGGGCAAGAAGATCAAGCGCGGCGAGGCCGACGGCGTCGAGCAGTCCATTGTCGTGCCTGCTGAATAGAGAGAACGTTTTTTTTTTTTTTTTTTTTTTGGGAACGGGTGCTTTTCTTTTCCCTTGATTTTTCTTTTCTGTTTAGACGATCAACAGCCGGCAGCATCAAACATACCCTTTCTTTCCGCATGCAGACCGGGCATCTTCGTGAGCCTGTACCTTCTGCCGAGCATGTCGCCATTGGAGGTCTTAGGTAGCTCGCTCTTGCCCGCCTGGGGCCTAGTCCGGTCATGCTTGAAAACCTTTCGCCACAAGCGTTTCTAAGCTGCCCGACTGCAGACACATGATTTCCCCAAAATCGTACCGTACTGAATACACTGTCTATTACAATTCCGCCGCTGGCCTCTTGGTGCGGAGTAGGGTTCGGCCGAATCGCCGGGGCCGGCCACGGCGGAAAGGTGGCATGGGAGAAAGGGCGCCCAGGTAGCCCTGCTCTGACGGACGAGATGACGAACGGGACGCACGACTTTGGCTATTACATACTTGGCTACTACCTATTTATGTTTGTTTATTTGCCACCTGAACAATATCCTCGTGTCGGACAATCATGGTCTGGACTGGCCAACGCAAAAGGTTGATCGTGATGGCCCCCTGGTTGAACAAAGGTGGTGTGGCGTTTCCGAGTCCCGAGGCTTCCAAAGTGACTGGAGCCCACGTGAGCACCCGCAGGGGGTGATGCAGCCTGTCGGTGGTTGCGCGCGTGCATGTGCAAGATTGGGGTCGGCAGCGGCAGCCCGTGCGACAGGGGCGGTCGGCTCAGCTCCCAGCCCGTGCGACTGAAAGTTCCATCTCGTTGATCATCTCAATGCTTTGTTGCTAATTTTTTTTTTGGTCTGTCCCGATACCCTCGGGGCTAGATAGGGCTAGGCTGCTCCAAAACTCGTCGGGACCAGTAACCTTATGCTTGGGCGGATATCATCTGATTGGTCAGCTGAAAGCGCGGCGGGCTCGAAGTTGTCTGGCATTCCATGCATTAGCACAGCAAATCTACACCTTCATCATCACTGCATCCCGCCCAGGCGAGGCTTGCGTGGTCGCTTGCCTGCCAAAGATGCGTCAATAAAATCAACCAGATCTCATCATATCAAGCACGGGCTCCCCGACTAACAGCAATGGCGTTTCGCAAGTAAGGCTGCCCGCCAGAATCACACCCCGATACTTCTACAGTTCGTCCGAGCACTGTGCTGTGCGCCTGCTGTGCCGGGTCCCTGGTAACGAAGGGGCTGATTGACTTTGACATGGGAGCAGCCTTGGCCGTCAGCCTTTAAAATAGCCCAGTCTGGCTGACACGCACACAACGCGCGCAAGCATTCCTCCAAAAAGGACGGACGCACAAGGGATCGAGCGGATGCAATTGGCCAATCCGGCAAGGGCAGAGAAAGGAATCGAGAGAGCGAGGAGAGGCGGGGGAGCAGTCTGATATCTAGGACCGCGGCCCAGCCCAGCCAAGACGCAGGCTGCGGGAGACGGGCAGAAGCATCATCAAGCACCAGACGCATTGCAGCTGTGCGCATCACCGCTCTTGCCGGACACCAGCAGAGCCATTTTCTGCTGCGCGCACATGAACGGAGCCGCGTCCGAGCGCGCGGCGATCCAGACCCAGCCCTGGAGACGGCGCACAAGCAGCCTGGGAGTCTGTTCTGGGACTGTGCCGCCAGCAACCTGCCTGGAGCCGCCAGCACTGAAACCTCATCCATGCTTTCGATGCGCTGCTCGGCCTGACCCGCGCGGAACACGCGACCAGCCGCCGGGACCATGGCCATGACGCCGCCCACCACGGACGGCTCCAGCGCCGCCGCAACGGCCGCCGGCGGCAAGCTCGCCTTCGCGTCCGGAAGGAAGGGTCTCGCTGCTGGCGTCTCGGGCCCCGGCGCTGGCCTGCCCGGCGTCATGGTCTTGGACGGCCTCCAGCAGCGCAGCGTCAAGCGCCCGCGTCCAGTCAAGTCGTGTCTGCTGTGCCGCTCCAAGAAGCTGCGCTGCGACCGCCTGACCCCCTGCTCCCAGTGCCAGAAGAGCCACCGCGTCTGCCGTTACGCCAACGACCAGGGGCCGGGTAACGCCTCCGACTCTGGCTCCGACGGCGAAACCACATCTCCCTCTACCGCACCCGCGCACAAACGTGTCGCCCTTGCCGGCAGCCTCAGCTCCCGCTCTCCGGCCGCCATCGCCGCTCTACCGCCATCCACTCCGCCCCAGCCGCCCGTCGACGCCGCTGTTGATGCTCGCTACAGGTTGGGATTTGAGGACATCGCCGCACGTCTGGACCGGCTTGAGAGGCTCCTCATGGCGTCTAGGACGAGCGAGGGCGTGTCCTCCGCTGTGGCGCAGGGGCTGCCGCCTCCTCCCCACCACCCGGGCGCCGCCGCCGGTAGCCATGGGGCTAGTGCCCTGGAACTGACAGCAGCACCACCGGCCGGCCTAGAGTGTACCGCCAGCCCCGGCGCATCTCCGTCGTATAGCCATGATTCTGCACCATCCGTCGGCGGCGGCGCGACGGGTAACAGAATCGCCGCCCTCACTGCTATCCCGACTCGCTCTGTGACGTCGCCGGTGACGGTGCGCGGCCTTACCATCAAGGGTGGCCGGAGCCTGAGAACGCGCTTCTTTGGGCAGAACAGCACACGGGTGCTGCTCAACCTTTTCGACGAGGCCAAAGACTTCATGTACAACAAGGCCAAGCGCGAAAGCGCGCACGAGCTTTTCGCGCACCTACAAAAGATCTACACGGTGCTCCAGGAGGAGCAGCACCGCGTGCTCGCGCCAATCACCGTCTTTGTCGACAGCGTGCTGCCAGTGCTCAAGCGCATGGCGGACATTTTGCCCAAGCAGAAGGCCGTGTGCGACCGCCTGCTAGAGGCCTACATCGGCACGTCCGAGGGCCTCTACCGCGTCGTGCACGTGCCCACCCTTCGGGCCGAGTACCAAGCCTACTGGGACGGCCAGCGCTGCTCCGACGGCTTCCTGCCGCAGCTGCTCTGCATGCTGTCTATCGGCTCCCGCTTCCAGACGGAGTCGCGCGGGCTGGGCCACGACAGGTCCGAGGGCGTGCACGTCCCGACGGCCTGCGCCCTCGTTCGTGCGTGGCTCGACGGCCTGCGCGGCAAGCAGCTCGTCGACGTGGGCACGCTGCTGGCCGAGGTGCTGCTGCTCCACGCCCAGCGCATGATCACGCCCCGCTACCAAGACGCGTGGACGCAGCTGGGCGTCATCGTCCGCATGGCCATGACCATGGGCCTGCACCGCGACCCGTCCGAGTTTCCCCAGATCAGCCCCTTCGCGGCCGAGTGCCGGCGCAAGCTGTGGTACACCATCATGGACATGGACCTGCACCTCTCGCTGGGCTGCAACCTCCCGTGCGCCGTGCGCGACGGCGAGTACACGTGCCGCCCGCCGCTGAACCTGGACGACGAGGACCTGCTGCCCGACGGCGCGTCCCTGCCGCCGTCGAAACCCATCGAAGTGCGCACCGACGGCCAGCTGCAGGCGTGGGCGGCCAGCACGCTGCCGACCCGCATGCGGGCGGCCGCGCTGGTCAGTCGGCTCGACTCGATCCGCGACTACGGCGAGGTGCTGGAGGTGGGCTCGCAGCTCGAGCGCCTGCTCGAGGAGGTCAACCGTCTCTTCCCGCGCGACCAGGGGCTGGATCCGAGCTGGAGGTTCAAGGAGTGGCGCATGCGCGCGCTGCTCGACATGCACATCCGCCGCCCGCTGCTCGCCCTGTATCGGCCCTTCGCCCTCAGCACCCCGGACTGCCCGCCGCAGATCGCGTCGACCTACTTCCGCTCCTCGATGGTGCTGCTCACGTACCTGGACGACCTCGACGCGCGGACGCCCGGGTTTGTCGACGTCTGCCACATGTATCACGTCATACTGAAGCACGACATAATGCAGGCCGCCTTTAGCATATGCTACTATATCAAAAACGCGCAGGAGGCGGCTAGCAGCAACGGCGGCGGCAGCACCAATTACAACGGAATTACTGGCAACCCCAGTCCAAGCAGAACAAGCACCACAAGTGGCGATGGCAACGCCGCAGAAGCCAACAGCAGCAGCAGCGGCAGCGGCAGCAGCAACAACAACAGCATCACCTTTGACGCCAACGGCAGGTCGCCGTGGTCGCCCGAGAGGATGATGCGGGTGGTAGAGAAGACGCTGGATGACGTGATCCAGCTCATCCGGGACTCGACGTCAGACCTCAAGGACATTGTGGCGCTCTCCATCGTCATCAACTCGGTGCAGCCGGGCGGCTCGGCGGAGCAGCGGCTGGAGCGCATCAGGGCCGGCATCTCGCGCATCCTGGACGCGTGCCTCAAGTCGCTCAAGACGAAGCCCGAGGCGCTCGGAGTGACGAGGGCGGCGTCGGGGATGGCGGCATCGTCGTCCATGTTCCCCGCCACGGGAAAATCCCCCGCTGCGGGAGCGGCTGCCGGTGCCGACGTCAGGTCTGGGCCGCTCCCCGACCAGCCCCAGCCGTTTTCCCACTCGAACCCGGGCTTCCCCGCGGGCGCCTATCACATATCTACGACAGGGGTACGTGCAGCCGACTAGTTGGCTACTGTGTGTTTTGGTCTGTCCACTTTTCTCCTCCCTTCTAACGCGTCTGTGGCCGCAGTTTCCCGATGATTTTCCGTTGTGGGACGCCAACTTTTGGGGGCAGAACCAGGCCGAGACGTGAAGCATGGAGCGTCCAAGGGCTGTCGACCGAGCGTTTTTATATATATACATATGTACGTCATCTTTGGGATTGCATGGTTTTTATCTCGTCCTATATACCCGATATTTGCTGTACCTCCTCTGCTGGCTCTGGATACCGGATAATACAAGGAGTATATGAACTTGTCGTTTTCCACATCACCATTCATGCGGGGAGATGAAAATGGGGCTGAAAATGGCGTGCCTCGGCATCTCTGCTAGCGCCGACGGGTTTCCCGCATCGACCCCGGATTTGGGCGGGGGGGAGGTTGCACTGGGGAGCTTGGCAGGCGGCCAATCAACTGTTCGCCCGGCGGAAAAAGGAGGCCGTGAGCGGATTTGATCCATTTCCCACTGCATTTCAGACTGTAACCAGGCCGCATGGGACGAGTCGGTTTCTTGATCTGGACGGGACCGGCAGTCCGACACTCGGTCTTTTTTTTTCTGCACTATATAGGTGACGTCCGGCTCGCTTCCACGGCGCGAATGACCTTTTCTCTTTTGGAACAAAGCTTGGCACTGCCAACACTCGGGTCGCGCCACATCAATTGCATAGGGTGCCCAAGAATTATCAGCTGCGCAAAGAGTTACAAGAAAAGACGCAATCATGGCGCCCAAAGAAAAGCAGCCGGTTTACGTGCTGTGAGTGTCTGCTTCCCTTCCCTTCCCGTCGAAAGCATGTGCTTGGTTTGCAATGACATGGACGAGCAGAACACCAACACAAGGGCTCTCTCAGCGGCGTGGGCATGACCAAGTTCATAAAACCCCGCGGGAAGGTCGACTACACGGAGCTGGGGTTCGAGGCCGGCATCAAGGCCATGCTGGATGCCGTCAGTGGACCTGACCCCAATCTCAAACACGCCCGGCACTGACGTTTCCCCGTCGCCAGCACATCACGTACGACGACGTCGACCAGGGCATCGCGTGCTACTGCTACGGCGACTCGACGTGCGGGCAGCGCGTCTTCTACCAGTTCGGCATGCGGCAGATCCCCATCGTCAACGTCAACAACAACTGCTCGACGGGGTCGACGGGGCTGGCCATGGCGCGGCAGCTGCTGGCGTGCGGGGCGGCCGACTGCATCCTGGTGGTGGGGTTCGAGAAGATGATGGCGGGCCGGCTGCAGAGCTTCTTCAAGGACCGCGAGAGCCCGCTGGGCACGACGGCCGCCATGATGGCGCAGACGCGCGGCGTCGACGCCAAGGCGCCCGGCGCGGCGCAGATGTTCGGCAACGCCGGCAGGGAGTACATGGAGAAGCACGGGGCCACGGCCGACGACTTCGCCGAGATCGCGCGCGTCAACCACGAGCACTCGCAGCGGAACCCCTACGCGCAGTTCTCCGACGCCTACACGCTCGACCAGATCAGGCAGTCGCCCACCGTGTTCGCGCCCCTGACCAAGCTGCAGTGCTGCCCGACGTCGGACGGCGGCGCGGCCGCGGTGCTGGTCAGCAAGGCGTTCCTGGACGCGCGGCCGGCGCTGCTGCAGTCCGCCGTCGAGATCGCGGGCCAGCGGCTGGCCACGGACGCGCCCTCGCTCTTCTCGCGCTCGGCCATCGACCTGATGGGCTACGAGACGTCCGAGTTCGCGGCGCGCGCGGCGCTGGCCGAGGCGGGCGTCGCCGCCGCCGACTGCCAGGTGTGCGAGCTGCACGACTGCTTCTCGACCAACGAGATGATCACGCTCGACGCGCTCGGCCTGTCGGCCGGCAGGGGCAGGGCGCACGAGCTGGTGCGCAGCGGCGCCATCACCTACCCCGGCGGGCCGGGGCGCACCGTCGTCAACCCGTCGGGCGGGCTCATCTCCAAGGGCCACCCGCTGGGCGCCACGGGCATCGCGCAGTGCGCCGAGCTGGTCTGGCACCTCCGCGGCTGGGCCACCAACCGCGCCGTGACGGGCGCGCCGACGCGCCACGCGCTCCAGCACAACCTGGGCCTGGGCGGCGCCGCCGTCGTGACCGTCTACAGGCGCGCCGACGGCCGCGACGCGCCCCGCCACCTGACGGACGCCGAGATCGCCCGCTCGACGGGGCTGGGCTACAACCCGGCCGTCGAGGCGCGCGGGTTCACGGCCGAGCAGGCGGCGTCGGTGCGCAGCAGGGACAAGAGCAGCGACTGGGCGCTGCAGGACACGCTGAAGAAGGTCGAGGCCAGGTTCTGAGTTTTTTTTTTTTTTTTTTTTTTTTTTTTTTTTTTTTTTTTTTTTTTTTTGTAAATAATAATGTTTCGATTTCACACCCCCAGAAGTGGCGGAGTGTCCCGGCCCGCCCGTTTCTTGTTTTTTTTGCTGTTTCGATCTTTTTCTTTTCCGGTGGGCCACGCCCTTTTCCGCCTTATGCAAATGCCGTACAGGGTCCCAGGATGAGACCGGATGGCGGGGTCCGCGTGATGTATTGCAGACTCCATTCCATCCTCTTTTGCGACAACCTGAGGGCATTTGCCTGCCGTCTCGACCCACTAGGCCCAAGCTCCCCGCTCTGCAGCACGTCGCGGCGGGGCGACTGAACCCGTCCGCCAAAGCCCGTCGCAGCACGTTCCATGAGAAATTCGGTCGCGCGGACGATCAGACGCGGCGGCCAAGCATGCGGGCCTGATCCCGGCGCGGCGTCGCAAAACAACGACTGCTAATTCATGCGGTCGACTCTCTATCTCTTCTTTCTCTTTCGATGGACGGCCGCGTAGCGTTGGTCCCACCCTCTCAAACGCCGAACCGAGCGCACTTTTACTTTCGTCTTCTTTCGGATCGACCGTTTCTGTTTTTTTTTTTTTTTTTTTTTTTTTTCCCCTCTGTAAAAAAAAAAAAAAAAAAAAAAAAAAAAAAAAACGCCCTGTGCGTGATGGCGCAGGAACCCCGCTCGGGGCGACAAGACAGGAAACGCCCTTGACGAAAAGAGAAAGGCTAGTTTGACCAAAATTGCAATGTCGCTGTCAACCTTCAGCGTCGGCTCAATGCAACCGTCTCACACTCTCCTTCGGCCTTCTAGAAAAACTGATACAGTACCACGCCTCTCGTCTCGGCCGGCGGTCCTTTTACGGCTCGGCGCAGCCCGCCGGGAGGGGAAAACGGGGACACGGCATCATGCTCGAGTTCCGGCGCATGCATTGCGTGCTTCTTCTCTTTTGCCGAAAGCACGCCCACGCCCCTTAATTCTCCTTTGATCGCCTGCCCACCCCGACACAGGGAAGGGCCTTGTGTGCGTGTCTGAGCGCCCCGGATCGGCCTGTTTGGCAACTTAGAGACAGCGCAATTCGATGGCCGGCCGTCGTTTGCCTCGCGTCCGTTGCAGTCGTCGTTCTTTTGCCTTGCCCAGGTTGCCTTGCTGCCTCCAACTTTTTATTTTTATTTTGATTCTAGATATTTTTAAACTCACTTCGACCGTCTGCCCCGTCTCCCGTGCGAGCCTCTTCGATCCTCCACTCCCATGGCAACAAAGATCACCCCTTTCCCCTGGTTCTTCGTTCGCCTTACTATCCACAGTCGCCCCGCTCTTGCGATTGGGCCACCCACGGCCCCTCCTCCCCTGCGCTGGCAGAGCACGGTCTGCTACCTGCACCCAACCCTTGCTCCTCCAACAGCCGCTCTCGGGCTGCCCGATGCCACGGGCTGGTTGGTTGATACATCGTGCCAGTGCCGGCCGTTCCCACTTCTTTCAGCCAAAAATCCCCCGGTCCAAAAGATTGGTCCTACCGTGCAGTACGTACGGGACAGTCCTCCCTTCTGCACCACGTCGGTCCCCGTGTCCACCCCCCACAGCGTCGACGTATGAGATCTGGCTGTCGCCCCTCATATATCGGCTTTGACGATGCTATATCACCCAGCCTGTGGCTGTCCAAGGCGCCCCTTGTCCGGCTCTTTTATCCTTATTCCTTGCCAAGTCAGCTTTAAGATCTGACCTACCCATTTGCTCCCTTGCCTCCCTTGTGGCTTGCTTTCTTCACGTCTCCCCGTAACAGCCCATCTTCGCAAATGCTCCTTCTACCGTGCGCCCTTTCATACCTCCATCAAAGTTCTCCATCTCTGGTTTGACGGCATGTCGCGTGATGTGATGTACGCCAGCGAAACATAAGCCTTTTCACCTGCTCGCACTGCCCAAACTCTCGCCGGTGACAGGCCCCGAGAAAATCACCTCGCCATGGCCGCCGAACAAGACTTGACAGGAGGGCCGGCCCTTCTCGGGGTCTCCATCACCACTGCCCTCATCGCCCTTTCGTCGACAGGTCTGAGAATCGCCGTCCGCGCAACACCTAGCGAGCGTATAGGACTAGACGACTATGTCGTTGGCGTGGCTGCTGTGAGTTTTTTTCTTTTTTTTCTTCATTCCCTTCTTTTTTCCCCAGCTCCTCGGTTTGATCCAACAGAGAACTAGCGCGCAGAATGGCCCTAACGACTGCAAACAAACAGCTCGTCGGCTTGGTCGGAGCCGTCTTCAGCATATTAGAGGGCACGGCCATGGCAGCGTCGACGATGCAGGCGCTCGAGTACGACGTGCTGGGTCAGCCTTGGTTCTTCCTCGGCGCCTCCTTGGCCAAGGTCTCCATCTGTCTCTCCTTCGTCCGCATCATGGGCGACCTCAAGATGTGGCGCGTCCTGCTCTTGACGCTGGTGCTCATGCTGGTCCTCTTCAACTTCGCTTTCGCCCTGACGTCGAACCTCCAGTGTCGGCCGCTCGAGATGCTTTGGGACATGGACGTCGACGGCGAGTGTTGGGATCCGAGCATCCAACTCAACCTGGGCCTCTTCAGGGGAGGTATGTGTCAAACTCGGGGATGGGACACCGCTCTTGACGAACCGACTTACCAACCAACCGGTTTTCTGCCCGCAGTCTTCGGCGTACTTTCCTGGCTCTTTGTGTCCTTGTTTCCAGTCCTAATGCCCCGGGACCCGGAGATGGACCAGGCTATGGGGTGGCTATTTTATGCCCTCTCCGGCCTAAGTCTCGTGTAAGTCAATCCCCGATCCGATCTGATGGAGATATGTGCCGAAGGCTGACCTTGGCCCTTTCTTTGCTATAGCGCAGGAGCACTTGCTACGGCCCAAACCTACGAATATTCGCAAATCCCGACGCAATCGGGCATCTTCACCTACGCGCACTTCGTCTCGAGCCTCCTCGCCATCCTGGAGCAGAACACAGCCATCCTGGCCGCCAACGTGCTGCCCATGGGCGCTTTGTTGTCCCGTATGTGCCCAACCGGCCGCGGCCCCAGCAGCCTCTTCTCCAAGCGGCCCAGCTCGGGCAGCACCAGCGCCGGGAGCAGCCGCAGCTACTGGCCCCGGAAGCTCAGCGGGGCCGAAATCACCGACGCCGACGGCCGACCGGCGCCCGCGGGCCGCTTCACGCAGCTCAGGGACTCGCCCTCGACCGTCACGCTCGTCATCGAGGGGCCTCAGAGGGAGAGCTACGAGCTCTCATCGCCGGCGCGGCCCGCCGCCACCGCCTCCAAGTCGCTCGGTGGCCTGCTGACCCGGTCCGACAGCCGGCGGAGCAACAGGAGCGCCAAGGCCGGCGCGGCCGAAGAGTGGCCAAGGGGCATCATGAAGACGGTCGAGGTCCAGGTGGTCGAGGAGGACATTTCCGACATTGAGCGGGCCGACCAGGCAATGCTGGGCTCGGCGGCGTCGGCGACTAGCGAGCTGGATGAGAACGAGTGGGATCGGGCGATGAGGGACAGCCCCTCGCGGCTCGGCAATCGATGAGATGAGGGGAGATCACCGCCCCTTTTGGTTACTGCTACCAACTCACTTTTTCATGACCTGTTTCTGGCTTCTTCCCCTTTCTCCCTTTTTACAGCGATAACCACAGGCGTTCATCGAGACGGGGCTCGGCGTAGGTATGCAGGAAGAACTTTGTACGACGGGCCGGACGACGGTTTAGAACAATGGCGTTCTGTTTTTATGGGGTCATGTTAGAGCAATCCCGGGACGGCATGACGGCAGGTTATGGGATCACGTCGGCTTATATTTGTAATTGTACGCTAGGGGAGGCACGCTGGTGTTTGGTTCTGTTTCTTTACACTCTTCTATAGACTAATACAGGCAGATACCCCGTATGATAGCACCGGGAGCCCAAGCCAGCCTGGCGCAGTTGTGTTCGCTGAAGCCAGGCCTTATCTTGACACACTTGTCTAGGATTGTTCATCGACTACAAGGATTAATAATTGTGGAGGGTGACATAAAGGAACGGTATGGTGATGGCTATAGCCAGCTTAGACTAACGAAACAATTGATACAAGATACTCCATTCCATGCTCGTACAGCAAAGCAAACACTCCCATGAAGTGATTCAACCCCAGTCATCCCGAAGTTACCTCCTAGGCGAGGAAGACGGCGAGGAAGGCGACGAAGTCGAAGGCGACGAGCGGGACGCGACAGACAGGCTTTCGAGCTCGCGCGCCATCGGGTCCGACTCCACCATGCTCTGCCACGCCTCCTGCGCGATCTGGTGCTGGTGGTGGCTCGTCGTGTGCCCCGGCGATGTCGCGGGGTTCTGTCTAGCCGGAACGCGCGGGTTGGCGGTGGCGGCGGCGGCCCGGCTGTTCCTGTGGTTTTGACGCCGTGTTAGTTTATGACACGAGCCTTTTGCGTACGGAGTGTGGAGGCACAGGTACGGGGACGGGAAGAATTGGGAGACTGCAGCGAGCGAATACACACCTCTGGCTGTTGGAGAAGTAGTAGCTGGTCGTCATCTTGGTTGCTTATATCCAATATTTCTTAGGGAGTGTAAAGGCTGGGTTTGAGCAGAAGGGATATGGCAAGACGTTGGAGGCAGGTTTTTTTGTCGGAACGAGAACTGAGAGATGGGCTTGCTTGCCATGAAGAAACGAGATATTCGACGAAGACATGGCAGCATTTATATACACCACGGCCGGCCACGGGGCACTACACTACAACACAGCCCAAGCAAGCGCCGGCATCTAGTAGAAAAAAGAAAAAAAGAAAAGAAAGAAGAAGAAAAAACTTCGCCACCCGGGCAGACCATCGACGCCCGATAATCTCCCCTTCCATCAGTCATCGCGCGTGACGAACTCGATGCAACACGCCGACGTGCGAGAAGGGCGCATAGCCACGGGCAAAGGATTCCGCGAGGCGGACTAGCGATCATCAGGCGCGCGGGCGGGCGCGCACATGAGCAGAAGCAAGCAACGAAAAAGAAATAAACGATATCAGCCCAGCCCCAGATGCGCCGATGCCGGTGTGCGCAGAGACGAGGCGCCCCCGGCCCCACCCGGAGTGCAACCCGACGCCACGCCCCGCGCTGTCCATCCAACGGGAACCGCTCCTCGTGCCGGATGCTACTCCACCCAACCCCGTGCGAGGGCGCGCTCGCGCATTGCCCAATCATGACTGTTTTTTGACATCGCATCGGTGCGAGGCTGATAATAAAAATGAGCAGAGAAACAAAAAAAAAAAAGAATTGGTGCCTGGCGGGAATGCGTTTTGGAATGAGAGGGCCTGATTGACATGTGCCATGCTTACCCGCCTCAGTTACAATGCTTTATCGTCCGGCATCAATACCACCATACATACCACCGGATCAGATGGGCAAAAAAAAAAAAAAAGGCACACTGCTGCCTGGCGCACGGATGGCTGCCACAGGCGCTGCTGCGCACTCCGTCGTTGCGCGCAGATGACGGTCCAAATGTTGCGGAAACGAGGACGCAAGGAACACACGGCAAAAGTTCTTTTTTCTTCTTCTTGTATTTTCTTTTTTCTTCTTCACCTTCGGTCAATTACCCAGCCACCACCAAATCACTCCTCATTTCCGGGCCCCCGTCTCCGGCAACGAATTTTCGCCCATTTAATGTTGCCCCATCAGGCGTCACAAGGTCAGTCCGGGGCCTGCGCCTCACCCTCGAAATACGCCGGAAAAAGCAAAGAAAAGAAACAAAGAGGTGGAAAAACGCGATGCCGAGCACAACCGTGGCTGAGCCATTCATGGCCTTGCGTGAAATTTGCCATTGGGTCCAGTACGTCTATCTCTATGCTCACCTCAAAATCGGACCGGGCAAAACGCAGCACAAAACATAACACGGCAGATTTAGGTTCACCACCCAAGTCGGGCACACAGCAAGAGTCAATCGAGTGACAAATAGCACTAACAGGGCCGCAATATCAATCGTAAAAAAACATCGCACGGCTTGGCTCCGCACAGCCCATCAACAAGACGTAAGACATGTACGGCCAGCACCCAAAGCATCAAAAACACCAGTCAGAGCCAGTCGGTCGGTCGGGGAGGGGAACCAAGCCACGTCTCGTGAACAAAAACTCTGGGGCGCGGAAAAAGAAAAAGGGCAAAGCCAAAAACTCCTCGCCACATGGTATGGGACCTACAAAAAGTGCGTGCACGTAGCTTGGAGGGTGGGGATATATGTGACCGTCACAAAAGAAAGGACATTTTAGAAACAGGAGTTACAAAGAGACATGACGTGAGAAGTCAAAAAAAAAGGACATAAATAGGTAGGTAGTAGGGAGGAATCAAGGCGTATGTGAATCAGTAAAAAGGGAATAAGAGGGAATATGTCATAGCAGAATCAGAAGCCAAAAGTTGGCTCATGCCCCAAGGTGGTCAAGAAGCAGCTCCCGCCAAGGACAGGCGTGAAGAGCGCATCGGCCACGCGGGCGCCCTGGCGGCGGCACGGCGCTGCGAGGCAGAGACGCCAGCACCACGTCGGGCCGCAGCAAGACGGCGGCGCCGGCCACCAGCAGCGCCAAAACGAGGGCGACAAGCGCGACAAGGGCCGCCAGCGAAACCGCACGCGCCTAGAAGCAGTTGAGGCTGCCCTTCTTCTTGTTCTTCTTCGAGATGGCGTTCATGCGCTCCTCGAGCCGCTGGTTCGCCAGCTCCGCGTCCCGCCGCTTGCGACGCTCCTCCTCCACCGCGTGCACGCTCCACCTGGGGTCCTGCTGCGGCTTGTCCCGCAGCTCCCGTATCTCCCCCTCCAGCTCCGTGCACCGCTTGCGCCAGGCCTCGCAGTCCGACTTGACCTTCTTGGACTGCTCCTCGAGGTCCGTCAGCGCCTCCTCGAGCGTCGCCGTGAGCTGCTTCTCCGCGCTCAGGTGCTTCTCGATCGTCCTGATGCGCGCCTCCTGGTCCTGCTGGATCTGCGACATGGCCAGGTCCTTGCTGGGCGGTCGGCCCTGCGTGGGCGTCGCCGGGACTCCTGACGCGCCTGGTGGCGAGCCCGTGCTGCCGGGCAGTGGCGGCAGCGGAATCGCCGGCGGCGGAGACGGGAGCGAAGTGACAGAAGAGCTCTTGCGCAGGCCCGAGGTGAGAGAATTTGACCGCGCCACATCCTGGGGGAGAACGCCTTCCAACTTGGCCTGCGGGCAAATAAAAAAAAAATTAGTAAACGACGTGGGTTGCCGGGCCCAGGGGGGGGGGGGTATCAGTTTGACGTACCTGGAGAGCAGCATACTCCTCCTTGATGGTGTCCAGCTCCGACTGCACCCTGATGCGAGCCGCATTGGCCTCGTCGACCCTGACCTGCTGCTCCGACTGGAGCGTCGACAGGCGGTTCGTGGCAATTTGCGCCTGGTCAAAGTTCGACTGCAGCTGGTCCTCGAGCTCCTCGACGAGTCGCGAGTTCTTCCTGTTCCTGTTGTCGAGATCTGCCATCCGCTGCCTCACGGCCGAGAGCTGGTCATGGATAGACGGGAATGGGCTTCGGAGCGCCTCGCCCGGCGTGAGCAGCAGATCTGTCAGCGTCGATTTGACAGCGTCCAGGTCGCGCATGATCGTGTCGTTGATGCCAGAAAGCTCTGCCGCTGTCCTCTCGAGATCGGCAGACTTCTGCTGCTCGCGTGCCAGAGCCTTTTGGTCCGAAATAAGGCTGTTGATGCGATCCGTAATCGCCTCGACGCTGACATCGAGGCCGAGCGCGTAGGCCACTTGCGTTGCAACCTTCATCAGGTCCTCCCGAGCCTCGGTCAGCTCTCCCTGCAGAATCTGGAGATTCTCCGAGTGCTCCGACAGCAGCCGCTGAACCATCTCATCATGCTCCTTGGCAGACGCGGCCCGGGCCTTCTCCAGCTCGTCAGCCTGCCTGGTCCGCATCGCGTGCAGCTCCTCCTGGTGCGCCTTGACAGCTTGCTCATGCTGGGATAATTGCTGCTCGAGTTGTGACACGAGGGCCTTGTGACTCTCAAGCTCGGCTTCCGAGAGCTCCCGGGATTTGGACGTCTCCTCGAGCAGCGTCTTTGTGGCGGCGTGGCCCTGCTCCAGCTCCGCGACCTTGGCGGCGTTGCTGTTAATGATGGCCTTGTACTCGTCGATCTCGCTTTGGAGGAAGGCAACCATGTTTTGCTGCTTCGAATCCTCATCCTTGGGCGGAGTCGAAGCCGACACGGCAGCCAGCTGGCTCTCGAGATCCCCGATCGTCCTCTTCATCTCCTGCTCGGTAGCCTGCATCGCCTCGAGCGCCTTCTGGTGCTTGTCTTCCCACTGTGAGAGCTCGGCCTGGAGCTCCTCGATCCTGCCATCGTGCCCGCCAGCCGAGACTTGTCTAGACTTGGATGCCTCGACCTCGGAGCGGAGAGCGTCCAGCTGGGACTGCAGCGCCGCCTCGCGGGTCGAGTGAGCCTCCTGCATCTCCTTGCGCTCCTTCTCGTTCTTTTCCAGCTGGTCCTTCAGCGTCGCGATGACAGAAATATCCATGGGCGCGCTCTTCAAGCTCGACCGCTCACGAGTCAGACCCGAAATGATAGTCATCTTAGTTTCCATCTCTTTCTTGGCCGTCGCCACGTCCGCCTCGAGCTGCTGGATCCTCTCGGACCGAGAGTGGAGCTCGTGCATGGCAGCCTCGAGGTTGACGTTGAAGTTCTGCATGATGTCCGGCTGATGCTCAAGGTTCTCTGTGGCGATATTTCGGAGCGTCGCGAACGAGCGATGGGCACGATCGACCAGCATCACGGTCTGGCTGGACTTGCGGCGGATGAGGGGCGAGCCAGTCCTCGGCAGGCTGGGGTCAATCGCCTGGGCCTTCGCGACCTTGGTCCGAAGGTCCTCGACCATGTCGAGGGTTTGGTTGTGCTCCTCTTCCAGCTGCGCATACTTGGCGGCTATTTCCTTCTCGGCACTCTCCTTCTCAGCAGCGAGAGCCTTTAGACGATCAAGCTCGACTTTTAGGCGGCTGTTCGCGTCGGCCGAGTCCTCAAGAGGAACGGAACTGGCTGCAGCAGGAGCACTGGCAGACGCCGTTGAATCAGCCCGGTGATGCTGGCTCAGCGTCTCAACGCTGGAGCCGTCCACAGCTGGAGACCCCAGAGCAGACGTCAGCTCGGTCGAGAGTGACTGAGGGGTCGAGAAGTGCCTTCCATCCTTGGTCATGCTCGATCTGGGATCCGAGAACAGCGACGAGGGCCGTGTGTGCGGCGAGTTGAGCGACATGACCGAATCGCGCGTCCGCTGGACATGGCGCGACTCGTCGATCGAGTCCTGCAGTTCGGCAATGACCCTGATGGCTTCCTCGTATTTGGCTTGCAGAAGCTCGAAGTCGGTCACTGTCGCCTCGTGCTCCACGCGCAAATCGACGAGTTCCTGCGACACCGTCTCGAGCTTGTCAGCCACAAACCTAGACTGCGCCGGACTTGGCGGGTAATCGCTATTGTCCGCATCGTGAGACGCAGAGACGCCAAGGTTTGAAGCAGCCTTTGTGGCAGCAGACTGGTCGTCAGTCGTCTCCTGGATCTTGTCGAGCGCCGCCTCCTCCGGCGTATCGTCCTCCTCCGGAATAGCATCCTCTCTCTGGCTGCTAAGGCGGCTAACGTGGCTTTGGCTACGCGAATGGTTGGAGCCGGAGCGCGAGCGGCTGCCGCTGTGCCGGTGCGAGGTGGCGCCGTTGGCCAGCTCAGCCTCGGGGTCTGCCTCTTTGACGTCCTGGTGGATGTGATCGAGTTCGTACAGAAGCGAATCCAGCTTCCCGAGGCTCCGCTGGCGCTCAATGACCTGCTCGAGACGGTCGATCTCGCGCTGCATCAACTCGGCATCCTGGTCGGCCTCGGCGAGACGCTCCTCGAGCGTCGAGATGTACTCCTCGGCGGTCGCCTCACTCTCACGAACGCGAGCAATCTCCTTGCGCAGCTCGACAAGCAAAGTGGCATTCTTCTCCTCGCCCGAGGTGTGGCCATCCAGCTTGGCCTCCAGCTCGTGCAGGTACGTCTCGGTGCTGGCCTCGCGGTCCATCAGTTTCTGAAGTCTCGCCTGCAGCTGGTTGCTGATGGTCTCGACGTATGCACACTTTGTCTCCTTCTCGAGCAGGCTGGTCTCGGTGTTGGCAAGGGTGGCACGGGTGTTGGAGAGCGACTGCTCGAGGGACTGGATCGTCTTTTCATACTCGAGCACCACCTGCTCAACGGCCTGAGCAAAACTGTTGGACCGGTTGAGCCTTTCGGTGGCGCTGTCGCCCAGGCTTTCTTCCAGCTGCTGCTGGCTCTCGGCGTACTCGTTATCGCGAGCCTTGGCCATCTCAGATATCAGCTTAGCGTGACGCTGGCTGAGGTTAGTGTAATTTTCCTGAAAGTCCAGGAGCTGGTTCTGGAGCTCGGCCTCCCGCTCGCTCTGCCGCTCGGACCGCTCGCCAGTGGCAAGGACGCGTCTGTCCGCGCCGCCGCGTTCCGCACTGCGGATTTGGTCTCGAAGGAACGCCACCTCGGCCTTGAGGCGATCGATTATGGCCTGTTTGTCGCCCTCCTCAATCTGCTGGATCCGCGGCTTGCTCTGGATCGCCCGGGCCCTCTGAGCGTACTGAACCGTGTTTAGGGTCTCGCTCAGATGGAACTCGGCGGGGGTGACACAGGCGATCATGTACGTAATAGCGTTACCGCCCAGGGAATCCTGCAGCAGTCTCGTCAACCGCGAATCGCGGTACGAAACGTGCGACCCGGCCTGACGGGAGGAAAGCTGCGAGATGACCTTGCCGAGCGCGGCAAGACCCGCGTTGATGGAGATTCCCTCTTTTGCCCGCTCGCCCTGCGCCCCTGTGTTCTTGAGCCGTTCGCTGCCGGCCAGATCAACAAAGTGTAGTTTGCTATCCGTCGTCACCCACGGTTCCGTGCCGGACATGGCCTCGAGGGGCACAGAAAAGCGCTTCTCGGCCGGAGATGACACCTTTTTGTTCCGTAGAACCAGGTTGAGCGAGAACACGGCGTGCGACCGCGAGGAGCGCGCGTTGATAGCCGTCGCATCCGTCTGTCGCAATGCCGATCCCAGGTTCAGCGCGGCCATCAGGTCGTCCACCGAGTTGATTTCGACTTGGCGGAGCCCTGTGAGCAGGATGTTGCCCTTGACATCCTCGCGGATCGTGACCGCACTACGCTCGTGAGCCGGGACGGTGTCTGGCAACAGGAGATCTCGGAGCTGCTCATTGTAGATCTCGACGTAGGTCGCCTTGAGCGACCAGTTCTTCTCGGCCCGGGGCGTTGACTGTGTCGAGTAGCGTGCAGGTGTCCTGAGATGTGACATTGAGCTCCTATTTGCGTTCACGGGCTTGGCAGTATTCCCGTCCAACTTCTCGAACAGCGCAAAGGCCGCGCGGGGAACGACGCCTGTGGGAGCGGTCGGTCCGTGTTAGTCGAAAGTCTCACTGTGAGGCTCGTCCCAAGGTTTTCCACAAAATCTGCAGGGACCTTAGTGAGGCCAAGCTCGAACCCGCGCGGGGAACAAGCACACCAGCGGACCGTTGACAAGCGCGCGTCGCCAAGCACTGCACCAAGATCGGCATGCAGAAGGAGGGCGGCCGGTCTCAGGCTAGGAGATGCAGATGAAAGTGGCCAATCAACCAACGGCTTCTTTTAGACTTACCCATCATTTCCAAATCATCCTGCTCCAGCGGCCCAGAAGTTCCCATCGTGTAGGACTTTCCGGCGCCGGACTGGCCATATGCCAGCAGGGAGACATTGTAGCCCTGCGTGAAGGCGTTGACACAGTCGCTCACATAGTCGAACACGCCTTCTTGTCCGACTTCGGAGCCGAACACTCGGTCGAAGACGAAGAGCTTCCGGCCCTGGGGGGCATCGATAGTCAGGCTGGTGTCCGAGGTCACTTGGACCATGGACCGCTGGAAGCGCTGCGGGATCAGATCGAAGCCGGGATCGGTGGGCTGGAGCGGCGGTCGGATGCGGACGGCTAGATGCAGTGCGCACAGGCGGCTGTCAGTTCTGGATGATCAATCCTCCCACACGTCCGCGTGACGGCTACGCGATGCCCGCCTCCTACGCGGCGCGGTCCGCGGCTTGCGCGTCTCTGGTCGCCAGAACATCCCAAACTGTGCATGCAAGCCATGCCGAAGGAACGGCCTTGTCTCGTCTTGTCTTGTCTCTGCACACGAATTTCGGGAGGGAAAAAAGTCCGAAAGGAAAGAAAAACGGCCTGGAGTGCGGCGCGCAGGAGCGCGGCATGGCCAGAGGCGACCCTCAAAAAGAGTAGCAGCAGCAGCACTCACCAACTCTAACAGAGGTCCTTGCATCCTCGTCCGAGGCCCTGCTTCCACCACCGGACCTGTTGTTGTTGTTGCTCGTGCGGCTATTGCTCCTCGGAGCCGGGCGGACCATGGCGCTGAGTGGTCGCTGGGGTACTGGCGTGCCGGGCGAGACTGGGGGAGAGAAGGCCGGGGCGGCCGCGCTGGGCGCGAAGGGGGAGTCCATAAGTTTTTATTCCCACGCCGGGAGGACCCGCAACCAGCTGGAGAGTGGTGATGTCGTTTGCGACTTCAATAGCCGGCCGGCGCAGCCAGTGGCGACGAGGCGGCTGGATTGGCTGGAATGCTAAACCGCCTGCGAAAGCACGGTAGGGGCCGTTCCACCCCGACGGTCAGCCCAGACACGGGGAGAGACGACAACCAGAGGACAGAAGGGCAGGGTGCGGCCCAAGACCCAGCAGCAAGCGAAGGTGGAAGGCTGGGCGGGTGGCGGGCGTGGGCAAGGGGGTGGCAGCAGGCGAAGAGCGGCAGGAACCACCAGGAGGAGGCGAGGGAGGAACAAATAATAAAAAGCCTGGCTAAAAAAGAAAAGACGAAAAAACAAGGCCATGGGCAGGAACTTACCGGCTGGCGTCATAAGGTCCAGGCGACCAAATAAAATGGACGGAACGCGCGAGTGGTTATCGGGTCCCTGTGTCTGGGGCACGCTGCCTTTGCCAGGACGATAGAAGTTGAGGTGATCCGATCAGGACGGGGGAACCTGACCAAATCGAGGGTCGCTGGAAGCCTCGGGGGTGCGGGAGCGAAAAGGCTGGGGCGGGCGGGCGCAGGCTCCTTTTTTTTTCTCTTTTTTTTTTTTTTTTTTTTTTTTTTTTTTTTTTTTTTTTTTTGCGACCGCGGCTGTTGTTTATTCGGCAGGGGGTCCTGGGCAAATTAAAATGCGGCTTCTCAAGCTGGTTTGGGACAACTCTCGACAGCGGCGATCAATGCTGGTGCAATGGGTGCAGCGCGCGCGAGATACGGCCGGCGTTCCCCACACAGCTGAAGTTGCCAGGGCGCGTCGGGAGTCTTTCGATCTCCACTCGCCTTATTTGTTTTTTTTTTTTTCCTTCGGATGTGCGGTCGGTTCTTTCGCCAGATGCCCAGGGCCGTCAGGAGAGTGGACAATGGGGACCGGGACTGTCTCTGGCTGCCGGAGGCGGCGGCCCAAGAGACGGGCGATTGAACTGGAGCAGGTAGGCAATCGCCAGACGAGGCCTCAACCGAAGCCGTTGTACAGGGATCAAGGAGAGTGAGAGTTTGCGAGGTGGCAACTGTGAGCATGCACAGCAAAAGCAAAAACAAACAAAAGCCAACCGAGGAAAAGAAAAAACAGCGAAAAGGGGCAAGCTCAGCCCGCTGCCACCAACGCCAACGTCGGGAGGTCAGCGATTGGCTTTTTTGGCGCCCCCCTAGTCTATTTCCCTTGCCTTCTTCTTGTTCTTCTTTCGTTTCTCCCTTCTGTACCCCTTCGGCACGCACATCCAAACGGGTGTGCATGCGTTTTCTCGGGGTCTTGACCGATCCCTAGCCCACGGTTGGCACCAGTGAGCGATTCCAGAGCTGTAACAGCGATTTGACGCCCTAGCTCGCCTTGGCTCCTTCCTAACCTTCTTTGGGGTGGAACAGGGTCCCACTAGCGCCAGGGGGTTGGCCCACTTGCTGCGTGGGGACGGGACACAAGCACGGCTGCGTGGTGGGTCGGTTCGGCGGAGGAGGTGGGCTGGGCCACTTGGTGGTTTGCTTGAACGCAACACGCTGGGGTGGCGGGCGACAGGTGCTGTGTTTGCGATGCGGTGCGTTTGCGTCGCTCGTGTGGAAGCATGCAGAATTCCTTCATTACCTGGGCACCCCTCCCCGCCCGTCCAGTTGGGAGACGAGATGCGGACGGCGTGCTTCTTGTGCTGCATGACCTGGGGATGGCAAATTTGCCTTGTGCAGGGGCAAATGCAGCAAATGATTGATGACCATTGCCCCGTTTGGCTGCACGAGCTCCTGCAGGCACATCTGCAGACAAGAGACGAGTTCTTTGGCGCTTGTGGATGGATAATCCACACCCACCGAGACCCCCGAACCAATTGGCAGCCGTCGCCCCGTTCGCTTGACCGTCTTTGAACCCCCGGCCGGGTCTAGGACGACGCGCTGAGTGGCATCACATCGGATCCCAGTCGGGCTCTCCCAGCTGCCATAAAGTCTCTCTCACCTCCGCACCCGCCATTAGCGCACATAGGGTACCTGGCCAAGCTGGGGCATTGTGCGGGAGCGTCAGTTGTGCCGAGGTACCCTCGCTTTTTCCCTGCCCCTCCTCCACAAAAGCATGCAATGTGCATCCCAGCATATGGGACGAAGCATGCGCTACGTAAAATTAGAATGGCGGCGGCATAAAAAAGAAATCATGACAAGAAAAAAAGAAAGAATAAAAAAAACAAATAAGCCCTTTCTCGCCAGCCGCGCCAGCTATTTTATCTCACGCCCGCCACGGCTTCTATTTTCTGTCATCCGTCTCTCATGAGCTCCGCCTGTCCCATTGATTTCTTTCCCGAAACGCACAGACGCACAAAGCAAGGGCTGCAGATGCAGGGATAATGACAGCAACATCTCTCGCAAGCGGGTTGCTGTTCCCAGAAATGGACAAACCGCAGCCACCCATACCACCGACGCCGTCCACACCACCCTAACGACGCACGCGAAATGGCAGATCGACCGCGAATCACAGGGGGAGGCTCGCGCTTTGACAACGGCTCTCGAGGTCTGTGGGTCGGCTGGGAAGCACGCTGCCTTCCGAAAGCGCGGTCCACTCAGGCAAACCCCTCAGTCCGCTCGTCAGGACTTGCTTTGAAACGCTCGGGATTGTCCCAAGGCTGTTCAAGGAACAAAAAGAGAAGAAGAAAAGGAAAAAGCACAGGGAAGACCCAGTCGGGTCGGCCCCAAGGCTCTCCGCAGTGGCAAGCCAAGCCGTGACGAGGTTCGCCTTTCCATGTGTCCTATCCCGCTCCATTGAGGACCTCCAAGTTCCCGTTCGTTTACGTGGCGACGTGGCAGGCATCCAGCCCACCAACACGCCACGCCGCCGTGCGGTATCCCTCGACCCCTGAGGTCGCCGGTTAGTGGTATAGTGGCGTCAGGATTTTCTGTGGCAGCTCATGCTTTGCTACAGCCTAGCTCTTGCGGGTCTTTGGAGTATTCCGTGCGCCAGTTCCTGCGCACCTTTGGGTGATGGCGGGCAGCCAAAGTAGAAGAAGAGAAGGAAAAGAAAAGAAATGCTCCAATCCGGGCTGACAAACCTCAAAACCTTATTCTCTTCTTCTCGTTGCACTCTCGCCCAACCCGCCCGCTCGATGACGCATTCTACTCTGGACATCTTGCGTTGTCGCGGGGCAGATAGCGCGAAAGGCGGGGCGCGGGGGATGTGTCTCAGATGCCCATCTGCCTTGTGCCGCAACCTCGTGTCTGGGACTCGCCTTTTACCAAGCCGGGTGGCTGAGTAACGAACTAGACCCTATGGACTTAGCCATCGGTTCCTCCGCCGTCTCAATTTCCCGCCCAGTCGGGACGGATAAACATTTGCAAAGACGGCTACGACGGCATTCCACAGCCCCGACCTAACCTGCATGATGAAACAAAATCCTCCGATATGGCGGCAAGGGCCGCGAAGATACCGCAGGACCGCAGGAGGGGAAAAAAAAAAAAGGGTCTGCCGTGCGGCTGTATGCTTCCATGCTTAAGGTAGGTGCTGGAGCACGTGTTTGTACGTATCGTGGAGTCGTCCCGAGACAACCGCATCCCCGAGACGGGACTCATCCAGGGACATCCAGCTCCCTCCCAGTCCAACTTACCTGTTTCGCCGCCTTTTCTCCGCTCGAGCCGCACTGAATCCCGACTCCTGGAACCCTACGTATCAGCTGGTGGTCCAGGCCGTTCGGGGCCAAAGAGGATTCCTACTTGACTCGGCCGCAGTTCCTTCCCCACTTAGACTTGTTTGTGGCGGGATTTGTTGTTTATATTGAGGATCCAACATCATGATCTGGGGACTGAGCTGTGGACAACACACCATGCCTTACCTAGGTAGGTAATAAGTATATGTAGTTACAACCTCGCGGGCGGGCAGATAGTGGAGTGGCGTATATCACCAGTATATCTTGCGAGGTCTGGCAAATTTATCCTGCCCAACTCGGTCAACTACATATACCCCCACCCTCGGTAATATTTGACCACAGACGCTGCCGTGGGCGGCCTCTCCCTTTCCTATCGTGGCTCCCCTTTCTGTTTATCGCGCCGTCGAGTCAGTCTATTGTGTGGTTGGGCCGCAGCTAGATGTTTAGCTCGGAACCAACCGTAGTCCAAAGGATCGGATGTCGTGCGTGGTCATGATTCTTGACCCCCGCCGCTCTCGGATGAAGGATTGTCACTGACGCGGCCGCGGGGGCAAGAACTGAGGTGGCGAGTCGAGCAAACCCACACTGGCACACAGGACAGAAAGATGGGTATCCCGGCGGCATATGTTCGTTTTGTCGTCAGCGGGGGAAAGCTAGGACCTTTTGCTACGGGGACCGTACACAGGAACTGGTAGGTACTTTTGCCATAGCACCCAGGCATTGCCCACCGCTTGAACCTTGGCGGAGCGGAATCCGGTCAGAATTCTGACTGACCGTTGCTATGCAGGGACTCGGCGGGTTTGTCGTATCGAAATATCAAGACTATATCAAACAGCGAAAAAGAAAGGCGTCAAAAAATCATCCGATCCAGACCGTGTCAGACTAAGACGTATGTATGGCGGGCACATAGGCGCTCTAGCATATACCCCCACAGCAAAAGCTGCTCTAGAGGATATGCGCGTCAGTTCCGAGGAGCGGTCGTATCCCAGCTGGTCAGTATCAGGCGCCGTAGAAGGCAGTGGAGGCATCACACCCGACCGTGGGCCTGTTGGCCTTTCTTATGGAGCTTCGCTTGGAGGCTAAGCGGCGATGGTAAGACCCTCTGTATGACCTTGGCATGGGATAGGGCGGCACCGGCGGAATCTCGATGAGATACAAATGTACAGCCATGCCGGCCATCTGCCGTGCGATCATGTCCATTGATCCTACCTGTAGTGTTACTGTCGGCTATGCTCGGGACGGTCAGTCATGCCGTGACATGCTAAGATAGAAACGTTGCGGCGAGGATTATCTCTATTTTCACCTTCTGCCTTCCATCATTGTTCTCCCATCATCCCTCCTCGGGTACCGCCTCCCTTGCTGGTTACCTAATCGAATCCACACAAATTCCAGTATTTTCTTTTTTTTCCCTTCCTTTCTTTGTGACAGGTAGTTTACGTGACAAGCACCTACCACCTAGCCAAGCCCGCTCTTACACCAAACACCCACAAGTCCCATTCCCAAAGGTATGCATTGCATCGCAGGAAACCCGAGAAAAAGAGCGCAAATATGATATATGATTCCTCTCGGCACTTAGGCATGGCACGACACTCGAGGGCTGGCAGGCATTGTCCTTTTGCCGCTTGAACCAAGGGATCCGTCCTGGCCGGCAGCCTAGGACGCGGTTCCTCACCCAAAAAGGGATGATCCCCGCGCACTGATGGCGCTCCCTCCGCAAAGTGATCCGCGCGGCGAGGGAGGGAATCGGCAGGGTCCAGTCATTTGGGCTCCTGCACGTCGCCGTCCGTGCGCGGAACCTGGTGTTGCATCACGTCGTCACAAGCAAAGCAGGGGTCCATAATCACACCCACATGCTGGGTGGCGTGGCGTGGGTGGATGGAAAACAAATGGGACGAGGAGAGGAAGATAGGCAATTTGCGCCGAAGAAGCAGACTAGAAGAAAATGGGGACAGCGAGGAAGACGTTTGGCGTCCGCTTTCCAGTGTCGTGCTGGATGGATGTCCCTTGCTGGGCAAGACGCTCCCTGATTGGAGTAACGTTTCTCTGACAGAAAAAAACACAGCGGAGCACGCTACCGAGACTGCTCCTAACAATGTCGGCGATGTGCTGTACTGTAGATTATCATGCATAATAGGAAAGCGGGACTTGCCTTTCTCTCCCCATCGACTGTGCCAACCAAGCAATCAAGGATTAAAGACTGAGCCGTGGAGTCGAGCATTTCACGAATGAAGGTCCCGGGTCCTGTCACGTGGCTGACGCGCGAGTGTCGTGACAACAATGTGGGGCGGCGCCGCGTGAGCCACATTCATTCGCGTGTGCAGCGAGCTTGCAAATAGGGAAAACCGCAAGGCTTTGGTCGCAGAGCCAGCGCAGGCAGCGGTGGCCTGAAGGGGAGAACAAAGAAACGATCCCGTTTTGGGAGGCCCTCGCACTGGTGCCTCGCTCCCTGCTGCTACTCGAAATTGCTTCCTCCGAATGGCTTTCCAAAGACCATCTCAGCTCCAACTCGGCGCATCATGCCCGACATCATCGACCTCCTTTCTAGCCCCGAGGCCCCTGCCCTCGACCCCGCCCACCCGCCATCGTCGCCCCTCCTGCTCCCGCCAACGCGGCTACGGAAACCAACGGCCGCCCCGGGTCCTGCACCGCGCAGGCCAGCCGCGACACGGCATGGCGGTGGCGTGGTCGACCTGACCGACGACTCGCCGCGCCCCGCGCCGACGGCCGGTGGGCCGGTTGATGGCGCTAGCCAGGCCAAGAGGAGCCACCCCGCGGCAAGTGGCGTCACGCCCGGCGGCTTGTATCTGCTCTCGGATGACTTTGACACGACGGGCGATCTCGAGTTTAGCGTCGTGGCTGCCACCCCCGACCCGGCCGAGCGGGCTGTCAAGCGGTCCCGGCTTTCCTCTAACCGAGGCACCGGGAGCGGGGCGCCGTCTGGAAGAGCTAGAGCAGATGGGGGCGGGAAAGCAACAGGTCGACTAAACGGCGGCCGCTCACACTCCGCAGCCGCCGGCAAGCTCCATACCCGGCCCGGCGTCCTGCAGCCATCCAGCGTGAGGCGCTGGAACGCGGTCGCAGATCCGATCCAGCACTCGAGCTCACCTGACCCCGTCCGAGCACCTGACAGGAGCAACGGGACGTCGGCAGCGGCACATCCGCCGTCGCGCATACGGCGCTACGACGAGTTTGAGGACCCTTTTGCCAGTAGTAGTAGCCCCGCTGCACCGCCACCAGCGGCCGTGGCGACCGAGCGGAAAGAGAACGACTACACCCGCCCAAACAAATCGCCCATCTCGGCAGCTGAAGGAGGCAAGGGAGGGGTGGCTGCTGCGCCGCCTGTCCTGAGCTTGCTGGACGACGACAACGACGACCCCTTTGCCAGCCCTGATGCTCGTCAGGCAGCTCCCCCTCGTGCCGTGGCAGAGAACAAGCGGCAGAAGCCCACAGCGGCATGGGATCCTATAGTATCCAGCTCCGCCCCGGAGGAGATCATCTCCAAGTCCCAGGGTGTCGGTGTTGACACCGTCTCGCCTCGCCGACTGCCTCCCAGGGCGGTGATGGAAAGATCTCGGTCCGAGGTGATTGACATACTAGACTCGTCGGAGTGGGACGGCGGCGGCAGCAGTAGGCCCGGTAGTGCGGGCACCCTCGCGTCGGACGACTCGCTCCCAGCTGTGGAAGATCTGGACTTTTCCAAGCTACGGTCGGAGCGTCCCTTCACTGCTGGAAAGAAAGGGGCCCAGAGGAAAGCCGCCGTCGGCGCTGGCAAATCGTCATCATCCCGTGCAGCGACGCCGAAGCCTAGCAAAGCAGCAGGCCCGTCGTCCGCCCCAGTTGTGCTGAGCGCCGCAGAGAAGGCAGAGAAGGCGGCGGCCAGAGAGGCCGAGAGGGAGCGCAAGAAGCTGGAGAGAGAGCAGGCGCGAGCAGAGAAGGCGGCCGAGAAGATGCGTGCGGCGGCTCTCGCCGAGATCAACAAGGCCAGAGCCGACAAGAAGCACTCGACGCTGGAGATGATAGTCGACCTGCCGGCCAGCTTCAACCCGACCATCAAGCTTCAGGTCGAGACCCTGCTGAGCGAGCTCGAGGTCGAATGCACCACTGTTCCCCAGGAAGGAACCGAGAGTCCCGTCGCCAATGGCGTCGTGACGTGGCGGCGCAAGGTCAAGAGCAGGTATGACGAGGAGCTGGGGCACTGGGAGCCGGCGCCGTTACGCATTGAGGAGGAGGACCACGTCCTAGTCCTCTTACCCGCCGCTGAACTGGTGAAGCTGGCGCAGGGACGTGGGCAGGGCGCCGTCGGGGCTGCAGACGGCCACGGCGAAGGCGCCACTCTCGATGATCACGTCGAGCAGATGCGGGCCCGATTCCCCGGGCGCAAGCTCATCTACCTCGTCGAGGGACTGCTCCTATGGATGCGCAAGAACCGCACGGTCAGAAACCGCCAGTTCACCGCCGCCGTGCGCGGTCTCGCCGACGCCGGGCCGGCCACGGCTGCCCCTGCGGCTAGGCAAGCAAGCACCGGCTCTCGGCGGCGCAAGAATGCGGCACCGCCGCCCGAGTACGTGGACGAGGACGTTGTTGAGGATGCGCTCATGAGCCTGCAGGTGGTCCATGGGGCGCTGATACACCACACTTCCGTGCCCGTTGAATCGGCCCAGGTGAGCTGCCGCTGATAGTCTCTGTACCAATTCAGCTTCCTTTTTTTTTTATCTGTAGGCCCCCGGCCCACAAACTGTCGTCTTATACTGACTTTCTAAAGTGGATCGTTGCCTTCACGCAGCACATCTCGACGATACCCTACAGGCGCACGCGAGAACGGGCCAACGACGCCGGCGCCGGCTTTTGCATGGACACGGGCCAGGTACGCACCGGCGACGGCGCCGCCGACACGTACGCGCGCATGCTGCAGGAGATCGCCCGCGTCACCGCCCCGATCGCCCACGGCGTGGCCGCCCGCTACCCGACCGTCTCGCAGCTCGTCAGGGGGCTCGAGTCGGCCGGACCCCTGGCCCTCGAGGCGGTGCCCCGGAGCGCCAATCGCGACGGCGAGCCCTCGGACCGCGCCGTCGGCCAGGCCGTCAGCCGACGCATGCACAAGGTCTTTACGGGGCGGGATCCGGGGAGCACGGATGTTTGACGGGCGTGGAGAGGCTGGGACTTTTGCTTTGGTCCGGGACTCGGTGTGTCTGCTACGATTCCGTGGGTATGTGTGCTACGACCGCGACGAATATATATACGGCATAGATTATTTCACGGTTGAGCTTTGCTCCTTAGCAGTTCCTGTTACCGGGAAACGCCGTGTGTTTGACTTCTAGTCTTTAGTAGTAACTTGTTCGGCAAGGCCCTCTAGAGCTTGGGGGCCCGGCGGATCCCCAATTGCTTAATGAACCTGATTCCTAGTTCGTATCAATATAGATACGCATCGCTTTCAGTTTGCACGGCGCAGGTATGGCTGATGTTTGGGTGGTCGTAGGCCTCGCCTTTTCCGGATGTGATGCTGGGGGCGAAAACACCACCCACGTATGTCCTACCCAATCGAAGCCCTTTGGGGGCCTGGCTCCTTCCCGTCCAGCCAACTCCAAGTCTTGAGCCACAACAGCGCACCTGTCGAGCGAGAAAACGGCGAAACCACTGGATACGCGAGCTATAGCGCACCACAAGGCCATGACCAGTTCGGCGCCGTCCCGAACAACTACACAGCTGCTCGGGTACATGGAGGCCTCCTGTTTAATGGCCAAGAGGTAGTCTACAAGCAACCAGAGGATGCCCCCAGCTGTAGGAACCTCCGTTAATCGCTTCCATCAATCGCTTCCATCCCGGCCTCTTTCGGTGAATGCCACAGGAGCCAATGAGTTGTAGCATGGACGCAATACCAAGACTCTTCAGGCTCCGAGGCACCTTGATATTCTCAGCACTACCACTTTGCAAGATGTTCCGTCCTCCGTGTCGACCGCTGAGTGGATGTGGTGTCTGAAGGAAGCATGCCAAGGCTCTGGCGCCTGGGTACATGGCGGCTGGTTTTCTTGTCCTACTCTCAGCAATCTCGGGGCAGTACTCTTTGGCGGCATAGCCTAACCATCCAAAAAGCACACTCTCTTTCATCAAGGTGGGTTGAAGATTCTGTGAACTGAGCGCACGACCAGGCTGGGGGAGGGCGATGAGGCGTCGGAAATCCGTTTGGCATAGCTGGCGACGACTGCGTTAGGAAAAGGAACGAACCACACATACGGCCAAGCAGCCAAGACGGCCCGATGTGTGTTGAAACAGCAAAAGCAAAAAAGCGACGGCGGGTACGCAGACCAAGCTGGCCGCATATCCTTTTGCTTTTCCTCGTCGGTCGTTCTTCGCAAACAAGCACGTTGTTCCCGGGCCCCGGCAGGCCAACAGACGGCCAAGAAAGCAAATGGACGCAGGCAAAAGGGGAAGCAGTGCCTGCTTGGCGGCGGCTGCGGAACGAGCGGGAGATACGGTGTGTAAGGATCGGGCATATACAGTATGTGTTGTGTTGTGTGGATATTGTCACCCCTTCCTCGGTGAACAAAGACGGGTGGAGGGAGTTTCCCCGTGGCTATCACAATCACAAACACATCTCCACCCGGTGCCATCTAACAGGGAATCAGGCATCATGAACCAAGGATCACCAAGAACGCCGTGGACACTGTGCTCAGTTTGAGTGATGTTGGCCGGGTTGATCCCGGGATTCCCTTTGGATCGGGAAGGAGGTCGTGTGCATGATGGTGGCACTTCTTGCCATCCCCCCGTTTTTTGGTCTTTTTTTTTTTTTTTTTTTTTTTTTTTTTTTTTTTTTTTTTCCCACACTCTCCTTTTCCTGACAAGCATTGCTGCCAATGTTACGGTGGGGAGACGCCGGGTGGACTTCCTTGTCGCACCCAAGACTCTCGGCACACCGGACCGGCTCTGTGGGCGGGCGGCGGCCGGGAGGGTTGGGAGGCACGCGACATTAGGACCGACCTTCGCCTCGCGCTCGCCACCGGCCCATTGGATATCAAGCAGCGAAACGGGACTGCCGGCGTGGAACCAAAAGGCCCGCCAAGACGCAAAATAATGGGAGCGTCGTCCCTCCGGACCAGCCGGCGCGAGTCCAGTCAGTGCGGTAAGCGTCCCCGGGTGGGTGTGAGGTTATCACGGTTTTGTTGTGCCATTGTCTTCCCTTGTTTCTTCCAAGATTCCGGCCAAGACGCTACGGAGACCCCAAGCAACGCGGCCCAACTTGGCAGGCACCTTTTCCGATGCGTGACAGCCCACGTAGTCTTGTTTGCCAAGGAGAAAATAAGAAGATAAAAGAGGGGGAAAAGGGAGGTGTGGCGCGTTTGTGTGTTGCCGTGTGCCGTGTTGGCAAACAAACCGAAGCGGGCTGACCGCATGACATCGTTTGTCTTTCATCGATGACGCCGCTGTTGAATGCGGAACCCAGAATGGCCGGAAAGCCAAGGAGCAAAAAACGGGGACACCAGCCTTGGCGGCTCTTGGCAGCGGCTGCTCCGGCACGCCTGGAAGCTGTGCCGAGATGGTGTCTTTTACAACGAGCCTTGGGGTTTCCACGGGTCGAATTCCAGCGAGGTAAGAACAAGATCAGGGGCTGCAAGGCTGGGGAGCATGTTTGAGTTTATTGGCCATTTTGATGCAATTTCGTACCTGTTTCGAAAGCGCCGGCAACCGTTCCACGAAGGGGCGGAAAGAAAAGGCCTGGAAGGGCGAAGAGGGGATACCGAGATTTGGCGGCTTGGGGGAGATTCTCGATATCCAATCTCCATGACCAAGGGGCGGGCGGTGGGCGCGAAAAGAACAAAAACATCCCGTCGGCAATCAACATTTTCATCTGCCCAGCCTTGGCAGCGCCACCAGCACCGACACAACCGGCAGTCTGTCTCGTGCCTCTCTCCACCGCTGATCCACGGACTCGTGTGACCGAATACCGACAATGGCATCCAAGTAGAGTGAATCCAGGAGAACCCAGCTGTCCGGCCGTCTGGGCGACGGTCGTCCGAGGGGGTATCGCGGAAGCGGTCAATCTATGACGCCTGCCAAGGTTGCGCCAACGGAAATACAACATGGGGGCAGACGTCGGGTCGGCTTTTGCATGCCCGCCCGCCTGCATGTCAGCCACATCTGCACCGCTGACGGGGCGCCCACAGTCCGCCGAGTGGCGCCAAGCCGGTGGTCGACACAGTGCGTCTGGGCGCCGGGGAATTCGAGGCGGCCACGTCGCGTGGGTGCCACAAATCGCCAGAGGCCGGGAAGCCCAGGTGAAAGAGGGAGGATCGAAATGCATCATCGTTCGCGTATTCCTCGGTGCGGCGTTCGGGCCACTGTTTTAATCCGCCAGAGGCATGGAAAAATACAATATTTATCCGTCGCGAGTAGAATCGTGTCCGAGTCGCTCCCTCGCGCCAGCACCCGAGGCCCGTATTCTAACGAGTGCTTAATTTCCAGCCCCTCCACCCCTTATCCACTTTCGCCTGGATGTCGATGTGGGCGGCAACGCGGGTAAGCATAAATATAGGAACAACATCAAAAAATCAGCTTTGCATCCCCAAGCAAGGTTATCCCCTGATCCTACCCCAGGTTGCGGGGAGGGATGGCCAAAACCATAATGGCGCTTATAGAACATGTCATCGTGCGAGGCCCCGTCGGACCTCGCCCGCATACCCGGGCGGGATGTGGGAGAGGAGGAGTGGGAGTGGGATTGGTTCGCTTTCAAGGTTTCTAAACCGTGGCGTCCAAGGCTACCTACCTACGTACCATTCCTTTTAGGCAGACGTTTTACCGACCAATCAGGCAGAGCATTTCCTAATGCAAAGACCTTTTTCACTTTTTTATTGATTCTTTGTTGCTTTTGTTCCATTTTTGTCTGCTCACCCCGCCCTAACGCTAACTATGTACAGGCGTCAGCGCGGCCAAGGCGGCAAGGCGGCAATGCGGAATCGTTCCTGAGACAGCCCAGCGGAGGCGGCTCAGAAAGCCGAGTGGAGTGCGCCGTTCCGTGTCAGAAGTTTGGATAGTGGCTTGGCAATGCCAAGACGCGTAGCACCCGCCCTCCTTATCCTTGCGCGCCAGGATGTAACCTGCCAAGGGTTCCAGCAGCTGCGGCCTGGGTTTCTATCGTCATGGGGACATGGGGAGCATGAGTTTGAATGTGTGGAAAGAAGTGTGGATATGAAAGGGAAAAAAAGAAAAGAACCTCACAAACGTTCAGTTCCATTGATGAACCGAGGCTTCAGGCGATCGAATATGGAGTGTTGCCCTGGGCCTTTTAATACCTCAATTCTTCGTATTCCACATGTTTTGCATTTGCCCCTTTTTTTTTTTTGCCCGATGTCGACTGTCGATCGTTCGTCCCAGCCCGGCTGATCGACATGGCGGATTTTCTTTTGTCAATTGTCGTTTGCCGTCCTTGTTAGGATCAGACGAGATGTGATCAGGACCAGGTAGGGTCGGTACAAAATGCCGGGATTGGGTTGTCTCGTCTCGTTTTGGGCGGTCGACGAACGGTCCAGATCCAACCCTACTCGTGCGTCGTAGCAAAAGCGACGTAGCACCAGAGCGTCGCAGTAAAGCGTGTGCAGCTCGGCCTTCGCGCTTTTCCTCCCTTCTCGCCGAACAGTGACCTTCCAGGCGCAGCATAGCCCCGTGATGCAGACGAGGACGACTTTATCCACGTCTGTTGATCCGGCTTCTGCCCTCCTAATTGGATGCACTAGCTCCAGGAACAAGGTCCACAGGCCGCGCGTCAGCACCGAACCGCTTTCCGCTCAGGAATAACTAGCGCAGTTGATATTCTCAGCTTGGGTGATGGTTCGAATCTGGGAATGAACTTTTCGCTGCAGCACCTTCCGTCAGCACTGCCCACGCCAGACTTCCTTTGGCGTCCGGGGCGGGATGCGCACGGCCATTCCGAATCTGGGGGCACTAGCGCCAGACCAGCTGAAGGGAGAGAAATGGAATTCCCAACAAAGGGCACGTCTCACCTCTAGCGGTTCCAATGCCCACTCGTCTCGAATAAGTTAAACTCGTCTTCGGCATGGAAGAATGTCTGGAAAAATTGACCCCGGACTGCGTGGACGTCACCAGGAGAAAGGGGAATTAAAGCTTTGGAAGGAAACTCTAAATGTATTTTTCTTCTTTTCACGCGCATCGAAGCGACGGGCAACCCCATTGGGATGGCAGGGGGAAGGAGAGGGCAGCCTTATCATTGACGGGGCCCAAGCTGATTTAGGCTTATCCGAGACCTAAAACCTGGCATGGGCGGCAAACATGTGGCGTGATCGGAGGGGAGAAGAAAAAACAAACATTGCCGTCTGATCTGCGGTGTATAATTCGCCGATGCTGGAGGGACAGAAAATCAAGGACGTGGAACGTGGCGGGCTGCGTTCAATTTTACAGGATCAATTGCACGCACCAATGGACAGAGCCTCAACAAAAGGCCGAACAGGGCGTCATCGGCAACCGGCACCTTGGTCTTGGCATTCGGCGGTCGCGTGTCTCCCGCGGCAGAAGCCCCGCTTTCCATCAATGTGCTTTAGACGCTGCTGCTCGATGAGCTCACACCTGACCTTAGCCCTGAATGGCGGAAGGACAAAAGGGCCCGGGCGACACCACATGCCATGCCCAGGTCTCGAGCGGCCACAGACCAGCGCACGAGCCAGGCACCAAGAGGGACGCCTGGCGCTTGGGGATCTGGGCTGGGGTGTTGCCACGGTGGAATAGTGGCACTTACTTTCCTGGATGGCATTTCCTGTCCAAGACTCTTAGCAGGACTCCTGTAGCACAGTGCAGAGCGGCGGCAGCAAAACACGGCCCGGGGCCCGTGCGGGCCAAGGCCGGCACTGTGGGCGGGCGGAAAATCAGGATGGCCAGTCGCTCTGCCGTCTGCATCACGTCGCCCGACTCCGGCAAATGGCACCCAGAGAAGCACGAGGGGGGTGGCAGCATTGACTTGGGACGAAGGGGCGGGCGGCCCCATCCCTGCCTTACCCACCCCTAACAAACGTAGGGGCACACGTACATCGTATTGTGGCGCGACCAGGGGCCCAGCCAGCCGCCAGGAGGAGGGCTCGGGAGCGACCAAGTCCCCGGCACGGTCGAATGCCATCTCAAAGGAGAGAGGGCATGCCCTCCCTGTCCTCCAGGCCGGCTTTAGACAGGTCCCAGTTGCTCATATACCCGATGCCGCTGCCTGTCTTGCTCGCCTTGCTTTTGCGGCTCGGTGTCTCTCCCGCTCCTTCCCCAAACTGTTGATACGGCCGAGCTAGGACATCAGACCGGCCTTGGCGTTTCTGGTTGCGCCCAGTTTGGAAGGAAGCCGTGCTCTCCCACCTACCCGCCCGCCGAGGCGAGCTGCCGCAGGGCCTCAACTGCTCATCAAAGACGAACCACCACGGTCTCAGGTCCGAACAGCCGAATTCGGATCAACACCAACTCACCCACACAACGACGATCACGACGACCACGCTCGACCGATTTAACCTGAGCCTTTGCTCCGTCGCCAGATCTAATCGACTCTGCGCGCCGACCATCCTCTCCTGGCCCATTATCCTCGCGGCTTTTTCTTTCTTTTTCTTTTTTCTTTTTATTTCATAATTTTTTTTTTCCGTTTGACCTTTGCGGCCCTCCAGCCTGCTAGCTCTTGCCCGCTGGTCACATTTACTGCAGGGATCCCGACATTTTCTTGCTTGCTTTGCTCCCGGTTATAATTTATCTCCATACCCTGCCTACCTACCTGCCTGCCTACCTACCTACTTACGGTTTCATTTTTTCTCTCCTCTCCTCCCGCCCACGCATCTTTCCCCTTTGTTGTCCAGCCGTCGCCAAGCCTCGTCCGACCTCGACTTGCGACCAAACCTCATCAAAAGCGTCACCTCGTTGGTGTGGCCGCGTACCACCAGAGGGAGAATTCGACTGGCTCTGAAACCTGGACTTCACCTCACCTCGTCCCCCACCCTGACCTCTCTGCCGCTTCCGGGTTGGCTTCCGCGAGCAGGCCTCGACGCTGTCGTTTTCCGCAGCTGCAGCCCGTCGAATCTGCTGAACGCCCGTTCACCACGCTCCACACGTGCCTCACCTCCCACCTGACCGAAACCCCTCTATGCGCAGGTAACGAGGGCAGATAAGGGCCACACGACCCTTCTCGCGCAGCGGCAACTCTCTTCCCCCTCCCTTTCTCCACATACACACATCCTCAACTGTCACGATGAGGTTGCTACGGAGCCTAGTTGTCCTGCTCCCTCTTTTTAGCGCCGCGGCGGCGCTCCCTCGGCCAGAGGAAGATCAGAAGTTCCAGCCAGCAGCAGCATCAGAACCTCCAAGAGCGGAGCCGAAGACCGAGGAGCCCCCAGACACCAAGTACTTCCACGAGCCCGGCGGTGATGAGGTCTTGGGTCACTACGACATCCGGTACTTCAAGGAGAAGGTGTCGTACGAGGAGCACCGGTCCGTGTTGCGGCATCTGATCCGGAGCTACCTGACCATCACGCGCGAGCTCGGCGTCGAGACGTGGCTGGCGCACGGGACGCTGCTTGGTTGGTGGTGGAACGGGCGCATCATGCCTTGGGACTACGACCTGGACGTCCAGGTCTCGAGCGCCACGCTCTACTACCTCGGCAAGCACCACAACCGCACCACCCACGCGTACTCGTACGTCGACGACAAAACGGGCCAGACCGTCAACAAGACGTATCTGCTCGACATCAACCCCCACCATATCGAGCGCGACCGCGGCGACGGTATGAACGTCATCGATGCGCGCTGGGTCGACATCTCGAACGGCATGTTTGTCGACATCACCGGGCTCGCCGAGCGCGAGCCTGGGCAGCAGCCCGGCATCTGGAGCTGCAAGAACTACCACAAGTACCGGACCAGGGACCTGTACCCCATGCGCGAGTCCGAATTCGAGGGAGTGCCTGCCACGGTGCCGTACAGCTTCGACAGGATCCTGACTGAGGAGTATGGCATGAAGGCGCTCGTTACCACCGAGTGGCTAGGGTAGGTTTTGCATCCCCCATCTTTTGTCATCTGTGGCCACGCCGCAGACGGCTCTGCGTAAACCAACTGAAAATGACACTTGGCTGACATGGTTTTTTTTGTCATAGTCATAAATGGGAGCCGGAGGTCAAGGAGTGGGTCAGAGTGCAGGCTCGTGAGGAGGACAAGGAGGGGGAAAAACAATAGCGTGAGGCGGAGAGCAAACTCGTCGCCAATCCTTGAGTGGCGAATCCGACGGCCTGTTCGTGTTTATTCGAGCGGCCACTTTGTCACCAGAACAGAGTCGTTCGGACCGCGTCAAAGCAGAGCCCAAGATGGGCCTGGGGAGTGGCGTGGAAACCCCTCCCAACCCTGATTCGCGGATTATCAGCAGCGGACGGACGACCCCTTGAAAAAACAGTTCCTACAACCGACTAGTCGCGACCTACCCAGACACCACCAGCCTGTCTCGGCTGCCACGCATCTAGGCTGTCATCTCGATGACCTTTCGTTCCCCGCGGACACAGCTCGTCAGCTTGCCTTGGAGGAGGGATGATGAAGTGATTCAGCTTTCAGCCAAACTGTCATCTGAGGCACATCGGACCGTGAACCTCTCGAAGCAGGTGACGGGCAGGGCCGACGAGCAGTTAACATCGCAAACGACGGACGTGTCATTGTTATGAGCGGATTCGGTTTTTTTGGAAGCGGAATCAAGATGTCAGGATTCTTTATTGGAGGCTAGCGACCTCTTGGCCAGATGCCAGATGCGTTCGAATTCGGCTGGAAGCGGGGTAACCAAGGACTTTTACGCAAAGCATATGGATGGCGTTCGGTTGTGTATAGAGGGTTTTTATTTGTCTTTTGGCACCGAACCGGCTTATTAGTTCCTTCTCTTTTGTCCAAGCATACGAAAGCTAGCATTGCTACAGCATAGCACACGCGCATTTTCTTTTTTCCTGCTCCCTTCTTCCTCAACTACTCTGTATGTCGTTCATGAATACCCGCTTCTGGATCCGGATCCCATTGTACTTTCGACTAGTTCGCTTGCTCTCACGAGCCGACTTGCGAGAGTGCACGCGATCCTATCCTAGTGTGGAAGGCGGTGCTGAAGCATCGGTGAGGGTTTAGACATCGCGCCCGTGAGCGCGTGGCGACAATCAAAGCACGAATTCGCCCTGTCTTGATGTCCTGGCTGGGTGCACATGCCATCCCCCTCGACCGGCGCTCTCGCACAGTCTTGCCTACCTATCTCCCCGGGCTGGCCAGCCGAACTTGCCGAGGCCTGGGTTTCAGTGGCGTCATATGTGTCGACATCTTTATACAGGTCTCTTTCACCTCTCATCGTCCCCGCGCCCGTACGCAGGTCTCAGGGGCGATCAGGCCTTAAAAGGAGAGCGTCTGTGGTATCCCGGAGTATCTGTTCGCTTGCGTGTTTAGACGGCCGCAATGAGCTCACACCCTTATAGGTCGGTAGTGTTGTCGTGACAGCTCGGCCGAGGTGGGGTCACCTGCATGCGATAGGTACCACTTCGAGCAAGTGACATTTACAAGGTTTGGCTCAAGACGGGCTAGCGCCCCTGCGCGGCGTTCTGGCTCGAGCTACACCGCAGCCCCTGATTTGAAGCTGTAACACGCACGCGGGCCTGCCTCTGTGCCACCCTCCATTCTCCGGTGATCGCTCGTGTGACCTGGGACAGCGCCTTGGATCTTGCCCACGTGTCTGTCTTGGTGTTCATTCTCTCGCCTCGGAAGCCTACCTGCTGAGTGCCAAGAGATCGGGATTGGAGACAAGAAGATGGATTACCACAGCTGTATCGAATTGATATAAGGTCTCGAACTAGGAATCTCCCTATTCTACATACCCAACTTCCACTCCTGACAACGGCCAGCTGGAAAATACCTAGCCGCGCCAAAACCCAAAAGTATCCTACCTAACGACGGGAGGCAGATGATGCCGTCTCTCCCAATGGTGGTGGCATCCACCCGGGACTGCGGCCTCAGCAGAAATGACAACCGCCTCCCTAGGGAGAAGACGGATATGCCCACGCAGAGCCTGATGGTCGGGATATCGTCCCTGGATATCGGGTAGAGGCTGACGATGTGGAACAGGGCGCTGAGGCCAAACCCCGTCGACGGGCTGACGGCGTGTGCGGCGGGCGTGCCGCTGCGATGGCTAGGCATTTCAGGAAATAGTGGCTGAACCTGAAGGCGGGCTACAGATCGGGCGGTAGGTAGCCCCAGGTACCATGTGTTAGCGAATAAATGCCCCGTCCTTTACTTGCGAAATACGTCCTGCAATGCTCACCTGCCGCACGATCCAATTCCGTGCCACAAACCTCACCCAAAAGCCGGCGACCGAGTCCGCCGTGGCCTAGCAGCCCGACCCCGACGGCGGCGGCCACGCCGTACTGCGCCGTCCACGGGCCTCAAACGGTCCCACCCAGCAGCTCCACGTCGGGCATCGTCGTCGCGGCCTCGATGGCGACGGCGCCGATGGACGCGCGTAGTAGCTGTGCGAGGACGAAACGGGCGCGCAACGGCTCATCGGCGTGCCGCCGCCGCCGCCGACCTTGCCAGCCGTCAAAAGCGACGGTAGATCGCCTCGTCTTCCTGCTTCTGCTGTGCCGCCGCTGCTCCGCCGCCGGCCGCGCGGCTAGGGGCTGGCGACTAGCGCGAGGGCCCAGCGCGCCCGGCGCCACGAGAACGGGGGCATCGGCGCCGCCGCTTCCTCCTCCTTGCCGTCGACGCGCCAAAAGTTGCGCTCCACTTCCGCATCCATCAGCAGCTTCTCGAGTGCCGGGAAGTACGGGATTCAGGGGCCGTCGAGGGGCGTAGCGCGACACGCGGTCGCCCCGCCGAAAGTCGTCGGGAGCGCACGCCATGGCCTTGTGATGCAGGCCAGGGCGGTGAAGACAGGTCCGCGGTAGGGGAGCCGCGGGGGGTAGAAGGCGAGGAAGGGGAGGGTGGGGGAAGGATGTGTGGGCGTGGCGTATCGAGTATTGCTTGGGTGGGCATCGATGGGAGTTTGCTGGGTATGAGCCATACCCATGAGCATTGGGCTCGACGGAAGATATGTATCTATCGGCTCGGGCTCCTGCGTCTGGTGAAGTCGTGTCACCGCCCATGTGTATCTGTCACAATGGTCTGACGGGCTCCTCAGCTGGGCGGCTCCGCTGGTCTCAGAGGCAGGTCATTGGCTCGGTGGCTAAGGTGTGAATGAGCTGCGGATGCATCGGGCACAGCCAAAAAATCATTTTCCCGCACCCCGTTTCGTGTTTTAGTCAGAAGGGCCTTGTAAACTGAAAGTCAGAGATGACATTATCGTCACCTGGTCCGCCCCCTTCTCGCCCACCAGCCTGTCCTCTCGTCACACAGCTCGGGGTCGTCACCCGCATCTCGCCGACTTCGCGCGGTGTGGCTGCTGCTTTTCTGCGTATGCCTTGAAGATGGAGGCGAGGTCCTCAGCGCGAATGTGTGGCCGAGCCGGATCGGAGACTGGTAAGCTGTCACCAGGCAGAAGAAGTCCTCGCTGAGGCAAAAGAACCAAAAGAGCCAGCACGATGCGATAGACGGCGCTAAGGATGCAAGAAGGTTTAAGGGAGACGCACCCTACCAGGCTTGGTTGGCCTCCTGGCCGAGAGCGTAATCACCGACTATGACACTGGCCGGAGGGAATATCACAAGTTGGCCCTGAGCTCAGGCCGGTAATATCCCATACGATATGAGTCGAGCCCTACGTATCTTTCCGACGACGCCGGCGTCGCTCCCGCCTGCCAGCCTGGAGCATATCCCGAGCTCGTGGATGGGTTTGCGCCTTCGCTCGTCGTCAAAAAGGTCCCCCGCCTCGATACCCGAGTTCGCTACCTCCGTAACGGCCCAGGAGACGGTGCCGTGGAAGATGCTGTCGCATACAACATGCTAGGCTTTGCCGTATCAGTTCCGGACCCTGGATGGCCGCGGAAGGAGCTGGGTGTTGGTGATATTCCCGCGGTTTGTGAAGCGGAATGTCAGACCATGGACTTTAAGACAAGGCGACTGTGTGCCCTTACCTGACGTAAACCACTGAACGGTGGCGTCCATCCTCGATCCTCCCCAGGCGAGAAGGGTGTGGGATTGTCACAGCCCTGATAATGATCCTCCATACCATTTGGTAAAACGCCCAACCAGGGTGTTCGCTGGCGGCACCGAGTGCCACTTTAGGCAGTTGGAGCGTCGGATACTCCGGGCCTGGGCTGGCAATCTGACGAAAGCTGGTCACGTTTAAGAAGATGGACGAGATGGATGCGGAAGGGAGGCTGCCGGCTGACCTGCGCACCTGCCAGCTGCGCGGCGTGGTGGTTGACAACGACGACCAGATAGTCCTTTGGGCACCGGTCGGACTTGGCGCATCAAATTCCTATCCGGAGCCTTTCCAACGGACCGGGTGGCGCGTTGCCCGAGGCGGGAGGGGTCTTGGGGCACTGCCGATCTAGCGGTGTTAGGTAGTCTTTAAGGCTTTCTCGTTACTTGGAGGAATCCTCGTAGACACCGGTGCGACTTATCCCTCTAGCGTTTCCACCACATTTTTCCCTTGCTTATTTTTTCGTTCTTCTTTTCTTTAAAGTTGTATGGGGTGCCTAGGTTTGTGAGCACAACTTTTATGCAGGCCATAGGCGTTACTGGTCTCCCCTTCGCGCCTTTGGCTGCGCCTATGCCACAAGCTGGTCGAGCCCCGGGTGCAGCACACCAAAGCATCCTGCGCCCTCGGCAGACGGCGGACGGGTCAGGTGTAGGTTGCGCAGCTCAGTTGGTTGTCCCAGCACGATACGACGATCCCAAGAGCGCTGCCTATCTCAAGCCGCTCCATGTGATTCCTGGCCAGTGAGAGACTGCCACACATTAAGTACGTGCCAGTAGAAACTCCGCCAGCGACAATTCAGGACGCCATCACCGCAGCGAGGGGCCTCGGGTTCACATGCCTGTGGGTCGACAGCCTCTGCGTCGTACAGGATGACCCTCACGACTGGGCATCAGAAGCTGAGAAGATGGATATCGTCTATGCCGACGCCACCCTCACCACTCCGCCATCACCGGAACCAACTCGAGTGGGAGGCCCTTGCGTCCGCGGGGTTTCGACAGCCCAACCCAGTGCCATTTCCGGTCGCAGCTAGGTTTCGCAGCATCAGGGTCCACGACCGGTCCTGCTTGCGGTTCTGCCATCACGACAGGACGGAGCCTCTGGTCTCGTGATCGCGTTTGGCTTCCAAGCGCAAATTCACCACGGAGGCTGGACGTTTAAGGAGCAGATGCTAAGCTGCCGCATACTCTGGTTCGGACACGGCCACGTTCGGTGGGAGTGCCAATCGCTCCAGGCCACAGAGAGGGCGCCCAACAAGGATTGTATGGGGACTGCTGGGACATCAACAGTGCACTAGAAAGGTTACAGGGCGGAAAGGAGGCCCTGCTTGAGCCATTCCAGTTTGATCTTGGCCTTGAGACGCCCGCCACGACCCGGTCAAAGTAAAAGCTACACGTCGCGTGGGAAAGACTTGCGGCCGAGTACACCTAAGGGAATTTGTCATCCGACTCGGATTGGGTCCCGCGATTCTCGGCCTGGCCACGAGAATAGAACCCCTGCTTGGTGCGAGTTTGCCGCGGAGGCGTGGATGGGTGAATATTTTATACGCAGCCTCCTGTGGCGCATCGTCCTCAAGTACACGTCCCCTGAAGACCCTTCGCCAGCCGCTGCCGCTGATGCTGCGCAAAAATCTTCGGCTTTCAATAACCGCTACCCGTCCTGGACCTGGGACTCGAGGTCGGGGGCGCGGTCGGCTACGGACTTAGCTAGGATCATGCGGGGGCGTCCATCACGTGGCCAACGCCGCTCGCCTCCATGAACCTCGTACTCGAGGGCAAGGCACAGACAAGTGCGGCTGGGCCCATCACCCCCGAGGGCCCGATCGGCAAAGCTGATCGGAGCGGGGAGCCACAGTGCCACTTTGAGAGGGCTTCTGGAGGATTCCACTGCCTTCCAGACGACACGCCCACCGGCCACAGCTACCGTGAAGTGGCCGTCTTGGCGCGTCGGGCTCACTATGCCAGGGTGGAACCGCTGACGGACCCCCCTCAGGGTTGCTGGTTTATTGAGATCATGAGGATGCGCCACAATGACGGCCAATTTTACCCACAACGACTTCCCGGGGCAAACTTTGGGCTGTTCCTGGAGCCTATTGACGATCTGGGCCCTCCTCAAGTCTTCAGGAGGGCCGGTGTTGGATACATGCTCTTGGACCAAGACAAGGTCGCTGTGCGGAAAATTAAGATACTTTCAGACCAGAGAGCAGTGGGGGTCCGGCGTCCGTTCCTTTCATGCAAACATACTGAAAGCAATAGGCCTTGTTCGATCAGACACTAGATGTACCCCAGGTTATGCCCAGACTCACCAAAGTAGGCGCCAGAATCGTCAGCGTCCTTCATGTCAAGGAAGCACTCTCTCGGGAGCCTCTCGTACAGCCCGCTGATCCCGGGGTTGAGAAGCAAGAACTTGAGGACCTGCCCGCTGCCGACAGCGTTGAAGCGATCCACAAGCCGCTTCCAGTAAACGACTACTAGTGCGAATTCCTCCGCCCAGGGACCGGTTTCCAGCCAGGACACGGCATCCACAATGACCACCAGTCTTCCTGGCATCGTGTTCAGCATGAGGGTGAACAGCTTGTTCAGAGTTTCGATGTTCTGCGCGCTGATCCCCTCCACGAACTCGAAGTTGAACGCCGAGCAGTCCAGTGCGCCCGGGTCGGCTTGCAGCATCTGGGCACATATGCAGCGCAACATGCCGCCCGGCCCAGACAGCCCATCGGCCGGGTCGTTGTGCTGACCACAGAGGTAGATGACCGGAAGTGCCTGCCGGGACTCGGCCAAGACGGACGAGAGCGTACACGCCGCCAGTGTCAGCGGCGAGGCGGCCTCCTGTTCGGGATACAACTTCATCCCGCCGTTGACTACGAGCAGCTGGGAAGACGGGGAGTGGAACCATGCCTGGAACGCGCTGTCCCTCAGCAGAATGGCCGCGCGGTTGTTGAATTCGGGCGTAGAGGCTTTCTGCGCGTCGATGGCCGCCATCTCCATATCCAGGACATGCGCGTCTTTGTGAACTCCGAGGATCCGATGCAACTGTGCCGGAGTAATATAGTTCCTGACGCTGTTCGGAGGAGGCGGCGCTACGAGGGCATCTTAGCGAGTTTCCCCCAAGTTTGTCGTGGCTTTAGCCGATAGGGGGTACTTACGGGCGACACGTTCTTGATACACCAGCAATTCCACCATCGACCTGAGCTGGCGAACGTTCTGGTTCGTGTCCTCTCCAGTGCGCTTCACACTGTCGATGTTTCTGTGGAGAGCGAGCAGAACGGCATTTTCGAATTCGGTTACCTTGTCCTCTACGCCCTTCTTGATCATGTCATCCTCGAGATGCTTGCCGTAACTCGACTGTTGGAATAACGACTTAATCCCGCTGGCTGGTTTCCGTTAGTTCACGATTAGGATACAAAACGAGGAACAGAAGTGCGCACCAAAGGCTGAGCTGTCGATCCATTGCAGCATTGCCTCCGCGGCTTCTAGGATGCCGAGATACAGCGCCTCGGCTGCGTCCCACACCCCGGGATCCTCGGTGTATATGATCATGTACTTCTCAGTTCGTTGGACAGGATCTGACAAGCTCTCCAGGCACTTGACGATCCTCTCTCGGAGATCATTAACCCTTTTGGCCGCCTTTCGCATGCTTAAAATCAGCCATGTCTTTGCAAGGCCTCGTGGCGATTGATCCGGGTGAATGCAAAGAATGAGACTCGGGATGGAACATCGTTGGACCACTTACCCCGAAAACAAGCGTCAAGACGCCACAGATCAGCGACGTGTACTCCGAGTCCGGGATAAAGTCCAACAGAAGCTGCAGAGCTGTCGACTTCCGCTGAAACGTCCGGCTGACGAACTGAAATGGGTGAACGGTAAAACGGCCCTTGGCCGCGTCTCTTTGCAACCCTTCGTTGACGGCTTCTTGCACATCTTTCCACGTGAACGTCCCGTCGACGTCAAATTGCTTGATGTAGTCTTTCTTGGAAGAGCGCACGAAATTTCTGACAAGGTTTTTGAACGATTTTGTCTGCTCGCGAGCCCTGTCTTGTGAAAAAGCGGGAATCAAAGACCGTCACATACAATACGGGGATATTGTTCCCTTCGAGACAGGTTGAGCTCACCTCTCCGATGCCTGCCTTTCCCTCCTCTTCTGCAAGAACTTTTCCGTGGGTGCAGCCCGCCACGCAGGGTCAATCTCCCCTGCCCTGTTTTCCATGAATTCATCCGCCCCAGCCATGGTGGGAGTGGTTGCCGGTACTGTTGGTAGGGTAATCACAACGCCGAGTTCTCGCCGAGACTCTCGACAGAGCGGACGGATGGGAATGACTGTGATAAAGACGTTCGCAGGCGAAATAATGTGCCGAGTGTGCTCGGCGATTTGCTATGGCTTATTGCATGGCACCGGGGGCGCTGCAAATGCCGCATGCCCGACGTGCAGGTGTCACAAAAAGGTCGAGAAAGCCTCTCGACCTGCTGACCGCCGATCCCACGCGTGTCTGCCAATAAAAACCTTTATTTTAGCCGCTCTGGCTCCTGAGGCTGGTAGCATGTACTTGCCAGAGCAGCATCATCCCCGTGATACACCTTCCAGCTTAAGTCGTTGTTACGGGCGGGTACGCCATCAGGCTCGCACCTAAGCCTGGTTTGGCGTACCTTTCGGGTACATACAAAGACAGATAGGGGCGCCTTTGCTGGCCAATTACCTCTCTAAGAGGTCGAGGGGATACCTCACCCAGTTAAACGCTTCAGAGCCCGTCCCGATCCTCCCCTGATAAACGTACCCCGTCCCAGGCGCCATTATTGCACTTCTAGGAAATGGTGAGGGGCATCAGCCTTGTTCAGGATTTTAACTCGCCGGCACGAAAACTGCACATTACGACCGAAATGAGCTGGGTTCAAGCCTTGCCTACTTATTGCCAATAAGCAGGCACCACGTACACAATATTGACGCCTTTCGGGCCTTCTGCATGCGTCTGCAGCCGTGGCTGCAGACGCTGAGCTGATGCGTGTACTTCATTCCTAGGAGATATCGCAATCCCGGCCTAACCGCCAATGGCGACGCCGTGCCGCTATCATCTCCTCGTCTGACGGGATGTTGCCGGGTCACGATTGGCCATGCCATCACACACACCCGTCACGAGCCGAGGAGAAGAAGCGCAAGCCTGGCCATATGAAGCCCCGAGCTTTCGAGGGCTACAAGTGTTCATCCTCAAGCTGGAGCGAGTCTTCCCTCTCCACACGCCCGTCTTTTGTGGGATAAGGCCAATTTTGACCAACTGCTTCGAGATTTATTGTACCTGATATCCTCGACGCATTCGGTTCTGCGGCACAAGAAGAGTTCAACATCGCGTGACCTCAAGGTCCAGTTGACAGGCTTCGGCACCTGGGGTTCTCTGTTCTTCGACCCCGTGTCAACAAAATGGCTACCCCAGCGAATTCACCGGCCGACAATCCCGGCTTACTGTCGCCACCGGAGAGCGCGGCCAGTACAGTGGGCACCAACGCAACCGCCAATACTGACGAGATTAGCGTGAGCACTGCCGCAACATCTGTGAGCTCATCTCGAACATTTCCATAGGGTGGCCGCCTTGAGGATGGTTAACTTACTCGCGACTGCCGCCGATATCTAGGATGCGCCAGATCCGCCGAGTGATGATAAGGTACCACCAGCAGACGCGAAAGCGGCCGCAGCTGATGAGGGTCAAGAGGAGAGAAAGGAAGATAATGGCGAGGATCTTACCGCCAAAGAGCATGCAGGAGGCTCGACTGCGGGGAAAACGGAGCCGGCCGGACCGAGCGCAGACGCCGTCGCGCCTCAGCTCACTGAGCTAGCACGAACCTTTAATGCGGCAAAGTTTGACAACCGCAACTTCGACGAGGACGACAAGGCGTCTTTTATAATAAAGACCATCCAAAGTCTTCAGTGGATCCTGGAATCCATCACCCAAGATCAACGCCTGGAGCCAGAGCAGGAGAAAGCTGTTGTAGCGCGTTACAAGGCCAAGCCCGAACTTCGGCGTGTTTCTTGGGAAGAATGGCAAAAACATTCCTTTCTGAGCTTTCCACAGGAATACTTCGCCCTCTACATATTGGCCGACGAGCCACCGTCCGGTGCAGCACGGTTCACCAGGGTGAAAGGTGAAACCGAGGCATCCTCGCTCCATGCAAACCTCGCGATCCAGACGGAGCACCGGCAAGGCGTCAACCCTCTTCCTGCCCGGATCCGCATTGTTTCGGTGGCCGCACGGAGAATCTTGGACACGCTCTGCGACGGGAAACTTCGCTACAGCAGACACCGTGGTCTGGTTCTCTTGCGACCATACAAACTCCTGGTCTATCTGGACGAGGAAATTCGCAAAAGACGCGACGAGCTACGCGAAGCCTGTCATGTGCCCACCACCAAGGGCGGCAGCGGAACAAACGGATCAGAGTCAGATGGCAAGGTTGCCAACACCGAGTCTCACCCGGGCGATTTAATTTTCGGTCCGACTACGAACTGGGACGAGCTGACACTGGAGGAGAGAGTGGAAGCCGCCGACGACTTCGACACGGTTGTGTCTTTCATGGACCAATACCTTAAGCCGATAGGGCAGCTGGGAAGCCGCGGGGAAAATGCCGTGTATTTCAACGAACTCTGGCATCTCCTCCGCCCCGGGAGCCTCGTCTACGTCAAAGACCGAACCATCCCTCAGAAGGTGTGGAGGGTGCTTCAGGGCATCGGCGGCCGCAAGCCTCTAGGCGCCCTCGGGGGTGATACCAATCAACTACAGATGGGCGTTCTCTGGCAGGGCAAGGCACTTCCATTTCAGCTCGACTGCTACTACATCGACTTCAACGGCTCCAGCTTTGTCCGCGTGTTCCGCACCTTCTCTATCGACGAGTTCACAGACCTACAACAGATCAACAGTCTCCCCATTTTGCCATTCCATATTGCAGAGGAACAGGGCCTGGTGAACTCCGAAACGCTCCTCGAGCGGGGTGTCCACTTTTGCGAGTGCACACGGCCGTCATACAACTACTACCGCGGGAGAAGCCTATGCCACTCGCCCAAAGGCGAGCTCCTGCGGCGAGCTGAGCGCGGCAGCAATGGGAACAGTATCGCCGTGCTGTCCGAGGCTATTGAGAGCCCAGTTGTGGTCGACTTTGAGCGCTGCCTACAGGCAATTCCCGACTGGCTGCCGGAGAAGGCAAATCCTGAGCTCTCGAAGGCGGCCGAGAGCGAACTTGAGGGAGACTTGATGGACATCATGATCGAAGATGATCGTATTTGGGACGTTCGGCTGGCGGAAAGCATCCTCGATTTCAAGGACCCAGCACAAAGGCTAGAAAAGAACGGCCCACCCACCAAAGACGATATGCTGCTCCTCCCAGACCGCGTATTCGCCTTCGTTCTCCGAACACGGCGCTGGGGTGAGACTTTCCAAACCGAGAACACCGGGACACATCCGCTAACGGTGCGCTTGTAGCGTGTCTTCAACTTGGTTACGACGAGTCGGACCCTCCGCAAAAGAGGCTGCAGCCTGTCAAGGAGAAACCCGACGCATGGAACGACCTGCAAATATCTTCTAAGCATCGGTCAATCATAGAGTCTCTGATCAAAACGCACTTCGGCAAGGCCAAGTCTCAAAGACGGCAGTACGACCTCGTTCAGGACAAAGGCACGAATTGACCCTCTTGAAGGAACGCGAGACTGGACCCTCCCGGCTGACTGATTGAATAGGGAAAGGACTCATCGTCTTGCTGCACGGAGTCCCGGGGGTGGGCAAGACTTCGACGGCCGGTGAGATTGCTGTGCCCCAGATCGTCTTTGAACTGAGTTGACTAACTGTCGGCGGCCTAGAAACCGTGGCGGAGTATTACAACAAGCCGCTATTGCCCATCACGTGTGGTATGTCTTTTGTTTTGTTTCGTCCCGGAAAGTTCGCGGGTCAATCCTGACGCTAGGGGACGAAAGGGGCATCCACTAACACGTCAATTTCGTATCACCGTAGGAGATCTTGGACTTACCCCGACCGACGTCGAGACCAACCTGCAGACGTCATTCCAGATGGCCCAAGCATGGGATTGCGTCCTACTGCTCGACGAGGCGGACGTCTTCCTCGCTGAGAGAAGTCGAGATAACGTGGAGCGCAACGCCCTCGTCTCTGGTGCGTAGCTTCCTAGCCTCTACAGTCCGCCTCCAATACCAACGGCACACCGAAACGCTCGCCAACTGACCGCGAACCCCCAAAAAAGTGTTCCTCAGAGTGCTCGAGTACTACGAGGGTATCCTCTTCCTCACGACCAACAAGGTCGGCGCCTTCGACGAGGCCTTCAAGTCGCGCGTCTCCATGGCGCTCTACTACCCGCCCCTCGATAGCGACCAGACGATCGGTATCTGGCACACGCAGATGCGGCGCATGCGCGACAGCAGCATCGAGGCCGCCCCAGGAGACAGGCTCCAGCACATCGAGTTCGACGAGGGGGAGATCCTCATGTACGCGACGCAGCTGTGGGCGCGGCAGCGGACGGTTCCCCAGCTCAAGCCCGTCTGGAACGGCCGCCAGATCCGCAACGCGTTCCAGACGGCCATCGCGCTGGCAGAGTACCACCGCAAGGAGGGCGAGTGCATCCACGTGAAAAGGTGGCATTTTGAGCACGTCGCAGCAGTGTCCGACGAGTTCAACGAGTACCTGTGGCACGTCAAGCATCGGCGGGACGAGTCGGATCTGGCGTTCCGCAACGAATTCAGGTACGACAAGCAGCAGGAGGGCATCGCCAACTACGGCGGGGTGCCTGGGATGGCGGCGTCCCAGCCGTTCCCGCAGAACCCTCACGCGTCGCACCTGATGACTCAGCCGCAGAACGCGACGCCGGCAAACAACATGAACTTGGGCCTCGCCGCCAACCTTGGCACCAGCCCACTGGGAGCAAACTTCCAGGGAGGAGTTAATACTCTAGGCTGCGGCGCCAGCATAGCCGCCAACCTACAACCAGGCAACCTGGGCGGCGGCATGCCGTCGGCCCTTGCGCAGTCGGGCGGGATGATGTTGGGCGCCGGAGCACTGGGCGGCGGCGCTGCAGCGGCATCGGGCACCACCCAGCTGAACGTGGCAGCCGAGTATGGCCAAAGCCGGGCGTTCAATTACGGCGAGCAAGCAGGGTACCAAGGCTACGGGGTCGCGGCTGGGAGCATCGCCGGGATGGGTGGCAGCAGCAGCCTACCACAACAGAACCTGCAAGGGCTGAGGCCGGAGCAGCAGGCGCAGCACACAACCCAACAAAACTACCCCCAGAGCTCATACCCCCAGATGCCGGCCTCTCAGTGGCCACAGGGCTCGACAATGCCTCCAGGGGCGCCATAGTCACGTACGTCGCTAGGGATCGCGTTGCACCGGAATAGCACGGGAGGACTTGGCCTGGGGTGGGGGAGATTGACCCAAGACGAGGCATGCCGTGCTATGGCTTATGGCTTATGATGAGGTTGAATTTACTGATGGGGACCTATTGGGCGGAAAGAATCTGATCATTTTTCACTTAAATAATGTCAGCTGGGCCACAATATCAGCGATGGTAATCATGTCGACGCGGTGGCCAGTCGACGGCAGCTCGGGAAGCTCAAAGCGGCGGAACATATCGCCCGAGGGGACCCGTTGCCTTGTGGCCCTTGGTGTCGGGGAGCGTAAACGACTCGTCGAAGATGGTGCCGGCGTCCCAGGCCCCGGCCGGGCTTAAGATCGATATCCTCCGCTTCCGGCCTCTCCAGTGACATACTATGCGATTCCAGCCCTTCCACTAACATCACAACCGCGCAAACAATCATCCAGCGGCTGCCAAGGCCGAGCATATTTGCAGACGCGGTTTCGCCGAGAGATGGCCATCTAGCACTTGTAAATGTTTCAGTGTGTCTATAGCGAAGATAGAGCTTCAGTAATCAGGTCGGCGAAGTCGAGCCCGCCGATGTACTGCGTCGTCCAGAAGTGGCCGTCGTTGGTGGCGTTGAAGCAGCATCTGCCGACGCAGGCGATGGTGCGAAAGTTAAGCAGCCACCTGGCTGTAGTGCGCAAGGCGGAAGCTTCCGCAATCATGTGGACGAACCAAAGACAAGACAGATCCAGCCTTACGACTAGCGCATGTGGTGGGGAGATAGCGGGGTTTTTTTTTTCTTTTTTAAGAGACTGAGGGTAGGGATTGGTCTCTCGGACGATGAGTTCAACACGGGGGAGACACAAAGAAAGTTCAAAAAGCAAGGATCAATCGGAGTCTCATCCGCATTAGCTAGTGGCTGCGGGGCCTGGGGCTGAAGTAGCAGGGCCGCCAGCCGGCTCTGGAGATGGTGATTTGGGTGCCCTGGCCGTAAATGGCTTGCGTCCATGGACAACGTAGCTGTTAGACGACAGGCGCGGGGGCAAAAAAAAAAAAAAGTCAGCAACGCAGTAGTGATGCAAGGGCCCTCGACAAAGCGCAGCGTCAGCGGGCGGATGAGATGCTACTCACATTGGCCAGTACGCGTGGATCTTGGTGTCGCGCAGGTCCTTGCGGGCTTTGGCGACGAGCACCAATGCCTCTTCCTTCGTCCAGCCGAGGGCTCGCGTCAGGGGCACGAGCGTGGCGGCCTCGAAGCCGGCTTCCATGTTGGCGAGACTCCAGGTGCCGAGCTCCTTGTAGTGCGGGTCGCGGGCCCAGCGGTTCATCGGCCATCGGTAGACGGTCTGGGTCACGTCCTCGAACCCGACGTCCTCCATCCACCCCTTCCACTTTTGCGCCGACCCCAGTGGACGCCCCAGCTTCTCCATGCCCTCCATGACGAGGATGATCCACTGCCAAATGTACGACTCCTTGGAAAGCGTGCCGTCGTCGCAGTAGAGAGGGACGGCCGCGTCTTGGGCCTCCAAGTAGCCGCCTGGCTCGAGTTGGCTGTCCGCCGGGGACGTGGTCAGTCTTCTGGCTTGCGTGGGTGGGTGGATCGTCGCATGCGGGATGCACGCACTCAAAGGCCCTCTGGACGATGGAACGAGGGTCGGCAAAGCTTCCCGTCATCATTCGGCTGAAAATGAAGTCGAACTTTTTTGTCCAGGTCCATTCCTTCTCGAGATCGTCGATCTTTTGGCGCATGGCAAAAGGGCCGTCAGCTCGACCTCTGGCATTCTCTTTGTCGGTGCGTCAAGCGTACCTCAAAAGAGCAATTGGGCGGCACGCTGGGAGGATATACGCGTCAGCCAAGGATTCATTAAAGCTGGTCTGCCCTAGAATCACCATCTGCACAAAGGCGAGGACTGGCACACACAAAAGTGGCTGCACAGGACTGAGGTCCACGCCGAACACCTGGAGGACAGAAAGTATGACTTAGCGCTGCCGCCGAGCGGATGTCGGGTGCAGATGGTGCATACCTCGGCCTCGGGATGTGCGTCCGCTACCGGGGTTTCGTGGAAAATGTCAATGACGGGAATCCGAAGAGATACAGAGAAAACACCCTTGTCCTACCGTATTCTATGGACCAGATGCCCGTCCCTGTACCCAGGTCTAGGACACGCTTGGCGCCTTCGTTTTTGGGGCAGAGACAGAGCTTGCCCCTGAGGGTTAGTGTCATCAGATGATGCTGGAGGTCTGCGCAGCATCTCAGGATGCGGTTAGCTGGCTGCTGGAGGCGAAATAAGGATTGAGAACCGTGGTGACGTGGCGCAGGAGGAATGCAGGACATACCGAGACGTTCAATTTCCTCCTACAACTCCGATGAAGCAGCTTTATGTTAGCCAGCCGTGCAATCCGTGGTGCAGCGGTTGTCGTCGTCGGGAGAGCCAGGGTCCAGGTGCACGAACGTCATCATTGGGCAGAAAATATTCTGGTGGTCGTCGTTGATCAGTAAACGAAAAACAACAGCGGAGAGGAGAATGGAAGGCCGTTGCGAAAAAAAACACACTCCCTGCGCTCATGGCATGGTACGTCCTGCCATTTTCCTGCTGGTAGGCCAGGATGCTCGACCGAAGCGAAGCGAGAGACTCCCTCAGGGGCTTTATCGCGACAAGTCGGGGCAGTTTGCACGGTTAGCAATTGCCCTGCAAGCTCCATCTCCGGCTCCGGCACAGCTCGTCACTGGTCACTCGCAAGCCTGACGGCATTTTGATAATATTGACCGCACAACCGGAAACGAGACTGGGGCTATCGCACCACTTCGAGCGCAGAATCGCCATCTTCCTCTTCCTGGAGATCGGGAACCTGTAGCCGGCACGGAGTCGCAATTAGAAAGAGTGTTCGCTGCCGCACCCGAATGCCGATGATCTCCAAAATCCAAGGCCCTCGACAGCACAAGGTCCATCCCGTCCCATTCGTGCCCAGGGGGAAGTTCCGAGATGGAAGGGAGCTTGTTTAGTTTCGGCCTAACAATTTAGCGACGGGCGGCACTTACGATCTCTCCCCGGGGCGGGGCCTCCGCGGGTGGGGAATCGGCCATTTTGACGTTGTGTATTCCTCGTCTGTCACTGGCAATTCAGGGTCTTGTCTTGGCCGGCTGACAGACGCCTTTTGATGTAGCTCTTGGCCTGAGGGGTGGATTGGAAGGAGAGATTGGGGGAAGAGGACGCAGGGTAATAATAAAAAAAAAAGATCAAGAGATGAAAACAGGGCGCCCACATTCGGCCGATGCCGATGGACAAGGATGTCATCGGCAGTTCAAGCCGGCTGCCAACACATTATTCCCCGCAGATGTTAACCTCCACCCCTCACCTCACGCCACTCCCTAGGCGAAATGCGAGCATAGACGAGAAAAGATAGAGGAAAAAAAAGTAAAAGGTTGCAAGGGGGACGGCCGCGGGGGATGCGCTCCTCTGGCCCAGTCCCTGCGCCGATTGGTTCCCTTGTCCGAGCGGTGTGATCGGAGCTGCTTCGGCTTGCGGCATGCAGCGTACGCGATGCTGCAGAACAAAAGGCCATAAAACAGGGCTAGGGTTGCATCGAGCGAATATCACCCGGCGGATTTTGCTAGGGGCTCTTAGCTTAACTTTCTTCCTATCTCTAGGTACATAGGCTCCCGTCTGACATCTCCCGGCATCCGCACTTACCCTATTAGAGCAGTTCCAAACAAATCCTTGAGGATACTTTTCTCGTGTCCATTCGAAGTCGATCGTACTACAACAGCGCTCGTCGTGGTCTGCTTAAACGTCACCGTTATAATCGGGTTCGTTCTCCCTTTAGAAACGAGTTAAACCAAACCTAATTGAATGGTTATAAGGGTTTTTAAACCTACCATTTAAAATCGTTTTTATCCTGATCGTTACATCCCGAGTCGTGTCATTATCATCCATCCATGTTGGTGCCCCTTGCCATGACCTCCCTCCCCACCGCCGCGCGCCTCCTCCATGATTTGGCGCTCCTTGGCCCAGGCGACGATTCTGTCGTACTTGGGGCGGCGGTTGCGCATGTCAAAGTCGGGCAGGACGCCCTTTTCGGTGTCGTTTGTATGCGGGAACGGCGTCGTGTCGGTGCTGCACATTGGCCGCAGGCCGGGGGCCTCGATGCAGTGGTCGATGAGCTTTAGTCGTGGTCAGTCGGTTCCCCTCTGTAGGGCTCGGCATCCGGAAGCCGTTGTCAAATTGAACGTCCCCGTACTCGATCACATCATGCAATGGCATTGTGCGCGCGCGTTCGTCAAGCAACTGGCATTAGGACAAGGACGCGCAAAGCTAGGTGGCGGCGGTCTCGTCCTCCACGTTCGCCGCCAGCTAGGTGATCCTGCTGGTCGCCGTGTGGATCCCGTGCTCGGACTGAGACTGTTTGAGGCAGCCCAGCGCGCCGTGTAGGTGAAGGCCAAACAAAGCGGGTTTTCAGCCTCTACCCTAGAACTTTACTAATGATAACATCGCGCCTCTTTTTATGGGAAGGGCGGTCACGTAGCGACGCAACGTTGGTCCGTGTTCTAATTGGCCGCATGAAAAACCTTGCCAATCAATCCCGGTGGAGCGCCGCGATTTCTTATTTATTTATTTTTTTATTTTTTAGCTTCAAACAGCCACTTCAACCTTACGGGTACATCGCAGCCTCGCCTTTTTGCCCGATACGGATATCGTGAGACTAGCCGTCACCCGGATCTCGCCCCTCTGGACTTCTCCTCGGACGGCCTCGCCCTTCTGGACTTCTCCTCAGGCGCCTTGGGGGTATCGATCGTCGAGCAACCGTAAGGATACTATCGTGTTCTTGTTCAGTGGCCTCTTGTGTTGAGAGGGGTCTTGTATGCCGTAGTCCTGCGTGAAGCAGCAACGGATCTAGGGCTGCTAAATGCGGTGGTCGCAGGTCCAGTGGAACGTATCCGTCCCCCGAGTCCCGAGTCACCGCGAAACCAGGCGCCCGATTCTCCTCACCCGACTCCGTGCGCTCTCCGCCGGAGGTTTGAAAGTGCTCGCCCCAAGGCAGTCCGGGTATCGACGCGTTGGCGCGCTTCTCCAGTAGCCTAAAGGGGATGACATCCATTGGGGTCACGTTCGCTCGCCTCCTCGGAGGGGTGATGAACTTATTTATCGCCGACCACCTCTTCCTCGTCCGTGACAGCATCCTTTCCAGCTCCGTGGCGCGCTGGGGCAGCAGCTCCCCGAACGCCTCGCGGATGCACGAACCCTGCTGGGAGTTGCGGTTCATGCGCGGGTCGGCTCCAGCCCTGATGAACGCCTCGATGATGGATGCCCAGTGCTCCAGCCTCGGCACGGTTTGAAGCTTTACGGACTTTGGGTCTATGTGGCTTCGGTACATCGACGCGGCGCGGACGCACTCGCCAAGCGCATTTTCCCATATGGTCCGGCCTTGGCGGTCGTGCCTGACCTCCTCGTTCGGATCGGTGCCGGACGCGAGGAGGTGGCGGACCAGGGCAGCGCTGGGCATGGCGGGCAGCAGCGACTCGTCCCTGGCGAACTCGGGCTCCCGGAACGACGGGTATGCCTCGCACTGGGTCACGATGCGGTCCAGGAGAGGCCGGTATCTCTCGTTGTGGAAAAGGGCGGGGGAGTGGTGCGACAGTATCTTCTTCGATACGAACGACGCCAGGTGTCTCTGGGACGCCACGTCAAAGAAAGTATAGGGTGGCCCCGGAAGAAGCTCGAAGGTGCTCAAATCATTCCAGATTGTGGGCCCGCAGATGCGTGTCAGCGCCCGTCCGACCTCGTCGAGAAGGGCATGGTGGTAAAGGCGGCCCGACTCCTCCACAGCCTCTGCATATTTGAATGCGAGCTTCCCGTACTCCTTCAGAGGACCCCTTGCATCTCTAGTGCTTTTGCCTCTCTTGTCCCAAGTCTTGATCATCAAAAGGCTCGATCGCAGTAACGGAGGATAGGGACTGAAAATTCCAGCGTGCCTCTCGATCTGCAGAGCGACCTGGCGACTTTTCAAGAAGTCCTGCACCGTTTGGTGCAAGTAAGTTACCCTTCGCATCCATGGCAGACTGGATGTCGAGTTGTCGACTTTCTGTCTTGGCTGTCTCTGGCGTACCCAGGCACTGTCGGGTTCGTCGTTTAACGTCCCGCCCTCGGCGGTGGGCTCGTCGTACTCGACACGGGGCACCTCCAGAAGCCCCTTGCAGCAGCTGTTGAGCTGCTTCTTTACCTGATCCATCCTGTCGTCGACCTCTGCTTCCGAGAGGGGAGCAATTGGTAGGTGCAGCGCATTCGTGAGCGAAGTGTCCTCGTCCTCGTCCTCATCTGCGAACGACAGGCCCAGCACAGTCAGATGCCCATGCGCAACGTCCACAAGGCGAAAGAGCTGGCACGCGTGCTCCCGATAGAAGGTGTCGTTCATGATACTGTCGAATATCTTCTGGTAGAAGTCTTCCAGGCTCGGCGGAAGTTCTTCCAGCCGCCGTTGAAGATCTCTTATCCTGTCCCGATTCGTAAGGCCGTTGAGCAAAGATCGCACAACCAGGGTCACCCATAGGAAGACGCCTGAAGACTTCTTCGCGATGTTTTCGATTAGGGTGTCGGAGAACGCGGGCTCTCGCCGCCTGAGAGCCACGAAACCCGAGCTGCTCTGGAAGCTCGAGTCCACGAAGCCGACGATGTCGGGGTAGGTCATGACCTCGAGCCGAAGGCTTGGTCTATGCATAAAGGCCTCCTCGAAAACGACCCATGGGCGGCTGGCCAGGCACGCCTTCACGTTGGTGAATGATATGGCCAGCTTAAAGAGCTCGATAAGCTCCCAATGGTCGCCATCGAACTCGTCGAGTCCATCCACGAATAGACAAAGCCTGAACCCATCCTCGCCCGCAGCGGCCACGAGCGTTTTGAAAGCTTGGCTGAGCTCCTCTGGCTCCCATGAACGTAGATCCGAGCCGAACAGCTGCGAGCGCTGCCATCTTCGGGCTAGGACCTTCGGCACAAGGCTTGGACGCTGGCTGAGGGCGTCGTGTAGGATGGAGCGGAGGAGGCCCTCCTGGGACATCTGGGTCTCGGTGCCTGAGTTCCAGAAGTAGAACCGGGCAGTGACTACAGGGAGACCGCCGGACCACCTGTCTAGCGAGCTTGCGCACTGTTCATTATGCACAATGAACTTCATCAGGGTTGACTTGCCCGATCCCGCCTTCCCGGTGATCCAGTAGAGAGGGTCGCTGTCGCCCTCCAGCCAGGATATGAAGTTGGACCAGTCGCCAGACCGACGATCTTGCTGCTCCTCGGTCGAGAAGACCCATCTAAAGGTGCGCCGGTGCGCCTCGGGGATTCGATGCTCGCGGTCTTGCTGTTCGAGAAACCTCAGCTGTTCCAAGATCTGAGCCTTGAAGAACACGTCCCTCTCTTGGTCGGTCATGGCTTTGAGCCCTCTGAAGACTTCTCGAGGCACGTCGAGCCCCGAATCCGGCTGCTGACCTAGCTTGATTGCCCTAAGGATATCCACCTTCAGCTTGTCGACCATTTGCCCCTTGTCTAGAGCATCGAGGAGGTTCGGTGTGATGTCGTCGACTCGCTCGCTATTTGACAGAACAGCTTGTTAGCCGGAGTGGTTGGCCGCCCTCGGAGAGCCAAAAGGGGCTACCATACCGTAAAGACACAAGAAGCGCGGTGTGGATTCCCATGCGGTAATCTTCGAGCCTGGTCCGGATCGTGCTAATTTTGCCTTCGGTCCAGACGGTCTTGAGGGCCTGGATCGTGGTCCTCCACGCCGTCCTTTTGCCCGCGATCTTGAGAGCCTCTAGGGCCCCGAGAAGCTCGGTGGCCACCTCCTCGCAACCGGTCGCCAGCCTGTCTATCTCGAGATCGCCCGCCGAACGGAACCTTTCTGACCAGTAGGCGCCGTCCCAGCTCCGTTTGGCGTCAGACACCTGCCCGACGAGCCAGATGAGGCTGCGGGCGATGGCCTCGATATCACAGTACTCGACCGTGGCGCCATTGACAGACTGGGCGAGCTCGCGACCAGTGCCGACGAGCTTCGCGGTGAAGTCGACGAACTGAAGGATTCCCGCTCCCAGTCCTACGGCGGTAACTGGATCGAGGGGCATCGTAACCAAAGGGAACCGTGGCACTGAACTGAGGCAGCGAGATTGGAGTCGCGCGAGAATCTTGGGTGCGACAGGTCAAAACCTCAGTTGGGCTGCCCAAGGTGCATATCGGCTGCAATTATGCTATAGTTCCTGATGCGTCTGGCTCGCCACGAGGGGCAGACCCCACCGGCGGGACACAGCAGGGCATTGCGGTGGTGGCTTATAATCGCCTGCCTGTCCTGGCATGGCAGTGCAGGCTGCGGGAATATAGAGCTCTCCAATCATGTCGGCATGCGGAGGCAGTGCGGGTGGTCGGGCTGCGTTAGCGCTCGAAGTTAGGTAGCCTCAGACGCACAGCCCAGATCGGAAGGGAAGTAGAGCAACTGTGGCGCGTGACGGTGCAGATGGCGATTTTATCCCTGAGCATTAGCGCGAGCCTGAGCTAGTGCCAAAATGCTGACCAACTCGGTTGGAATAATTGGCCAAAGGTTTAGGGAGAGGCTATGGTCGAGACACCGCTCGGCAGGTACATAGTTACGCACTTGCCTATCCAGCTCCGCCTTCCAACCGTGTCATGGCCTCGCCGTGTCTACAGCCCTAGGAAATGGATGGATCGAGCAGCTCCGGCTTCTGGAATGACCGTTCCCAACCCGCCGTCTTGGGGACAACGCTGACAGTCCCCTTGGACCAGGGCTACTACCTCGTCACGTTCCTCGCTCTGTTGGTGTCCCTCGCTGGCGCGAGCTTTTGGAACCTCACAGCGCTTCTCCTCCATCGGATCCTGGCCAGGGGCCCGGCCGCCGACATGGTTGGCTTGGCCTTCCAGGTCGCGTTGCGGAATCTGGGCACACCGGCAAAGGTCGCCCTGGGGTCCATCAAGCTTTACCACGCGTGGGCTGGCAAGGGCGTGCGCAATCTGGGGCGCCGCACCCTTGGCATCCTCGTCCCGGCAGCCTTCGTGTGGGTTGGCTTCGCCGTCGCGTCGGTCCTCGCCTCGCGAGTCGCCATCACCAGCGGCAAGGGGGATGCCGTTTCCCCCATTCAACCCCGCCGCTGTGGGTTATGGTCCCCGTTCCGCGGCGGGGACATGGAGCGCCAGATCGAGTTCTCACGCAAGGTCGCCAAAGACACGATCCAAGCTAGGAACTATGTCAGCACCTTCTACAGCCAGGCGTCCACCTCGACCATCAGTCGGTCCCCTTTCAAGTCCGTCGTCATCCCAATCCAGATGAATACTTCTGCGCCGTGTCCATTTCCCAACCCTGATCGATGTCAACTCGGACGCAACGGAGCCCTAACGATGAAGACGCCTTTGCTCAACTCTCATGAGGTGTTTGGCATCAACTCGTACCCCGCGGACCAAGTCACCTTCCAGTACGAAGCCGCCTGCTCCCCCATTCGACGATTCCGGGGTGACTTTGCGAGGCACACAGAGCCGCCCACAGAACCCGGCGACGTACCGCGAAATTTCAGCCGGGCTTTCTTTGGGTCATCTGTGCAAACACTCGGCCCCGCAGGTAGCCTGGTAAACTGGACTTACCAGATATACGAAGAGACGATCAACACGCAAACCGGTTACATGGTTGAGTATGCACCTAGACCGTCCCGGGCCCCGCGGCTTGTTGCTGGAGGGTTTGACTGATTCCGGTCAAAGGCCGTTCTACGCCAGGCTTAACGACTCCTCCGACATGACAACCTGGATCCCAGCCGCGGATTTCAGACGAGCCGATGCGGACGTGAACATGTTCTTCCTGAGCCAGAATAACATCCGCTACATGGGACCCACCTTCGACCCCTGGTTCCTGGCCAATTTATCGCAAAAAATCGGCGACACAGAGTACAAAGTCGCGGATTACTTCATCAACCCCATGGCCTGTACCGAACAGTTCAAGCTTTGCAACCCAGCCGGAGAGACGAGCCCTTGCACGCCCGCCACCGGCTTGGCAGCCCTGCAGAAGCTGCTCCTGGAAGGCGGTCTTGCTACCGGGTTTAACACTGCGCAGCTCGTCCTCGCAATGAGGATCCTGAGCCACATGACCCTCTCGACGCTCCACTACAGCGTGCAGCCTCTCAGGGGAGGGGCCCTCTGGGCTAACAACCTTGTGTACGCCAACCTGTCTCCCAGCCTGCCGGAAAACCAGTGGCAGACGGAGGCCTTGGGCTGGTTCCAGACCAGCCTCGTGAAGCTCCAGTCCTACGTGGTCGAGTTTGCCAACAACGCCGCCGATCTGCACATCACCCCTCCTATCGACTTCCTAGGGAATGCCACCGGCGACCCGGCGGCCAATGCCGCTTACGTCGCGCTGCAGGACATGTGCAGCAACCAGCTTGTTCGCACGGCGGGCGAAATGCAGAGCTTTAGCTTCCTCGGGCTGACGGCTATTGTATGTTTTAGCGCCCTCGTCATCGCCGCGGACGCGGGCAGTGGGCTCTTGATGGCTTGCGTCAATCGGCTGCGGCGGAGACGACGTGCGTCGCAGGCGGCGGCCGCCAGACAAGCGGATAACGTCTTCCATCTCCTGCGATTGGCCATGCACGGCCGTGTCTTTCCCGGCGGCCGTTGGGTGCTCGGGCGTTGGGACGTGCCCGTGCTGGTGGGCGACGCTGAGGTGCCTTGCCCGTATATCGCGGAGGACGGTGACGGACTGGCGGTCTTCCTCGACTTTGGCAGGCTCGAGAATAGGCCTAAAGGAGACGAGGATGTGAGCGAAAAGAAACCCGTGCACTGCCACAGCCAAACGGAGATCGATAGCCTGCAGATTCAGGATGGGACGTAGGATGACAGCGCCCTTGATCGAGGTGGGTGGACCAAAAACATGTGGCCGTTAGCGATGGATTAAAGGGAGTTTGATATTCGATTGCTTCTTTTGGGCGCGATGAAGCGCGGGATGCATGGATTGGAACAAACCATCGTTAGCGAGACCATCGTTAAATTGAACGGTAAAGGACCACGTCGTAGGTACCATGGCGTATCTACATCCAATCATTTCCAAGCCCATCAGGTTTGGGCTTCAATCTGCGGTTGCCGCCAACCGCGTAAGCCGCGACGGCGTCTTCCCGTGAAGCCCGCCAACAGTGTGTCAAGTCGCGTCAAGCACGAGGCGCGGCGTGCTTATGGCTACCTTATCCCCCCGAACGTATCCGACAAAACGACGTAATTCCTCCATTTTCTATGCGATTTTTCAAAAGACAGAAGCCGACGCGTTCTCGATCTGACCTCGCGAGCTCCTGGTGCACGTGCGCGCGGCCTCTGTGGCCCCGGCGAAGCTCCCCGCTCCGACCGGTAAGCCGGCGGCCGCGACGGCGTTCAAGAGCACCTCTCTGCACGCTCTAACAACTTCATTCCAGTCCACGACCGAGATGCTTGGAAGTGGTGATAGCGCCGCGGACGGTGGCCGGGAGAGTCGACTTCATCAAGCGGCGAGGAGGACAAGCAACAAAACGACGCTGTTACACGCCGGCCGGTCTCGAGAAAGAGTGAGAAGCGGTGACCACCTCTCTATATAAAAGTGTCTCGAAGCTAGTAACATCACCATGAGATGCCTCGCCGACCTAGGTCGCGCCTATCCGACGAAGCACCCCCTTTATCGTCCCCATAATCAGGGCCTATCTTCTTCGGCCAACCTTTTAAATACCGACCGTTGTCCTTAGAAGCCATGCCACCCCGGCCAAAGCGTATCCCCACTTGCTAGGGTTGTGTGGGTGAGCATCCATCCCAGGGGGAACCTGTGGGCTTATATTGTCCTCGATTCCATCTGGAACCTGCGGTTCCGCACCCGTGGTTTTTCCAGACCCTTCTGGCGGAGCCTCGGACCCAACTTCGGCCGTGGCCTCACCATTGCCAGCCTGGGAAACCCTTTCTTGTGCAGATGGCGACGAGGATCTTGCGCCTTTCTCGGTCGTTTCGGGTCCGATGGCGGTCCTGGGAACGGCGTTCTGGTCGGCTTTCGCCGGCCCCTCTACGGCGACCCCCCTCGTATCTGTCGGCTCGGCCTCCGCGGCGGTCGCCTGCCCCGCCTGAACTGCCCCAAGGCGGGTTGCGTCCGACCGCGGAGCAACCCCGACACTCGCGCGCGAGTATCGGACGGCAACAGCCAGTTCCTCGTGAGCCTGGGCATCGCCGGCACCTCTGTGGGCGCGGCGCCCGGTGGATTCTTCCTCACTTGGGGCTGATCCGGCATAGCGCGCCCTTGATGGGCCCCGGGGCTCGCGATATTGGTAATATCGTGGCGTGTACTGTGCGCTGAACAACGCGGCCGCCACGGTGTCCATCATGGGATCGATCAATTCCCGCCTTATCATCCTGAGATCCCGAAGCTTCATTTCCTCTTGGAAAGCCGCCTCTTGACGCTGTCGGTTTTGGCGCTCGGCCCAGTCGTCGAAGATGCCACTCGCGGCACATCCGGAGTCGGAGACGTCCTCCCGACCGCGATCGACGCCGGAAGCGGGTTCGAAAGCACCGCCATCGGAGAACCCCCTCGGGTGCCCACCACTCGCGCCGCGGCCGCCGGCATCTGGTGGCTCGGGTGCGTGTGGGGGCTCGGGCGCGCCGGGAGGCGGGCGGCCGTCCGACGACACGCCGAACATGGATGATCCCCTGTTATAACCACCCCCGCGGCCGGGGGGTGGAGGAACCGAGCTTAGCGAGGGCGGATGGGCCGGTTGGTGACGATAGCCGGGAGCCGTGCTTGGCGGAGGTGGATGGGCCGGTTGGTAGTGAAGGCCGGGAGCCGTGCTGGGCGAGGGCGAACGAGCGGGCCGATAGCGATGGCCGGGAGCCGTGATTGGCGAGGGCGAGCGGGCAAGCCGAGGGCGATGGCCGGGAAACCAGGGATGTTGTAGGGTTTGTGCGGCTGTTTCTTTTTCTTCGGCCTCTTGCCTCGCCGCCCCTCCTGCTCCGCTGTCTGCCGGAGTCTCTGCCTGCCACTGCCGATGCTTAGCATTGGATCTTGATGACCCCGCTCGCCGCGCAATTCCAGGCTCTTGTAGGATTCTCTCATGGAGCAGCTCCAAGATCTCGTCTGCGACATGCTGCATCTTTTCCCGGGCCAGCCTGGTCAACTCTTCGTCCCGCTTGGCCTCGGCCTCCTTTGCCTCGGTCGCGGCCTTGCGTCCGGCCTCGATCCCGTCTCTCACCTCCCGTTCTATCTTGGCCCTCTCCTCGGCTGCTTTCCTTTTGGCATCCTCGGCCTTCTGCAGCTCCTCCGCCATCTCCAGCCTGACCTTGTCCTCGATTTCCTTACGCGACATTTCGAGCCTCAATCGAGTCTCCTCCTCTGCCTCTTCAGCTATGCCTACCACACGAGCATAGATCGCTCCGGCTGCCTGACCCACCGCCGTTTGAATGTCGCGTTCGTGCACCCCGTCATCGGTGTATGTACTCTCGGAACTCTCGGAACTCGACTCGAAATCACGTCGAATATGGTGTCTCCGAACCCGCGACCGCGACCGCGACCTTAGCCGTCGAGGGAGAGAGTGTTCTCTCACGACAACGGTGTCCAAGACCGCCCGGTCGTCGTCATATCTCGGCCTGGGTCGGGAGTGCTCCCGCATGGGGTAATGTTGATAGCCCGTTCGATAGTAGATGTTGCCGTCGTCCTCGTCGCCCTCGTAGCCGTTCTCCTCATTTGCGTAGTCGTTTCTGTGCGCAAAACTTACGCTCCTGCGCAACGGGCTTTGCCTACGGGGCACGTATCGGTTTGGTGCCACACTAATCCTACGAGGCGGCGGAGGGTATAAGGCGTCGGTGTGCGGATAATCCGGGGACGCTCCCGCCACAGGGCGACTAGAAGATTCCTTGACGGTATATGAGGGGTTGGGGTCCCGAGGGACCAAACCTAGCTGCGGGGGGTGAAGACGTCGGTCTGGGGTAGCCCTGAAGCGGTCCTGGAGGTGTCGGACCGCACCCGGTATCGAAGCCGGCTCCATACGGCGTGGAGGAGGCAGCCCGGTGGGGACGTGGTCGTCCGTTCGGGAGGACGAGCGATTCTGCTCTCTTGCTGCCGGGGAAGGCTGGCGTCGTTGCTCGTCCGCGCGGCTGTCACGGAGGACTGGTTTCAGCTGTCGGTGTATGTACAGAGCGGGGATTGGACTTGGCACCTACCGAACACTCATGTCTGGTGGTGGACTAGGGGCGGCGGGCTCCGATTGCAAGGAATCTCCGTATTCATCATCTACTTGGGGGCGGCGGTATCCGGAGGGACTGGGCCGAAGTTCCTCTCGAGGCAGTTCGCGCAGCGACCTGGGTACCTGCGGGCCAGCCTGCATCACGGCGTACTTTGGTTTTTCTGGCTCTCGGACGCGTTCTCACTTCTTCAAACATCTGCCCTCAAACCGAGATTTGGTCGGCGTTAAGGAAAGGGAGAAAAGAAAGGGGCGATATCAGCTCGACAGAAAGTCTGCTTAGCGCCGCCGCCTGCAAGCGCCCAAGACGCACTTGGGGCTGCGGCTTCGCTGCATCCAAGCGGAACGGGGCTCAAGCAAACCGCCGCCGCCGAGTAGCTCCTGCACAGCCCTCGGGCGCCTAGGCACAGTACTCCATTTTTTCTAAATCCGGAGAGAGTAGATGATGCAGGGGTGAGTCAACGGCTCGGTGCGTGACTTGTATCCCCCATCCAAACCTGCACATTCGGTCGAGGGTCGGGCTGTGGATGTGCCGTAGCGCCGCCGTGAGCCATTTAGTGGCGCGAGTGGCACCCCTACTTTGTATGCTGGGCCAATAGCTGGGTGGGAATGGCGTGATATGCACAGTTGGGGGATAGATGGCACGCCCTCCCTGTCGGAGGTTGACCAATGCGGCATTGCCATGGTCAGCCGCCTCCCTGCCGGCGGCAGCCAACATCGGGACCCTAGCTGCCCTCCGAGAAACAAGTGTTCCTCTGAGACTATACCCCTTGGGGCGGAACCTGGGCAAGGCTGGCCGTGAGACCTACCCGACTTGTCGACAGGGTATAAAGCGGCGAGCTGGCCTCCATATGCGGCTTTGCGCCAGTGCGCTTCCCCCGTCACAAACACCCACCTGTGTACCTACCTCCAAATAGATATATTTTCCTGGAAAAAAGGAGAAACAGGAGAGTCAGGGGACAGAGAGATACCCATACCAGAAAAGCGACGCGAACCTAGGGTCAATTCTGCGACGGCGAAATACAAAATGGCGCCCCCCGACAACATCGACCTTGCCCGAATACGAGCGGCCAACATGGCGGAGGGGGCCCAGTACCTTAAAGACGGGGATGGAGACCAGAACGTTGCTGGTGGCACTGGCACGCTAATAAAAATTGGAGGCCACTGTAAGTTACCACTGATGCCGCCTCCCAACGCCCGAAGCGCCGCCTCTTGTCCTCCTAACATCTTGTTCCGTCCGCGAGTGATCATTATGGGGGGCCAGCCAGGATCTGGCATGCCTCCGATGTCGCACCTGGAGCAATGGCTCAAGGAACCGAAGAACTGGACCCAGGGCTCGCTGGGCCGTGGGTTGCCCGATCAGCCGGAAGTAAACGCGAGCGGCAACGAGACGACGACGACGTTCGGATATGCGGACATGATCGATTGGCTGAAGCGCCAGCCAGACCAGACGCCCCTAGATCTCCGCAAGCACCATATCAAGCTTCTCGGCCAGGTTACCGAGGGTACTGGTAAATGGGTCTTGCAAACCGACCAGTTCCGTTCTTGGAAAGATGCCTCGAGTCCTTCGCGGCTTTTGTGCATGCACGGGAACCGTACGTGAGACCCGGAGCATTGCCAGCTAGGCACTTGACTAGCAGGTACTCGCCAGTGCCGTTGCTAACTCAAGCAATCGACCATCCATACAGTTGGGTCCGGCAAAACCATGCTCGTGTAAGCCAACCGAAGATTTGTGTGTTGCCGGTGTTCCGGGCTCCGGCACGCTGACGCTCGGCTGGCCCAGGTCCCTGATTGTCGACTGGCTCGAAAAAAAGGTCGAGGGTCGCGACGACGCCGCCTGCGTCTACTTTTACTTCCAGGGCGGAGGACAGCATCATGTGCCGCTCTCGCGTGTCTGGACCACGCTCCTAAGTCAGCTGCTCGCGCGGGAGTCGGGAGAGATAGCAAGCGATCTTAAAGCCAAGTTCAGCAGCCTGCTGCAGCGGTCGACCGAGCTCTCCTCGGCCGAGTTTGTCGCACTTTTCGAAGCCCAAGCCAGCCGCTTTAAGACCGTGTACATGGTTATCGATGCCCTGGACACATGCCAGGACGTCCCCGGAGAAAGAACGCAGCAGCGCATGCACAACGCCCTCAAGGGACTTCCCGAAAACGTCCGGCTCCTCTTCACCTCTAGGGACGAACGGATCTGCCAAAGTGTTGGGGCGTACCAGACGCTCCGAATTCAGCCGCAGAAGCAGGACGTGAGGACCTACGTAAGGAAGCGGATCGAAGACGACTACCGCCTTAGCTGCGCCCTGGGAGGCACAAGAGCAAAAAACGACGTCATCACCCAAGTTACGAATCTAGCTCTGGATAATGGCATGTAAGTCGGGTTTCGGATTCCGGGGACACGTTGCCATTGCTACCATCACTAACCCGGAGCTCCTGAAGGTTCCTGCTGGCGCTGTTGCACATGGACGATCTGTCCAAGCGCGGGACTCTGGGCAGCATCAAGGAGGCGATGCAGAAACTACCCGACGGCGCTCGCGCCGTGTTTGATGCATCTGCCGAAGTGATAGCGGAGAAGGCCGGACACGGCAGTTTCGAAGGTCGTCTATCCAAACACGTTCTCACCTGGGTGATACATGCCAAAGAAGAACTGAACTTGGAGCAAATCCGAGACAGCTTTGCCGTCCAGGAGAGCATGGGCAAGCCGTTCCGAGAACACAGGCCGGCGGAGGAGCTTCTGCTGTCTAGCTGCAACGGCCTGGTCGTGATGGACCCGGACAAAGGAACTCTGAATCTGGTCCACGAGTCGGTGCGGGCGTGTTTAGAGGAGCGCGGCATCACCCCAGCGAACGCCGATGTGCAAATGGCCAAGTCGTGCCTGCTGTATCTCCTGGCTGACGACGGCGGAAGGGAGGGCGAGCCCGCATTCTTTGCGTACGCCGCCAAATACTGGCCGGCCCATCTGGGCTGTAAGGGACAGCAGCCCGACGCGGAGACGGAGGATCTGGCGCTGAGATTTCTCAGCGACAGCGCGAAGCTCGCTGAAGCCTTCGGGGCCATGGCGGGCACCGAGAGTGGTTTGTTCGAGCACATGACGGGCCTGCACGCCGCCGCACACTTCGGCCTCTCCAGCTTGGCGGATCGACTCTTCAAGTCCCATCCTCACGTCGACGTCAACACCCGGTGCGCCGGTGGGCAGACGGCACTGCACTGGGCGGTCAGGTACGGACGCCGCGAGCTGCTGGAGCTGCTGCTTCGCAAATCGGCGGATCCGGGCATTAGCGACGACGTGGGCGACACGCCGCTGCACAAGGCGCTGGAGGGGCCGACTCCCGACGGCACGCCGCTCCACCTGGCCACGACGAGGTCTGCGGGCGACGGCCTAGGCGTGGTCGAGGCACTGGTGAAGGGAAAGGCGCCACTTTATGCAAAGAACCGGCGGGGGGTTTCGCCGCTGCTTTCGGCTATCCGCTACGGGCCCACAAACATGGCGCTGGTCATGATCCAAGGCCAGGATGACGTCAACGCCGTGGTCGACAGCAACCTGACGTCGCTGCAGCTCGTCTTCTACCACGGGTGGGACGTTGTCCACGCGCTCGGAGGAGGCGGCCCCGCGGCCGTTGGTGGCCCTGAGGGCTGGGCGCAGGTGAAGAGTGCGGTCGGGAACCACTGCCGATTGCTGACAGACGCGCTGCTCGCGCGGGGCGTGGACCTGAACCGCCCATGGCGGGAGAGCGGCTGGACTCCGCTCGCGTATGCCGCCATGCACGGCGAGATGACTAAGTTGCGTCAGTTGCTAGGGCGAGAGCCGGACCCCGCCAACGTCAACCAACGAGACGGGGAAGGGAAATCGCCACTGTGGTGGGCCGTCACGTACAATGCATCCAAGGCGGCCCGGCTACTCGTTGATCACGGCGCCGATGTCAATGAGACGTACAACGGCGGGACAACGCCACTGATCGAAGCTGTCAAACTCAACAACGAAAAATGCGTCTGGGTGCTTCTGAGCGCGGGGGCTCGACCCGGCACGCGCGACCGAGATGGCTGGTCCGCGCTGGTCCACGCCGTCGACAAGAAATACAACAAGCTCGCCTGGCTCCTGCTCACCTTCGAGGCCTCGGCCACAGGCCCCAGCCGTAACCGGAATATCGGCGGCAGCGAGCACATGTCAAAGGCCCTCGAGTTGGCCATAGACCGTGACGATCTACCGACTGCGTGGCTGCTCAGCGAACACGGAGCCTCGGCGGACGCTGTTGACAGCAAAGGCATGACGCCGCTGCACCGGGCCGCCAAAAGCGGGCGGCCCAAGACCGTACGCTTCCTTGTTGACCGCGGCGCCGCCGTCAACGTCAGGGACCAGACAGGGTCGACGCCGCTCCACCATGCCGTGCTCGCAGCGCGGGACGACGTGGTGACCTCTTTGGCGGCGGGCCTGCAGGGACCGGTACTCGACGTGCCTGACGCCAACGGCAACACGGCCCTCGTATTGGCCACGCTTAAAGGTCAGCTAAACAACGTGCGGGCGCTGCTGTCCCTCGGTGCTTCGTGCAAAGTCGCCAATCCGAAGGGCCTGACCGCGCTGCACCACGCTGCAAGAATGGGCTTCCATGAGGGCCTGCGCCTGCTCCTTGAGAATGGCGCCGACGCCAACGTGGTGGACAAGCAGCTGTTCACACCCCTCCATCACCTCGTCAACAACGGCAAAGCCAACCAACAGGCCTCGCTGAACACGCTGGCCAGGGCGGGGGCGAGCCTCGAGGCGCGGGACAGGCACGGCCGCACGCCTCTGATGCTCGCCGCACAGCTGTGCCGCAAAACAATGGTACAGTGGCTCCTGGATATGGGAGCCGACCGTCTGGCGCGCCTTGAGGATGGCTCGGTGGCGGCTAACCTTACGGCAGATCATGGGATCAAGCAAATGTTGAGACAGTGGCCGCCCAATTCGGATGGGGGGAGATACGTCACGCCGGTATACCGCTGATCGTATTTCTTTGTACCCATCGCGCTGCTGGCCGGCCATCGGCTTGGGGCTGCGAATCCGATATGGTGTGTTGGGAGCCGTCCGTCTGTGAACGGGGAGAGCTGTCCGCGGCCCGTTCATGGGATCCCAAGGAGCTCGGTGCGAGGCCAGGCAAATTGCAAAGCGAAGAAATCTCGGGATGTAAATATTGGAAAGGGGACTAGGCGCGCCTTTGGGATCGCTGTTTCGGATATGGAGTGTTGGGGGTTGGCTTGTCGTGTGGGAAGAGTGGTGGCACTGGGGTGACGTCGAGGTGGAATTGTCAAGTTGCCCAGTCCTACCTAAGGTAGGCAGGTAGGTACCTGTACCTAGGTATTTTCGGAAGGAGCTATCTTGGAGGGGCCAACTTCGGGCAGCCTCGTTATTTTTTTGACATCCAATATTGAGTTGGTCACAATCCACTAAACGGCAAGCACGGCCGATTGAAAGGTCCCGGCCCGACTGCATTCGCCACTTGGTGGAAGCTCCTCCCTCCACGACGGTGGTTTTCTTCCAAGGGTGACGCCAGGAGTTTGCTCGCCTTGTCCTCAGATTCCACCACCCACGCCCTTTGGGTCCCGCATAGAATGTTGACATGTGAAGACATTGATTGATTGACTTAGTGATCAAGTGCAGCCTCCACGCGTTGTGCCGCCAAGGTACATGTCGTCACGTGACACTGCACGTGGCTCCCCTCCGGTGATCCCGCTCACGTCCGCTAGATCGTTTCGCTCCAACATACAATATATAACCGAAGCCCCTGCTAACGATTAGGGTTATTAATACCTCCCATTATCCTTTTGCTGCTCGGTCCGAGAAAAGTAAAACGGCCCGGTCGACTGGCCGTTGATCTGGATGCCCCCGGTTGCAACGTTCTGGTCTCCGGGCCCGGACTTGACGTATTGCGACCCGCGCCCGAAGTTGTGCAGAACCACGGTGCCCGCGGGACGGGCGCCCCCACCTGCAGCGGGTCCGGGCCTCCCACCACAACCGCTAACCTTCTCGCCCTTCTGCCTGACTGCGGCCGCGAGCCGCTCCACCTGCTCGCGCGTGGCTGCCTTGACGGCGTGGTTTCCCGCCAGCACCTCGAGGTCGCGCATGATTCCCGCCATCAGCTCCTCCACCTTGCCGCCGTTTGGGATGGTCAGGAGCGCCTTGCGATAGCGCTCGGCGCGAGACGCGTTCGCCGAGGGGATCACAGCCTCGAATATCTTCTTGAGGGACGCAGCCTTGTCTCGACAGCTGGCGAGGACTTCGGTCAGGGCGTTGCGGGATGACGCCGTGGCGGAGGCGGGTGAGGGATAATCTTCAAGTAGCCCCTTTTGAGCCGTTTCCAGTGTGTCCTGGATGGCTGGCAAGCGGGCGGCCGCGTCGCGGAACGACCGTGGCAGGCCCTTGGAATCGGACGCGGCATTGTAAACAGCGCACGAGGCCTCGATTAGGGTGATGATCCCGGATATGAGACCAATAACTTCGGCGCCTGACATGGCAATAGGAGGGCGCTACTGCATGGGGACGCCTTTTCTTTTCTTCTTACTTCTTGTGCGCACAGCGTTGGCTTCTTACATGAAGGGCAGGGTTGGGCAGCGGGGAAAGCCCAACGGAAAGTAACCTGGCCTTGTTCTGCGGAGCCTGACCTCTTGATTAGGACCCACGGCGCCTCCGATGGCTGCTTACTGGACGCAGCCTGTCCTCGAGTTGCATAGCGATGCGTGCGCAGCTACGCTCGACTGGATCCAATAAATACCCAAATGCCATACCATTGGGAGCGAGCCCGGATATCAAGGTCACACTGCAGGCGCCCGCAGGAAACTATGAAAGAAGGGTGCGCCGTGAGGATAGGTACGGATACCTGGTGTCTTATATGATCGCAGCGAGTGTTTCCATGTACCTGGTTGTATTTAATAATTACCATTGGACACCGGACCCCGAAGCTTAAGTCATGCTGCACCCGTCCAAGACAAACGTGCAGAAAGGCCGCGCCGAGAGAACCATGCCTTGGGTTTTGATGTGCAGTATTGGGCTCCTTTTGCCCTTTTTCAGCTATTGGAGAAGGGTAGGGAGGGGGCCGACGAGCGCGGCCTTGCCTATGCTCTTCCTTCCGACTCCTGATTATATATATCTATTGTGCCCGCCTAATCCCGGCGTGGACATAGGCTGCCGACCCCGTTATCCAAAAGCAAGGAGTGCCCCTTGGCAACCTCTTAATTACCACACTACGAATGTTTTCCCTCCCCCATCAACGCCAGCAGTCGCCTCTCCACCGTTGACTAGGTATGGAAAACGCGGTAACCAAGTCGAGCGTCTGCTGGGAGCTTGACCTGGCCATACACGCCCTCGGCAGGTCGGCCGAGGCCTATTCTTGCATTGGGGATGTCGCTGTCGGGCTTCCCGATGCCTTCCCCGTGGTGGCCAAGCGCCTCCCCGACCTCCTCGAGGGCCTCAGGGAAATCGACAGAAGCCTCAAGGCCACCGCCGTCGGCCAGGAGAAGCCCGAGGCGAAGAAGAAGTACGGCGCCGTGCTCCAGCTCGCGGAAGCATGCCGGGTGCAGGCGGGCTATCTCCAGGTCCTCACTGAGGCCGTGACGCCCGGGCCCGCCGGCGAGGTGACCAAAGTACAGATAGCGCAGTACCGCGCGGCCGTGGAGAAAGCGGAGGGCGACACGGTTGAGGGCGTGCTGCGGAAGCTGCTCGAGGCGGCTGTTGATGTGGCTCCTGCCCTTCTCGGCGGCAGTGATGATGCGCGGGTCGAGAAGCTGCGCGAAGCGCTCGCCGAGGTTGCCCAGCTGCAGCCGTCGCTGGAGAAGCCAACCAAGGACCGCGGCGCCGTGACGCTCAACAATTACGACCAAGGGACGCAGTTCTACCATGGTGGCGAAGGCGATCAGAACCAAAACAGCGGCAGCGGCGTGATGATTACGGGGAGGGGAGCGACTAACAACTTCGGCCAGGGGTACGGGCTGGTCAGGACCTAACCCGGGTTTGGGGGCTATTATAGGACGTTCGTCACCCTGTCTTCAACGCCGTGTTTCTTGTAGGAAGTTGTGTTGGAAAGTAGAAAGCCGCATTGCCAACGATGAGCCCGTCCCTCCGCGTTCCATTCTGGGTGTTGCTATGTTTTCGTAATTTTTCACCCATCTCATCTGCAGCCCGCTCGGTCCTTAAATTATAGGTATCCGTCAGTCCAACGATGCGCAAAGTTTGCTGCTGCTGCCGGCCGTCGTCCAGTGGCTCGATGGGCGCAGGTCGGACTGTGGTAAGAATCTCATCAGAAGGAGACAGGTCCCAATGACTCCGGGATCGCTCCTCGGCTGCATGTGCTGCATCACCAAGACAAACAAAAAACAATCACGGCTCGCCAAGTGGCATACGCCGACATCTGGCAAGGCCAGCGTAGGGCATGCATACCTGATGCTTGGCGGTGAGTTGTCCTAGCGATCAATTTGATTGGCTGTGGGCGCCTCCCGCCCCTTGGCGAGGATGGAGAAGAGAACTTGAACTGTGGGCTTTTCTTACACGGAACGGCGTTCGGTCAACCCTGCACTAGCAAGCCCTGTTATGACGTGCATTGAGACGAGGCCGCATATCATTGGAGGCCGTAAATAGGTGCGCCACTTAGCCGATACCGGCTCGTCCCGAGGCGCGATGAATTTTGACTTATGCTACTAGGTATTTTCGCCCCGCGGGCGGTTCTTAATGATGAGGCTGATGAGTGAACGAAGCGAGGGAGAGATCAAGCCGTAGGTTGGGATGAAGTGTTGCCGCAGTGTTCGTGCGCAGCCCCCATTTCCTGCCATGTCATGGCAATATCGGCGTCCAAGCATATACCACCTCTGGAGACAACACACTCACCGGGCCCCGGTTCCATCGAGCTGCTCCTAGTCTTCCCAGACGGGGAGGTCCAGGTCCACGACGATGGGCTTGTTGAGCCTTTTACCGCCCACGTGAGGATAGCTGTTCGCCATGATGGCGCAGTTGACGATGCAAGTTTCCCGCCGACCCATCCTGCCAAGAAGCGCCTCCGTGTCGCACCTGGCGGACTGTTCCGGGTCGCCGCCCACACCCAAAATGCCAATCCCTGGAGTGGCGCCCTGGCACATGCTGTGCGTGTCGCCAAGCACCCGGTTGGTCCCGCTTCCAGCCTCTGTAGGCCTATCAACCAGCGTCCACTCCCTATCGTCGTCGTCGCGTTCGCCGCCGCAAAGCCCCGACGACGGCCCAACCCCGCCATCGTTGTCGAGTGGCTTTCGCCCGGTCCGCTCGTCGCCAGTCAAGTCCACGAGCGAGATTCTAGCCCCTCCGCCGCCTCCTCTGCCGGCGCCGGGGCTGGCAGCAGGAGCTGGGTCTTCCCACAGTCGGTGAGCACCATGGACCTCCATGAACCTGCCGTTGGCGGACCCTGGCCCTCCCTCGATGTCCCAACGCACAACTTCAGCGCCCCTGCCCTCGTGCACGTGGCCGCACACGACGAGGCGCGGGCGCACGCGCCACAGCCTGCAGCGCAAGGCCTCGCAGCCCGCCGAGCGCCGGCGGTCCGCCGCCTCATCACGGTGGCCGCGTGGCGGACCGTGAGTCACCACCACGTCGGCGGACAGTGGGATCTTAGCCCAGATCTCTTCTGCACTAGGCCCGGGCAGATCTGGTTCGGTAGGTCGATTGCTGTGCCGCCCGCCCCCGGGTTGTGCCGCGGTGGCTGCGGCAACATCACCTGTGGAGTCGGGATTACTGTCTGGGACGGGCTGCTGCTGCTCGGCCGGCACAGATTCAAGAGCGGGCGGGACCGGCCGTTGCTCGCAACGCTGCTGAGAAGCAGACTTTGAACTGGAGCCACGGCGTTTGCTGCGCGATCGAGACCCGGGCCTGGCCGTGTACTTCTGAGCCTCATCTGGGCCCGCAGGATATATCGGCTGAGGCACTGAGCGTGGATAGCTGAAGGCCCAGAGCCCATCCCGAGGACTGTACGGAGACCCGAACACGGTGAACTCTGTGTGCGGCCCCGAGGGACTGCCAAGCCGGATTTTGACGGCGCTGTGCGCGAGGTAGATTATGGAGGGGCTCGACTCCAGCAGGTCAAGGCACTCGGAGGGCGACTCGGGTCGCTGGTTGTGAAAGTAGATTCCATACTCCTTGTAGAAATCTGCGTCAAGCGTGATATCGTGATTCCCTGGGGAGCAACGAGCAGCCAGGTCAGTACACAGGCAGGCAACTGTTCCCCCGCTCACGACCAGAAGCAGGGATGGGGTGTGTGTTGTCTGTACCCGCGACCACAATCTTGGCCTCAAAATCAGCCTTCTCAAGCCATTGGACGGCTTTGATCAGCTATGTGCAGACCCGTCAGCGCTCGTCGGGTACTTGAGCAGCCAGGGGACGAGGGTCCCCAGTCCACTGAGCCAGGATCGCGAGACGGCGTGTTTGGTACGGGACGTACCTCGGAAGAGGTGCCCTGGTTTGTCAAATCACCAGCGTGAATCAGAACGTCGCCCTTGGGCAGCTTGACGGCGTGGTTGTGTGTGTCGGAAACGCAGACGAATCTGGTCCGTCGCAGCGTCGGCAACCTCGCCGTCTCCTTTGCTCGGTCTCCGTACCGCTTGATATCGGAACCATCCATGGCTGCGAAAAAAGGCAAGAGAAATTCAAAGGTGAATGTCAAATACTGCTACGCATAGGAAAGCAATGCGGTTCATGAATCTCTGGTGATCAATCTCGGTTCTAGTTACCAAATGCCTAGGGGCGGCTGGAAAGGCCATAGACAGGAAGGTGGTTGAGGTTGGGAAGTTTTGTGCTGGAGGGATTTAATCCCTGTGCGCATCTGTGATGGAATGCCAGATTGGTCGGTGGTGTTTGTTTTGGCTGTCAATTCAGGCAGCAGGCGCAACCAACCGACAGCACCCCGCACGGGCCAATGATGATCAACATTTACAGCACCGCAATCGTGTCGCCAGACAAAGAAAGACACGCAACGTCTCACCCCGGGCCCTCCCGGCGGTGAATCAAAAAGCAAGGGATTCCATGCTGCTTATCTTGCCTGTGAGGGAGGTAAAGATGTCTCGGATATAGGTCTCGCAGCAGGCATTGTCAGCCGAAATCGTGACACGGACTGTGCACCTCGTTGATTGCGCCTCCAAAATGAGGCCTGAAGAGAAGCAGCAAGCAAATCGTCGATCGGATTCTAAGCAAGGCACGGGCCCAGACAGCATGTGGACCTTTCAATGCGTTGTTCCTGAGGCCGCCACGGGTCGACGAATTGAGCAAGCCCCAATTCTGGCTTGCGGCATCCCACATGGCGAGGCTTCGTGCAGCAGGAACCACTGGCTTGGAAGTCCCCTGTCGGGCCTCTCCGCCTCCTTGTTTTTCGTCGGCTGGTCCGTTGAAGCCCCCTTTTTTTCCGGGAGCTGGCAGGCGTGACCGTTTGGCCAGTCGGCGCGCGTGCCCCGCTTCACCCCCCTTTTCTACTCGCTTCTCAATGGCGCACATCTCGGCTGCACTGATGAGCGGACAGCTTGGACATTGAGGTATCTTCAACCACCAGCAAAAGCACAACATGACACGGCAAAACTTCGTCACGCTCCCAACAGCAGCAGCCAGCCACCTGCACAGCGCCCACCGCCTTCTGCACCCGAGGCGGAGGCTGGCTGCCAGGTGTGCCTCAGTCAATGGTGGTCGAATGCCGGGCTGTCCCTGACCTTGTTTGTTGACGTGGGCTCGCTCGAGCTTGTTCCTCGCCTCACCTTTAGTGCGTGCACGGCGCACGGTGGGGCGGATGGATTGCAGGCCGCCCACAGCGCAGGTGCCCCTTCATGCGTCGGCCTCTCTCCGCCGGCATTGCTCGCAATAGCGGCCAACTCCACCGCCAATCTTCCGAAGAAAAACCAATTGAAGACGGTGACCGGGCCATTGTTCTCTGGACGTGCCACGGGAACACGCCCGCGTCCCAGGCTGCCCGCGTCCGCGGTGGCGAAGGGCATAGGGCGGGGAGCCAAATGTTGTGACGTCGACTGTGCACTGTTTGATTTCTGTTGTGACGATGCAGGTCTGGTGCACAGCCCAGACGCGATTGGACTGGCCGGGAAGCAAAATTGTGGGTAAGAGAATAAAAGCAAGATCCGTCAGCGACCGAGCGAGTGGCTCGCAACGTTCGCTTCATCTTGGACCCCTGCAGCTCCCCAACCCCCGTGCCTCCAGTGCCTCCTCAGGGAGCAGGCTAGCGCCGCAGCCAATTTGGCTCGGTCGGAATTGGTGGGTCCACCCCGTCCTTTGCGACAACCCTCCAGCACCAGGCTTGTTCCGCGATCCATCGGCCCCGTAACTGCTGGCTGGCTGGAGAGAAAAATCGCCCAAGAGGTGCTAACAGCAAACGGTCCAGCCACGCCAGCCTTCTCCCTTATCGATGGGGTCTTCGATCGCGACGGCACAGCGCGACACGAACCACACGACGACGACACCAGCCGGCACCGCCGCCGCAGCCCAGCGTGCCATCCCGTCACCAGGACGGCCAACGAGCGAGCTGATGACTGCCTGCCCCTGACCACCGTCTCTTGTTGACCTTGACTGTCGCTCACCGAAGCTTTGCCTCGATTTGCTACTCAAACCCGCACGCCGTCGTCAACACCACTCACTCATACCAAGTCGCGCCTCCCGGGAAATTGGTGCTACCGACATCTGGCAACCGTAGCCTACGTGCTGGCCGGATTCTGTGCCGTGGCAGGAAGCACGCTCGCATCGACCGCTTGCCTGCTGCGATAGCCCGAATCTAATTTCCCGGGTTTCTTCCTTCGGCAGCAGCCAACACACCTGACGCCGGCCACACCAAATCCTCCAACGTCCGAGAGCCGCGATTGGGCCAGCAGAGGCCTCAGGAAACAAGCAGCAGCAGGATCGAAGCAACAGCAGCAGGAGCTAGCGACGTGACACTGGCGACTGGCCTCGCAGTCTCCTGACCCGTGCACACGAGCCGGCTGAGTTCGAACTCGGCTAGGCCAAGCACCATCGACGTGTAGTCGTCTCATCTGCGGCGCTCCTTCGCGAGGGCACCATGACGGCCATGTCGGCCGCCCCGACTGCGGCTTCCGGATTCACTCCACCGAGCAGCTCCCACGGCAGCGGCAGCAGCAACGCGAACGGAAATGGCTACGCGTGGAACGGCAGCTTCTCCACGGCCGAAAATGACGAGGTGAGTGGAGACGGCCGCGAGGCACGACACGTCCCGTCGAGCTGCCGCGTTCGCATCCGCCCGTCCTACATCCCAGCATCCCTTCTAGAACCTCCATGCCGCTGTGGCTCCTTGCCTACCACCACTCCTGCCATCATTCCGCTGCTTCGGAACCGGTTGCTGTGTGCGGCTGCCGCAGAGCGGGCTTCGTGGAATTGACCGATGGCATTTGATGAATGAGACACTGACGCGCGTTCCATTGTTCCCTTGCTCCCTTGCGCCTTCTCCTTCCTCTAGAACTCGATGCATTACAAAAAGACAGCCAACCGCTATGATGCGACAAACGGGCATCAAAGGTCACCGCTGATCTCGCAGAACGGATACTCGCCGTCGGATTCCCCCGTCGCCCCCACGCCGAAGGATAGCGATTCCAACCTCACGGGCATGGCCGCAGCTTCCTACGTCTCGCCCCCGTACGGTTCAAGTGCCGTCAAATCCCCTTCAACAAGAGACAACGCCACCGTCTCCTCGGACAGCCTGCCAGACACGTACAGAAACAGCAGAGGCACCAAGCGTCTGACGGGAGAGGTCAGTCCCACTGGGAGCTTCGGCCCCTTGCCCGACGACTCGAAATGGATCCATAGGGACAAGCTGGCTCGAATAGAAAGCGAGGAGCTGCAGGCCGCCGGCATCTTTCTCCCGGCACCGCGCTCACACAGCCGGCCACGACACGCCACCCAAGAACGACCGATCGCCACTAGGAAGACGTCGGACGCCGACCTGCACGGCTCTTTGAGGCCGCGCAAGAACTCGTCGGCGGTCGCCGGCTCGACAGTGGGGGCGAGCTCCGGGGATCCCAGGCCCCAAGGAGGCGCGGCCAACTGGGACTTGAGGTTGCCGGAAGAGATTGCCGAGGCCGAGGAGGCGAATTATTGGACGTCTGTGAACGGCATGAAGGGCTCGTCGCGGATCCCCGTGGCCAAAGTGAGCCCGGTGCCCATACCATCCGATGTTCTGGAACGCGATGTTCCCGCGAGGCGAAGGCGGGACAGCAGCCCCAACGACGAGGGCGCGGACATCAAGATGCCAAGGACACGAGCAAGGAGCAGTAGCGCCAGCACCAAGCTCGAGGCGGCAGCCAACTCCGCCGTCGGCAGCACTCCCCAGCCGAAGCGCGCGGCAACCGACTCGTCGCCCAAAAAAGCCACCAACGGCTCGCCGCCAAGGAAAGCGGCCAGCGTCAGGAAAGGGTCCGGCAAGTCTGGAGCCGGGCGGCAAAAGACGCGCGGCGCACCCAGCAAGGACTCGACGAGCAGCGCGTCCGGCACCACGCGGCCGTCTACGAGATCGGGCGAGCGTGAGCTCTCGACAGCGTCTCCCGTCAACAACACGCGCGCGCCCGAGGGCGACCCGCCGTGGATGGTTTCGGCTTACAAGCCGGACCCTAGGCTCCCTCCGGATCAGCAGCTCCTACCCACCGTTGCCAAGAGGCTGCAGCAAGAAAAGTGGGAGCGCGAGGGCAAGTTTGGAAACATTTACGACAGGGAGTTTAGGCCGCTCACAGACGAGGGATTCCTATCGCCGCCCGAGTCCAAGGACAAGGCCAACCCCCAGCAGACCGAGACGCCGGAGGAGAAGGCGGAAGACTGGCCTCTCAAACCCGAGCCCAAGAGCCCCTCGGCCCCCTCGCTCCGCCAGCAGCGGACGGGATCCTATTCCACCATCCCCAAGGTTCAGGACCCTCCCCAGAGCCCAGTTCCGCCATCCAGGGGCAACGGGGCGCCCGGACAGCCGTCTCCTCTGATACGCGTCCCGGACGCTCCGGACGACGATGCGAGGAGGGAGAAGAAGGGCTGCATGTGCTGCATCGTCATGTGATGGCGCTGCTGCTAATGCCAAAGGTGTCTCTGTTCCGAACTGGCCCAGTACGCCGCCGCCCGAACTTGAGGCAGCCCTGCATGCCGCCAAGACATCGGATTTCCGTACATAGATTGTTCTCTTACACTACTCTTGACGACCCTCACGGGCTACGAGGGCCGCCGAAGACCCTGGCACGATACCCACAATTCGCCTGCAAACCGACGCTCATCTCAGCTTGGCGTGGCCAAGTCGCCGCCACCGGATTCGTCGGTCCGGCCATCAAGCGCTCATCCATCCATGGCCCATCACTCACCCCAAGTGAACTCACATCCTCTTTCTCAAGCTCACCCTCGCCAGGGTTCTTCTCGGCTCCTACGACTTACGATTGTTGTCCTTTTTTTTTTTACACCTCATTGCCAACCCTTCGTTTCGCAGATCTCAACGCCGGTGTAATTATCATCCGTCACATACCTATCCCTCACACCACCACCACAAAGCCATGGACGGCACTCTTTTCTTTGACTCTTGCTTCTCTTGCTTTCTACCCCGCTTTGTCTTTTCGATTGCCATTTTCCAACCCCCGTCCAAGCGTGCTTTCCCCTGGTTCCATATCTGGAGTTCTACTTTGCTTCACTGGCTGCCCCCTCCGGGGAGGTGATGCTTCTCTTCGGGAGTTCAAATGGAGTTTAGTCGGTCGAAATTCGGAAGCCCTGCGAAGCTCTTCTGATCTCTCTAGTCGAGTCTCGGGCCACTCTCAATAACCCATGGGCTCTCACCGAAGCCCGTCCTGTTCATGTTTTTTTTCTTTGTCCAATTACATACCACCATTATTTTACCCATCTATCCTCAACCTCGTGCATATCTTTATCTCTAGCCCTCTCTTCGCTTCGATATTTGCATGGCCAGCCTTGACTGGAAGGACTTCTTTTTCTTGCCATTACATGGAAGCAGATATCCGTTCAATTTCCCGTCAGACCCTGTCTCGCGTCCTGCTCGTAAAAGCCCACCTTGTCTTGCTTACCGTTTTGCTGGCTTCTCCATGGCCAACTGGGCCGAATGCATATTATTACCTCTATTTTGGAGGTGGGCTCGTCATCGCCAAACATGGCGACGGGACGATCTCCCGAGACACCATTCTTGGCTGTCTCGGGTCGGCAGTCGGGCTAGGGCAGTCGTGAGCAACCAGTTCACTCCCTTCTTGCCTTCTGTTCTTGGCTTTCCCTTTCCACTTGCTTCCTGTCCCGAGGTCTGGGAGACATGCCATGATGGAACGGGCTTTTATACCCACAACTACACGCTGAGGATCGAAATTGATCTTCGCCGTCATAGGAAACAGCTACGCTTTTATTGTCTCGAAGTTGCCAAGCTTGACGTGAAGCCGCGCCTCGAGCCCACGTGATGTCCTCTGCTTCGCGTCAGAAATGCAATTTTTGCCACATGGTGACCATTTGACGCTGCTGTTCCTTCGTGTTAATTTTGGTGTTTGCCATGAGTGCTGTCTCCTTCGCCCTCCGCCTAGGGGGTTACACAGAAGGAACAGTGGGACAGTGGAGGTTGGACAGTTGGGGAAGACGGCCGTGCCGATACGCTGAAGAGACAGGCCTCCTGGTTGTCGCACTGTATACAATCAGCAGCACCTCGGCCGGGAGGACGCTGCATCGGGCCTTGATGCCGAACAGCGTCAACTCGAACGGATGCGGGCGGTTTCGGGGTCTGAAAACGAACCAGATCCGAGATCGCGTACTGGTCTGTGAAGCACTCTTGCCGATCGAGCAGGAAATCGCGTCGAAATCATCGGACTGGTCAAGATTTCCTGGAAAACCTGTTTCGGCCATGGGCTGCTGGGTCATGCTAGGTCTTCTCGCATCCAAAAAAGACCCTTGAATCCCCTTGCTGCGCTATCTAAATACCCACCTCTGTGTATACGTCTTCCTCCATTCTCACCGGTATACCATGGAACTACATCGAGATGGGACACTGATCATAGGCGAGGGTATGCCAATGGCGCAGCCGCCGTCGTCAGGGCCCCGCCGTGTCTGCGCAGCCACTTGCCGAGTCTGCATGCTTCCACTTCCCTGTCTTGGCGCACCAGCTGGAAATGCCATATCGACTTGCTCCTCGCCCTGCGCCAGGAGCACTTCATCCGCGGGCGCATTCATGACGGTTTGGGAACCCACCTGCCTGTCCGCCTGCCTCCTCCTCGGCTGCGACAAGGGCAATGTCGATGGCTACCTAAGTGCCGCGCCTGCCAGACGAGTAGGCATAGCTATCATACGCCGCCGAGAGCACCGACACGCTATCATGAGCAGCCACAGGAGTAGTAGGCGACGATCCTTAGTCGAGTGGGCTGCCCCCGGACTACGATGCAGGCTCTTTTACGGTCGTCGGCCCGGTCGACGCCGGGAGCGTCTTCATGGGCGGGTTTGTACCCGGGCACCCTAAGCGGCGAGACTCGAGATCTCCCCGAGGGATATGGCAGTTCAGGGTGCCGTTTCGGCCAGCTTCTCCCGAGAACTACGGCCCTTACCACGTGGCCACTAGAAGCTAGCCAGCCGGTGGCTCTCGTGAGCGGGAGAATGGCGCCCCTTCATCACTAATGGCTCATCGAGTTCCAAGCTAGGGCTTGCCATGCAAACAATAATCTACAAGCGTTAATGATAGGTGTCTTTGGTTGTATCAGCATTGGGACACCCGGAATGGTTGAGCGTGTGGGTCCAGTTGGCTTCCATAGGATGTGGTTTCATGGAGGCGGGGGTAGGTCAGATAGGCAGGTGGCTCATATATGTCTGCTGGAGAAGCTGGTTCGGTGAAGCAAAGCTCAGGGCGATTCCATCAAGTTCCCCAAGCGGCTTTGGCACCACCTCACTCCGGTGGAGGCAGTCAGTCTTGGTCCGATTCTCGCAGGCTTCCCGGCCAGGTTTTCGGTTGCAGGACCGCATCTTCTGAAGCCTCGAGAAGGATTCATGGCATGGTGTCGGGGTTGGAAGTGCAACGTGAAAGGGCCGACGGGGATCAAGTCGCCGCCCTTGAGTGCCGATGGCGGCGGCTAGGGTCTGGTACTGATAGCCCAACTTATCGCATGCCAACACCCGCTCGTTGTGACGACTACGAAAGTCCACCATCCTCCACGGCGCCGCCCCACCCCCCGGGTAGCGACCGCGTTGCGACGAAGCCGGGACCGAGTCCGGATGCCTCCCGGTCACGTAGGTCAATGCAGTGCTTCCCGTGGCGCTGGTTGCCAGGCTCCAGCTCCTTCAGTAGTCGATCGGCAAGGGCCCCGTCGCGAACACGCGCCCTCGCTAGTGTAAGGGAAGCCCGTGGGCCGCTAATTGTCTGCGGCGGCGCCTCAATGATCCGTCTCCGCTAAGGATGACTAGGCGGCTGGGTGACAAGGCGCAAGGGTGAGTGACGACCAGGCGTGTCGGCCGGAGCGGGCCTGTTCATAGCAATGACACGATTTAAGAGCATTGCGAGCTACTGTGCGTCAATGTAGTTTGGAGTAGATTCCAGCGTGCCTACCATCTGATGAGTGCTATACATGCGGCAGGTATCAAAATGGGTAGTAGGTCCTGGCAAGCCGTCCGCTGATCCCATCCCCAGCCGATCCGATTATGAGCATCCACAGATACTGGTTCCCTGCTCCCCTGGATCAGCGAAAGCCCGGTCAAGCACGCTCGACTTGCGGCGAGGACGATATTTACATATTCAAGTGTTACAAGCAACGTTCAGCCAGGGAGAAAATATCCGCCGGCGTACTATATCGACATGGTTTATTGCCGCCAACAAATCCGCTACCCTAAGCTTATAAATCGTGCATCGGTGAGCAGACTGGATGGGGCGTGCAAACAGCGAAATAACCCATGGCTGCTTAAGCTTTATCGACCACGTCAGGGACCGACTTCTGAACTGCAGCAGGACGTAAAGCATCTGCGGCGCGAACGTAACAATATATCTCGTAAACACAACGTCAGATATCAGCCCCGGGGTATATCGGTAGGTACTGAGGTGGTGTAAAAAGTAAAACACAGCAATCATTGGATACAATAGCATTTGTATCACTCATCTGATTAAGCGAACCCATAAAGGCACCGGAAGTACCTTGCCGACCTGCACATGGGGCAAGGAACTTTAAATACGTGAGTACTACCTCGAGCACAGACGACCCGCTAGGTGCTACGGTACATGTATAGCGGGCGGCTCCTATAACGCCGGGTACTACCGGCCGCAAATGGTCACGCCATCCAACCAGCCCCTCGTTGTCCTCGTATGTCTAGACCTTCAAGAAAGGCGCGCACGGATCTTGGAGCTCCATGGGATAGCTTCCGTGCAGCCTTACTTTCGGGAGGTGCGATTGCCTGTTCCCTGGGATCTACCATCAAGGTTCTCCCGACGGGTGCAGCTGCAGGACGAACGACGGGTCAGGCCAGTGTCAAAAAGTGGGCATGGCCGACAAGCTTCGGTGCCACTTGCCATATGCTAGCCGATCAGGAGAGGGCGTGCGGCGTGAGGAGCGCCGTGACGTGGCATGCTGCTAGCGGCAGACAGGCCTCGAGACCCTCAACCCTGAAGAGGAGTTTAAGCAGCCCAGGCCTCGTGTACGCAACAGAGGGTGACGGCACGCCCAGCCCAGTCCCGGAGGAAAGGAAAAAGAAAATAGAGATCGGGGCGCAGCCTCGCATGCCCGATGCCGGTGGAGATAGTGCGTGGCCTTTTCGAACGGTGGCGAGGGACGAGCGAGGGGCAGCGCGGTATTCTGGTGTGTTGCTGTTTCAGCTGCGCGTCTCGGTCGAGCCGACGGGCTGCCAGGGGGCGGCGGGCGGACGGAGCTCTCTGTCGTTTGGTAGTGACGGATCGTGTACGGGGGCGGGCAGGGAGAAGCTTTCCGACACCCGATGCCCCTCGGTCTCTGGAAATACGTGATCCGTGCCAAGACCACTCGACGGGGCCGATGTGGCCGGTTCCCGAGGCCGAGGCGGGGCCCCGCTGCCAAAACGGCTAGGACGGAAGGGGAGAGAGAGATAACGGTAACCACCATGGAGGCCGTTGGGATGCCCCGGCCTCGGCCCTGGCTGATGGCTCGAAGCGCGCTAGAACATGCCTTCTGGGCCCGAGTTTCCATGTAAATACGTCCACGCTGACGCGAGCGCCAGACCGACCCCACCCAGCCAGCCGGCCATCGTGCCACCCGTGTCGTGGTCAGCCCCAAGTCCGGGGTCGGATCCGAGAGTCCGATTCAAGGTCACGGGTGTCGGATACATGATGGCGGGGGAGCACGGGACGTCGTAAGCCGGGGGATGTTCGGGGACCGTGGTCAGAAGCTTAAAAAGAGGGGGAGAGAAAGCTTGCCTTAGTAGGGGTTCTTGTCCGCCGGCAAAAGCCGCGTTTATTTTTGGCATGCAGGCCGCCTTTCAACAAGGGCAAAAAGAAGCTTGTCGGTAGACCGGTGAGTCCGGAGGACCGAGGGGGATGGTGGGTAGATGGGAACTGCGGAAAGGTTTTTTTTTTATCGACTTTTAGGTTTGGTTGCTATCACAACTCTGGGTCTGGGTGCATGGGATAGATGAACGAGAGGGGGTAGTTTAACGCTTCAGGCCAACAAGGCTCCTGGAAGGTAGAGGAACAACCGGTAGGCCTACACGCCACGGCCAGCAGGAGACCCGACCGCCAGATCGGAGATATATTAGGCCCCTAAATTTAGCTGGTGCCTCGCGGCGGTGAAATAACCGATTCGTTCTGATAAGGAGCTCTACTGGATACATAGGGAATGACCCGCCCGCGACCCGCGATTGACAAATCTGCTCAGTACCGAGCTTACACAGGAGAAGGTTTTCTGCGGGCTGATCCTCCCGTCCTGGTGATATTGGGGACACACGGTTCGTTCGTCGGATGATACGTAGCTGGGGCGTGATGGGACGGCATGTGCTGCTTGGCCGGGAAGCGTTTGGGTCGGGACAAGAGGGTCGCGCCGGAAGGGAGGCAGGCATGTAGCCCGCACGATATTAGTGTTTGCCTTGCCGGGGTATCCGGGGGAGAACGAAGCACGCAATTTCGGCGGCGGAGGTGGCTCGTGGAATTAAAAAAAGGATGGGGAGATTTTAAACCTTTGCCCAGGGTTCTCAGGGGCATACCTACCCGTATCGAACCTGGGGGCGTGTTATGCGGTACTGTACAATAAGCTCAGCCTCCACCCTCGCGTCCGTGGCATCAGGCTGAGATTGCGAAGGAACAGGTAACATTCGGGAATAGCTTAANAAAGAAAAAAAGAAAAGAAAAAAGAAAAAAAAAAAAAAAAAAAAAAAAAAAAAAAAAAAAAAAAAAAAAAAAAAAAAAAAGACGGTCGTGGTGGCTCCAGAGAAAGGAGTTTGAACCGCGTGTCGAAGGCGGCTTAGTCAGTAACTGCCGTCGAATGGCCTCATCGCTAACCGCTTTTAGACCAGAGGGAAAAGACAGACGGCAAAAAGTAAAGTCGAGCCACTTCTAGAATCGCTCATGACCACATAGGTCGTGTTCTGACACAGGGATCGACGGTCCAGAACTTTTCGTTGTGCAGCCTTCCGCGGCGGCCTAGGCCGGCCTTTTTTTTTTTCAGAGCGCACCGGCGCCAAGTGCTACGGACCGCTTGGCACAGGTGCGACGCACCAAAAGCGGGGACTGAGGATTGGGCTTGCGAGATATGTCTGCTGTAGGGCGACATAAGCTCGTCGGACTTACTGCTGCGGTCATCTATAGTCTCCGTGTGCCTGAAAGGACACATGGGACTGGTGAGTAATTTTTGGGTCGGGCGGGCGGCGGCCAAAAGTGCCGGGCGCCGAGACATGGTGGAAGGATCAACAATGGGCACCGAGGCCGGTCCGCTACCGCGGCCTGGCGGTTCGCCACACCGACAACACACCAATGGAACCTGCCCCTTGGCCACCACCGCCGCCTTTTCTCTTGCCGCTCCACGTCCCAGGCAGCCCTGGAGACCCACCACCAGCGGTAGTCTCTCGGTCGAGGGTTAGTCAAGCCGACTAGGTAGCCAGCGGGAGGCCCCGCGCGAGAGACGCCTGATTTATTGTAGAAACCTTGGTCCCAGTCTCAGACCGCGGCTGTCACTGTCGGGCCAGCAGGAGCAGCAACGCTCAGTTCGGGTAGTACCTAGGTTGGCTTGGTACCCAATGTCGGGATCGGGCTGGTTTGTTTTCTGTGCCAATGTCGGGCCGGACATGGCCGCGGGATGCTCCCATGAGTCGCAGGTTCTTCTACAACGAATGCGACGACGATAAAAACACGACAAGAGGCATGGATTGGGGGTGTTTGTGCAGGAAATGAGAGTGTGGGACTGAGGGAAGCGGGCGGCCGAGGTAGGACTGGGCCTTGGCGATCCAGACTGGTCTGGACATTCGCGGGTGTTTTCATCGGGCGTCTCGGTTTGCTCTCTCTCCGCCGTCGCGCTGCCGACGGATCCCCAACCAAGCCCTAAGGATCCAGCGAGCGCCCCACAAATCAAAGTTGCTCTGCATATGCGGCAGTCGTAACCTCCTGGGACGCTCCTGCCTGTTACCGTTTGTCTTGGAGCCCGTCCAGCCCTGAGCAAAACATTGATGTTTGTTGTTCTTTTATGCCCTAGGTTGTTACCTGCGTCCGGATGGGCCGTGCAATCTTTTGGCCCCTGTCCTAAATGCCTCACTCTTTCTCCTGCGCTCTCGATGATGACTGCGCAGGCTTCGGTTGGGGCGCCTGCCGCGCACATATTGCGAAAAACATACGAGTCCGGCAGTTCGGGGAGTCATGCCAGGGCATGAGCATCCGGTACCGAGCGTCGGCGCGCGGGGGAAATGGATGCAGAGGGTTGTGCATACATATCGTATCCTGCTGCTTGGCTGCCTGAAACCCCGGCTCTCGAGCTTGAGAGGCTAGCCGCAGCGGCACTGCACTCTTTTTCCGTCGATGAACACCCAAGAACGAGATGGCGAGGGAAAATGCACGCATGGTCGAAGCAGCATGGGGGTAATTGTAGACTTTGAGGATTCGCTGTACGCCACTTAGTCGTGGTCATCACGGCAGACTTGACGGCTTTGGCGCCTGTCACCGTGGCGTGCGTCTTGTCCCAACAAAGAAGAAAGGCTGGCACGGGCGGCATTGCCAAATGCGCGCTAGTACCTACAGTATGGAGATTGGACGGACTTTTCTTTTGTTGCCCCTCTTTCGTCATCGAGCAGAAGAGACTCGGGCTCGGGATCGGGATTTTGTACGTGCGATCAGTGTTTTTTTTTTTTCTCCCGCTGGTCCTCGACCGCGTTGAGCGCCCGAGTCCAAAAGCGAGCTGGTCCGGCGCGCCCTGGCTAACAGCCGACGCTTGGCAAATTAGTGCAAAATGGCTCGTTGCGGCCCACCTTGTGCGTTCCAGATGCGCGCAATGCCTTCATCGGCCTGCAGAGAGGAAGTCTCGCGGAACACCAGGCACGTAGGATCTTGGCAGGAGTCCTGTTCTGCGGTATTACGTAGGAGGTTTGGATGGGCACCAGGTTGCCCTAGGACTAGGTACTGTATGTCCAGGCAAAACGGTATGCCGTCGAAACTCCACACTCCGTTTTGCCGCGTGTGATACGATGTGATGAAAGGGCATGCTTGTGACGGCAGTCGGGGCGAATGCCTCTCTGGTCCCTTTGCGGACGCGGACAGCGTCCGGCGCGCTAAGGAGTCCTTCGATCTCGATGGATGCACAGGCCCCGGGGCATTAAAAATACGGCTCGTGGTTTGTGCTTCGATCGATCGAGATGACAAAAGCGTGGATGAATCGGATGGTGCAAAGTGAAAGCGCTGGGAGCAAAGACTCCGGGATTTCTGGATTTTAGCGAGCTGCGAGAAGGGCACATCGCGATCTCGCGCAGCTGTGATGACTCAATAGTGCTGCCCATCACGAGCCGCGTAGCGCGTGTGCTGAGTTTCAATCACAGCGAGCACATCATCACCCGCAAGGCCAAGACTCGCTTTGATGCATCCATCGGCTGGCCAGGTGGTCATCGAAACGGATCGTCCGGCATGTGGCCCCTTTCGGTTCCACGGGCGTCTCGCTGCTGGCCTGAGCGAATTATCCTCCAAGAGACCACAAAAAGGCGCGCGGCATCCCAAGCCACCATCAGCTAGTCTCGGCCCTTTTGGCAAAGAGACAGGCGTTGGAGATCGCAAGGGGCTGTCACCGTAAATGGGCGCGGGTTCCTGGGGGCATTTGTCCGCACTTGATTTTTGCCCAGTCAATAGCCCTAATCGGATCATAATATCCTCCGCAACAGCGACCGTCACATCAGTGGCGATCAAGACCATACTAGCGACACGGGAAGGGAGTCTTAGGTGGTGCCTCGGCGGTATCATCATGGACAGATGGTCTGGATCTCAGTGGGTGTGTGGGATCGAGATTTTGCGTCGGCGCGAAGGAACAATGAAGAAACGACCAGTAAAAGAAAGAAGAAGAAAAAAATGCAGCAATCCGAGCTTACGCAGTAGCTTGCGTCTACGTGGATTGCCCTTGTCAAAACGGAGCCCGACCTTTTAGGCAGCGAGACACCAAAACCATCTGCCGCCGCGGCCGGCCGAGTGTGGGCAAGGGCCAGCGTGGACTCTTGCAACGCGCACGCCCCTCCCCATGTCCGCCCCGCCCATGTCCGCCGCCCACACAGAGCACCCCTGGCCCCTCGATGAACACCCTCCCCACTCTGGCTGTGCGAGGCCTGTGATGGAGGGCGTGTGAATGTGTTTGTGTGTGTGTGCGTGGGTGGAACGCATTCCAGATGGCCTCCGCCTCCTTTCAAACCCCAAGCTGCCAATCCCCGTAATGCCCATCCATCCCAACGGGCCCTCCATGTCGAAACAACCTTCATCATAAGAGAGATGCCCTCTTTTTAGCATTTATTTCCTTTCCTTTCCTTTCCTTCTCTCCCACCTCCTTCCTGCCTCCGTTCGAGAACTTTTTTTTTTTACAAGAATAATCCGTCCGACCTACCCTTTGGCTCCCTTGTCCGGCTTCTCCAACACACCACCTCCCTCACACCTGCTCTAAACGGTCCACATTCCCCTCGATCTAGACCTGCTCCCGCCGCTCCCGAGCTTCTCGCCTGCCGACTAGGCTCGTCCCATATCGCAGCAAGCCTCGTGCGAGCGTTTATTAAAAGCTCGTCTCTTCCACTTCGTCTCTTGGTCTTCGCTCTTCACCATCACGACCACCGCAACCACACACAACCAAACGATGTCTTCGCGAACCTCGCACAGGCCGTCCAAGAAGCACGCGTACTCGTCGACCTCGTCCGACTCCGACCTGTCGACCTCGTCCGACTCATCGACCTCGTCCGCAGCCGGCTCCGGTCGCTTCAGCATGGACGGCGTGGCGCACCCCGTCGTGTACGTCGAGGTCATCCGCTGCATGCGGTGCGCAAAGTCGGCCGAGATGACCTCGACCGACGACGCCAGCAGCAGCGGCATGGTCCAGATCGGCACCAACATCTACTACTGCAGCCGCTGCGCCAAGATGGTCGGCTACAAATGAAAGACGGAAAAAACAGGAAGAGAGGTTACGTCTCTCAACATGTTGGCGCGCCCAGCTGCAGCGCTTCTTCTTTCTGATCCCACAACTACAACAAAGACACACACGCACACACAACACCTATTTCTCCTTATTTCTTGAGGATATATCCCCCCTGAAGCAACGGTAGGGGGGAGGCTGGGCTGGGCTACATGATGGAAACCAACAGCAACCACGCACATACCCGCAACGCCTACCGATGTTTGTCGGGCTGAGGACCGAGATCAAGTCAGTCGCCTCGGCTCGCAACCACCCCGTCCAACCGGCACGCAACATCTTCTTGCGTCAACGGAGCGGACGCTGTGTTCTCGCAACACGGCCTGACGTCCTCGCTCGCTTCTTCCCGTCCTCCATCGCACCCTGCATCGTCCATCACCGAGCGGGGCAGTGGGATTGTCCTCTCGCGAGGCACACCCGACCTTCTGAGGGGAGTCCACAGGAGAAGAGCGAAAGACCAGCCACCCACACGACACGCAACGAGTCGCCCGTGGGGAATGCTGCAAGAGCTGCGCCTCTATTCCAGGGTTCACCGACTCCTCCGTTTTTCCTGGGCGGGCGGGCATTCAACACCGCCGCCAATCAACGACAAGCCGGTCGGTGATTCCCGGGGTCATTCCTCCCGGTCCGGAAGTGAAACCGTTGCTCGCATTCGGTCATCCACACACACACCCACTCATCCTGTCGATCCCAGACCTGGATTGAACCTTGGATGAATGGGGGACCGACGACAAGATAAAAAAAAAAGGACCAGTGATGGAAGAGTGACCGAGGGCAGACTGACCCACCCGGCAAAAAGAGGTCCATCAACTGGAGTCCATGGGACGTGTGCCCCACCGTGACATTTGTCGTTGCGCGCGGGCATTCGGGATTCCCGGCTCGGCCTTCTGTGACCAACAACAACAACAGGGAAACAAAACCTGAAATCCGGAACCAGCAACGACGAAGCCCCTGCCTTTGGCCTGCTACACGAGGTCAATACCTCCCAGCTCTCGGCCTATTCCGAACGGCGGGGACCTGTTTTGGAGGTTGGCTGGAGCAGATCGCCAACCGCGAAGACCAAATCCCACGTACCATGCACCCATCACCATGGAGAAGGGTCGCATAGCGTTGCCCTGATTTTCGGGTGTAGGCGGACGTCATCGCTCCAGTCATGAACTTGGTTCTTTTCTCTTTAATTTTTTTTCCCCTTTTTTATTTTATTTTATTTTATTTTATAATTTACTGGCAACTGACTGGCGGGATTCACTTTTGTTTTCCACCTCTGTTTGGAAATCATGCCACGGCGGGCCGTCGGGCGCTTCTCATTGGGCGTTAGGCTACCCCTCCTTTTCTGTCCACATACCACCCATGAAGAAATGACGTTGATAGCTCCCATCCATTTGGTGATTTCGGCTACCTACTGTTCTGCATTCACCACTGGTGGACAAACAACGATACCCCTTTGATTTTTNTCCCCTTTTTTTTTTTTTTTTTTTTTTTTTTTTTTTTTACAGTTTTGCTAATCCCTGCATGTATTTCCCTTTTTCTTATGGCTGTGTCGGGCGAGTGTGACGGGATTATTCAAGGAGTCTGGGAAAGCGAATGGGAGGAATTATTTGCTGTCAATGATACCTCTTTTTTACCGCATTATAAAACAAATCATACGTCTTGGCGAAGCAAGCTCCCTCCATCTCGTGCGAACGAAATCGTGACATCGTTTTTTCCGACTTTGGGTCATGGCCGTTTCGGCCGCAGGTTCAACGGCCCACCAGCCAAAGCATAACATATTATGCGTCCGCGAGTAAAACGAGAGAGATGGATGTGTCATACTTACAGGCTCGGCAGAAAAGACGGCGAGTCCCCGGCCTGTCCGGGCTACCGGGGGCTCCGTCGTGGTCGTGCGGAAGACCGACCGACGAGATCGGACCGCCCTTGCGCTGCCCCTGACCGCGCCTCCTTCCGGTTCCCCATATCTTGAGCTTCTAAAAATGAACACTCGGCAGTCGCGGAGTCGATGCGGCCTTCTCTGCAGCCTCTCGGTGGCGAACCGTAAGCACATCAGACGGCATGCGTCGGGCTCCCACCCCGAACGAGGCTGTGTGCTTTTTTTGCGCTGGGCCTGTATGTGTTGAGGTCCTCGCCAACACGACACAGCCTACTGGGTCCGGATCTCGACTCAGCAGCAGTTCCCTTCAATCCCCACATGCCCGCTCATTCTAGCCCTATGTGCTACACACGACTCAGTCGGTGGTAATTACATGGTAAGCAGCCCGGGGTGGGAATGGGTGGTTTGTTTTGCCCGGCTGTCAGTCGTGTCGGGTGGGTGGCGGTGGACATGACAGGAGAGGGCACCAGACCTGAGAAAAAGGAGTCCGTTGCCTACCTACCACGGACGCGGTATGGTCCTGTGCACTAGAAACAAACGGCATGCGAAATATCGGAAACCCGGTTTGGGGCGAATGAAAGGAGTACGCAAGGCTGGGCTTTGAAACGTACTAGACGTTGATGTCAGGGGCGAAAATGGCGATCTTCGCTCTAAAACGGTTAAAACCGTCGCTGCGGCTCTGCGTGTTGTCCGGCGCTCGCAAGTGCAAGATGCCGATCATAAGACAGCCAAACATGGATGGCATTCTAGCTCTTTTCCTCGGCCGGGATCGACCAACTGCCATTGACTGTCAGATGTCCAGCACGTGGCATTTTTGCTCCCCCGCCGAGAAAGGGAAATTCTGTCTTCCGTCTGATATTTTAAGGGCCGGCCTCGGTGACAGCCCCTTCCATTCGGGCGGGCGGTTCTTTTGCGCCGCGGTCCGAACACGAGCCATCTGGCGTCTTCCTTCCTGTCCGCATGCTCCATCCTCGGCAGCTGACTTCCACCCATGGGCCTGACCTGCGCCGGGCTTCGCACACCCCGCCGTCCGTCGGCGTCAGCAGGCTCCGTCTTAAAGCCGGCCAGGTGCTCGCTCGGGACATGCCTCGAGCCAGATGGAGCTTCTTCCGGCCCCCACGGTCGGCATATCATCTGCTGGGTGGCCACGGCTGAATTGTGCAGCTGATTTTAATTATTGGGAGGCTTGGCCGTGTCACCAAACAGATCGGTTATGTAAGTGAGGTCCCAACCGAGACGACATCGCCCCCTTCCCCACAGGGAAACAAAGGTGCGGCGACTCCGAGCAGCTGCTCGGGGCGGGCGCCAAGGGCCGTCGCTGCAAGCCAACCAAGATTTGCCGCTACCTCAATGTTGTCTTTTGTGCGTAATGGTGTGAGCTCGTGTCTGCACAAGGGCTTGGCGAGCGGCGCGCAGCAGGCATCTCCACCTACACGCGCAAAACACACTCGCTTATTCACTCATGGCAAAGTGAAAGACGATCTTGCCAAAATTGCAACATCACAGCCCGACGGCTGCCGAGGTCCGCCCACACTCCCGCCGTGTGGTGATTGGTTTTGTGCTTGAATCGCTCATCTAATCGCGCCATTTGTTTTTCATCTTTTCTAGCAGACTCCAAACGAGGCTGTTCGCTACCACCTTGGATGTCTGGCTGGCTGGCTGTTCCGTCAATGGGGGCCAGATGCGTCTCAAGCACCCAATTAATCGTGAGCTATTGGGTCGCACTCCACAGCTAGTCCCGTCTCCAGCCCCGGTCCAGGGCGTTTTGTCGACGGGGGAAAAAAGCATCGATGCTGCCAGCCATCTTGGACTCTCCAGCGCTGCCCGCCCGAGTCCACCAACAATCGAAACAAGCGACAAGCGAGCTGGGGCCGAAACACGAGAAGTTCCCATCCGGCGCTCTCCTCGAGGGACGCCAGCTTCGGCCTTACCTCATCTCGCTAACCAGCTCCCACCTGGCTCCATCATGAATCGCTCAGAGGTGCCCGCACCACTGGAGGGCATTTGGAGGGGCCGCGGGGAAGCAAAGTCTGACAGGAGCACATCGAAATCCACTAGACCTGCACAATTATATCATTGTGCCAGAAGGGGTCTGTCTGTCTCCACGAGAAGAGCAAACCAACGAAACGTTGCGTGGTGTTTTTTTTTCTTAGCGCCCGCTGTCCACACTGGTCTGGTGGCTCTATCCGGTTACCATTGACGATGAACCTTGTCGGCTTCCCGTCTTTGGCTTTTTCTTTCTTTTTTTTCTTCTCCCTTCCCCACTCGCACAGCCCACCGGAGACGACCAGACCGTCGTCACCGCTCGCCCACGGTAGCACCTGACCGCAAAAACGACAGTGAAAAAAAAAAGGCACCTGATTGAGTGGGAGGGTCCAATTCATCTTTCATGGCGGCCCGAGAGGAAACGTCGTCTAAACATGAAGCCACCTGGAGCCCGAGCCGGACAAGGACCCCTAGGCTCTTTCCATTCTCCAACCACAGGATGGAGGGGAGGGGAGCATTTGCCCGCGGCATATCCCAATGCGGTAACCCTTCTGTCGTCGATTTGTCTTTTCGCACCCGCAGAAATCGGTGGAGGGGCAGGCGGGCGGGCTCGCGATGGATGCATCGATGATGGGAAACGAGAATGGGGTGTTGCTGCAGCTGCAGCAGCATGACCTCATGGTGCAGCGACTCGGCTTTCGTGGTTGAAAAACCTGGAACCGTGCGCCGCGCCGCCAAAGTGGGGGCCCTTCCACTCTCCCGCGGGCCAGACAGCCCCGCGAGGAAATGGAAAGGAGGGGGCGGCACTGGGAAAAGAAGCGGAAAGTGAAGCTGTCGTGAGCATCCAGGAGACAGACACAAACGAAAAGTGTGTGTGGGCTCGCCGCATGTGTTCGTGAGGCTGGGGTAAAGACTATCGACTCCCTGCGTCGCATTTTGCATTTGCAGAGCCACCGTCGGCAGCAGCCTTACTGTAACCACGGCATGCCCAAATATCGCCCCTTTGTACCCAACCCCGCAGATGGGCTGTGCTTTTGCTCACGCGAATGCGACCTCTAGAACCTCGGGTGCTTAAATCCAAAAATAAGGGTCGCCGTTGGGCTTCCAATTGTCTGGAGAGCTGGTAGAGAGCAGCCACCTACCTACGATCTATGACGCCCACCTAGGCTAGTGATGCAGGGTCGAGAACGAAAGAAGACAAAAGTCCTGTGATGAGGGGCGGTGTCTGTCCTGCAGTGGCTACACGCACACCCCGGCTGTTGACCGTTTTCTGGAAGGAAAAAAAAAAAAAAGTCTGATCTGACTAGGGGTTGTGGATATCAGGAATCGAAGACGTGTGTATGGCCGAGACGACGAGATGGATGTCATTGGGGGAAAAGATGAGATGTAAGTGCGGGTCCGCACGGAAAATTTATCGGGGAAGATCGGCTCACGGGAAGCCGACGCGGCTGCGAATGGCCTCTTTTTTGTTCTTTCGATTTCCTTCTGTTTCGTCCCCGGAGAAAACTCCCCGGTGCATTGTGTGCCCAAGCGTCTGTTTGCCCTCTGGTGGCCTTTCCGGTAATGAGATACCGAAAACGAACCTTACCTACCGACTGCCTGGGAAGTCCGGAGTGGCGTCGCGGCGTGGGCTTCGGCGGCGATCTAGATGCGGGCGGGGAGGGTGACGACGCGGCCTGCAGGCTTAGGCGCATCCCGCAAGCCTCGAACAGCGGGCAGCCAAGAGGAGAAAGAAAAATCTGCCTCGCGTCTGGACTTGTGCTTTCGTTGGAACCGCCGTCCGGTACCAAGACCAAGCTGCGTCCCTCCAACCAACCAACCAGCTCTTCCGTGGTGTTAACGGACCGTCCTTTTGCTCCGTGACTGGTCGGCTCTGTTCACCGTTTGTTTCAGGAGCCTCTCGTTGTTTTTCCTCCTCCCCCGATAATTGCATGACGCCGGTGTGATGCCGTCGCCCACACGGGCGGTGCGCTGCTTCCAGATCTTTCCTACCCAAATCGCACCCCCCCTCTTCGTCATCATCCATCGCCCAGGGGGGCGGTGGGGTGGGACCAGACAAGGTACAGGATTTTCCCATCACATCACAACGCGTCTCGTCCGGGTCACCGGACTTTGGCCTTGGCCCGGCGAGAGACCAGGACTGGCTGGTTCGGGGAATTCACCATCGGCCGGTTAGTAATTTCCGATCGAACGTCCAGTCACGTTCCTCGGCTGGCCCTTTCCCCAAGCGTCGGGAGTTTGTCTGACAGGGGCTTACCTCACTCGCTCACTCGCTCACTCCCCACCGCTGGAACTGGGGGATCCCATGACGGAAGATACGAGAGAAAAAAACAAAGGCGAAGAAGAAGCGAGACGCGGAATCCACATGGGGAGTCGAGTCGGATGCGCCTCGGCTGCTCGGGACGCGCCAGGAACCGGAGTGCACGGCCATGATTCGCGCAGTTTCTAGAAGCCCGGTCGATTCGTTCTAGACCTTCTTTATTTACTTATTTATCTATTTTATTTACCTCTTCGTCATTGGGACGGAACCTGGCCCCAGGCCTTCTTGGCGTCGTCACAGGCTTTGTGTTTAGCTGGAATCGGAGAGCGGGTGGAAACTGATGCATGTCAAGCCCCGGTAATGGGGATCAGGAACAGATCTAGACGTGCAAGTGGGACGGCAGGTTCAAGCATCTAACATGTGAAGGGATAGCGGTAGCAAGAGCGCTTGGGGAGTGGAACACTCGAGATTCCCGTCACAATTCCATCTCTCGCTACTAGGCTTCCATGCCGGCAACAGCCTTCTCGACCAGCCGAGGCAGAACCTCGGCGGCGTCCTCCTGGAAGAAGAAGTCGTCGGAGCCGAGCCCGCGTCCCGCGTTCGGGTCCGGGTTGATGACGGCCACCACGGTGCCGTGCTTCTTGGCCATGTCGATGTAGCCGGCCGCCGGGTGCACGGTGGCGGCGGTGCCGACGACGAGCATGACCTCGACGGGCGGGTCGCCGGCGCACACGTAGGCGTCGGCCTCGGCCAGCACGTCGTCCTCGAGCGGCTCGCCGAACCAGACGACGGCCGGGCGCAGCAGGCCCTTGTTGCACTGCGGACAGGCCGGCAGGTCCGACGCGCTCACCTTGGGCGCCGGCAGCTTACCGTCCACGATCCAGTCCGGGTCCGGGTCGACCGACGACGGCGCCAGGGCCGGGCACAGCGGGTCCGAGAAGTTGTCGCGCTGCACGTAGCCGCAGTCCTCGGAGCACCTGAGGTCGAACAGCCGCCCGTGCACGGTCCGGAGGGACTCGGCCGGGTGGCCTGCGCGCTGGGACAGGCCGTCGACGTTTTGGGTTAGGCACAGGAAGCGGGTCTTGGTGGCTGGCTCGGTGGTGGTGGTGGTGGTGGTGGTGGTGGCATCAACAGCGTTCAGACCGGGGGTCAGGCGCTTTGCCAGCTGGGCCAGGGCGTAGTGCGCGGGGTTGGGCTTGACGCTGAGGGCCCGGTGGCGGCGCCAGGCGTAGAAGAGCCAGACCAGGCCCGGGTTCTCGGCGAAGGCCTCCGGGGTGGCCAGGTCGGTGGACCGGTGGTTGCGCCAGAGCCCGCCCTTGCCGCGGAAGGTCAGCAGCCCCGACGACGCCGAGAGGCCCGCGCCGCAGAGCGCGAGCACCCGGCCCCGGCCATCGACGACCCTGCTGAGGAGGTCTTGGAACTCCTCGACCGAGGTCCGGGGGCTGCCCGTTGGGGTTTTGCGCGGCATCGTCCAGAAGGTGCCGCTGGACGCTGTGTGCTTCTGAGAGGATCGCAGGACGCTTTTTGTGTACGGGATTAGCAAAACTGGAAGCTGAATTCTGAGCATCTGTTTCAATCCACGCCTATGTGCGCCCAGTCTGACCATCACTTTATAGCTTGGGAAAAAACATGGTTCAAGCAGAGCCCGTCGGAATCTGTCAATGAGATGCGAATCCCGCCGCTGCTGCCTGGAGGTCAGGCTGCATTGGTCAACGCGGGGAAGCCAGTGTCGCGCGATCACGTGAAGCCCGCAGTAGTTGCCGAGACTGAGATAGCGCGTCAACTGGGCTGGCGGGAGTGGTGCCTCATTCCACTTGTCGATGATATAAAAGCTGTGCCATTGGGGATGGATCACCGTATTCTGGGAAGTTGAGTGGCAACGCAAGTTTGGATGTGGGATCGTGAATAGGGCCACCTTGTAGGCAGGCATCATGTCAAGCTTCATAATGAACAAGTCGGGTGCATTGCTCTGGCCAATGGTGCATGCCGGCGGCAGGAAGGATGACTTTAGTTCTCTTTTGACGCCCTGGCCACCTACGAGACTAGCACATATTTCCACCATACCCTCGATCCCCGGCGTCCTTTGGCGCCACCACCGAAACAGCTATGCCCAAAATGTCTTGAAAAGCTTCCCTTCGAAAAACCCTTTCCCCTCTTTTAGCTGTCCTGCCACCACACGAAGCGTGTCCGGGGGTTACCCGCTCGTATCTTTTTAGGGTCTCGGGAGCGTGTTTTACGGAGCGGGAGAGTCGGCAGTCACGGCACACCTGGCACGGCGTTGCTATGTATATCAACAGTGGCGGACGGGCCACTTAATGAGGTGGCTGGGTGTCTTGTTTTCACCGCTGCTTTAAACTCATTTCCTATCCCGTTGATGGCTTGGAGGGTGCGTTACGCATCTACTGCATCATACCCCCAGACGGCATGTTTGCACCGCATAAATTCCATGGTTTCCCGCCCTCAAGACAGCCATGCCTGCTTCCTATCGTCCGTTCCCAGCCACCACTCTGTTTGCAACACCAACCCCGCCCTGACGTGCTAACCCTTCAATCTTGTCTGCGGTGGAACGGCGGCGCAGCTCAGTTGCTGCGAGTTCGAGCCACAAACGCAGCAGCATCGAGAGGTGAAGGAAAAAGAGTATGGGAAAGCTATACCCTCCCAGAATCGCACAAATTTGTGCCCGATCCCGTTACACGGCAACACTCCGCACGAGGCCGCGGCCTGTACCACCGGTATTCTCGTCGTCCACCAGCCACGCGAGTTGCACGACCCGGCCTCCTCCGTGGACTGCCAGTTTTTGCGCCCTTGCCAGGCTCCCACTTCGGCACTGTTGTTTAATTTAGACCGGCGGGGAAATTTGCCATCAGCATCTTCTGCCCTGTATAAGTCAAACCGCCCCTTGGCCTTGCCAGGCCCGGACCCGAGTGTAATTGGGCTCTTCCCGAGACCTGGCCGAGGTTGTGCATCCTCGGACCTGCTTGCATAAAATGACAAGGCCCAACAAGGCCAGGTGGAAAAGAAAGGGATCTCCTGGTCGTCACTGATTAGAGCGAATGGTGTGTAGGTCCCGGCTGCAGCCCGGGTAGCTCAGCTTGTGCGACACCAGCCCCTTGGCTCAGGTCAGCCCCGCGTACGCAGGGTTCACGTCCAGAAGGGGGTACGGGCACTCGGGGGCGGCCTGACAGCTATCTATCTCACGGCTCCAGCGGCGGGAGTGTGCAGGGCGTAATATCGGGGTGCTGCAGTCGTATAATAATCTCGGGAGAGGATCCGCTACTTGCCGTCGGTCGGGCCATGGGAAAATACCGCCGAGGAGGCGGGGTGTAGGCACGATAGGGAAAATAATTTGCGTGGTCGACTTGGAGACAAACAAGCAGGCTCGTGCCCGGAATGCGGAGGTCCTGTCTCTGCTACCCTTTGCCTCTTTCGGCTGTGTCCCCTCGGGATTTCGTGCAAATTGAGCAGACTGAATCCAAGACCTTGAGGATGGGCGGCGGTGCCTCCGGCCGAGATGGCCCATGTTCCAGTCGAGGAGCACGGCGCTCATCTCTCTGCCTTGTCCATCTCACCATAGCCCGCGAGCCCGGTCTCAGAAAAGCATTGCTTCCCCTCGGCCAGTTCGCCGGACGCTCCTCTACTGTCTTATCGCCCGTGTGACAAGGGAGACCCAAGCTCTGGCCTGGCCCAGCTGCTCGACGACCTGGGGGGTACAGGCACAGCATGGCTGCTTGTCCAGCTGCAGGTGCTGCCTCGTCCTGCCTGGGAGCTTCGGCCGGGCTCGTCGATTCGATGCAGTGTTGATACGCCACCGGCGGGGGAAGATATACGAGCAAGCTACGATGCTCAAGAGACATGTTTCTGGTCAATCATTGCCGCAGTGCCACCCTGGAGGCTCATGGAGATCGAGCATCACTCCGATTTGTTTGCGAGGCCTCAGACCGTGCGAATCGACAACGTGGCGGCCCGGTCCCGTTTGCCCTTGTGTTTGTGGACATTGCCATGCGGTCGGCCAGGTCTGAGCAAACGGAATAGCTTGCCTTCTGATATGACGCCACGGCGGCCAAGGAAAAATTTGCACGTCCGATAACGCTAATCGCTCCCCTTTTCTATTTTTATCCCTTTTCTTCCCGTGTCGTTCCTCTATTTCCTATTTTTTGTTTCTTTTTACTTCCTATTTCCTGTATCTTTCCTACTTCCGGCATGCCATGTTTGTACGGACTACGGCTTTATTGGAGGGACGCGCTGCAGCCAACCACTGGAGCACTGCAGATGCAGGGACGTACCCATATTACGGGGAAACAGATAGGTCTAATTATGGCGTAAAATGGTATCAGCGCCCACTCCATGCCGCCGTTTGTCCCTGTCTAATGACGTGACGGGTAGGACTGCTTTGTTTGTCCCTGATCTCCCCTTGCCTCCCCCATCCAATCCCTGCCTCTCGGCGCCGGCGGTCAGAGCTGAGGCGGGATCAAATTTCAACACGGACGCCACAACGGGTGACTAATGCTGCAGGCCGACGGGAGCCCGCGTTCTCGTCTTCGGCCTCGACCGCCGTCTGGCTGGAGAATCTTTGCGCCCGTGGCTTGCTGCTGGTCGGAATATGCAGGATGTGGAAGAGGGACGAGACCCCACAAGCCACCACTATACCTGAGGTACCACGGGATTTTCCAGGATCGCCGGTCATCCCGCAGGCGTCGTCCGGAAAGAGCTGGGAGATGAGAGACGGACGGGAAGAGCAACGGGCCGACACGGCTGGGATGGGGCAGGCCAGACACAGCATGCAGCCGGCTGGCTGTCTGTCTCCCAGACCTGCGTGGCCGGCACCACAGGCCCTTGCAGCACAGAGGCAGGAGCACAACATACGCATAGTGGGCTCGGAATGGAGGCTGCGGTGGGGCAGGCGGTGAATTCTGCTGTCGTCTGGGTGTCGTGTCGTTGGAGGGTCGAGGCAGCTAGGTCTCGTGTTGAGACGGAATAGTATAAAGTCTCGGTTGGCATCCGCCCAGTCCTCGATCCCAAAGTCTGGACGTCAAGGAGCAGGAACTTGCCCTCGCCCCGGGTCCCCTTTCTCTGGTCAACCCTCTCGCTTCCTCTCCGAGGTCCCTGAGGTGGCTGTCCCATACGACACCTCGATCCCCCACATTCGTTCTTCACACTCGCTTGCCCCTTACGCCCAAAGCTCGCACTGAAAAGCCGTTGCCCAGCATGCGCGGTCTCACTCGCTTCGCCCTCATGGGCCTAGGGTAATTAAGCCTTCCTTCATGCTTGCTCTATGGTCCCGTCCCGTCTTGTCTCGCGGGTGGAATGTTGAGGCGGATGTTTTCCCTCTGGCATCTCTGTCTCTCGGGGCCCTCAAGTGGCTCCGAGGAGGCTCCAGACCAAGGTCGACCCTTACCCAGACGTCTTGATCCAGCAAGCTGACCTTCTTTCCCTCTGCAGCTCGAGCCTGGTCAAGGCTGTGCCGCACGCCCCTAGCTATGGCGGCAAGACTGTGACTGTGACGGTCACGCCCTACTGTTCCACGCCTTCTGTGTCCACCGTGACGGTCTACCCGTCCACGTGCTACACCGGGTCGACCACGTCCACCGGGAGCTCGACTTCGAGCGCGCCCACCGGCCCGTCGACCTCGGGCTCGAGCTCGGTGCCCACCACGTCAACCCCTGGCACCACCACCTACACCTCGAGCACGGAGCCGTGGTCGACGACTAGCCACTCGAGCACCTCGTCGGCTCTCACTACCAGCAGCGACGACAGCACCTGGACCTACCCCACCTCGTCTGGCTCCACCACTTCTGGGACCTGGAGCACGACCACCCCGGGGACCCTGACCTCCTCCACCGCCACCCACTCTTCGTTGACTACCAACACGCCCATCACGTCGTCCGGCAGCACCACGGGCTCTTCGACTTCGGAGACTTCCAGCACGATCCCCTTCTCTCCGTCTTCGTCCTCCACCTGGGGCTCGTCGACCTACACCAGCACCAAGAGGACCACCGTGACCTACAGCACCACCACCGGGACCGTCACGACGTCGTCGAGCATCCCGCTGACTACGCACAGCTCGAGCATCTTCACCAGCTCCAGCGCGGCGTCCAAGTGGACGAACACCACTTCGTACCACTCTACCGGCAGCACCACCAGCACTGGTAGCTCGTCCACTGGCAGCTCGTCCACCGGCAGCACCACGCTCCCGCCACCCACGTCGAGCTCGGTCACGACTAGCAGCACAAGCAGCAACACCTGGCCCACGACCTGGCCGCCGTTGACCACATCGACGCCGTCGACTGGCAGCTCCAGCTCCAGCACTGGCACAAGCACCACCGAGCCGTGCGTCGGCTACGGCTGCACAACCGCTTCCTCGTCAACTGGGTCCACAACGGGCACCTCCAGCACGGAGATATCCAGCACCATCCCCACGCCGTCGTCTAGCTCCACCGGCACGCTCACCTCGAGCACTGGAACCTCGTCGACGGAGACCACGACTGACAGCACCACTGAGCGGACCACCACAACCCGCACCCGCACCACCGTCACCTCGACGAGCGGGACGACCTCGTCCGTGCCCACCAGCAGCGGCCCGTCTACCTATGAGACCAGCAGCACGATCCCCACGCGCGGCTCCAGCAGCTCCAGCTCCAGCTCGACCGCGACCACCGACACGCAGTCGACGACGGGGACCAGCAGCAGCCCCAGCACATCCCCGACGACCTGGTACCCGTCGACCACCACCACTGGGAGCAGCGTGACGTCGCGATGCAGCAAGCGCAACGCCACGTCCAGCAGTACCCTGACGACGCTGACGACGAGCTCGGGCACCACGACCGAGTTGTCCTCGACGCTGCCGACTTCGGGCAGCACAAGCAGCAGCAGCACCGGCACCAGCAGCATCGGCACGACCCCGTCGACGTACGGCAGCACCACCGCCACTGTGCCCTCTACCAGCAGCAGCAGCAGCAGCACCGGCACGAGCAACACTAGCACCGCTCCGTCGACCAGCAGCACTCTCACCATTCCGTCGACGTACGGCACCAGCACCGGTACCAGCAGCACCGGAACGGTCCCATCCACACGCAGCACCACCGGCACTCTGCCGACCAGCAGCACGGAAACTGTCCCGTCGACCAGCGGCACCAGCACCAGCACCAGCAGCACCGACACTAGCAGCACTGTCACTGTTCCTTCCACCAGCGGCACCAGCAGCACCGGCACGATCCCCTCGACCACCGGCACCGTCCCGTCGACTAGTGGTTCGAGCAGCAGCACCGGCACCAGCAGCACTGGCACCATCCCGTCGACGTATGGCCCCAGCACTGGCACTAGCAGCCCCGTAACTATCCCGTCGACCAGCAGCAGCAGCACTGCCACAGTGCCCTCCACCAGCGGTACCAGCAGCACTGGCACCAGCAGCACTGAAACAACCAGCACTGGTACTAGCAGCACCGGCACCACCAGTACCGATGCGATTAGCACCGGCACCAGCAGCACCGTGACCGTGCCCTCCACCACCGCGAGCACCACCAGCTCCAGCACCATTTCCTCCTCGTCCACGTCGTCCTCATCAGCCATCACAACATCCCCCTCTTCCTCCTCCAGCGCCACCACCAGCACCAGCTCCTGGGACTCGTACAGCTACAGCTCGTCGGTTCCCCCGACCACGACGCCCAGCACCTTTGTGACGTCGTCGCGGAGCAGCACCCTGCCCTGGTCCACCGACAGCACAACCACCACCTCCTCCTTCACGCCAGACACCACGACCCACACCACTCCGCCCTTCACCCCAACCACCTTCACCCCGACCACCGGCACGCCCACGACGTCGACGCCGACCACGACCAGCACGCCGTGGGGCTACGGCGACGGCGGCTACGGCGGCGGCGGGATCTGGGGCGAGAAGGCGCGCCGCAAGAACATGGCCAAGGGTCGGTTCTGGTAAGGGGCGCATGATATGACGCGACAACTATTCCGTGGGCGAGTGGGTGAGTTGCGGCGACAGGGCGGGAGAATGGACCGACGAGGCGCAGTATCGGTTTCGTGTCTTGGTGGTGTGGGGTGGGATCGAACCGTGTTGTATGGTTCTCTGGTGGCCAAGAGAAACGGGATTGGGGAAGAGATCGCCTGCCTCTTTTTATTCCTCCTCCTCTTCTTCTTTTTCTACACCACCACTGACAACTTTTTACTTTCTTCGAACACATTGTTCGCCGTTATTTTTTCGACCGTCTCCCAACAGCACGACCCTGGGCCGGGGATATGGGCGGGTTTTCTCGACGCTCCTTCATACCAAGTTCATTTCGTTTCCCTTGATCCTTTTTTCAATCTTCTCCACCACCACCACAAGAAAAACAACAAACCTCATGAACAAGAACCACCAGATCTTCTTCTTTCTTTGTTGGACGTTAGATAGGGACCTTAATGAAGCAATTTTGTGTTGACTGGAGTCGTGCAAAACACGACGTGCCTGCCGTCTTTATTCTTTGCTCGCAAAACCATCGACGCAGATAGGGTTTGTACTTTTGTCGGCGCCCCATCTCGTGTCTTCTCGGTGGATCCGCTTCAAAAACCAGGGGTTAATTGGTGCCGGAGAAAAAGAAGAGGTGGTGGGGCTGATGGCCGGCCTCGCCAAGCGTCTTGAACGGCTGCCTGGACAGTAGTACTTTTGCGTGCGTCCTGCCCGCCATCCCCACAGGCCGACTGCCCTGTCCCTCGCATGCTCTGCTGTCTGCCGTCCGCGTCTGTCTGACGACGCTTGCCGCGTTGGACGCAGTCATAGTCGTACACTCTACCGCTGACCGCCGGCCCGGCCTTTTGCGTCTAACGGACACCCGTCTGGGTAGTCATCTACTATCAAGGGGTGGCCGACGGAGCCAGCTGCCGAATCGCGGAGCAGCCTGGACCCCGGGGGGCCGGCCAGGGGAGCCGAGTACCTGTACCTAGTCGGCAGTGGCATATGCTTGCACCATGCCGCAGCTGCCCGCCGCCGCCGCCGCCATGACGGACAGGGCGGCGTCACCGTCGCCGTCGTCCACCCCTCCCAGCCGTCCTGGGGACGCTGCGGCCTTGGGGGCGCCCATCCTGCCGACGTCGTCCATCTCGACCAGGCCGACCCGCAGCGAGCGTGGCGACAAGCCCGATCCTCCTCCCAATGGACCCCGCCAACGGTTGCGCGAGGACCGGTCCCGGATGCAGCGCCACGACTGGTCTCGCCTCCACGTCGACGGCCCTCAACTCGACGGCTGGTGAGTGTCTGTCTGCCTATCCGCGTGACCTGCTGCACACCCAAACTGGTTCGCGGGTGCAACTGACCGAGCTGACACCTTGTTCTATATGATAGGTACATTGCCAAGATTGTGCTGAGGTCTATTAGCTGCATCTTGATGTTGACCACAGTGGCCATGTATATCGTCATCATATTACCGACACAGGGCGTGATCTCCGCCACCGACTACCGCAACAGACTTAACGCTCCTATCGCCAGCGGGATGCACGCCGCATTTGGCATTTTTGTACGATATAACAACGCTTCTTTCCACCTCTTAACACCAGCCCACCCCTGGATGATGTATTAACGCACCCGCGATATCTAGGCCGTGACTACTCTTTTCTGGGACACGGCCGAGTTTATTACCATGTGCTGTCGTAAAGGCTACGGCATCACGCCCAAGGCCCATATCGGCATCGAGCTCACATTGTTCCTCTGGGGCGCCGGCACCGTCTCCTTGGTGACCATGATGGCTGTTGTCCCGGTCTGGTATGCCAGATATTTCCCGGCCGGCAGTGGCTTTTCTGGGGTCGAGGAGGTTACCTCGGTTGCCGTCATGGGTGGGCTTATCGTGTTGGTTTTTTTTTTTTTTTTTTTTTTTTTTTTTTTTTTTTTGCCCTTTCTTTCACCAAGGTGCTTATCCACTAACCCTGCGCACCACCCCAGAATCATACGATTCATCCTCTTCGTGAGAAACGCGATCGATAGGTGCGGCTACAGGGGTCTGACCCCGCGCATCATGTATCTCCAGACCGGAGAGCCGGTCGTGGTGATGCGCAAGCCATACCCGCCGCCTCCCACCAGGCAGGAGCCGGACATCGAGATGGGCAACCGCGCCGCCGCCGCCGCCGCCAGCAGCTCGGCATCAACTCTCGTGGCTTCGCCGCCGCGACCCTCACTTTGGGGCGCGATGGGGCGGCGGCTGCTGCTCAGGGGCAAAAAAGGACCACCGCCGGTCGTCGTCTCGACGGGCCGTGGCTCCTCTTCCCCGCAGCCGATGAGCCCCGAGGCCGAGGTGCCAGAACGCGCCGTCGTGGTCGGCTCGCCACCGCAGCAGTCGCGTCAGCCACAAGAGCAACTAGAGCGAGAACCCGAACAGCCTCTACCCCAGACCCAGCAGCGAACAAACAGCCCGCCATCATCACCACAGCGGCAGCAGGTTCCGCGCCGAAGACCAGTGCCGACGCGCAACGGCTGCGACTGCTACGACGGCCCCGTGCCCGACTACGAGCCGGACGAGGCCGAGCGGCGGCGGGCAGAGCGGGGCGAGGCGCAGGCGCAGTGGATGACCCTCGAGGCCCGCGGGATCCGGGGGCCGGCATCTGGAAAGAGGCGGGGCGCGGACGGGGACCGGCAGGAGGAGGAGGAGGAGGCTGGCGGGCGAGATCTGGAGGAGAGCAGATAGGTGCCTGCCTAGCGAGGCAGAGATCCAGGAGGTCGTAGGCTTGGGCCTTGCCACGGCATGACGTGTACCCCAAAACTGCTTGAATTTTTTTGTGTCTTTCTCTGTTTGGTTTCTGGCGTTTGGGTCCGGCGATACACAGCTTGCGTTTTCTGATTTTCGGCTATACCCACACAAACACTTGTTGACATTTCACCTCGCACGTAAACGAGGATGGATACTTTGTCTGGAAATGTTTTACTTCACTTTATCAGCCTGTACAATACTGAGCTAATCGCTACCTTGGTCTATCACAGGAAAAGCTGGCATGTCAAAGCATTTTCGCTCCCCTTCTCTTTTTGATCCCTTCCTCCTCCGCTTGCTGGGCTTTTTCCCCTTAGACTCCCTCCCTGCCTCAACTCGTGCTATCTAAACTTCTGGCGGGTGGCTGGGGCCTCGGGCCTTCGGACGCAACACGGAGCGGCGCTGTCGCCGCTCTCCGGCGTGGTGGTATGCGTTAACCCACCGTGTCGAGCTGAGCCAAATCGATCTCCCGTCAAAGGTGCATGGGAAAATCCCTACAGCAGTTTTCGTGGCCGTCAGGCAAGCAACAGAGTATACTATGCTAGGTTGATCAATGATGTTGCTTCATACATCTTACTCCCCGTTTCGACATTGAGCCTTCCTAGCAACACGGCAGAAAACTCCCTTACTTCACACTACTCTATGACGATGTCTTCGCGCTTGGCCGTCTCCAACGATTTGACAAACACTTGTTCGTGAGGGGAGACAGCCCTTAAATTTTTGGACGTAAGGAAGAGACTCCTCCCAACCCTGCGATACCCGCCCGTCCCAACGGGCTCGACGATCAAAAAGTAGCGATAGTCACCGATACGATCAGGGCCAGTACGGCCGATATAGACAAGCTTGCAGTCCCTTGCCGAAGGCTTACGGTCCACATAGTAGCCGTCGAGATCCATAGAGAAGCTCATGAATTCCCATTCAGATCTGTGAGAGCCGTCCGCGGCCGTTTCTCCTCCGTTCTCCGCCGCTAACCCGCACAGAATCTCCAGATGAGACACATCCAGCACAACAGCATTGATGGTGAGGGTGCCGGACCTGACCTGTCCAAATGGCGACATTGGCGACGCCAGCTGTATGTCGTGACTCACCAGCCGCGCATCAACAACCTCTATGTCTGAGTCTAGAGTGACGGCGTCGGGTGACGTGATCCAGGACCAGGTCGGACCTTCGGGTCTCTTGCGCTCCCAGCTGCCATGAGTCCGCTCGCGACGGAGTTGATCCCGAAGCCTGCGATCCTCAGGCGTTGGGCCCCGTGCGGTATGCCACGTCAGGTGCTTCATGACTGTGCGTTCCCAGAACCCGGCCAGATATTTGTCATCCCAGACGGCCGCCAGCTCGGCCACGATGCCTTCCAATGCTGGCTGCCTATCGGCGAATCGGCTGAAGTCCCGGTTTGAGTAGTTGCCGACCAGCACAATCCAAGTACGGTCTTGATGTTCAGCTATGGAATGTTCGCATTCGGACACAGCAAAACGGCCTATATAATCAGGTGGGCATTTGTCCACACCGCCGAAGATGGAGGCTGGTATCTGTAGGGCATCGTATTGGCGATCCTGGGAGGCCGGCATCGCGAGAAAACCGGCGGGTCGGGAGTTTTTGGTGGCGCAGTAGAGGGATACCTGGCAAGAGTCGAAGACGACTGCGCGTGGAGAAAGCAGCCACTCCTGAAAGGTCCACCCCCGGCTGAAGACTCTGTTTGCTGTGATCTCATGCTGATACTCCCAAGTGTCCACCAGCCAGGCCGCGGCGGTTTTTCCGGAGCCGAGAAGGACAGAAATCTTGGTACAATCTCGCCAAGACGGCGTGTTGTCGTCGATATGGCTGTTGAGAAATCCATCGGCAGCCTTCTCGGCGCTGGCTGCCACTATCGAGAACGTGGCCAGCTTGTATATCCGACCCATGTTTCGGATCTGGTTTCGTTTGTCGATCTCGTCATCCTGTACGATACACAGGGCATCGACCCAGAGGTAGGGCATCCCAATTGACCGGCAGACCTGAATAGCATCGGATATCGTTCTTGACAGACTGGAAGGGTCGATCCCCTGTAAGTGACTTTGGATGTTCGCAGTGTTGGTTGTGAGCTGGGCAGCGGCACCCCAGCAATAGCTGAGGGTTGCGTATTGGCCCGTCTCGCCCGGCATGGTTTCGCGAAGCCGGACACCCGAGAGGGACGAGACAGCTATGACCCTGACGGGTAGCGGACTGCACCCACGTTTGGGGCACGATCCATGTTCCTCTTGACAGACTTCCAGCCCATGGCGGATTGCAGCAACAGTTTCACCTGTCAGACTACATCCAAGACGAGCCGCCAGAAGCCCGGATGCCGGATCATATGCTGACGATGTACGGCACTTGGTCAGTACGGCTTGACTGCCAAGCACTTCAGGACAGCGCCCGCGTGCGAGGTCCTACCTTCAGATGCCACCACAGCTCCTTCAAAGAAGAGGGCCTTGCTATCTCTCGCGGTCGATGCCTCACGCGTGGTTTGGCGATATGCTTGGATTCCCTCGAGCACCATTCCCTCCAAGGGATGGGAGGAGTGCTCGGCGGACCTTCGCGCGCCACTTGGGCAGGTGAAGGCGCCCTTTACTATAATCTTGTCGTGGCAGCCTTGCGCGAGGTAGAAGCCTACGTACTTGTCCAAGATGGTGCGGCAAACGGGACAGCCCGCAAATGCAGACTCGTCAAGCTCGTGGCGGGTCGAGTGCTCAAAGCCTCGAGGGTCGAGCAGGCGTCGCAACCCATCTGCTGTTCCCGTCATGCCCGCGCATTTGGGGCAGCAAGCAGTAAGTGGTCTCTGCCTCAAGTAGCGCTCATCGACGTGGTCGCAAAAGGGGCAGTCAGAGGCCCCATCATCTTCCTCCATCCGAGGTATAGGGGATATCGGAGGTGTAAAGCTGGGGTGCATCACCGACGCTGCGCTGTCGCGTCTGGGCATCGTATCCTCCTTGCCCGACGAAGGGGAATAATCTGCCTTGCATCCTGTAGGCAGATGTCCCAAGATGGAATTTTTGTCGGGGGCGCGAGAGGAAGATATCGTGATTGCGTCGTCCATAGTGTTATGCGACGCGAAGCTAGCTTTGAAGGGACTTGGAGATGGTCAAGAATTGTCGCCCTTCAGGATTCTGCTGCTGCTGCCTAAGCAAGGGGCCGTCCAATGATTGGGCTTGCCATGGATAGAACGTCGGGCAGGACGCGACGCCTGGGGCTTGGTAGCTGACAAAGGCTTGAGCCGTATCGTACCCATGATTGAAGGCAATGCAGACGGTAGGAGTCAGTCGAGGTGGTCGTGGCATGCCTGCCTCTACTTGAGCAGCACTGCGACGAACACTACGCCGATGCCCGCGGGGGTTGAGAGAAAAAGATGGGCTTGTCAGGTAAGGTGGGAATCTAATACTGTCTGTCGCCTATTCAGGAGGGGAAAAAAAAAAAAAACAAATAGGCCATAACCTGTGGCAGATGCGTGTGCCCGGACTCGAACCGGGAGCCCATCGATGGCAACGATGGATTTTACCCTTAAACCACACACGCTTGTGGATCTTGATCGCGATACCAATGCACAGAGCTGCTCGGATCTTAAACGTCCATTCACAGCCCCATTCGGCCGGGACATGCCTCCTTTTAGTCGCTCTACGTAGATGGTAGGCACACAGTCACGTCGGGCATTTTCTCATAGGTACTCTGTTTGTGATTTGTGATTAAAGCCCGAACGGCGGCGACAACTCAACGCTCTTCCAGGAGACGAGTCGTTCGGTTGTGTGGGCGCACCTAAAAAAGTGCACTGACAGATCACGATGAAGCCGCGGGAAAACCTCGGGAACTGGCGTAGGCGACATAACCAGCCATGGAAGCCTATCCGCCCTATTCTAGTGTTATTGAGACAACCTTGGAAACAAGCAAGAAATTAGACCGTGGTTATGATCCACGGGCCAACTTATGTGGCGGAGAGGAAGGAACAAGGATCACGAATGCAACTGCCCGAAGCGGAACTGGCCGAGCCACTAATCGAGTCTGGGGAAGGCACACGTCAATTGCGACTCGCTCTCCCACCGCCGGCCTCGGTGAGCGATCGCTTGGGAACAAAACCCCGGCCCGGTGCCAACCTCAACTGTCGATTCGTCATCCATTTGGTCACTGGGGCTTGACTGAGGCGGCGAATGGATCGGGTGCCTGTCACTCTTCGCCTGCTCCCCTTCACGCCCGACGACCCGAATCCCAGCTGACCTCGCCGGCCCGACTCGGTACGCGATTGACCCCTCCCCAGCCAGCCCCTGTCCACGTGTGCTCCAGTGGCTCCCTCATTTTTCCTCAGCCTTCTTTCGATCCCACCCCCAGCCGAGCGCCGGCCCTCCAGTTTTCCCTCCAATGTTACCCCGCAATTTCCCCACCGGTTGAATGAGCCGTCGGAATGAGTGTGCAGAGGAGGGGGGCCAAGGACCTCCCCAATTTTCCTTTCATATTTTCCCAACCTGGGCAGCCCGGTCCAGACCAAAACCCTGCCGTGCGGAGGCAAGCGCGCCATGTCACTTGACCGTGGGCTGCCCAAAGAGGGCGATCCATGTCTCGACTGTGACGAAAGAGAAGGAATAATACGATGCCACAGAAGCGGGGAGAAACACGGCCGATGCGTGCAAGCCGCCCGCCCATTCTGGCTGGCTGGCTGATGACCCTTTTTAGCCCACCTGCCCGCCCGCGCCCGATCAGTGGTGGCCGAGATGGGTGTGGTTGTTATTTGTAAAAATATGGGGAACGTGCGCTTTCCAGAAAAACGCCCCGTCGTCCCTTTATTTTTTTCTTTGACACATGCGAATGCGAATGCTGCCTCCGGTGTTGCTTTTGCTGTTGCAAATGCTGTTCCTGACCCCCATTTCTCGCTGCTGCTGCTGAAGCTGCTGCTGCTGAAAACCCCTCTCGTGGCCGCGTCTGGCCCTCCACTCCCATCTTGCCTAATCCCACTCGAACCTGCACACCCCAGCCGCTTGGGACGAGCCCAACCGTCCCCGGTCGTCCGTCGCCTGCAGCGCGTGCCTAACGTTTTCCCAACACGCGGCATGGCCATATAGATGGTATTCTCGGGACAGAGAAGGTCAATATTGGCGCAGCTTTAAGATCAAGTTCCTCTTGCGCTGCTCGCGATGCTGCTGTTCACCAAGCTCGCGGCCCCCAAAGCTCCCAAGCGGCGCTCAAGAGCTGGTGAGTTCCGGCTGTGATGACCCAAACACCTGGGTCGGGGCCCTCTAGGTCGCCTAAAAACACTTTACTAACCATCTTTCTGGGACCGCTCAAACCCCAACATGTGCAGGCTGTACCTCGTGGTATGTATTCCTGTGTCTGACAATTAGCTCACGGCACGCTTCTGGGAGCCTGAAGCGAGGCTGCTCTTTGGCGGGACGCGGCGAGAGAGAAAGTCCCCCAATCAGCGCAGCGCGCGTGCGTGAAGTGCACTGCTGACCTTTGTCATGCCCGAACTGCAGCAAAGAAAAGGTCGGTCAACATGGGACGATGAAGATGACGTTCCCTAATCCACCGCGCGTGTACTTGTTGGCGAAAAATAAAATAAGGAATTACAGCTGACCTCGCCACTCTTTGGGCGCAACCGCAGAAAAAGAAATGTGACGAGGAGCGGCCAAAGTGCGCGCGATGTGCCGAGCGCGGGGGTGAATGCGTCTACGAGCCCGTTCGCCCCCGCCAGCGCCGGAAGCGCGACGGTGTCGTCTCGTCCGCCACCGCCTCTGCTTCGGCGGCCGACTCGAGCGGCGGAGGAGTTGATGCAGAAAACACCAACAACACCAGGGCCAACGGCATCAACGGCATCAACGTCATCACTACCGACAGCTTCGCTTGGCCGCTGCCGATTCCCGACGACGAGTACGACGACGGCTGCGATGAGGACGATATGGTCGGCGCCGACATTACTGCCAACTACTACCCCAACGCGCTCACGCAAAGCTGGGTGCAGCACAGCAACACGGACCACCCATCGTGGAGGCCGGGACCTCTGGTGTTGGACGCGGGCGGCTTCTCGGACGACCCTTATGACCTCCCCATCTTCTCGCCGGTCGAGGACGGTTTTGACATCGGGTCGCTGGTGCCGCCGCCGATGCAACATGGCGGTATCGTGAATGGCGTTAGGGGTCGTGATATGACCATGTCGCCCGTCATGGAGATTGGCGGCGGAGGCGGTGCGTACGACGACGAGGCCGAGGAGGGCGACTTGGTCGTAGGGTCCATCGGGATGGAGCAACATGTTAACCGGAGGAGCTCCTTTGCATCCACCACGACCATAAGAACAACAAAATCGGAACCAGCACCAAGCACAGCCCTCGTCAGCGCGTTCAACCACCACAGGCAAAGACGGCATCACGAGCTTCAACAAGGCAACGGCTTTGGTGGATCTACCGGGATGGCCGCGGCGGCGTCGATGCTGCCCGTCAGGTCGCCGCTGCTCGGGTTCTGCCCCCCTACCTTCTCGGAGTTCTCGGTGCACCCGGGCCAGAGGATGCTGGTGGACCACTTCTGCAACGTGCTCTCGCACCTGATCGTCTTCCGCGAGGAGACGGGCAACCCGTTCCAGCAGCTCGTGCTCCCCCTGATGGCAGCTGACGCGACGGGTGCGCTACACCAATACACGGCGGGGTCGTCGTCTCCCGTGGCGGATGCCGTCTACGCCTTGGCCAGCGCGCACCTGGAGCACCGAGGCGCCGGGATCAAGGGAGGCGACCGCTCGCTCTACTATCACCAACGCGCCATCCAGGGCCTGTCCAAGCTTATCCAGTCCAGCAGCGGCAAGTCGGTTAACAAGAACCAGGTGCTGGCTGCAATCATCCTCTTGGTGTACTATGAAGTTGTAAGTGCGAGTTACTTTCCACACGCCTGTGACATGAATGCGTCTTCTCCGGATCTTGACTGACTTTCTGTGTCTTGTGACTCTCACCAGCTTGTGCAAAGAAGTCGTACGGGCATAATAGAGGGCCACCTAAGAGGCGCTCTCACAGTCATGCGCTCGAATCCCGAGCCCCTAGACTCGACGGGAGTCTTCTTGGAGCGGGTCAGTAGCATCATAGTACCTCGGCCCCATTCTCCCAGCCGAACCCGGAACTCTAATATGACCACTCTTGCAGGCCTTCCGGTTCTACGACGTGATTGCGGCACTCTCCCTCGGCACTGCCCCGTTATCGACGGCGCCCGGGGCTGGCTGCCTGCTTCCCTTCGCACCGGTAGGCGCGCCCGCAGCGTCACCCCTCAACAATGTCGACACGCTTCTGGGCATGTCGACAACGCTCTGGCCTATAATTCACCGGCTATCGGGACTGCTCGCCCTCAAGACCGATCTCGAGGCCGCCCGCGCCACCGGTTATCCCGCCAAGGTCGCTGTGCTTCGCACCGAGTTCGAGTCCACGGCCGCCGCCGTCGAGGCGGCGCTTCTCGGCTGGGCCCCATCTCCGCCAGCCGGCTGGGCTCTCAACCCGGAAGCCGAGGGTGGCGACCCGACCAAGCTGCGCAGGGCCACGTCTCCCACCGCCACGGGCTTCGAGGGCCGGCAACGGGGGAGTTATGGGAGCGTGGGCGGTCTTGTCGATGAAATTGTGGCTAGGGATATGGAGGAACCTGGCACGGAAGGCGGCGGTACGGAAAACAGCAGTCGCCTCCCGGAAGACTTGTTTAGTCCCGAGTCCGCCGCACTCGACCAGGAACCGCCATCGCCCAGCAGCGCCGCAACACCGGCTTCCACATCTTCTTCCTCCGCGTCGTCATCATCCAACTCGTCATCGTCGTCGTCCTCCTCCTCCTCCTCGGCAAGCGACTCGGCCCGCCTGCACTCGATCCTCAACAACGCCCTGGCCTACCGCCACTCGGCGCTGGTGTACCTGTACCGAACCGTGCAGTCGCGGCCCAGCAACCACCCTCTGGTGCAGCGGCACGCGCGCAGGGCCCTCCGCCACTGCACCGCGACGGTCGAGCACGGCGGGCCCATGGGCGCGCTCCTGTGGCCGCTGTTCGCCGCCGCCTGCGAGGCGCGCGAGCCCGAGGACCGCGCCGCCGCCCGCCGCGCCTTTGCGGCCATCGATCACCGCCAGGGCATGGCCAACATCTCGCGCGCCTGGGATATCGTGCAAGAAGTCTGGCGCCGCGCCGATCTGTTCCACGGCGGCGGCGGCGGCGGCGGCGATGACGACGACGGCGACGGAGGCGAGAGCGATGACGTTCACGACGAGTATGCGGATCTCGTGCATGCTCAAGCTGACGGCAACGGCACGGACTACGCCGGAGCCGGCGGGCTCGGCGGGCGTCGGCATAGCCACGGAAACGCTCTGGGCCAGGGCGTTGAAGCGTCGCCGCGGCCGTCACCACGCCGCATGTCGGAGTTTGCGCTGGCCGACGGCCGCAAGAACGCGATGGATATGTGGAGGCGGGTGAGCGAGGACATGGGTGTCAAGGTTGTGTTTGGGTGAGGGGAATCTGATGTTTTGTTGTAGGGGAGGATGTTTGGTACGTGATGGGTGTTTGGGAGCGTGGCTTGAGGTTTTGTGTGAAGGCGCAAAAACGGCTTGGGGGCAAAACGAAATACCTTCAAATGTCTTTTGGATCTTTCGTCGATACTCCACTTCTTTTTCTTTGATTTAGCGATGCTTGTTTGTATGCGGTTTTTGGATCAGGGTTTGGTCGTGACAAGGAGCAAAAGTGCACTTTTGAGTCATCTGTTTGTCGCTTGCTTTCCTTGCTGTCTCTTCTCCAGCCTGATGTCTCTCATACCGTCTCTGCTAGGTTCTTCGGCAGATTATGACATGATGACCATACCAACTGCCCGCTCCGTGACATCGTTCAGTTGAGGTCCATGAACAACACACCCCTAACAAACATGCTCGACCTTTTGCGCCGACCCGTCCCGGGCGCCCAGGTCCGTCTTGAGCACGCGGCCAAAAAGCTCCAGCAGGACCTCGAAGCAGACCTTGGTGATGGCCGGGTCGTAGCGGCCCTTGCTGAGCTCGTCGCGGATGAAGGCGTGCTGGGCCCAGGCGAACTCGTAAAAGCTGAAGACGACGCCGGCCTCGCGCAGCTTGGCCCGGATCATGTCGCGTCCGGCGTCGGGCACCTGCGTGTCCTTGACGCCGAAGATCATGGCCACCTCGCAGCCGCCTCCTCCGGTCAGCCGCGAGAGGAGGTCGAGCGTGTGGGGGGAGTCCGGGGAGGGCGCCGTGCTGGAGGTGTTGGGTCCCGTGTGAGGGCCGAGGGTGCGCGAGTGCACGTCGGTCGCGAAGTAGTTTACGCAGGCTGAGATGCGGGGGTCGAGCTGGTTCCGGCGTATTTCGTTAGGATTACTGCTGCTTAGGAAGGCGGGAGTCTTTGGCCTGCTTACGCTAGCTCTAAGCGCGAGGTGCCCGCCCAGACACATGCCCGTGGCCCCGATGCGGCCCGAGCATGTCGGAAGCGAGAGGAGGTAGTCCACCGTCTTGCGGGAGTCCTCGTCATACGACTCGAGCGTCTAGGTAGTATGCGGTGTTGTGTTAACAGCCGAGTCCGCCGCCCTGTGTGTTGGAACCCAAACGCTCACCTTCTCCACTTTCCACTGGTTCCCCTGGTCGGTCCCCGGGACGTCGTACGCGAGCGGCTCCGGGCCCGTGAAGTCGTGGTAGCTGCTCGGCGCCGCAACAATGTAGCCCTGCCCGGCGATCTGACGCGCGAACCGCGCGACGGGGCCGGTGACTGGGGGATTTAGCTCGGCGGAAGCGCCCAGTCAGTATCTCCGCTTACGGAGGGTGGTGTCTCGTCTCTACAACCTAGCTTTGCAGCTTGACGAACGCACCCTGGTAGATCTCGCTGAACAGGGCGACTCCAGGGAAGCGGCTGCAGGGATTCGGTCTACATTAGCAGGCTGCACGTCCAACGGCCGGCTAGCTTGTGCAGGAGGACCGGAAACCTACGCGTTGGGATACTGCGGGATGGTCGGGTGGAAGAGGAAGATTCCTGGCCGAGGTTAGAGACATCCACATGGTGTTCATGGCTAGGAGATTTCACGCAGAAATGCCCCGCTCACTCATCGTGGACTCGACGCCATTGACGCTCGTCTGGACGTCGGCGTGGCTCTCCTGGATCAACATGGTGCTCGATTTGATGGGTGCGATTCTCAGTAGTCCTCTTTTTAGATGTGTCGAGATGGAAGCGCGCCTGCGAGGTCAAGCTAGCTTTGTCTGCGAGGGGCTCTCAATCCCCTCACCAAGAAGCTCGGATGAGCTTAACCTACAGCTCCCACCCGCACCTCCTGCGCCTGCTCCACCTTGTTGACACCTCCTCGCTCCGTCATCCCCGCGATTGTCCCATTATGTTCCTGCATAGGTGCATCTTGTGGCTTTGGTGGAAGTCGAGTGCAGTTTTTGCTCACTGTCTTTTAATGCCATAACACCCCGCATCCTAAATACCACCTCCCTCGCTCCTGCGCCGGCCGTGCCCTGACCGTGCGCCGACCATCCCGCCCCGCGTTTACAGCAAAAGCAAGGAAGCTACGCTACGCTACATACGAGTGAAGTCGAACCAACGAGCGCGGATGTGCCTGGCAGCGGTGGGGTGGCGCACCGGTAGATAGCTCCCAGCTTCCCTCCGCAGAAGATAGCGGGGCTTCTGTGCTATTGATCTTATCCAGCCCCTGCTTGGCATCCATCCTGGGCTTCAACTCGAGGCTTGGATTCCGTCAGGCACCAAAAAAAGGCGGTGACGAAAGGCGGCGGGGAAGCCGGGACAATTGCCCGATAAAAAAAAATCCAATGGAGCATTCCCACCCCAATCCTCAACTCCTGTCCAGGGAAGTCGAGTTTCTATCCACACAAACAGCAACGTTCGGAACATTGCAGAAAGCAAGTGAAGCTGATGGCATGGAGGCGGCGTCAGGGGCCTGAGACGGTGCTGTGCCGAGTCTTCCCTGCTCATCGTCCATCCAGGAAACTCCGCACGTCTGGGCACACTGGATTGAGGAGCATGGATCAGGAAGCAGCCCGACGAACATGACGGCTAGTCTTTCGATTCTTCATCACGATGGGGTGTCTGGGAGCCCCGCAGACGCTACCGCGACAGCTCCTCGAAGGATCCGTTATCTAGATATGGGAGCACGAACCTGACGAGCCCAATGGTTCTCGGGGCTTGTGGAATGCAGGAGATCGGTTGGTTTAGGAAACCTTAAAGAAAAGATGGACAAAGCTTGCGTGGCATAACAACAAAACAAGCAAGCCAGCAGGAGAGAAAAATTCTAAAAGAGTTACATGGATTGTCGCAGGCAGGCAGCTCGGCTTGGCAGGCAGCCCGGCTGGACGGGCAGATCGAAGAGAAAGGAAAGCATCGCAGGGATCTGATTTTCGCCCTGGGCTCTTCGTCATTCAATCGTGGTGATGGAGGGGTGAATTGCAAAGGCTGTGGGCGTGTACTTAGCAAAACCGCCCCCATTAGAAGGCTCTGGACACTGCTGGACGTGGCTAGAAGTGGCTGGACGTAACTGGTTGAGCCTCGCGCTTGCCAGAATTGTGCGTTGTGGGGCGTGCGCGTCACAACCGCCGTGGGAGTCAGCCTAGCGATTCTGCAAGCTTCCTGCAGCTTCAGTGGTGGTGGGGCGGATTTTCTACCTCTTCTCGAACCTTCTGCCCAAAAGCCTGCCCCGCCAACCACAGCCCCTCCTGCTTTGCCCTCCAGACTGCATTTAAGAGAACAACCTCCTCAGCGCTGTGTCAGTTCTACCGTTGAACAAACCAGATCACTTCAATCCATTTCTCTTTTCCTTTCTACTACTACTACTCCACGCGCAACAATACCCATCTTCTCTTCCTGTTATTTGCGATTTCGACACAAAGAACCAACGCATAGAACGTCACACAGATCACTCTGACAAGATGGCGCCCGCCGTTGGTATCGACCTGGGCACGACCTACTCGTGCGTGGGTATCTTCCGTGATGACCGCATTGAGGTATGTTGAAAATTTCCTGTCGAGGTCTTCTTCGCCTTGCCAGCATTGCAGCTTGCTGCTGGCATCAATGGACATGCTTGCTGACATGGCTTCGCCTGCTCCAACAGATCATCGCCAACGACCAGGGTAACCGCACAACCCCGTCGTTCGTCGCCTTCACAGATACCGAGCGTCTCATTGGAGATGCCGCCAAGAACCAGGTCGCCATGAACCCCATCAACACAGTCTTCGACGCCAAGCGCCTGATCGGCCGCAAGTTCAACGACGCCGAGGTCCAGGCCGACATGAAGCACTTCCCCTTCAAGGTTCTCGAGCGCGGCGGCAAGCCCGTCGTCGAGGTTGAGTTCAAGGGCGAGCAGAAGCAGTTCACGCCGGAGGAGATCTCGTCCATGGTCCTGACCAAGATGCGCGAGACGGCCGAGTCGTACCTTGGTGGCACCGTTAACAACGCTGTCATCACTGTCCCGGCCTACTTCAACGACTCCCAGCGCCAGGCCACCAAGGACGCTGGTCTGATCGCCGGCCTCAACGTCCTGCGTATCATCAACGAGCCCACCGCGGCTGCTATCGCTTACGGTCTTGACAAGAAGGTTGAGGGCGAGCGCAACGTCCTGATTTTCGATCTTGGTGGCGGTACCTTCGATGTGTCGCTCCTGACCATTGAGGAGGGCATTTTCGAGGTCAAGTCGACTGCTGGTGACACCCACCTGGGTGGTGAGGACTTTGACAACCGTCTGGTCACCCACTTCGTGAACGAGTTCAAGCGGTATGTATTGCCTTCCCCATTCGTTTTCCTCTTCTTCCTCTTTCCCTTTTTTTCCTCTTTCCCTTTTTTTCCTCTTTTTTTTCCTCTTTCCCTTTTTTTCCTCTTTCCCTTTTTTCCCCTTTCCTTTTTCCTTTTCCTCTTTCCTTTTGCCATTTTTCGCTTTTCCTTTTTCCTTTCGCCTTATACTGACACCCTGAAAGTAAACACAAGAAGGACCTCCAGACCAACGCTCGCGCTCTGCGTCGTCTTCGCACTGCTTGCGAGCGTGCCAAGCGCACCCTGTCTTCTTCGGCCCAGACCTCGATCGAGATCGACTCCCTCTTCGAGGGTATCGACTTCTACACCTCCATCACCCGTGCTCGCTTCGAGGAGCTCTGCCAGGATCTTTTCCGCTCGACCCTGCAGCCCGTTGACCGTGTCCTGACCGACGCCAAGGTCGACAAGTCGCAGGTCCACGAGATCGTTCTCGTTGGCGGCTCGACCCGTATCCCCCGTGTCCAGAAGCTCATCACCGACTACTTCAACGGCAAGGAGCCCAACAAGTCCATCAACCCCGACGAGGCTGTCGCCTACGGTGCTGCCGTCCAGGCCGCCATTCTCTCTGGCGACACCAGCTCCAAGTCCACCAACGAGATCCTGCTTCTCGATGTTGCTCCCCTGTCGCTCGGTATCGAGACTGCTGGTGGCATGATGACCAAGCTGATCCCCCGCAACACCACCATCCCCACCAAGAAGTCCGAGGTCTTCTCGACCTTCTCCGACAACCAGCCTGGTGTGCTCATCCAGGTCTACGAGGGTGAGCGCCAGCGCACCAAGGACAACAACCTGCTCGGCAAGTTCGAGCTTACCGGCATTCCCCCGGCGCCCCGTGGTGTCCCGCAGATCGAGGTTACCTTCGACCTGGACGCCAACGGCATCATGAACGTCTCTGCTCTTGAGAAGGGCACCGGCAAGACCAACCAGATTGTCATCACCAACGACAAGGGCCGTCTTTCCAAGGAGGACATCGAGCGCATGCTCGCTGAGGCCGAGAAGTTCAAGGAGGAGGACGAGGCTGAGGCCAACCGTGTCTCTGCCAAGAACGGCCTCGAGTCGTACGCCTACTCTCTGCGCAACACCCTCCAGGACCCCAAGGTCGACGAGAAGCTTGATGCTGCGGACAAGGAGAAGCTCAACGCCGAGATCAACAAGGTCGTCTCGTGGCTCGACGAGAGCCAGCAGGCCACCCGTGAGGAGTACGAGGAGCACCAGAAGGAGCTCGAGGCCGTTGCCAACCCCATCATGATGAAGTTCTACGGTGCTGGCGGCGCTCCTGGCGGCGCTCCCGGTGGTGCCCCTGGCGGCTTCCCCGGCGCCGGTGGTCCGGGTGCTACCCATGACGACGGCCCGACCGTCGAGGAGGTTGACTAAATTCCTCGCAGCAAAGTAGTTCTTGTTTTTTGTTTCTTTTCAACAGACGAGTTGCAGCGCGCGCTCGTAATACACTCGGGAAAGGTGTTTGGTTGGAGGTTTTCGGGATCTCCTTGCATTCATAGGGGCTAGACAGCAGCTTTGCCATTTCTCTTTCTTTTTTTGTAATGACATGACGAATTCACTGGGGAAAAGTTTTCGGCGGTTATTCACTGCGGCTTGTACTTTAATCAGGATTCCCAATGATCAAGGGCGTTTAGTTGTTTCGTTCTTGGTGACGACTTTCGCACGAGGAACTGACCAGCAGAACACTGGGCAGTGCATAATTCCCATCGCTGCTCACTAGGTACACTACTCCGGCTTCATAGTGCTCGGCGTGCATGCTGCGTGGCGAGACGGCAACTGCTGGCTTGTGTTTTGGGCGGACCTACAGGCAGAACCGACAGCAAATCAGCTCGCATGTCTTTGTGGCTCCAGGCAGAAATGTACATACAGTAATGTGCAAAAAAAACGCAAATCCGTGCATGGGCCACTACCCTCATCACCACCAACCCCCCTACTCCAAAAGGGCCGCATTTGATCAAAAATAAAGCTATTCGCATGTCGTTACTTGCAATAGATACGAAATTGGCCAGAGTTTATTATTTATAATAGCTGATACTTGGCATACCACCCAGGGCTCGGTAAAGGGCCTCAACCTTACAGGGCATAAAATCTATAAGGGGCGGGCCCATGCACGGATTTGCGTTTTTTCTGCACACTACTGTATGACCGCCCCGGCCGGTCGTGCGTCTGTCAGCGCAGCCTGCTATTCATACAGTGGGGAAGACGAAAGAAAGTATTGCTTCATTTTGTTTTCTTTTCTACCCCGAAAAACAGGCGGCTTTTGGATGATTTAGGTTGCAAGAGCGGGAGGAGAATATAAAATTTACGCAGTCCACCACGTCTTCTGATGTCAAATTCTTCTGTAGGAATTGAATCAGAATCGACTGTGCAGTCGTGCGTGGAACTGGAGGGTCGATGTTCTGTCTAGAGCGGAAATTTGAAAACGAAGCGGTACTTTCGTCTGCCGGTTGTACCAGCGGGCTTTTTGAAGAGGAATAGCTCAACATATGATATACTCTGGTTAACTGCATACGCTAATCTGGGTCCTCTCCGTGCAAGGTCATTCCGTCTCCAGCGACAGTTCCACTTCTAATGGCCCTGACATCACGGTTCTACTCGCAAATGATCAGATAGCCCCCTCCCTACTCCAGCTCCGAGGCCTGCCAAAGCCTAGGGCAGACCCTGCCGGTGCGGCCGCCGCAGTTCGGGAGGCACCTCTTGGAGCTCTCCAGGCACGTCTCGCCGCCGCCGAGGCAGGGGCGCGACCCGGCCACGCACTTGTTGGCGACGCACTTCTCGACGCCGTTGCAGAACTTGGCGTCGCTGCACTCGGCGTCGCTCGAGCAGAAGCCGGCCGGCCTGTCGGGCAGCCAGATGTCGGCGCCGTCGCCGGACTTGTGCACCAGGTCGACGATCTCCTTGCGCAACACGAAGCTGCGCTCGCCGTTGGCGTCCAGCTTGAGTGCGCTCGCCACGGCCGCGCGCAGCTTCTTCTCCATCTCGCCAGAGTACGCGGCGACTTTGGCGGCACCATCCTGGCGCTCCTCGACGTAGGCGCGCGCGACCAGCTCGAGCAGGCCGTCGAGCAGGTCAAAGGGCAGGCTGAGCACCCCTCCCACGGCCACGTCCAGCACGTGCTGCCGCACCTGCTTCCACACGACACCGAGCCCGTCGCCTTTCAGGATGCTGGTCACGGCTTTGAGCAGCGATGACGTCCCGCCCAGGATCGCCGTGACCAGGCCGTTGAGGAAGCTGACGCCGCTGATCTTGAACTTGACGTCCGTGTTGGCCAGCTGCGCCGCCACCTTGACCACGGGCCGGATGGTGAAGACGTAGTTGCCCTGCGCGTCGGTGCGCAGCGGCGCCGGCGCCAGCGTGAACAGCACGGCCACCTTGGCCGTCGTGGTCACGGCGCCGTCCAGCCGGAAGCTGTCGGAGCCGACGCTGAGGCACTTGCCCAGCAGGCGCGTGCCGAACTTTTGTTTCACCTTGACGTGCGCGGCGAACTCGACGGGGAGCTCGGCCACGAAGAGCACCGGGTCGCTCGCCCTGCTCAGCAAGCTAATGCCGCCGCCGCCGCCCGAGAAGTCGAGCGACGCGTCGGCCAGGAGCCGGGCCTCGGCGCGTATGTGCTTGATCTCGGCCGTCACGGTGCAGCTGTGGCCCGTGTCGATGCCGCGCGAGGTCCCGTCGTCGTAGGCGAAGACGATCCCGCGGCTGTCGACGCGCACGCCGGCCGCCGCGAGCGCCGCGCTGGCTTTTAGGCCGACGGCCCGGCAGAGCGCCTGCACGGTCGCGTCGCCCTGGCTGCACTCGAGGAAGCCCATGGCGGGGCCGAGGATGGCGCCCAGCCGCAAGTCGGGCTTGCTGGGCCGCACGGCCACGAGGCCCTGCGCGGCCGCTGTGGCTGGGGTGATGGCGAGAGAGGCCAGGCAGCACGCTGCGGCGAGGAGACGGGATTTGAGTGGCATGCCTGCGGTGTTGAGGGTAGCTGGTTATCTGGGACGATGTCCTGGTTTGAACTGAGAGTGTGGCTTGTTGGATCGATAACAGGCTTCATCTCTATGGGTTAGTTTTATACCCAAAATCGGTCGCGATGGCCTCGCGAAGGTATCCCTTTTGGGGGACTTTCGCTCATGGTCACCTGTATATGAGCTCTGCCTCTGACGTCGTACAAAGTGTGGAAACTGCCGTCCAGCCGTATATTGCGTGACATCCCCAGCGGCCTCATTGGATGCCTCCTGGATCCTGTTCATATCGGCGTTCAGCTCAAGGTTGTAGGCTGGCTTCAGCCCAATTTGCAACTCGTTATTGCATCGAGACATTTCTCGGTCGCCTAGATACGGTAGTGGCAAGCGAGGGGGCAAAGCCTTGTTCCGACAGATCTGGCGGAAATGGCATTTTGGTGCCATCCATCTACTGCGGCTGGTCGGTCAAGCAATGAAACAAACATTTAGTATGCCCATAATAGCTGATGTCCGTGACTTTCTGGCTCTGCTATCCAAGTACGTAACTTCCCCAAATCCCTACCCGACACATGGCCTCTCAGTTCCTACCTTGCACGAGTCCTGTCACTCCATACGTCAGGCCGGCCTGTATGGAAGGCTTCCTGAAATTGCCTGCTTGGCCAACTCCAACGCGCGGTTTGCTGGCAAGACATTGAGATTCAGCCTCCAGCATGTTGGGCTCAAACATTTCGAAAAAATCATGGCAAAATGGAGAACTCACATTGGGCGTCACGGAATCTCAGGCCCCTGAGTCCGCATTCGAATCGATACACTCGGCGCCTTCCGCCCTCCTCTAGCTGTACGACCCAAGTTGGCGCCGGTGAAGGCGTCCCCACGGCGCCATCCCCCGTCGTGTGACCTGGTTGGGAGAAGAAGTCGTTGGGGACTAGGCGGAGTGTGGCAGAGACCAGGCACACTCATTGTCAGCGACCTGCCAAGCTACGACATCAGACTCTCTTTCCTTGTACTGACGGCTCTGGCTCAAAACGATGCACTTGTCTCGGGTGGCGATGATCATCCGGCCCTTCCCGTTCTCGGCGTGGCGTAAGATTGTGAGTTCCGCTGCGGGGATGAAGACCTCGTTTTCGATCTGCACGTGCGTAACTTGCCTACCGGTCACCACCGCGCAGCAAAAGGCAGCCGAGTCAGATAGAAGATAGATGAAACGGGGACGTATGTTAGGGGACATATTGCCGTTCAACTCACAGATGAAGGATATCCTCTTCCCCTTCTTCAGGGCGAACTAGCTTGAGAACGAAGAGCTCCATCCGCATCTCCTCGACACGTTGATGAAGCTCGGCCGCGGCTAGAGAAAAAAAAAAGGATGATCAGCTTTGGCCGTCGTTTGCATGGGACTCGCTCGAACCTTTTGCTGTAGTCAGCTGGAAAGTTACATCCATGGGTTGGAAGCCTGTTCCGTCGTTCTCGGGAGACGAAGAGAAGCTGTCGCAGAGCACATTCTCAAGCTTCAGGGTCGCGTTGTCCTGGCTTAACTTCGGTGAGGTAACGTGTTTCACTTCACCGGACGATTGTGAGCATGGATTTTGAGGCCTAAGGTCAGAGTGCGAGGGTTTCATACACAGGACAAGGACCTGCATCACATCGCCTTGCCCTTGAGTGCCGTCGTCTGCCTGCTCGAATGTGATACAGATCTCCCCGTGTGGCAGCGGCTTGAGGAGCGGGATGCTGGAATAGGCGTTTTGTACAGCCGGCCTGATCAGAGAGCTGTACTGGAGCATTGAGATGCTCTGAACACATTCTCGACGGTAGCTCCGTTGGCCGTTTGTGAAAGTCACAGAGTCGACCAGAGCTTGGACCTTATCCAGGTCTCTACAAAAAAACTTTTGGTAAGTTGATCTTCCCCGTACAGTCGGCCATATCGTCGCGGAGTCATTATCAACCTACGCCGCAACGCTGAGGATGCAAGGGTCCGCGGCGTCGGTGCCAGGCTGCAGATACACCGTCAGGCTGCCTTCTCCGCCTTGTAGAAATTCCTCCTGTGCGGCTCGCAGGACGAGTGGACGGATGAAGGATTCCTCGAATTCCGCGACGACTTTTATATGTTAATCTTTCGTGGGACCGGGGACATTGTGTTGGCCAAGATCCGAGAGTGCTTACAACTGGCGGGAACTCGCTTGATGCGGATTGATACCAGACGGCTCGTCGAGGTGTCCACGAGCTTTTCCACAGTCCACTGCATCTCCGGACCCCCAATTCGCGCTGGGAACGTAAGGTGGGTAACTGCACCCCAGGCGTTAGTATATCTAGGCACGTTTCGGCCAACGATGGCACGCCCAAGGAGTACCTTTAATAGCTTTCACGGAGTTCGCGTGTCCGCCAAGGTTATCCGTGGGCTCGCTGCAGCCGCAAATGAACGGGCTCGGAGAGAGCTCCTGCTGTTGAGCTGAACCACCTGCCAGTAGGCTGTGGACGTTGAGGCTGACCCTCGGGCACACAAGTTGAAGACCCTGCGCGGTGTGGACGTGGAGTTCGAACTGTGGCGACGGCGGCGTGGTGGTCGTCCATTCGGCAGAGGACCCTTTCTCCTGGACCATGGCGATCGCCGCGCCTTCGAGATTCTTCTTGTACCACTCATAGATCTCCCTCAGCATCTTGGAGCTTTGTTCGACGTGGTTTTCGACACGACCAGTCTGGGAGCTATAAGACAGCCAAAGGCTCAGCCACCAAAGTCTCGACCATGCGGCGCCGTACGAAGAGGAATGGTGGGGACGACACACATACTTGGTTATCGTGGCCAGCACCAAGCTCAAACTGTTTGTATGGACAGATATTTGGCTCCTCAGGGCGGCAAGATCGCCCTTCTCTTTTGTCCAGGCAACCTTCTTCCAGTTCTTGGATAGATCGCCGCCCCAACGCTTGATCCGGGGAAGCGACATATCCCGCACCTGGTCGACCTCAGCATATTTTTTCACGACGGCCTCGAGGTGCTCGAGGGTCTCTCGGCAGTTGAGCAGGATCTTGTCGGCTGTGCTCCATCTGTCATCGACCTTCATTTCGGCGTGACTGGCCGCAACACCATTGCCCCTCGCATTCTGTAAACCATCAAGGGCAGCACTGAGCGAGTACAGCTGATTCTCGACCTCGCGGAACTCGGCAGGAGCCGAGTTCCGACCGCTTGTAAAAGCCTGCGCCAGCTTCCAGCATAGCTTGCAGATGAGGAAGCAATCGCCGAACGAGAGTGGAGACGCCATGCTAGCGGCTAATGGGGTTCCTTGTCCCTGGATAGACGTAAAAAAAGAGGATATTGGCCACTGGCTGCCCGCCTATATCCGAATCGAAGTTGTTCAGCCTAGCGTCTGAAGGCCAGGCTGAGGCGCGTCTTTTTATCTATTCTCAATTGTGGCCACGTCAGATGCACAGTCGGTTGAACGGTCATAAGGCCGAGGTAGCACAGCCTGACCACACAGCCTCACCACACAGCCTCCGTGTAATTGCTACAAATAAGGCCCCTCTGGTCGGGCAATTTACCCCGCCAACCTTGGTTTCCCTCGTGAATAATATTCACATCCACTCGTTCGAGCTGTTCTTCGCGATAATTTCCCGTTTAACCACACAAATAACCAGAAAAAGATATCAACAGTCATCCAGGCTTCAGGCAACAGACATGAATTCCCTTCCGACGGGAATATTCTGGGATCCTCGGGAACCGCCCCCGCCAGGCGTTTCGCTCTATCGCCAACCCATCAATCTGGCATGGAGCGGCTATGGAGGGGGCGGGGGAACGCGAAATTTCCACACGCCGGGTACATACGCACCCATAGTGGCAGCGGCAAAGGTAGAACGCAAAACGTTCCCCAGCTTCGCCGTTGTGGTACCCCCCGTCCAGGACGAGACACCCCTCTGCCTCCTGGTGCCGCTGTCAGTCGCCATCGACGTCCGTATCGTCCAGGACGTGGCCAAGGTCACCGCAACTCAGCTGTACTTCAACGACTCGGACGACCCCATCGAGAAGAGCGGCTACACCTTCCCGCTCCCCGCCGGCTGCGCCGTCAACGCCTTCAGCTGCCGTTTTGGGCAAAACAAGACGCTCAGGGGCCATGTAAAACCCAAGGAGGAAGCTAGGGAGGCGTTCGCAGGGGCTTTGGAGCGTCGAGCCACGGCCGGCTTGCTCAACGAGGCTACGCCCGAGATCTTCAATGCGGTGCTTGGCAACATACCAGCCAACACAAAAGTGAAGGTCGAGATCAGCTTTGCTATGGAGCTGAAACACCGGGTACCCGGCGACGTCGGCGCAAGGCTCGACACCGTGACCTTGACGATACCCACCAGCCTCGCCCCTCGATACGGCGACGCGCCGCCGGATGTCCACCTCGACTTGGCCTCGGAAGGAGTTTCGCGTGGTCTGTCACTTCGCATCCATATCGATCCACGCGAGGCAGTGGCCAAGGTGTCCAGCCCAAGCCACGAGGTCACGGTCGAGAGAGGTGCTCATCGACGTGATGCACAGACGTGGACAGAGCTGGCAGGATCCCCCGACGCCGAGAACGGGGTCCCGGCGGACGGAAACGGAGGAGCCGTGTTGGTAACGCTCACAGCCGAGCGCACGGAGCTTGGTCGGGATTTCGTGCTCGACATTCAGACCGAGTTGCAGGAAGGGCAGGAGTTCGCCCCAAAGGCAATCCTGGAAATCCACCCGACATACGAGAACCAGGCGGCTGTGATGCTTACAATACCGCCCAGATTCCTTCTCAATCACACCGCCGATGCCAACCGCCACGCTCGAGATGGCGGCGGCGGCGAAGTTATCTTCCTGGCGGATCGCTCTGGGTCGATGGCCGACAAGATGGAATCGCTCAAGTCCGCAATGCAGTTCTTCCTCAAAGGGATTCCTGTGCATAGCAGGTTCAATGTGTGGTGCTTTGGGAGCTCCTACATGAACCTCTGGCCCAAGTCGGCCCAGTACACAGAGAGCTCCCTGCAGGAGGCACTCACGTTCGTGGAGCAAGACTTCAAATCCGACATGGGCGGGACGGAGCTCCTGCCGGCCATACAGGCCATCGTGGCTGCCAGGGACAAGTCGATCAGGGCCGATGTCATCGTCCTGACGGATGGAGAGGTGTGGCGCCATGACGAAACCATCCAGTTCGTTCGTGAGGCAAGGCAACAGTCCGACGGAATGCTTCGCCTTTTCGCACTCGGTATCGGGGATCAAGTATCTCACTCCCTGGTCCAAGGCCTGGCGACCGCCGGCGGCGGCTACTCGGAGATTGTGCCAGCCCACGCCAGAGACGGCTGGGAAGACCGCGTCGTGGCCATGACGCGGGCGGCGTTGACAGACCACCTTGACATGGAGATCGAACTCCAGGGAGTGGCCAAGCAGGATCTGGAATGCTATGAGAATGGTAGGTTCGACCAGAGCGTGCTACAGTCGTATTTTCCGACAGAGCCTGTGGCTAACGAAAGGACTGCAATATTCGCTAGGACATCTGCTACCTCGTCTCCTCCGGTCCCCGGCGAGCCCACAGAGCATAAGCCTTTTCCAAAAAGGGCGAGTCTTTCTCCTCCTGAACGCGATATCCAATCCTTCAAGTCTGCAGTCTGTGACTGTGTGGTTGTCCCGAAGAAATGGCGGCCCCCACGCAACAACGCCTCCACGCTTCGTGGTGCCCCTGAAGGGACCAGTCACCAAAGACGACGCGGTCCACACTCTCGCCGTCAAAGCTATACTGAACGATCTCTCTCTCGGACCACTTCCCTTAGACGCCGGGATGATCGGGACGGTGTCGAGCGAGCACGTGAAATCGCTCGGGGAGACATTGGGATGCAGATTTTGCACCGTATCTCGGTGGACCAGCTTTTTCCTGTCGGAAGAAAGCAGCAGAGAGCAGGAAGCCAAAGCCGACCCTGATGCGCGTGGAGACATCATCCCAATCGCCATTGGCAGGCCCGTGATGGGCAGACCTACGGCGCGCATGTTCCCCAAAGGACGCAGCGCACTCGCCAAAAAAGGACGAGCTATAGTCATAACAAAAGGATGTTCTATTCCGTCAAGTACCGGCAGCTTCTCGGCTTATAAGCCGCCGCATATCGGTCCCGAGCACCTGCCGATTATCTTCCAGAGTGGCCCACCTCCCTTTACGACAGAGGAACTCAACCACTCATGGTCTGATTTCTCCAACCAGGCCATCCCCGTGTTTGCAGGATATGACAAACACAATATCAAGGAGCAAAAGCTATTCGTCCAAGTCCTCTTGTCGTTTCAGCACTTTGACGGCGCATTTAGCTTCCCAGGCGGCAGCAGCACGTGGGAAGGACTAGAGGCGGGCCTGGGGGCCCATTACCACGACGCAATCTCGGGGCTCAGAGGATGCTGCTGCGAAGAGGAGAAGCATGCCGCCGGCACAGAAGCAGCTACAGCTACAATCCTTGGCCTCCCTACCAAGGCCGCACACACGCTGATGGTTGTTGCGCTTCTCGAGACGCACTTCCAAGACTGCGCGGATCTCTGGCAGCTGATGGCCATGAAGGCGAGGACCTGGGTGGAGAGCGAGGTCCCGGAGAAGGAGCTGCGGGACGTACTGACCTTTACCTGGACTGCGCTCCTGCCCGCGGAGTGGGCAGCTACACCTGAAGAGCCGGCGGAGCCCAAGTTCACGCTGGAGAGCGAGTCCGAGAACCAGACACCGGATTTAGAAGCTAGAACGAAGGGGGCCGAAGATCTGACGAGCACACAGAGACACCCACCCGCCGGGGACGCTGAACAGCTGAACTTCCTGGGCAGCGATGTGGCTGGCCGCGACCATCAACCCGCCGAAAGACCAGACGTGGGGTAAGCAGTGCAAAGAGCGAGCGTCTCTGAGCCGCAAAATATACTAACTTTATACTTTCGTCATCAGAAAGGCGCCGACGCGCATGCCGCAACATGTGAGCGTCTCGGATCCAGAAGCAGTTGGAGCAGGTGACGACGAGGGACGTGAGCGAGTGGTGGCATCAGGGTTAGCGGCTGGCCCTGCGACGAGTACGCGTGTCGAGGTGCATAATGTGCCGATGGACTATATGTAATCCGGACCGGGCAGGGCAACGAGAGAAGATTTGTATCTGTATGGGCGCTGTTGCGATTTCGAATCCTCGTTATGTCACGTAGCGGAGCCCACGGACGCTTAGGATAGAGTTTGGAGTTGAACCAATAGACATATCTGTTCTGGGACCAACGGATTTAATAATATAAAGGTATCAGTCTCGAGCCCGCCGAACCAGACGTGAAGAAAGTAACAACCAATCCTACTGGCCCAAACAGATCATCGTCGAATGAGAGGAGGTAGAGAATCAAGCAGCCCCAGCCTGCGGGCCCCTGTCAACAAAGCCCAAGCCCTCCCGGATCCTCCGTCGGCGCTCATTCTCGGCGCGGCTCCACTCGACCGAGTTAAAGTCCGCATCCAGCTCAGGCATGGGCGCGGCGAACTCGGTCCCCGGCTCGACCTTGCGGTCGCGGCTGACCCAGACGTCCTCGCTGCTGGGCATTCCCGGCCCGTAGCGCGCGAGGTCCTTGTCCCGCCGGCGGCGCCTGTAGGCCGCAGCGCGCAGCTCGGGCGAATACGACTTGACGCGCATGCAGAACCAAAAGTCGTCCCACTGGTCCGAGCAGTTGCGCAGCCCGCCGTACCGGTACACGGCGTTCCACTGCCCGCCCAGCCCGTTGCAGTGGAAGGCCAGGTCGAACGCCTGCCGACACGACGACGGCGCCGGCTCGATGGACGCCGCCATGGCCTCGGGCCCGCTCGCCTCCGCGGCGGCGGCGGCGGCGGTGGTCTGTCCTGATGATGTTGCCCCTGAGCGGGCGGATGTGCTCGAGGAGGAGGGGTCTCGGCTGGCGGCGGAAGGGGTCGAGCGCAACGAGAACCACGATGAGGACGGGCCAGCGCGTGCTGCTGGCGTGGGTGCTGCCGGTGTCTGCTGGGGAGCTTGGGCTTGTGCGGCGGGTGCGTCCTTGCCGCCGTTGAGCTCGGCCTGGAACTGCGCTAGGAATTTGGCGATCTCGGGGTCAATTGACGAGTCATCTTGGGCCGGTGATGCTTTCTGAGGGGTCTGGGTCTCGCTCTGGGCGCTCGAAGGCGCGGGCTTGCCATCGACGGGCGACCTCGGGGGGCTCTGCCAGAACCAGCCCATTGTGTATCGGCTTCGTTTGCTCGGCCGCTTGTCGAGTCGGCATGCGCTGTGTCGTGCTCGTTCTGAAGAGAGGAGTGTTCGCGGATGAGGAAGCGAAGATCCGGGATCTCGTCAGACGACGCTCGTCTGAGTCTTGTTCAAATGGTATTAAAGTGAGGGGTAGACAAGAAGCCCGGTATCGCATGCAGCTTAGACGTCACCTAAAGCCAGGATCGCATTGACTTTGTGTCAATTTTGGTTGGTCAACTGGAACGTCGATCGCTGACCAAAGGCTCGACGCGTTTGGGCGCGGGGAGGGTGCTGAAAATCCGATCGCATGAGGGGCAGTTGTTAATCAGAGCCACTAAATAGGTACTACCCTGCTGCCGCTCTAACGCGCTGAAATTCAACCTGCCTGTTTCAATTAGGTTCGCAAGCATAGCAGGATGTCCGGTAAAGAGTTTTACCATTTATAATAGCTCACCCATCTCGATCCAAGGTCAGCTTTTAATCTCCCGCAGTCGGCTTTTCTCCCTTGTTGTCATGGAGTGCCCAAAATGGAAAGATGAGGTGAAAACCTTCCGGTGGGTCCCCTGCTTATCGATAGCTGCGTGCCAACTCCCGTCCCGTCAACAGGGCTAAGCCTGCAGGGACAGGGGTCCGCTACCAATGAATTTAATGATTTAATGACCTCATCGGTCTACACACACCAACACAACGGCCCGGAAATATCGCCAGATTATCCCCGCCGTAAAAGTCGGCATGAAGACGACCAGCCATGATCGGGAGCAGTAGACTGCTCCTCGGCCCGGACGCTCGGTCAAGGTTGCTGGCCCAGCGAGCTGTGGCGGGCTTCCCTCTCCGTCGCCATGCCGTTACCCCGCTGGGCATCAGACCACCGCTGCTGTCCCACCTGAACCGTGGCAAGCGCTGGAAGAGCACGCCGTATGCAGAGGACAATATCGGCTACATAACTCCAGGCAAAAACGAGTCTATACTCTTTTTCGACAGTAAGTTCCCACCGCCGCTTTTTTGTCGCCAGCAACGTCCCCTACTAACACCAACGCAGATATCTTCCCCCTGGGCCTTAGCACCTTCTTCCTTCGGCGCTGGCGTACCGAGGAAGACCTGTCAGAGCTGCTCCGCAAATTCGGCAGCTCGTCCCTGGGCATGACCGACCCCATCTCCCTCGTGAAACGCGCCATCCCCGCCGATCTGCCCGTCAAGGTGACCGAGGTCATCCCGCGCCCCAAGGATGGCGGTGCTTTCGTTAAGTTCAGCCACCTTGGCGCGGGCGGTGGTTCAGAAACAAGGGCGTCCGCCCGAGAACTCGAAAAGGCTCTCACCAGGCACTTGCTCGAGGCCCCGCTCCACTCCTGGTTCAACCCCTTTGCCAAGGTCCGCGTGGGGCTCGTAAGGGGCGTCCCCTGGCTCGAGGACTTATACCGTCCGCCTGCATCGCGCGTCAAGGTCGAATTTTGTCCCCCCAACCCTGGGGATACGGCCGCCGTCGAGCTGTCACAAGAGACGCTCTACAGCCTTTTTAGGGGCTACGGCAAACTCGCAGAGATTATACCGCAGCCCTTCGACTCCAAAGTCACGCCCCGGTATGCATACGTCGACTTTAGCCGAGTCCGCGACGCCGTCATGGCTCGCAACTGTCTGCACGGCTTCTTCGTCAGCGAATCCATGGGTGGGGGCAAGGGCGGTACCAAGCTACGGCTTTCGTACGAGTCCAAAGTCAAGCCACACCACATCTGGAACTGGCTGTCCGGCCACCCCCGCATTGTGATACCCCTGGCGGCTGCACTACTGGCCGCCTTTACCGTCGCCGTCTTCGACCCTATCCGAGAGTTCTTTATCGGTGCACACATCCAAGGGTCCCTCAATATCACAAATAGCCGCCTATACCGCTGGTTCAAGCGACAGACGTTGGATTTTGGTGCCGTATTCAGGCGCCACAACAAGGTCGCCGACGAGGCAGGCCTGCAAGCCCTGTGGACGCAGCGGAAGGACATTATCGACTCGGTCAATACTTGGCTCATGGAGACCACAGGCACCTTCATCGTTGTTCAGGGGCCCAGGGGCTCGGGCACTCGAGAGCTTATTATGGATCAGGCCCTTGGAGACCACGCAAACGTACTTATGCTCGACTGCAAGCCCGTCGTGGAGGCCCGTGGAGAGAGCGCGACGATCCGACGGCTGGCAGCTGCGGTCGGTTACAGGCCTGTTTTCTCGTGGGCTAACAGCGTAAGCAGTCTTGCAGACCTAGCTGTGCAAGGCACTACGGGGGTAAAATCAGGCTTCTCCGAGACCCTCGAGTCCCAAATCGTCAAAATCCTGCAAACAGCCATGTCGGCCCTCAAGAAGGTCTCGTTGATCGACCGCCGCCGCGATGACAAGGACGCCGACATGTCGGAGGACGCCTACCTCGAGGCACATCCGGAAAAGCGAGCCATTGTTGTTATCGACAACTTCCTGCACCGAGCAGACGATGGATCCCTGGTTTACGACAAAGTCGTGGATTGGGCGGCAGCATTGGTGCAGTCCAATATTGCCCACGTCATCTTCCTCACCCACGACCCTTCCTATTCCAAATCGCTCTCCAAGTCGCTGCCCGACCGGGTTTTCAGGCAGGTCGCGTTGGGGGACCTGTCACCGGAGGTAGCCAAAAAGTATGTACTCAGCCAACTTGAGGGGTATGACCGCGAGGCCCTGTCCGGCTTGAAGAGGCAACAACAGGGTAGAAAAGAATCAGGAAAGGAAGCAGGAACAGGCTCAGGAACGGGGAAGGAATCGGGAACAGAAACGGCGGACCAAAACGAAGGATGGTTCCACTGGAACAAGCAAGAGGCCCCGCACAAGAACCACTCACCACAGCCGGTCGAAAGAGACCTCTCCGAGCTCGACAGCGTCATCGACACGCTTGGCGGCCGCCTGGCGGACCTAGAGTTTCTGGCGCGCCGGCTCAAGAGCGGTCAGACCCCGCGACAGGCAGTGACCGACATCGTGGAGCAGAGCTCGTCCGAGATCATCAAGATGTTCCTCCTCGGCGGGAAACCCACCGCTGCCGCCAGCAAGAGCGGCGCCTCCTCGGAGAAGGCCTGGTCCAACGAGCAGGCCTGGCACCTGATCAGGGAGATCGCCGCCAAGGGCAACCTTCGGTACAACGAGATCCTCCTCTCGCCAACCTTTGCCTCCTCCACCACGTCGTCTGCCGCGGACGGCGCCGGCGCGATCGAGGCCCTTGCCTCGGCGGAGCTGATCACCGTGACGTCGACTCGTGGCCGGCCGCAGGCCGTCAAGGCCGGCAGACCCGTGTACCAGGCGGCCTTTGCGCTCCTGGCGGAGGACAAGGTCCTGAAGGCCCGCATGGACCTCGAGGTCGCCACGGAGCTGGTCAAGATCGAGACCAAAAAAATCGACAAGGTCGAGGCCGAGCTGGCCCTGCTCGCCGCCTTGCCGAAGCAGCCGGCCGGCGTGGACCGCAGGGCGCAGTACCTTGTGGACAGCTTGAACGTCAGCCACGGCAAGATCGTGGCCCTGGAGACGGAGATGGCGGCGCTTAAAAGGGTTTTGAAGCAGGAGGCGTGAAGGGAACAATTCTATAAAACTCTCCTCAATACCTAGGCAGGCCTTCTGCCATTTCACGCCGCTTTCCACCCCCGAATTTGCATGCTCGGTGTCCCTTGCTCTATTTTCTCTCCGAATACCTGCTCCTTTGTTTTCCCGAGCTATGTTCAAACTATTCCGGTCAAGATTTAAGCGTAGAAGGCGAGCTGAAGCCCACGAACTTGCCCCAAAGCTTGCCCGCCGGAACGATCCCCCCATCAAGCAAATTTAATCCGGCGCCTCAGTCGATGCCAGAAAAAGGATCGATATCTCGAAGGCAGCAGCAGAGGAGCGAATGCTATGCGACTCCCGAAACAATCGTTGCGGAGGAGTCGGACATCGTGTCGAATTCCAAGCGGGCGAGGCAGCGGCCGTCAAACGAAGGTGAGAGGGGCCCCCGGTCGAGGGACTAAAGCCAGAAGCGCCAGCACCCCACAAGCCTTAGCCTTTGATGGTATTCTCGAATCCCAGCCCAAGGACCAGGGGTGAATTGCACAAAATAGGAGATTTCCCGGTTCTTCCCCTGCCAAGCCACCGAGTTCGCAACAGGGCAGTGCCCATCAGGCTTATAGTTCCTTCCCATCACCAGTAACCATGATTGTCCCTCAACCAAGCGAAGAAGCGATGGACCAGGTATCATACCCCTCCATCCTACTCCGAACACATCCATGCCCATCAGGTTGCGTTCCGGAGGAATAACACGAACTGTGTGGACCCAGTGGGGAGCCCTGCGGTGCTGCCGCTCTTGAGCCCAAGCAGAGTGGAGGGGGCGGGCGGCTTTGGCTGACGTCACCCGAAGCGCTCGAGTGAGATTCACGACGAGAACAGGAACCGACGGTCAGCCAGAGAGCCGGTAGGAGATTAGCAGATAAGTCGAGTAAGAGGGGGCAATTATGACAGCCCTCGCCCGCACAAACCGCAGCTGGGTGATGGACCGGCACGCCGCACCGCGCAGGCTGACACGCATGGAGGCAAGCAGCCAAGCAGTTGGTGACAAAACCCACAGTGATTCGCCACAAGATGCCGGATTGATGCCTGAAGGATATAAGGCCACTATCGTTGACTTATCAGAACCAGGCCAAAAAATTCGAAAGGCAACCCCACCACCAACCAATTCCCCCACCTTCTTTCTGCCCACGTCAATAACCTGGAAGGGGTCCATTTGGCCAGCCAGCCATTCCTCCTGACTCTGGAACTTTTTTGTTGGCCTTTTTTTTTTTTTTTTTTGCGTTTTCTTTCTTTAATCAATTTTCATTGTTCTTCTTTCACGTCGATCCAGTCAAGGGACCGACGCAGCACGCTACCTAGTTGATCCGTTCGACGGGGACATTCTCCTTGCAATTACTCCTCCACAGTCCTCCGAGGGCCGCTCGATAAACCAACCACCGCAAGAATGGTGTCCTCCTCCAAGGAGAAGCGGCTCGCCAAGAAGGCCGCTGAGGGCAAGGAGAAGAAGACGGTTGCATCCCGCTCCAAGGCCGGCTCCAAGGCAGGGTCCAAAGTCGCCAGCGCTGCCGGATCCGTCAACGGCGACGAACCCGAGCTCGATGGAAACGGAAACCCCATCGGGAGCGACGAGCCCGCCACCGGCGCCGACAAGGCCGATGAGGTGAAGCGCCTGGCCGAGCAGATGGACAGGCACGGCTTGTCTGACCGTGTCACCACCGGCGTCCTCTCTTCCCTCGAGCAAAGCAAGGATGTCAAGATCACCAGTGTCAGTCTGGTGTTCCACGGCCGCGTCCTTATCACGGACACGACGCTGGAGCTTTCGTACGGCCGGAGATATGGCCTCTTGGGAGAGAACGGCTGCGGTAAGAGTACGCTTCTCAAGGCCATCGCCGCGCGCGAGTACCCGGTCCCTCAGCACGTCGACATCTACCTGCTCAACGAGGGCGCCCCCCCTTCAGACCTCGGTGCGCTCGAATGGGTCGTCACCGAGGCCGAGAATGAGCTAAAGCGGCTAGACGCCCTAGCCGAGAAGCTTCTGGAGGAGGAGGGCCCGGAGAGCCCCATCCTCATGGACCTCTACGACGTAAGTGAAGTCAGCCGGGCATGTCAGCCTCGGAAGCCCAAACCACATCCTCACCACTTGTTATACCGATGTCAAAGGAACCATACTAACGAAATACGTCTCCCCCGACAGCACATGGACAAAATGGACCCCTCAACCTTCTCAACCCGTGCCGCCCTTATTCTCACCGGCCTCGGCTTCAACAAGACTACCATCCACAAGAAGACCAAGGATATGTCGGGTGGCTGGAGGATGAGAGTGGCCCTTGCCAAGGCCCTTTTCGTCAAGCCATCTCTCCTACTTCTCGACGACCCGACGGCACATCTGGACCTGGAGGCGTGCGTGTGGCTCGAGGAATACCTCAAGAAGTGGGATCGGACCCTGGTGCTCGTGTCCCACTCTATGGACTTCCTCAACGGCGTCTGCACCAACATGATCGACATGCGTTTGAGGCAGCTCATCTACTACGGTGGTAACTACGACTCGTACCAGAAGACCCGGTCCGAGCAGGAGACCAACCAGATGAAGGCGTACCACAAGCAGCAGGAGGAGATTGCACACATCAAGAAGTTCATCGCCAGCGCCGGTACCTATGCCAACTTGGTCAGGCAGGCCAAGTCGCGGCAAAAGATCCTCGACAAGATGGAGGCCGACGGCTTCATTCAACCCGTGCACCAGGACAGAATCTTCACCTTCCGCTTCGCCGATGTCGAGAAGCTGCCTCCTCCGGTCCTTTCGTTCGACAACGTCACCTTCTCATACTCGGGCGACCCCAAGGACGACCTGTACCGCAACCTTGACCTCGGGTTCGACATGGACTCGCGAACGGCGCTTGTCGGTCCCAACGGTGTGGGCAAGTCGACGCTTCTCCGCCTGATGACGGGCAAGCTGTCGCCTCGGGAGGGAGCCGTGACGAGGCACACCCACCTGAAAATGGGCCTGTACTCGCAGCACTCGGCCGAGCAGTTGGACTTGACCAAGTCGGCCCTCGATTTCGTGCGGGACAAGTACTCTGACAAGTCGCAGGACTACCAGTACTGGAGGCAACAGCTGGGCCGTTACGGCCTGACTGGCGAGGCACAGACGTCATTGATTGGCACTCTATCGGACGGTCAGAAGAGCCGTATCGTCTTCGCGCTGCTCGCCATCGACAGCCCCAACATGCTGCTGCTGGACGAGCCCACCAACGGTCTGGATATTCCAACGATCGACAGTCTGGCAGACGCCATTAACGCCTTTAGTGGCGGTGTTATCGTCGTCAGCCACGACTTTAGGTACGAACTGCCAGTTCCTTCCTTTGGTCTTCTTTTCTTTCTCTGTAACAAGTCGCTGACCCCGTCTTTCTCGTCACCAGGTTGCTCGACAAGATCGCCAAGCAGATTTTGGTCTGCGAGAACAAGACCATCAAGCCGTGGGACGGCTCGATAGGAGACTACAAGAACTACCTGAGGAAGAAGATGATTTCCGCCGGCGCAGTCTAAAATTTGTTTCCTGTCGTTTGTCATGTCACAAAAGTGCCGCAGCTTTACTTTTCCTTTCTTGTTCTCATTGGGTCAAACTGGCATGGATGGCTTGGTTTGCTTCTCTTTCTTTTTTTTTTCGTGGACGATTTTCTGCGTCACGGATCGTCGTTTTTTTTTTGCCATAGATCAGGTTGGTAGAATGATGAGAGACGATGCACATCCTGTACGGCCTTAGCATACACATATGCAGTTTTTGTACGGCTTTGGTTGTATGTACGGTATGGACAGGACGGCATCCTGGAACAAGACTGGATTCCTGGGATCAGAAACGGCGGGTGGCGGATTGGACGATGGCGAGCCTGGAAAACGTGATTTGGAGCATGGGCATCCATCGTCACAAGAAAATATGTAGCCAGCATGGATATAAGCTTTTATCCCAGAATGTTGTCCCCGAGACATGTCCAAACTCGGCTTTAGAGGTCAGGCTGTGGCGATTGTTGATTGCAGGTGTGTGTGGACGGGATGCGCACAAAAATGGCTGGGATTTGTGGCAGAAACTGGCGGAATTTACTTGGTGCTGACGTGGATGCAAGTTGAGGCAAATCATGGACTGTTGGAATGGAATTAGGTATGGTTCTCCCTCGTTGCGTTTTGAGGCGCCCCAAACGATTTGGGTTGGAAGAGGGAGGTGCCCGGTCAATCAAATGAAAACAGCGATACCAGAAGCCTTCGCCTAGACGAGCGAACGAACGGACCATGCGTGTGTCGTGACGCTCGCAAACATTTGAGTTCCATTGTTCGGGCGCCTTTGTTGTTTGCCCCGATGCGGAGAGAGGCTTGCGTGGCTTGGGTGGGGATCGACGTGTGGGGGCGGAAAGAGGCGAGCAAGGAAGGAGATTGAAGCGAAGCAAAGGGAAGAGAAAAAGCATGGACACGGGCGGCACAGTGAGAGCTGCAGGCTCCCGATGGCCGTACCAGACAATGGGAGAAAAAGAAAAAGAAAAAAAAGGCGGGCACGGACACATGCCGTCTTCAGGTCCCTGCACGGCTGGAAACGAGGCTCATGGAAGGGCTTATTTTTCTTGGATTTTAGCTTGTGTCAGGGTGTGGCAACAGGACTGGGAGGACCTGACAGCGTCGCCTGCGTGCTTCTGCCAACATGCGACCGTCGGTCTGGTGGTGCGCCTAATGCCAGTTTCTGGTTTGGCTACCCAGGCGCCTATAGTTAGTACGCACCTTATGCGGTGTTGATTTTTTTTTTCTCCGGCATGGCATGGATGCCAGAAGATGTCATCTATGAGGGGAAGGGCGGGAGAAAGGAGGCGATTCGGCGATCTGGCAGGAGCAGCAGCACACGGAACCAAATCAAGGAAGGACCAATCTCAGCTCTCCCAGGTCGGGACGGGCGGACGGGCGGTTCCAGACCCCCTGGCCCCAGCCCTAAAACAAGTGCAGGGGGTGTGGCCATATCCCAACGACTGGACGTTCTGGGGCGGGTCCGGTTCTGGGGTGGTGCCGGGAGAGATGTGTGTGTGGACTGGATGGATCACCTTCGCGAAGTGGTGAGCAGAGAATGGCAGAGACGGCGGCCAAAGGGGCAGATTGGAGGCGGAATTGGGACAGCGCATGGGAAAAAGGGCCAAACCAATGCAGACCAGACGGTAGCAATAACGGCGAGCACCTAATCGTAAACCATCTTCCCCTCCCCATCAACCATCCCGTCCCTCTACCCCTTCGTCGCCATTTCCTTTCTTCCCCATACAGCAAACAGCGAGGCGCCGCATCACCATCGGCCTCACGACCGCCTCGCCAGCTGCTGCGCGCACCGCGCCTCTCCACCCACCGTGACCCAGTGCCAACACGCCGCGCGCCTGTGAATTTCCTCGTTTACTCAGCAGCCAATGCCCAACAGTTTCGACGGCCACGCCTCCCCGTCACCGCCCATCGCGAGTGAGAGACAGATGGAAATAAAAGAAATAAAAGAAAGAAAGAAAAAAGGACTGTAAAAGATACCCGATTCCCTTTCGCATCATCACCCCCCGTCCCCCAGATTTATCTGCGGATTCGGTCGAGGCAAATTTCTTGGCATCCCCGTCGGTCGACGCGACTCCCACCTGCACCTTCAATGGCAACCTAGCGAGACGACCACTCCGGGCGGGCCACGAGCAGCAACTTTGATTGCGAATTTTTCCCTCAACACTCGACTCCCTCGCTTGACACGTCCTCCAGCCTCCCCATCCATCACTCCATCCCTGCCGCCATTACCCCGGGCCATCTCGGAATCCACGACGACAACGATACGCGCACCACGCCACACCACCCGTGCAGCCGCATCGTACCCCAGCCGTCGTGTCGCCAAGCTACAGACATCCTAACTGCTTCCTTGCCCGCCTCCTCCACCCTGCCCGCGCCAGCTTTTCGCACGCGCGCCAGACCGTCCGCCACACCCGCGCAGAAGCAAGCCGCCCGCGCCAACAAAGACCCATACCTAAACCGTCCAAGAGGGTGCAGCAGATTCGGGGGTTGGTTGAATGCAGATCTGTCGCACGCAGGCGCGGGATCTCAGCAGAGGAGCTTGCCGTCAGACCAGGGCCGATGCGTCGCAGGTAGAAGTAGTCGCGCCTTGGACACCGAGGACATCGAGGCAGTCGTTCGGACCCTGATTTTGCCTCGCAGCGGGCAACCCGGGGGAAACGAGCGTGCGTGCCAGAGCCACAGCCGGTAGACAGGATGGAGTCGAATTTCCGCTCGACCGTGCTGGCTCAGCCGTCTGGCATGCACGAGGATGACGAGCAGGACCACAGCAGGCGCCGCCGCGACATTTTGAACCCGCCAGCGCCAGGATCGACCAACCAAGCATCGCCTGCCGGCCCACGGCCCCCTTTCAGCCTTCGCTCACCAACCCAGCCAGAATTCCACCATCCGCAACGCCAGCAGCATCACTATTCCAACTCTCCACCGGGCGCCCACTCCGTTCTCAACGGCTCCAGCGGCCAGCACTCGCCGCCGCCGCACTCGCACCACCACCAGCAGCGCTCGTCCGTCCTCCACAGCCCCTTCGCACAGCCCCCAGGCGGTCCTGCCTTCCCCATGGGCGTCCAGCACCCGCCACACTCGTCGGGAATATCGTCAAGCCTCCAGCCGCCCCAGGCCGTCAACCGCTCGCCGGGCCTGCACGCGCCCCCCGGCTACTATTTGCAGGACGTTCGCGAGCATCCTCCGCCGCCGCCGCCCGCGCCGCGCGAGAAGCCGGCCAAGGGGAGCTTCTACGATCCGACCACCGACACGACCACCATCACCGCGACGTCGACGGCGCGGGAGCGGAGGACTTCTGACGCTGCGAACTCATGGCACAACGCGCCGCCTCAGGTGTCGACGCCCAAGGTGAGCACAAGTGAAATGCGAGAACTGACGAAAACCCAAAATTCCCGCCTCTTCGCCTTCACTTTTTTTTTCTTCTCCCCGTCCACCCGCCCCGTTCGATAACCTGCTGCTACCTTGCCTACTACCACGGCCAACGTTATCTCCAATCGTGGTGTTTCCCTATCGTTACGCCGCCGTGCGCATGAGCCACACTGGATTTTCCTTTTTCTCCTATTGCACCCCTGCCCAAGCCCAACGCGTGCCCGCGGCCGGGAACCTTTCAAAAATTCACACCACCCAAAACACAATCAATCACCTCTCCCGTCCTTGCCACCAGTCCCATCGAGTCGCGTCCCCGACCGGGCCCCAAATTAACCACATCGCCATCCAGCAGCATCGCGACCCATACCCATATCCCACGCAGCCACCCGTCGAAGCGGGCCCGTATTACAGCAAGAACAGCAGCTATACGTCACCCGCGCCGCCGCCAACATATCCCCCGCGAAGCCCTGTGTCACGCTCGCATTCTAATCCGGCCGCCGCTGCTGCTGGGTCCATCAGCCCACCTAACCGGCCGCCCCAGATGGCATCGTCGAGCATCCTGAACCCGCCATCGGTCGCCAGCCCGCTGCCCTCCATGACGGGCAACGAGTCGCCCGCCGCGAAGGCGTCGACGTCGACAGGAGTATGTGTCCTCGATGGAAATGATGACAGCGATGGTGGATATACCACCTAGACCCGTCTTTGTCAAGGAATCTGTTTGTGGGCAACTGCTGACTCCCGATCCCTTACAGACCTCAAGTCGTGCTGCGGAGCTTATGTCCTTCTCCAACATCCTATCGAGCTCCGAGCCGCCCCCGAAGCCCAGGCCAAGGTCGCCCGTCGCCGTCGACACGCCAGAACCCGAATCGGAGGTGCCGTCCCCTAAGCCCAGGCCGGTCGATGAGGAGGAGGAGGAGGATGAGGAGACATCTAGGGTGCCATCACCTCAGCCTGAAGACCTGGAAGACGTCGCAGATGAAGTCATGGAGGAAGCCACCAAGTCCCTTGATGAGCCACAAGACGACGACGAGCCTGAACCCAGCGAGGAGCCTGAAAAGGTGGCCAAACGCCAAACGGCAGCTAAAGCCGTCAAGGTCGAAAAGACCGACAACGCCGAAAGGGTCGAGAAGGCGGAGAGGCGACCGAGGGTTGAGAAGAAGGAGCGAGTTCTCAAGGCGTCCCGGAGGTCAACCATCTCCAAGGGCCGCGTCTCAGACGTCAAAGCGACTGAGCCCACACCCAAGTCCCGCCGCGCCTCGGCCAAACACGAGACCCCGTCCCAGTCGCGGCTCCCTGCCAAGCGCCAGGCCAACGGCCAGGCCAAGCAGAAGGGCTTCGCTGCCGACCAGGAAAAGGCTATCCTCTCTCGGATGGAGGAACTGGACGAGCAAAGCGTCGACGAGTCCGACTATGCCGACGATAGGGACATGTACCTCCAGTCGCGTCGGAAGCGACAGAAGCGCATGGAGAACCTCGAAGACGTGTCCCGTGCCCAGCGGAGGCACGAGTACAGCGACCTTATGATACGCAAGCTCGGCGTGCACGTGACGCTCGGTAAGCTTCGCTTCAGCGACGAACACTACGATGCCGCCCTCAAGGAGGTCCGCGACCAGGAGCTGTTCGCCGAGAAGGAGCGCAAGAAGGACATGCAGCGGAAGCGCCGCCGCGAGAAGTCGATGGCTGTCACCATAGAGCAGAAGGAGGCCGCCTTGGCCAAAGCCAGATCGACCAAGGATGAGCAGGAGCGCCAAAAGCTGCTGCGCGAGGCCGAGAGGGCGAACAAGAAGGCCCAGCAGACCAAGCTCATCCTGCAGAAGGGAATCAAGGGGCCTGCGCGCACGCTCCCATCCCTGGATCTCAACCTGGAGGGTGGCACCATGGCCACCTTCACCGCCGACAACATGGAGCCCGGGAAGAAGGGCAAGGGCCGTGCAGGGAACCGCCCCAAGAAGTCTAAGGAACAGAAGCAGGCAGAGAAGGACTCGGCCGAAGCTGCTCAGGCTGCCCTGGACGCCGGCAAGGAGCTCCCCACCAAGGAGGAGACCACGGCCAAGATACGCATCAAGGTCAACAAGAAGCCTTCCAAGGAGGAGAGCGATAAGGACAAGGACAGCAAGGAGCCAGAAGAGCCTACGGAGCCCGAGGAGCCCAAGGAGAAGGAGGGCAAGAAGAAGAAGGACAAGGCCGCCGCCGTCGAGGAGCCTAAGGACAGCCTCGAGACGAGGTTCCTCTCCAAGGGCTACAACCAGATATACGACCAGATCTGGCGCGACATGGCTCGCAAGGACGTCAGCAAGGTTTTCAAGCTGGCGGTCGAGTCCCACTCCAACAAGGCTTCCAACTTGAAGAAGACCGCCATCCTCGCTTCCAAGGAGGCCAAGAGGTGGCAGCTGCGCACCAACAAGGGCACCAAAGATCTCCAAGCCAGGGCCAAGCGCGTGATGCGCGACATGATGGGCTTCTGGAAGCGCAATGAGCGCGAGGAGCGGGATCTGCGCAAGGCCGCCGAGCGCCAGGAGCTCGAGAATGCACGGAAGGAGGAGGCGGACCGCGAAGCCGCCAGGCAGAAGCGGAAGCTCAACTTCCTCATCTCGCAGACGGAGCTGTACTCGCACTTCATCGGCAAGAAGATCAAGACCGACGAGGTCGAGCGGAGCACGGACCGTCCCGAAGTGGCCGCCGAGGAGAACAAGGATAAGGCGCCCGAGGCGGCCAAGCTCAACGTCGAGGAGCCCACGGGTCCCGTCGCGGCCAAGGTTACGAACTTTGAGAACCTCGACTTCGATGCCGAAGACGACGCCACGCTCCAGGCCGCCGCCATGGCCAACGCTCAGAACGCCATTGCCGAGGCCCAGCGGAAGGCTCGCAACTTCAACAACGACGACGAGCCAGACGAGGACGGCGAGATGAACTTCCAGAACCCCACCGGTCTCGGAGACGTCGAGATCGAGCAGCCCAAGCTCCTGACGGCGACTCTCAAGGAGTACCAGCTCAAGGGCCTCAACTGGCTGGTGAATCTGTACGAGCAGGGCATCAACGGCATCCTCGCCGACGAGATGGGTCTCGGAAAGACGATCCAGTCCATTTCCGTCATGGCCTACCTCGCCGAGCACCACGACATCTGGGGTCCGTTCCTGGTCGTCGCCCCCGCGTCGACGCTGCACAACTGGGAGCAGGAGATCAAGAAGTTCGTTCCTGCGCTCAAGATTGTCCCGTACTGGGGCTCTGCTGGTGACCGAAAGATCCTCCGCAAGTTCTGGGACCGCAAGCACTCGACCTACAAGCGGGATGCGCAGTTCCACGTCACCATCACGTCGTACCAGATGGTCGTCTCGGATGTGGCCTACTTCCAGAAGATGAAGTGGCAGTACATGATCCTGGACGAGGCGCAGGCCATCAAGAGCTCTCAGAGCTCGCGGTGGAAGTGCCTTCTCAGCTTCCACTGCCGCAACCGGCTGCTTCTGACGGGCACACCCATCCAGAACAACATGCAGGAACTCTGGGCGCTGCTGCACTTCATCATGCCGTCGCTGTTCGACAGCCACGAGGAGTTCAGCGACTGGTTCTCCAAGGACATCGAGTCTCACGCGCAGAGCAATAGCAAGCTGAACGAGGACCAGCTCAAGCGGCTGCACATGATCCTGAAGCCTTTCATGCTGCGCCGTGTGAAGAAGCACGTCCAAAAGGAGCTGGGTGACAAGATCGAGCTCGACGTCTTCTGCGACCTGACGTACCGCCAGCGCGCCTACTACGCCAACCTCCGCAACCAGATCAGCATCATGGATCTGATCGAGAAGGCTACCATGGGCGACGACAACGACTCTGGCACGCTGATGAACCTGGTCATGCAGTTCCGAAAAGTCTGCAACCACCCGGACCTGTTCGAGCGCGCCGACACCAGCTCTGCCCTGGCCCTAGCTTCGTTTGCCGAGACGGGCTCTTTTGCTCGCGAAGGCAACAACCTCACGGTCGGCTACACCACCAGGAGCATGGTGCAGTATCCGCTGCCGAGGCTTGTTTGGCGCGAAGGCGGCCGCCTCACCAAGGCTGGCAACGACAACGCCTCCGCCGGATTCCGGAGCAAGTACCTGGGCGAACTGATGAACATCTGGTCGCCAGAGAATATTCGCGAGAGCCTTGGTGGAACCGATTCTTTCTCGTGGCTGAGGTTCGCAGACACCAGTCTGGCAGAGGCCGAGAAGGCCGGCAAGCAAGACCTGTTCTCTCGAGCCGCGGAGTTGGCACAGAAGAAGAACCGGCTAGCGGCTATGAGTGTCGCTTACGACGATAGCGAGGAGGACCGCTTCACGCCATCCCACGCCCTCTTCCACATCAAGCAGAGGCACGACAGGATGGCGCTAGCTGACATCTCGTCGGAAGGCGTTCTTCGGAACCTGATGAACGTGTCGCGTGTCGTGTATGACGACTCGAGCCTCCCACGCACGGAGCCGGCTGCCCGCCCGGGCGCGTCGGCACCGCCGATCGAGGTCGTCTGCCACAGCAAGGGCGCGCAGCACGAGCGAGACCAGATCCTGTTCAACGTGCCCATGCGTAAGGCGCTGTTCGGCCCCACGATGGAGGAGCAGAAGGAGTTTGTGCTGCAGAAGGTGCCGCTCGAGAGGCTGCCAGCGCCTGCGTTGCTCCCTGCGCCCGACAACGAGAAGAAGCGGTTCACCAACGTCAACGTGCCCTCGATGCGTCGCTTCGTCACCGACTCTGGCAAGCTGGCCAAGCTGGACGAGCTGCTCTTCCAGCTCAAGGCGGGCGGGCACCGTGTGCTGCTGTACTTCCAGATGACGCGCATGATCGATCTCATGGAGGAGTACCTGACGTACCGCAACTGGAAATACTGCCGTCTCGACGGGTCCACCAAGCTCGAGGACCGTCGCGACACGGTGCACGACTTCCAGCACAATCCGTCCATCTTCATCTTCCTGTTGTCGACGCGTGCTGGCGGTCTGGGAATCAACCTCACGTCGGCAGACACCGTCATCTTCTACGACTCGGACTGGAACCCCACCATCGACTCGCAGGCCATGGACCGTGCCCATCGTCTCGGCCAGACCAGGCAGGTGACGGTGTACCGACTCATCACAAAGGGCACCATCGAGGAGCGGATCCGGAAGCGGGCCATGCAGAAGGAGGAGGTGCAGCGCGTCGTCATTTCGGGCGGCGCTGGTGCCCACTCTGGCGTCGACTTCTCGGGCCGTCGGGCGCCGGAGAACCGCAACCGCGACATCGCCATGTGGCTGGCCGACGACGACCAGGCCGAGCTCATCGAGAGGCGCGAGCGCGAGCTTTTGGAGAGCGGCGAGTACGACAAGGCCACCAAGAAGCGCGGCGGCAACAAGCGCAAGCGGGCGGCCAAAGAAAACGGCGGCGGCGGCGGCGGCGGCGGGGAGGGTGCCGCCAGCCTCGACGATATGTACCACGAGGGTGAGACCAATCTCAACTGTACTACAACTCAAAGCCCCAACAGCAGCCAAGGAGGTATCGCCACCGCTCGAGCTGAGCTGGCGAGAGATGAGGCGTCAGCAAGGCCGACACCATCACGAAAAGCGGTGACTCTAAAGTGTCGTATCATGCGCCGATACGGGAGTGACTCTTCGACGACCTCTTCGCCAGCGCCGAAGAGGATCAAGATCAGGCCCAAGACAATGTGCTCGAAGAACTAACCCGGGGCCTCTGCGCCCTGATGTACCCAAACATCACGTTCCTGTCGGTTCTCTTGCATGTGCGGAGTTGCCGAGAAAGTCGCCAAGGCGCGGCTCTCGACTGTCAGGCAGATCCCTTCTATCTTCTACACCCTGTGCCGACATTCTGATGGACTCAACAACTCTGTCATAAGACACAATACTCACAAATCACTCGACCATCCAGGCGAAGGGCACTTCGACGACGGCAACAAAGCCTCGGGCACAGCGACACCAGTTGTCCAAGAGGCGGACGCTCGGCCGGGGAAGAAGAAGCGGGCGGGCGGAAAGAAGGCCAAGACGACGATGCAGAGACTCGCCATGGCCGACGGCGAGGTTGACGGATAGACGGCGGATTTTGTTGGATGATGACGGGCTTACTGACCTGAAGCGATGCTAATAATTTTGATACACGACTGACTCCCTGGGTTCTCGGTCCTTGGTCTCGCGGAGTCCGAGCGGGCGTTGAATTATTTGGAGGACTGATTGTTTTGTTTTCACTGTTTTGTGTTAATACTGCCATCGCACCTTTTTTTTTTTTGTTTATCTTTTCCCTGTCGCGATCCTTTTTTTTTTTTTTTTTTTTTTTTTTTTTTTTTTTTTTTTTTTTTTAATTTTTTTTTTTTTTTTTTTTTTTTTTTTCATGTGCTCGAGCCGGTGGAGCGACAGCCCACTTCCTGGACCATCAAGCACCACCAGCCTGGCGGCTGCACGCAAACGCACGCGCCAATGCGACGTCATCTTTTTGCCAGCGGCGAACCCTGGCAACGGCACTGCCATAGTTGCATCCCTGCCAGCCTGATTTTCAGCCGTCAAGCCCTCGGGAAGCGACACGAGCTAGAGAAACTCCAGGCCGGTGTCGGGGCACAAAATCCAAGCTAGAAAGGAAAACCAAGAGGAAAACAAAATGAGAGAACTGCTGCAGCAGACTGCGGGCATGTCTCCAGGGGCGCAAGGACGGACGGAGCGAGTTGAGCCCTTGGTCCTGAAACCCCACGGCGAGCAGCAGGCCGACGACAGAAGCCTGCTGCAGTAGGCTGGAACCTTGTCTAAACCACCAAGGCGACATGGACCATGCCAAAAACTCTCTGCCATTACCCCGCCCGCCTATCGCCCCCCGGCTCTTCATCCCGCTCCCCACCTTCGGCGGCCGAGCGCAACCACCAACTAGCTTCGCTAGCCCAAGCTCCGGGCAGGCGGCCTGCGGGAACACACGACACATGGAGGGGAAGACTTCTCGTTGCAGCTGCGAGATAGAGCCCCAGTTCTCCCTATCGCCCTATCAGGACGCTAAATCCAAGCCGCATGCTGGGTGCATCGAGAACCGACCTCATTGGACGCCGTCGTATCAAATCCCACGCACCGCGCTCTAGCCCTTTTCGTTCGCCAAGAGGGCTTGACGTTATGTGCGCGTGAAGGTGCTTCGGATTACCGTCGCCCAGCAGAGGCTGATTTGGCAAGCGGAGAGAAGCCGGACAGCGGGGGTTGATTGTCGCAGCACAATTGGCTGGCCCCTATCTCGCCGCCGCATGTTGTAAATTTACTGCTGCGTCGTTGGCGTCTTCTGCCGGAACCTCCACCGAGTTATAAACCGTCGTTGGCCTGCAGCCCCTTCGCCCGGTCCTTGGCTCTTTTTCGATCCGCTCTTGTGGCGATTTCTCCCGGCATCACTGCCCGTCCCTCAATCACCTTCATGAGCTTTCATGCGAGTTCTCGGCTGGAGGAACACAATCACGCCGTCGGTGTATGCTGCGAGCGTGCTACTTGCCGCCAAAAGCTTCAAACGACCCGGAGACGTCCCAATTGGCCGCTTGCGCTTCCTATCCGAATATTGTCAACCGTGTCATTTTATTCCTCGTCTTTTGACCTGGGGGTTCATTGGCCTGTGAGCTGGTGCAGATCGGACGGGAGAGGATCGGACGGGGCGCATCCTCAGCCTGCCCATTCTTGACACAGTCTCTTCATACACTCAACCCACCTCACCGGCTTCTTTGCCGCGGCTATTGCTGGCGAAGCTAGTCTTCATCACCCCGCATCCGCTACGCATCTTCGATCACGTCCCGCTTAGCTGCCCTTTTTATTGGCCCTGCAATTCTCGTTCTCTTCTGTCCTATCTACCCCTTTCTTGCTGTCTTGGTCATTTGTCTCCTGAAGCACACAAACACTCCATAGCCACTAACGAGACCTCTCCAGAAGCGGCGATCACGTCACCATCCATCCGCTCCCCGCATATTATAGACGACCTGAGCACCCGACCTTGGACCTGCAGCCCGAACGTCGCCTTTCTCCAGACTCGTGACAGCTCGCCTAGCATGGGCCTGACGGCGGAGTTCGACGATCGACAAACACACATCGAGGCCGAGTCCACGGAATACCATCCCTATGAATACCAGTCGGAGAACAACTCTTCCTGGGCGGGTGCCCTTCCGGTGAAGCAGTGCGTGACCCCTTTCTTTCCCGGCCTTGGCTTGATAGCAAATGCCATTCTCAAATGGACCTTCAGATGAGAATCAAAGCCGCTGACTCAATTTCACACAGGGGCTTGTACGATCCGGATCTCGAGAAAGATGCCTGCGGTGTTGGCTTTGCTTGGTAAGATCGCGAATGAGGAGACTTTGTGTCTCTCCGTCCCTCTGGGTTTCGACTAACCATGTGATACAGCCACATCAAGGGCAAGCCGAGTCACAAGATCGTTAGCGATGGTGGGTTTCCGTCTGTTCCTAAAGCGCTCCTCATCTGTGTAGGTAATTTGCCTGATCGCTGACTGGTACATCACCCCCCCAGCACGCAACTTGCTGTGCAACATGACCCATCGGGGTGCTGTTGGGTCTGATGCTCGAGATGGCGATGGCGCTGGTGTCATGACCTCGATCCCGCACAAGTTCTTTATTAAGAACTTTGAGCGCGAGGTGGATGTCAAGCTGCCCCCTCTGGGCCAGTACGCTGTTGGAAATCTGTTCTTTAAGCCTGACGCGGAGACTCTGCAGGAGTCCAAGCGGCAGTTGGAAGAAATTGCCGAGACACTTGGCCTTCGGGTCCTGGGATGGCGAGAGCCTCCTGTGGACTCGAGCCTCCTTGGACCCGCCGCGAAGTCGAGGGAGCCCATTATTATGCAACCTTTCGTGGTGCTTGCATCAGCTTATGGTCCCGGAAATGCCCCTGAGACGACCGACCCCCAGGAGTTCGACGACAGGCTGTTTGAGAGGCAGCTGTACGTCCTGCGGAAGCGGGCTACGCACACCGTCGGCCTCCACAATTGGTTCTACATCTGCTCCTTGTCGAACAAGAACATTGTCTACAAGGGCCAGTTAGCTCCTGTCCAGGTCTACCAGTATTATCATGATTTGGTCAATGCCGACTACGAGGCGCACTTTGCGCTGGTGCACTCGCGCTTCTCCACCAACACTTTCCCGTCCTGGGATCGCGCTCAGCCTCTTCGCTGGGCTGCTCACAATGGTAAGTCGTCGCCGCCGCCCTAGGGCCCAGGGCTCGCCGAGGCGCCGCTCACCCTTCGCGCATGGGAGTTTGCGGACGCCGCGGGTAAGATTCTGTTTTTGGGAAACCCGATGTCTAATGTGCATGGTGTATACGCACAGGTGAAATCAACACTCTTCGTGGCAATAAGAACTGGATGCGTGCCCGCGAGGGAGTCATGCAGTCCGGCATTTTCGGTGACGAGCTCGAGCTGCTTTACCCCGTCGTCGAGGACGGCGGTTCCGACTCGGCCGCCTTCGACAACGTGCTCGAGCTTCTGACCATCAACGGCGTCCTGTCTCTCCCCGAGGCGGTCATGCTCATGGTTCCCGAGGCTTGGCAGGGCAACAACCAGATGGACCCCAAGAAGGCGGCGTTCTACGAGTGGGCTGCGTGCCAGATGGAGCCCTGGGACGGCCCGGCCCTGTTCACTTTTGCTGACGGCCGCTTCTGCGGCGCCAACCTCGATCGTAACGGTCTGAGGCCCTGCCGCTTCTACGTCATGGATGACGACCGCATCATCTGCGCATCCGAGGTTGGCACCATGCCCATCGAGCCCGAGAGGGTCATCCAGAAGGGTCGTCTTCAGCCCGGCCGCATGCTGCTCGTCGACACCGTCGCCGGGCGCATCATTGACGACAGCGAGCTCAAGGCCACGGTTGCGAACCGTCAGGACTTCCGCGGGTGGCTGGACAAGGAGCTTGTCACGCTGCCAAACGTGCTGGACACGCTCGCACAGGACAAGTCGGTCGAGCTGGAAGCCAAGCCTGACGCCGTCTCGATCCAGGACGACAAGCTGCTGCACGCGTTTGGCTATACTTTCGAGCAGGTCAGCCTGCTGCTTGCCCCTATGGCCCAGGATGAAAAGGAGGCTCTCGGCTCCATGGGCAACGACTCTCCGCTCGCTTGCTTGTCCCAGGCACCCCGTCTGCTCTACGAGTACTTCAGGCAGCTTTTCGCCCAGGTCACCAACCCGCCTATCGACCCCATCCGCGAGTCCATCGTCATGTCCCTGGAGTGCTACGTTGGCCCTCAGGGCAACCTGCTCGAGATGGACCCATCTCAGTGTGGCCGTCTGCTGCTGCCCAGCCCCATTCTGTCCATTCCCGAGTTCAACGCGCTCAAGAACATGACCAAGCTCCGTCCCGAATGGACCGTCAAGACCATCGACATCACGTTCCCCAAGAAGGAGGGCGTTGATGGCTACCTGAAGCACCTCGACTACATTTGCAACGAGACCACGTCTGCCATTGAGAACAGGGATCGCATCATCGTGCTCTCGGACCGCAGCACCTCGGCCGACCGCGTGCCCGTCTCGGCCCTGCTGGCCTCGGCTATGGTTCACCACCACCTTGTCAGCAACAAGTGGCGGTCCATGGCTGCTATCGCTGTCGAGACGGCCGAGGCGCGCGAGGTTCACCACATGTGTGTCCTCCTGGGCTACGGCGCTGATGCCATCAACCCCTATCTGGCCATGGAATGCATCCTGAAGCTCAACCGCGAGAAGCTCATCAAGAAGAAGATCACCGACGGGGTGCTCATCCATAACTATAAGCACTCGTGCGATGGCGGCATCCTCAAGGTCATGAGCAAGATGGGCATTTCCACCCTGGCCAGCTACAAGGGCGCCCAGATCTTCGAGGCTCTCGGTGTCGACGACACCGTGGTTGAGCGCTGCTTCAAGGGAACTGCCTCGCGCATCAAGGGTGTGACCTTTGAGATCATCGCCCAGGACGCTTTCCGCTTCCATGAGCGCGGTTTCCCCTCGCGCTACACCGTTGGCGTTTCTGGCCTGACAGAGTCCGGCGAATACCACTGGCGTGATGGCGGCGAGGCTCACATCAACGACCCGACAGCCATTGCCAACATCCAGGATGCCGTCCGCAACAAGAACGACAAGTCGTACGAGGCCTACTCGAGGACCGAGTACGAGCAGATCAAGGCCTGCACGCTCCGCGGCATGCTCGACTTCAAGTTCGAGGAGTGCACCCCGGTGCCTATCGACCAGGTCGAGCCCTGGACCGAGATCGTGCGCCGCTTCTGCACGGGCGCCATGTCGTACGGCTCCATCTCGATGGAGTCGCACTCGACCCTGGCCGTGGCCATGAACCGCCTGGGCGGCAAGTCCAACACGGGAGAGGGCGGCGAGGATCCCGAGCGGTCCCAGGTCATGTCCAACGGCGACACCATGCGGTCCGCCATCAAGCAGGTCGCCTCGGGTCGTTTCGGCGTCACGTCTGCCTATCTTGCCGACTCGGACGAGCTTCAGATCAAGATGGCCCAGGGCGCCAAGCCCGGCGAGGGTGGCGAGCTGCCCGGCCACAAGGTGTCCAAGTCGATCGCCCGGACGCGGCACTCGACCCCCGGCGTCGGTCTGATCTCGCCCCCGCCGCACCACGACATCTACTCCATCGAGGACCTGAAGCAGCTTATCTACGACCTCAAGTGCTCTAGTCCGCGCTCCCGCGTCTCGGTCAAGCTCGTGTCCGAGACGGGCGTCGGCATCGTCGCCTCGGGCGTGGCCAAGGCCAAGGCCGACCACATCCTCATCTCGGGCCACGACGGCGGCACGGGCGCCTCGCGCTGGACCGGTATCAAGTACGCCGGCCTCCCCTGGGAGCTCGGCCTCGCCGAGACGCACCAGACGCTGGTGCTGAACGACCTGCGTGGCCGTGTCGTCGTGCAGACGGACGGCCAGATCCGCACCGGCCGTGATGTCGCCATCGCCTGCCTGCTCGGCGCAGAGGAATGGGGATTTGCTACCACCCCTCTGATCGCCATGGGCTGTATCTTTATGAGGAAATGCCATGTTTGTACCCCAAGTTCCTTTTTCTCCCCTTTTCACTCTCCTTACATTCTTCCAAAGGAAATGTTGTCAACTGACAGGGGCCGTCCCAATCCAGTTGAACACATGCCCCGTGGGTATTGCCACCCAGGACCCCGAGCTGCGGAAGAAGTTCAAGGGCACGCCAGAGCATGTCATCAACTTCTTCTACTACATCGCCAATGAGCTGCGTGCCATCATGGCCAAGCTCGGCTTCCGCACCATCAACGAGATGGTCGGGCACGCCGAGATGCTCAGGGTCCGGGATGACCTGCGCACGAACAAGACGGAGAACATCGATCTCTCCCTGATCCTGACGCCCGCGCATAAGCTGCGACCTGGCGTCGCCACATTCAACGTTCGCAAGCAGGACCACAGGCTCTACGTCCGCCTCGACAACAAGCTCATCTCCGAGTCCGAGCTGACCCTTGACAAGGGCCTACCGTCTCGCATCGAGTGCGATGTGGTCAACACCGATCGTGCAATGGGCACATCTCTGTCCTACCACATCTCCAAGCGCTACGGAGAGGCCGGCTTGCCTATGGACACTGTCCACGTCAACATCAAGGGCTCGGCTGGCCAGTCGTTCGGTGCCTTCTTGGCGCCCGGCGTTACTCTGGAGCTGGAGGGTGACTCGAACGACTACGTGGGCAAGGGCCTATCTGGCGGTAGGCTCATCATCTATCCGCCTCGCTCTGCTGTCTTCAAGGCGGAGGAGAATGTCATTATCGGCAACACCTGTCTGTACGGAGCCACTAGTGGTACGTGCTACTTCCGTGGTGTTGCCGCCGAGCGCTTTGCAGTGCGCAACTCGGGAGCCACCGCCGTCGTCGAGGGTGTTGGTGACCACGGCTGCGAGTACATGACTGGTGGTCGCGTCATCGTGCTGGGCAGCACTGGTCGTAACTTTGCGGCTGGTATGTCTGGCGGTATCGCGTACGTGCTCGACATCCACCACGACTTCATGTCCAAGCTCAACATGGAGATGGTTGAAGCCTCGAGCCTGGAGGACCCCGAGGAGATCGCCTACGTGCGCGGCCTCATCGAGGACCACCATCACTACACCGGCTCCGAGCTGGCGGCCCGCATCCTCGTGGACTTCAACCGCGCCCTGCCCCGCTTCATCAAGGTCCTCCCGGTTGACTACAAGCGTGTGCTCCAGGAGGAGGCTGCCAGGGTAGCCGAGGCCAAGCGTGCCGAGTACAGCCTCCCCATTATCTCTGGCGTGGCCAGCAAGGACAAGCACGAGAAGCCGGCCAAGTTGCAGGACATCGAGGAGACGGTCAACGATGCGGCCGCCGACAAGAAGAAGGCCCTGGTACTGGACAAGACCAAGGGCTTTATGAAGTACGGCCGGCGCAACGAGAAGTACCGCAGCGCCAAGACGCGAACCAAGGACTGGGCCGAGATCTCGAGCCGTCTGGACGAGGACGAGCTCAAGTACCAGACGGCGCGCTGCATGGACTGCGGCGTCCCCTTCTGCCAGTCCGACACGGGCTGCCCTATCTCCAACATCATCCCCAAGTGGAACGAATTGGTGTTCCGGTAAGTCTCTTCCCTTTCCCCTTTTGCTTCTCTGCTTTCTGCTTTCAGCTTTGGGCGATCCGATTTCTAACGCGTATTCATCACGGAACTACAGAAACCAGTGGAAGGACGCTCTCAGTCGGTTGATCTTGACCAACAACTTCCCCGAGTTCACGGGACGCGTCTGTCCGGCTCCTTGCGAAGGCGCTTGCGTTCTCGGCATCAACGAGGAGCCCGTGGGCATCAAGTCGATCGAGTGCGCCATCATCGACCGCGGTTTCGAAAAGGGATGGATGGTTCCCCAGCCGCCCAAGATCCGCACGGGCAAGAAGGTGGCCATCATTGGCTCTGGTCCCGCCGGTCTGGCTGCTGCCGACCAGCTCAACAAGGCCGGCCACCTGGTCACGGTGTACGAGCGCGCGGACCGTCTCGGCGGCCTGCTCATGTATGGCATACCCAACATGAAGCTCGACAAGCGCATCGTCAAGCGGCGGACGGACTTCATGGAGGCCGAGGGCGTCGTGTTCAAGACGGGCGTGGACGTCGGCAAGGATGTGGCCCTCAGGGTCCTCCGGTCCATGAACGACGCCGTCATCATCTGCACGGGTGCCACGGTCGCGCGTGACCTGCCAATCAAGGGCCGCAACCTCAACGGCGTCCACTTCGCCATGGAGTTCTTGCACAAGAACACCAAGTCTCTCCTCGACTCTGAGCTCGCCGACAACGCGTACATCTCAGCCAAGGACAAAAACGTCGTGGTCATTGGCGGTGGCGACACCGGCAACGACTGCATCGGCACGTCGGTTCGGCACGGCGCCAAGTCGGTCATCAACTTCGAGCTGCTGCCGCAGCCGCCGCCGGAGCGGGCCAACGACAACCCGTGGCCGCAGTGGCCGCGCATCTACCGGGTGGACTACGGCCACTCGGAGGTGCGGCAGCACCAGGGCAAGGACCCGCGCGAGTTCTGCATCATGTCGGAGGAGTTTGTCGACGACGGCGAGGGCAAGGTGAAGGGCATCAACACGGTCCGGGTCGAGTGGACCAAGTCGGCCTCGGGCGGCTGGGACATGAAGAAGGTCGAGGGCTCGCAGGAGTTCTTCCCCGCCGACCTGGTGCTGCTCTCCATGGGCTTCCTGGGCCCCGAGGCGCGCGTGCTCGGTGACGAGATCGAGAAGGACGCACGCAAGAACGTCAAGACCCCGGTGGGCAAGTACTGCACCAACGTCGAGGGCGTCTTTGCCGCCGGAGACTGCCGTCGTGGCCAGTCTCTGATTGTCTGGTAAGCTTTTCCTTTTTTGTGTGCTTGGTAGTATCATGTGTCTGGTGACGGTTGTTGAGTTAAAAATGCTGACGTCGGTGGAATTTCCAGGGGTATCAATGAGGGCAGGCAGGCTGCCCGTGAGGTCGACCTGTACCTGGAGAAGTGCACCAGCCTCCCCGTGACGGGCGGCATCGTCAAGCGCACGGCTCAGGAGATCTTTAGCATCGTCCCGCCTGTTTCCGCCTAAGGCGAGCGAGTATGCTTTTTCTTCTCCTTTTTTTCTTCTTTTTTCTTCTACTGTCTTTCTCCGGGATGTGGCTGGCGCGATCGTTGTTTGGGCGAAGCCATTATGAACAGTTTCGTCTCTGCTCGTCCGGTTGTTTTTCACTCGGATGTAGGTTATCGCTTCCAATTTGATGATACCAAGTGGACCAAGTTTATGTGGTCGAAATAAAAAGAAATAGCGTGGAATTCACGGACGAACGATCTGTGGAATGATGCCACTCTTGTGGGAAGCTCAGCTGCAGTCTTGCTGTAGGAAAGCAGCACGCGGAGTTTCATCCCTGCCCTGCTTCCCGAAAAGGAGTGACTGCGTTGCCTGATTGCGTAGATATACACAACCCCCGGCTGGTTTGTCATCTGGTGTCCCTTTGGCGGTGCTGGGCTTCTGGCTGGGTAGGTTTGAAAATCGCGGTGCTCTTGTGGGCATCGCAAGACTGTTCTCTACATTCTGTGTAGGGTCGTCGGCGGCGTGCAAATGAAGCTATTTTCAGCGCTGTCGATGCTCTTTCGGGTTCAGCGGCCGGGGCACGAGCCCACTTACGTTAGCCGCAGCGGGAGGCCGAGCCGGCGGGCGCAATGGCGATGCGCTGCTTCTTTGGGGTGCAGGCATCTCTAAGTTCCAAGTAGGGTCGTCGTCTCCGTTGTCTTGTGCAGCGAATTATCCCAACTGTTTACACTAGCGGTGACTCCTATGGCTTATAAATCGTAAGAAGAGTAAATATGTATATTATTGGATTTGCCCTGGGGTGCGCGTGCGATTAGTGAAAGCGGCCGGTCATGGTAGGCCACGGGATCCTTAGGATCCCTGGAGCTCCCAGGATTGCCAAAGCGAGATCGAAGGAACAGCCTTTTGTGACCGCCTTCGTGTATATATAAGTACCTATTCCTTCGCTCTCCCCTAGGCAGATAGATCCTTTCCTCCTTACGCACAATACAGAGGACAATTTTCCCAGATCATGACAATCGTTGTTGACCACTTTTGGCGATCCCCGTGCCGACAGGAGAGTAAAGATCCAATACAGCTCCCATCAAACCAGGTAAACGTCGTTAAGGTCCGGTTCTTCGTTGGCCACCATCCAATCATCACACAAATCGAGCTCGCGAACTGCCGTCCTCCCTAGCCTGGCAAGGCCCCAGTCGCCAAATACGTAGCTCCAGGTTTCTTGTGGATATTTGATTCGATGTTCGTTCGGCCCCGGAGAGCTGTTGGTCATTGCGAAGTACCCGATCCTCCGGAAGAAGCGGCGCTCATCCTTGGTCTGTGGGCCCTCCTCTTGCTGCTCCTTAACTACCAGGCCATGCATCCCTCGTGCCTTAAAATAAACAAAGGGGAAGAAAAAATAGCCATCCGTGCTCCCGTTGGAGGTTTCACACCGTGACTTCATCTCCTCGAGCTCCTCGTCGCAGTCGAACAAGATCGAAGCGAGTCTTGCAGTTCTTTCGCCGTCGGCGGGGATCAAGGGGCCAGCCAGGCATGTTCCCATCAGTGTAAACTGGGGATTGGGTGCTAAAGGAACCAGGACAGCAGTAATATGCAATGTTGCTGTCTCGCGCGTCCGAGGCCACCCGAACTGGTCGAGGTTGTCGATGTCTGGTGCAGCTGCTAGTCGGACAAAGGAGTAGTGGGGTTTCATGAAAACTTCATAGCGGACTGAGTTTGGACAGCTGATCCATGACCATGTTGGCACAATGACACTCCCAGACCCTGGAGTAGTTTTGTTTCCAATGCCGTCCTCGGTGGAGGCCCGCCGCCGAGAGTTGAGACTCTGCTGGCGTCGCCATAGCAGCTGGGCTACGAAGTCATAGCCGGCGCGGGTCGGGTTTTGCGGCATGTACCAGAGTCCTGCGAAGTAAACGCCGAAATCAGAAGACAGAACGCTGACCACGCCAGCGAGAGCTTTGGTTCGATCAGACCAGTGGGTGAACTCGGCACTTGAGAACGCAAGGATCAAAAAGCACCAGGAGTCCCAGGCTGGCTGTTGCCTTTCCCCGGTGAGTTCGGGCGGAAGGGCTAGATACCGCATATTGGCGAGGCCGAAGGTCATGATAAAAGGTGGCGCGCCCATCGGATAGGTTTCGCTGCAAAAGTGCGGAGGGCAGTACCACCAAGCCTGATGCCGACTCAAATAAAGATTTGCAGGCGCCAGCATCACCTCCTGGTGCACCCAGCCGCGGGTGAACAGCATCGACTTAAGGATATACTTCCGAAACACTTCTCGATCGTGCAGCATGATTGGTTCGAACCCGGTTTCGGGACGCCCTCCTCCCCACACATTCTGGAGAGCCGGGTTGCCGGGTAATGCTATGACGGGGACTAGCACACGCTGTTGTCGCCGGATCCAGCCTTCCTGGTGAGACTCCTCGTCCGCAACCGCAATGTTGAAGAAGCCCCCGCCATAGACATCTCCCATCAGGGCGGCTTCACGTTCCCAGTCGGCTGCCGAGTCTTGGAAGATACACAACGAATCGATCCAGAGATACTTCACCTCCAGGTGGCGGGCGAGCGTGGCGGCGTCTCTGAAGGCGGGAGGCAGCGAGCTGAGTGGGATGCCAACTGATCGCAATTCCGCTTCGTTGGAACGATGGAGTTTTGGCGGGCTTGGTCTCCCAGGGACCGACCAGCGATGGCTGAGGGTGATATAGGTCTCCCGCCAACCATCTTCGAGCAGGCGGAGGACTAAGTGCGATTCCCCGACTTCCAGGATGCGTCGTGGACGTTGGCGCTTTATTCCTCGGTAAATCCCACAGCCTGAGTGATTGTACCGACAAGCATTTGCGCAATGAAGCACCCAGTCCAGAAACATTTCTGGAGGAGGGGCTGGTGCGGTTTGAAAGTGAGACATCGCTTTGACGGTAGGTAGGTTAGCTTTCTTCAACCCAACGATGTTTAAATAATAATGCCATACCTGGGCCGATTGCATAACGGTAACGGCCTATCCAGCTCTCAGAAGAAAGCAGGCCGATACTCTCTCGGTCCCACGTATTCGCCTCAGCGTGATATTGGATAGAAAGGTCTGCAAAGCCTGGAGGCCCCCGGTGGGCGCCGAACCTGAATATCGTAACTGGTTTTTTCCCCGGCCCAAACATGTCGGATTTCCGTATTGCCTCTTGCAGTACCGGGCGAATGCTTGGGACGTCGAAGTTCCCGCAACAAAGAACGCAGCCGCTTTCGATTGCGGCAACTAAACTTTGTGGAGTCCAATGATGAGCCACCCGGATACTGCCCAGATGACAGGGTTTAGTGCTGGCAATGCCGGTGTGAAAAACTGCCCGGCAACAGCCGCAGAGCCCGGAAGCGCTTTCGACGTGGCACATCCATTCTATATCATCGTCGTTCTGGAGTTTGCCTGTTACCTCCAGATGCCTGGTGACGATGTCCATCTTTAATGCTGCTGAAGAAGCAGGGGCGAAGAGAGAAGAGATGACGAAACATGAAAGTTCCTGATGGAAGCGGGGCAAGGAACGGGCTGCACTTGTACTGTCGAGAGCGCTTACTTTGTATGGATGGCTGCCCGATGTGCAATCGTGCATAGGTATTAACCAACTAACGTGCGGAAAAATTCCCTGTTAAATGGGGCCGGGCCGCTTTCCTGGCCTGGCCTGGCAAACGGGCATTTATCGGTGCTCGTGTCGCCGGCGAGGCAGGCAACCTAGGAAGGGAAATAGAAGGGAAATAGAAGGGAAATAGAAGGGAAATAGAAGGGAAATAGAAGGGAAATAGAAGGGAAATAGAAGGGAAATAGAAGGGAAATAGAAGGGAAATAGAAGGGAAATAGGGGGGAAAATGTAGGATAATATAAGTAAAGGCTGTAAATATTACGGGTTTTTTTCCCCACTGCTTATCTGACTATGCAATTTTTTTGATTTTAAATCGAGGCTGTTTATTGCTGCCGATGTACCTGGTGAGTGGCCTACATGCGAGGCTCAGTCCTCAGTCGCCAGGGGAATGCCACAGGGTGATGACTGGGCAAAGGCTCGACGCCACACTTATTACACATGCTCGGACTTTTGAATCGGACGACCACCATGAGGTTCTGCCAGGAGGGTTCGTTTGTGCAACATATTGTGCCATGATGCACGGAATTTGTCTCGACATTTCTTCAGAACTACGGGCGCTCCCGGTTTTAGCGTGACATCAAAACTGGGCCTCGGCCTGCCCAAGCCGGAGGCACGTGATGGACCACAAGCTCCTGATAGGCCAATTGCTCGCTGGAGCTGCCCCGGAGCTTCAGCTATTTTGCGGCAATTGCAGCGGGGGGTGTCAATTTAGTGGAGCACGTGCCGTGCCCCAGCAGCAATGGAGCTCCAAAAGAAACTCACCCACTTCGTGTAGCGCGGCAACTGTTTTGATTGTGCCTGCCGTGTCGTGGCAGTACGAGCGATTGGGTAACCGTCCATCCTTAGCTTTTTTTTTTCTTCCGTGTATTCTATCGGAGAGGCCCGTCCCAGCTGGCGCATTTTCTGGGTTGCTTCTTTTGTTTCTTTTGGCCCAGCGTTGCGTTTTGTTTGAGCGCTTCCAGTCTGTTTTCCCCTTGGCTCCATCCACAATCGCCAGCCGGTCTAGCCTCGCTGACCGTTCCGGACCACCACCACCTGCGCAACGAAACGAGACGTCGTGATGCGGTTCGGTAAAACACTCCGCCAGGCCACGCACGCGCCGTGGAAAGACAAGTACATTGACTACACCAAGCTCAAGTCGCTACTGCGCGAGGACCGGTCCGAAGACGATGATGAGCCGTGGACCGAGGAGGACGAGCGTCGCTTCGGCGATGAGCTACTGAACAACCAGCTCGAGAAGGTTGCCCGCTTCCACGAGGAGACGTTCAACTCGCTACGCGAGCGTGTTGATGCCGCTCTCGAGACACTCAAGGACCTGGGCGCCCCCGAGGACGAGGCGTCGGCTGCGACCGCCCAGGACAAGGGGAAGGGCAAAGAAGACGATGCCGGGCCCGAAGAGGACGCGCCGCCACCCCGGCCACGAAGCGACATCACGACAGAGCGGCTACGCCAGCTCGAGACGGAGCTGGACCAGATCACTAACGACGTGAAGGAGCTCAAGACGTACGGCACCATCAACTACACGGGCTTCCTCAAGATCGTCAAGAAGCACGACCGCAAGCGCGGCGAGCGCTACAAGATCCGCCCCATGATGCAGGCCCGTCTGGCCCAGCGGCCCTTCAACTCGGAACAGGGCTACACCCCGCTGCTGCGCAAGCTGTCGCTCATGTACTTTGCGGTCCGCCAACACCTTGAAGACGGCGACGCTGCCGCCACCGCCAACCCTGCCGAAATCGGCAGCGCCTCGCAGGCCGAGACGCGCGATGGCGAGAAGTACACGGCACACAAGTTCTGGGTCCATGCCGACAACCTGCTGGAGGTCAAGACTTACATCCTCCGCCGCCTGCCCTCCCTCGTCTACAGCCACCAGTCGGCGAAGGAGGTCGACGGCTCCGACGACCCGCGTCTATCGTCGCTCTACTTCGACAACTCCAAGTTCGATTTGTACAGCAAAAAGCTCGACCAGCACGGCCAAGCCGCCTCCCTGCGCCTCCGCTGGTTCGGCCAGCTTGCCTCTAGGCCTGACATCTTCCTGGAGCAGAAAATGGTGGGCGCCAACGGCACCAGTGAAGAGAGGAAGTTTGTTATCAAGGAGAAGTACATCAAGGCATTCCTGGACGGCGATTACGCCATGGAGAAGAGCGTGGAGAAGATGGAGCGTCAAGGTCGGCCGGCCGAGGAGATCGAGGAGTTCAAGTCGGCCGTGAGCGCGATCCGAGAGTTTGTGGCCAAGAACAAGTTGCAGCCGTTACTTAGAGCCAATTACGTGCGCACGGCGTTCCAGAAGCCGTCCGACGACCGCGTACGCATCTCGATCGATACCGAGCTCGTCTTCATCCGTGAGGACGTGCTGGACCCGCGCCACCCGTGCCGCGACCCGGACGACTGGCACCGCCGCGACATCGATAACCGCAACTTGACCTACCCGTTCCGCGACGTGAACCCAAGTGAGATCTCTCGCTTCCCACACGCGGTGCTTGAGATCAAGTTGCGCGAGGTGGGCGGCAAGTCCAGACCCGCGTGGATTGAGGACCTGATGGCGTCACATCTCGTGCACCCGGTCCCGCGCTTCTCCAAGTTTGCACACGGTGTGGCCAGCCTGTTCGACGACTACGTAAACGCACTGCCCTTCTGGCTGAGCGATCTCGAGGGCGACATCCGCAAGGACCCGCAGACGGCCTTCCTGGCCGAGGAGCAGCGCCGCGCCGAACGCGCCGAGGACGAGATGGTGGTCGGCAGCTTCTTGGGCGCTTCGGGACGTATGGGTTCGTTCAAGCCCACCATGGCTAGGAGCTCACCTCGGGGAAAGTCTCTACTATCCGAGCGTGCTGCAGCCGAGGGGAGCAGATCGGCAGCCACGCTTTCTTCTTCACTGCCTGGTGGAATTGGAGCTCGAAGAGGGCCGGGTGCCGAGGATGACGACTCTACGGCCGTCGATGATCAGCAGAACCAGGGCCCGAACGGCCAGCAGCACCGAGGCTACGGCACACTGTCCTCGGTCCTCCCGGCCTTCTCGACCAGCCGGCTGGCGCGAGCCAAAAGAGACCGCGAGGCCGCGGCGCAGCTGCCCGAGGGCGTCGTGGAGCCGGTCGAGTGGCTCAAGAACTCGGGCCCGCTCCGGATCGAGCCCAAGGTTTGGCTAGCCAACGAGCGAACGTTCCTCAAGTGGCAGAACATCTCGATCATACTAGGCACTCTGGCTATCGCGCTCTACACGGCCGCAGCGTCGTCGTCTAAGGGATCGTCGCGCATCGCCGAGTGGATGGGAGGAGCCTATCTAGCGCTCGCGGGGCTCGCGGGGGCGTGGGGCTATTACGTGCTGCGCAAACGACGGGCTATGATCGTGGCGCGCAGTGGTAAGGACTTTGACGACATGGCGGGCCCTCTGGTGGTCAGCGCCGCGTTGATGCTGGCGCTGATTCTCAACTTTTTCTTTTCGGTAAGCTCATTTTACCCGTACTCGATCTTACGGTTACCTCAAAGAAAAAAAGAAAACCAAAAAAACTGACCTATACCCTCCAATCCTACAGTACCAAGCGGCTCTTCGAAGATGGGACCGGGAAGCCAAGGCACCCGGGACCGGCGTCAACGGCACCGGGGAGCCTGGTGAGCTTCGCATCTAACGCGACCGCAGATTACGAGGAAGGTTTGGCACGAGGGTATGCGAGCTTGAGCGAGTACGGCGTAGTACGATGAGTTCGAGGACACGGCGAGTGATGGCCATTTTGTACACACATACAACATGCAGTTTTTCTCCTTTACTGCGTCTTTTAGTTCTTTATTTTGGATTGAGAATAAGCATGTCCTACGTAGCTATGCCTACCCTGTAGATCAGATAGTCCAGAATTTCATAGCGGATATACCCGCCGGGCCGTTCCAAGTGACTCGCAGTTCCGTAGCCCAGGCAAGGGCGGCACTTCGTTTACAGCACCCGGCACAAGGATCGAGATCGAGATTTGGGAGCTGGAGTAACAGAACACGCCTGCTTTTTTTTCTTTTTTTTTTCTGGTTAAACACTCCCTAATTCGTATCCCCAACGGAGAATTACTACGGAGAATACTTGAGACGAAACAACACCAAGGCCTGGCTGCTCACGGGACACGACCGTCGCACTCGATGCTACCGCGGCCCCGCATGAACGTGGCAGACAACCCCTAGGCAGCATATGCCCCTATTTGCGGCTTGCCACCCGCCGCCTCCCAGATTCGTCTTTGTACCATTTTCCTCCAATCGGAATAGTTGAGGTCTTTATTTTTTTTTTCTGCCTTTCTTTTTGCGGCGCTTCCCCCACGAATCGGCCCTGACCTCGCAAGGAGCAGCTCCGAATGGCACGGATGACGTTGGCTGTGGATTCCATTCCACGGCTACTGGGGGCGGTTCTGTGGGATAAATCCGCGCATCATCTACCTAGTATAGCTGTGATGTATGCTGTACAAAGGCACCCAAAAGTGCCCGGGCCAGGCCGTCCCCATCTCCCATCGTTCAGGGAAAGGAACGAGAGACCAAGTCTACAGGTTTCGTCGCACCCTCTCGTCCTCGGAGTTTCCCACCGCGTCAAGTCCCTAGGGGTCTCGCGAAAAGAGGAAGGAGATGCATCTCGGATCCGTCGTCTCCCTCGCCACGGCGCTGCTGAGCGCCACGGTGCAGGCGTACGCCAACCCCGGCGCCTGCTCCGGCCAATGCTGGAGCCACGACCCGTCAGTGGTGCGGCGCGACGACGGCACCTTCTTCCGGTTCGAGACGGGCAGCAAGATCGGCATCCGGAAGGCGCCCGACCTGATTGGGCCGTGGACGTACCAGGGCGCCGCGCTGCCCCAGGGCAGTCGGATCAACGTACCTGGGAACCAGGATTTGTGGGTATGCTGGCACGGGCTTGAGACTTACCCCTATGGCGCTGTTGGACTGCCGGTCCCAGAAACAGGACAAGGCCCTTGACCTGTTTTCCTGGTAGGCACGCTTGTTTGGCTGGGAAGCAGGGAGCGCCGGCCGGCAGTCTAACGGCACGTCAAGGGGTGCACTGCGTCTCTGCCAACAGGAAAGCTTGCTGACGAGGCGATCCAGGCCCCCGACGTAAACAAGGTCGGAAACCAGTACATCATGTACTACAGCGTCTCCACCTTTGGCAGCCAGGAGTCCGCCATCGGCTACGCCACGTCGCCGAACATGGAGGCCGGGTCCTGGACCGACCACGGCGCCACCGGTGTTGCCTCCAGGGCCGGCGCTCGCTACAACGCCATCGACGCCAACCTCGTCCGCGCCGGCAACGGCTGGTTCCTGAGCTTCGGATCCTTCTGGGAGAATATCTTCCAGGTGCCCATGAACGCCGCCGCGACCCAGGCTTCCGGCAACCCGTACAACATCATCTTTAACGGCACGCGGCCGCAGCCCGTCGAAGGGGCGTACGTGTTTGAGAGGAGCGGCGTGTTCTGGGCGTTTTTCAGCTCCGGATCCTGCTGCGGCCTAGATCGGAACAGACCACGCCCCGGCGACGAGTACAAGATCTTTGTCTGCCGCGCGTCGGCCGTCGGTGGACCGTACACGGACCGTAGCGGCAGGAGCTGCACCAACGGCGGCGGGACGCTGCTGCTGTCGAGCCACAACAAGGTCTATGCCCCTGGCGGCCAGGGCGTCATGGTTGACCCGCAACGAGGGACCATCCTCTACTACCACTACAGTAAGTCTAGTTCCCCTCTAGGTCGAGGAGGCGTTTTTTTTTTTTTTTTTGCAAAATTCCTCTTTTAACTGTTGGCATAATATAGTGAACACCGACATCGGCTACGCCGACTCCCAGACGCAGTTCGGCTGGAACGTTATTGGGTGGTCCGGTGGCTGGCCGAGTGTGTAAGTTCTGCGGCAAGTGAGGGGCTCGATGAAATGTTCAAGCCAAGTACATATTGCGAAATATGGATGAAACACTTGTTTTCGTCTGTCTGTAAATTAAGCGAGACTCTCAAGCCGTGACCAAAAAAGTGATGCCGGGAAAGTGTGATAATCGTCGAATAATGTGAGCCTCTCTCTAATGGGCTGCTTGGGTTTAGAGGCTAAATGCCAAATGGCCCCTGAGCCGGTTTGGTCTTGCATACTGGCAGGCCCACAGCCGAGGGTCCGGTGAGAGAGATTGGATCCTGTCGTATCACGTCACCAAAAAAAAAAAAAAAAAAAAAAAAAAGCTGGGTCGCAATTGGTTTTTACAACACCAAAAACAAAGCCCGCAGCACATTCTGCCCCTACATAAATGCAAAAGGCGTTCGTTAAAGCATGCGAAAGTCTTCCCTTAGACTTGGAATCTTCGAGTCTTCCAGCCCCGTTGTTATACTGGCGATGGAGCATTGGTAGGGTGAAAACCAGGTTGTTGTTTCTACTCTACTTCTTGGTGGTCGACGTACGTGTTCGCTTGCACAGCCGACAGCCGACATCAACCTGGAAGCAAAGGACGCGCAACACCGATGGCTTGGACGCTTGGCGCAGTCATGCGCTGCCAAGCCCGCTCCAGCCTCGTGCGGGATTGGCTCGATGAGCAGCTGCACGAACCTTGTGCCGGACAGCGCGATATCGATATCGGGTTCGGGTCGGGGCGAAGTGGCCGGATACTCCATCCCCGTTGCGACGAGATAGTCGAGCCACCGGGAAAGACCAATACTCCGCCCTACGTGGGAGGCGATGTGCGGTTTCTACTGCTCTCATCTCGAGGCGGCATCAGAGTGCCGCAACCATGTCATCTACCGGATGAGAAGTCAGGCCGCAATATGACGCACCACAGCCCACGAAGGCGCTGGTCCGGCCCCCGCCTGACTGTTATCCGGGGTGCCAGGATTTTGATGGGGCTATGCCACCCATCCACCAACAAGAACCCGTGCTAGACATCCCGATGTTTACGACTTGTCAGCCAAAGGCTTCGTACCACTCACGGAGCAGGCCATAGACGCAGGTTACCCCACACACCCACGCTGTGTGTCGTCAGCGATTTGCCTCTATCGCCCTGGGAAAGGTCTCGTCGTCGGGGCCATCGCTATGTCACTATACCGCAACGCGGGCACTGATAAATCTCTTCCTGCTCCGAGTGATGAAATACAACTTCTTCCCGCATTTTAACAGTTGCAACAACAAACGGCTACTGTCCGTTTCATACTAATATCTTGTATTCCTACCCAATCCATAACCATCGAACCGACAATCGATGGCTGTTGCCCTCCCTCGTATAGTGCCGCCCCCTTGCCAACCCGACGCCCCCGAGATCCCGAAGGGTTGGAAGGTCGAGTGGGACTCGGAAACCCATCATTGGTACGCATCATGCGAGCCCTGTCCAAACGATATTTAACCTTATCTACCCACCCTATGTTTTAAACGCATAGCGCAACGGCATCATCGCGGCTAACCTCACTCCGATTTTCAGGTACTACGTAAACAACATGACCGGAAGGCCGCAATGGGAGGTTCCCACGAGGCCGGCGGAGGGCCCGCACCCCACCCCCAGACTAGATACGCCTAGGGACGATCCACCCCCTTATGACCAGTCTACCCCAGCGTCAACCACCGCCGTCACCGCCGCCGGCGTGAAGAGGAATTCCTCCGGGGGCGCAATCACCAACGACGACGCTGGCGAGGCATCGTCCTCGTCCTCCCCGCCGCCCATCCCAGACTCCACGAAGCCCAGTGGCGAGGAGAAGGCCCCGGCGGTGAACAGCACCTACGACGCGGACGCAAAGCTGGCAGCAGAGCTCCAGGCGCAGGAGGACGCGCTTGCGCGAGATTTCGCCTCTCCGCCGCCGGTCTTCCCGAACCAGCTGCCGCCGCGGGCGGGACCGGAGAGGAAGAGCGCGCGCAGCCGCTTCAGCTTCCTCAAGCGGTTGAAGAGCCACAAGACGCCGACCCCGCCGCCGCTGCCGCCGCCGCCGCCGCAGCCGCAGTATAGCGCGGGCTTTCAGCAGGGATACACGCCGCCGCCTCCCGGAATGTACGGCGGCTACGCGCCGCCGCAGCCGGCGTACGTGGCTTACGGGCCGCAGCAGCAGCAGCCGTACGGACAACCGCCCTGGGGAGCCTACCAGCACCAGCACCAGCACCAGCAACCGTATGGCCAGCCGCCATGGGGGGCTTACAACCAGCATCAGCAGCAGTACCCGTACGGCGGCGGGTATCCGCATCACCAGGTGGGGCACGGGCGCGGGCGCCCCGGTATGGGCATGGCGGGCGGCCTGGCGTTGGGCGCGGGCGCGGGCCTGCTCGGCGGCGCGATGCTCGCCAGTGCCTTCGACCATCATGATCACGGCGCGTACCAGGACAGCTACCACGACGGCGGTGATGGTGGCGACTTTGGTGGCGGAGACTTTGGTGGCGGCGACTTTGGCGGTTTTTAGTTGGTGGGCTAGTGAGTGAGTGGGCGGGTTAAAGAACTGTGGAAGTTCCATTGCTACTTCAGTTGCTTTCATCCCATTCCCCGGCGGTCGCCACGGCTGTTGCGTGCGCCGCTCCTGACGCTCTACGGATTCCCGAATGTGTTGTTTGACCATGATCAGCTTTACTGTTTATAATTCTGGTTGGAGACCTGTATTTTCTTTCTCGGCGTCTTTTCGTCCACCGTGTAGTTGTGTAGGTTTGGGTTATCGGTTTGTGAACAAAGCGCACAACCCCAGTTTAGGATAGGTAAAGGGCACATATCATTCGCGAGGATACGATTATGCTTATCAGCACTCGAATGTTCAAAGGGTGTCGAGAAACCGTGCCATCGTGCCAGGGTCGTTAATATGAGCTAAGTGTATAGTGTAAGCTCGAAACACCCACCAGTCTATAGCGCATGAACAAACCGTCGTGACGATCGTACACTGTCTAGATATGCACCTGTGCGACAAAACCCGCCATTCCCATTGATGTTTTCCGTTCTATCTTACGCCATGCCTTATGTCGCGTGTCGTAGGTATTCCATACTGGACAACCCTCACCTCCGCTGATTCTTCTTGCCCCCGCCGTTGCCCCCGGTGAGCTGAGGCGGCGGCGGGGTGGAGGCGTCGTCCCGCTTGGGGCCGCTGTTGGAGCCGGCGAGGAAGGCGGCCATGTCGAAGCCGCTGCCGGCCTGGCCGCCGCCGCCCGCGGCGCCCAGCACCGCGTTCATCGGGTTGCTCTTCTGGCGGGCCTCGAACTCGGCGCGCACCTCGGGGTCCACTGGCGGTGGATGCCGCATGTCAGTACCGTGGTGCCGTGGGGAGGTTGTGGTGGGAAGCGGAGGAAAAAAAAGGGGAAAGAAACGCACTGTTCTCGAGCAGGTACGGCATGCCGAGGAAGATGCCCATGCTGACCATGGCGAGCAGGATCATGGGGTTCTTGAGGATGCTCAAGACGGAGACTGCGGGAAGGACGTTAGTCAACAGAACCACATAGCACCAACAAGGGAGGGGGACAAAAAAACATACAGCTGCTGCGTTCCATGTAATACTCCTTCCTCCCCAGACACCTCACCTCGAACGCCCCAGCCTCATCCCGCTTGGCCACCTCGCCCTTGTTCCCCCAGTCGTTGCCGCGGAACGTCTCCCACGCCGAGACGGCCAGCTCGACCTCCGCCTGCTTTTTCTTTTTTCCCGCGGAGGCGCCGACGCCAACGCTGCCGCTCGCGGGCGCGACGTCGATGCGCAGCGGCGCAAAGGCGTGCGAGGTGCAGTGCACGTCGAGCAGGTACGAGCCGGGGGGCACGCGCGCAAACACGAACCCGTTGGTTGCGGTCAGCGGCACGGATAGAGGGGGCCCGCCGAGGGTGGACAGGGTGGCGCGCGTCGCGGCGGCGAGGGTGTTGGGGTTCGCGAGGGCGTGCGAGGCTGGGATCGAGACGAGGACGGCGGTTGTGGGCGGGTCGGCGGCGGCGGATGAGGACAGGACGCTCCCGGCCAGGCCGAGGAGCGGGAGAAGCGGGAACTTCATTTTCGGGTACGGGGACCTACGGTCTCATCTACCCCAGGATGTTTGCGTCGGTTTGAGCTGGAGTAGCTGCTGGCGAGGTCGCTGTTGGGTTTTAGGTACGCTGGCTGGAGCTGCCGGCGATGATGTGTGCGGTGTCGTTTTCTGGTCTTGGCGCGGCCCCACTTATTTACACGACGCCAGCGCATGGATTTGTTGCTCAAGTCTCAAGGCAGAAACAACAGTCATTGGCAGCAGAGCTCGCGTTTGACACTTGAAGGTGCTCGATTTTACCGGCTACCGACTTCTCTACAGTTCTTCTCCTTTCTTTTTTACTTGTCACACGACCACAGGGGCAGCCTCGGTCTTTTGCCCCGCGGGCTTCCCACCCGCACCATCAGTCGTGGCCTCGGTCGCGCTCTTGAACGACTGCTCAAAGTCGGCAATGATGTCGTCAATGTGCTCAGTACCCACCGAGATGCGGATCAGGTCCTCGGTGACGCCCGAGCTGATCCTCTCCTCCTCCGACAGCTGCTCGTGCGTCGTGCTCCAGGGGTGGATGGCCAGCGTCTTGCAGTCGCCCACGTTGGCCAGGTTCGAGATCATCCGGAACCCGTCCACGATCTGGCTGCCCGCCGCCCCGCCGCCCTTGACGCCAAAGCTCAACACGCCGCCGAAGCCGCGCTTGAGGTACCTCTTGGCCGTCTCGTGGCTCGGGTGGCTCTCGAGGCCCGGGTACGACACCCAGCTGACGTAGGGGCTGGCCTCGAGGTGGCGGGCCAGCGCGAGCGCGTTGGACGCGTGCCGCTCGGCCCGCAGGCTCAGCGTCTCGATGCCCAGGATCAGCTGCTGGGCCGCGAACGGGTTGAGGCACGCGCCCAGGTCCCGGAGCAGCTCGACGCGGACGCGGATGATGAAGGTGATGGGGCCGAACGTCTCCCAGAACTTGAGCCCGTGGTACCCCTCGGACGGCTCGACCATCTGCGGGAACCGCGCGGCGTGCTTACCCCAGTCGAACTTGCCCGAGTCGACGATGATTCCCCCGATGGTGGTTCCGTGTCCTCCGATCCACTTGGTCGCCGAGTGGACCACGATGTCGGCGCCGTGCTCGATGGGCCGCACGAAGAAGCCGCCTGCGCCAAAGGTGTTGTCTACCTGTGTCTCCTGTTGGCTACCATGTCATACCCCCCTAGAGCGGCTGAACTGTCGGAAGCCACTTACAATGACCGGGACGCCCTTTGAGTGCGCCAGCTGGGTGATCTTCTCAAAGTCGGGGATGTTATATCTGGGGTTGCCAATGCTCTCGACGTAGACGGCCTTGGTCCTGTCGTCGATGGCGGCGGCCAGGTCCTCGGGCTTGTCGCCGTCGACGAACTTGGTCGTGATGCCGAAGCGCGGGAACATGACCTTGAACTGGTTGTAGGTGCCGCCGTACAGGTTGGACGTCGCCACGATGTTGTCGCCCGCGTGGGCCAGCGCCGCGATGGCCAGGAACTGCGCCGCCTGGCCCGACGACGTGGCAGCGGCGGCCACGCCACCCTCGAGGGCCGCGATGCGCTTTTCGAACACGTCGTTCGTAGGGTTCATTACGCGGCTGTAGAGGTTGCCGAACTCTTTGAGGCCGAACAGGCGCGCCGCGTGCGCCGAGTCGTTGAAGACGTAGCTCTGGAGGAGGTTGTCAACACCGTTGGTCCTGATTGATCCACTGGACCGAGCGAAACGTACCGTGGTGGCATAGATTGGGACGGCCCGCGAATTGGTCGTCGGGTCGGGTTCCTGGCTGTCAAGGGCGTCGGGTTAGCATTGAGCTTTCTCGGCCATCGGAGGGGCTTCAACAGAAACCTACCCAGCGTGGAGCTGCAGGGTCTCGAAGTTCTTGCCGAGCTCGGACATGCTGGCGGCAAGATTTGGCTGAATTACGTCGTGGTAGGTTAGAGAGGCGGAGTGTGAGAGTGTCGCCGTCGAGACCTGCTGGAACAGGCCGGCCTGTGTTCGAGCAGGAGATTTCTATTCTAGCCAGAATGAAGACAAATACACAAGGTGTCTCTGCAACCAAATACGGCCAAGGGAGCCCGACCTGTTATGTAAATGCGTGGGAGTTCCAGATCGGGCCGGAAGCTGTCCATCCCACGCTGCGAGGCACCTTAGGTAGCTGCCCGGGCGGGGCTCGGTAGTAGGTGGCCCAGCCCCATGGTGTCATGTCCAGCCCAATAGAGCTTGTGAAGAGGGCAGCCCAGCCACGGTTTCGGTCTCGTCATTCCCTTACACAACCCTTTTCTGGCAGCATCGTGGGCTTGGGAGGCGGGGGTTCAGCGTGGCGGCACCGCGCAAACCTAATTGAGCCCACATGCCCCAGCGCCGCATGGGGAAGGAGCGCGGGGTGATCCAAAGCACGTCATTGCCGCCTCCAATGAGCATGCTCCTTGCACGGCGCGGTGCCTTTCGGCGCCAGGGATTCAGCCCAACAAGGCCGATATCCGGTCACTGTCGGTCCAGCCATCGGCAGGACCCAGCCGCAGCGTGGGCATGGCATCCATGTCGTTGATCCACAAAGGTTGTACTGCGCCTGGATCTCAGCCAAGGCTCCGGTAGTTGAAAGACATCTGCCTATATCCCGGACAAATCATCATAAGTAACAAAGAAAAAAAAAACCAAAAAGCTCACTGTCGCTTCAGGGCGACAGCTACGAAACTTCCCAATTGGGAGGTTTACTCCGGGCCAGAAAATCTAGCATTAGCCCCAACCGGGCTCGAACCGGCAGTCCAAGCGGACAACATAACGGAGTACAGGTAAGATCCCGGTGTCGACTCGACCCATCCTCATAACCACTACACCAACTTGGCCCTCCGCCGTTCGATGCCTACAGTAGGCAGGAGGACGTATATAAGCCTTGTGTCGTAGGGACGGCAGGAGCGACCGGCCTGTACGTTGGTGTTGCCTTCCTTTGAGTGTGTCGTGCAGCTGTGGCTTCACATTTTACCAACAGCCCGGTATTGTCTCCATCGGGATTTTCGACGCGAGCTTTCCATTAGATTTTGAGTTGTGCTTGAGGGATACGCGGCTTCGCCCCATACGGGCTCAAAGAGGTAAAACACCAAGCCGATAGCTTTACAAAGGGTAACGCAAGCAAGCGAACCGCTCATTTTGTGTACCCAGCCGCTGATGAGCACATCAGCCGCCCGACAGGTCCGCGACTGGTACCAAAACTTCCCAGCGAGCTTTGCTCTGCTAGTTATTGGTCGCTACTCGGCAGTGACGCACGCGGGACCAAGACGCAGCCTATGGTTGCTGTTGCGAGCTTAAAGGTACGAGTTTGGCTAGCACAGGGAAAGAGGACGAGCTAAACCGGCGTGATATTTTTGCGTTTAAATTAAAGACGCTGCGGAAAAAGACGCGGACGGCACTGTCACGGGCAGTAGGGGGTAGGCCTACTGCCTGCACGTGCATCAACAGGTGCACCCTGCCGCCAGACTAGACCTGACGCTTACGCTCCCTGTCGCAATAGCAACCATAGGCGCCGCACCGCCCGACGAGAAAATAATCGGCCTCGGCCGCTCGCCCAGCAGCGGTGCCCCTTTTAACATCCAGGCCGGCGGCGTTATTTCTAGCGATGGCGGCGCGGGTATCGCCACCCAGTACGGCGAGACCAAGCGCGGCCTAAGCTCCCGCCACGTCCAGCTTATGGCCATCGGCGGCTCGATTGGAACGGGACTTTGTAGGCTGACCACCCCTTTCCCGGACAATCCGATGCGGGCTGCCGCTTATTTGCGGCGCCGTATCGGTAGCCGGTCCGAGCTTTCGGTAGTTTTAATTTGCTAACGAAAAATAACTCCCGAATTGCGATCGGAACTGGTGGTATGCTTACTAAAGCCGGACCGCTATCGCTCGTGTTTGGCTATATGTTTTAGGGACTATTTTTACCTAAACCGTAGGCGGCGGACTATTATAAGACTGTTTGCTACAATCACTTATATTCGAGGCCGGAATTTTAACTAAAACCATGCCAGAACATTCGACAGCCACACAAGGCCGGGATGACACACGTGCTGGCGTTTCTGCTAGGAAAAACTCTTACAGCGTGCCGTCGTTGGCAACGGGGAGGCGGTGCGGGAAGCCGTCCGGGCCCATGCTGCAGGTGAGCGTTCAGTAATACTCCAGTCGCAAGTCGTTTGTTTGTAGCTAGCCGTAGTAACCAGAGACTGGCCGACAGTGGCGAGGACTGCGCCAAGCAGCCGGAGCGTCCACGGGCCGCCACTCCTCCATTGTTAAAAGAACCAGACTACACATGCATATAATCGCAGCGGTACTTCGTCCTATACTTCTCTCTGCGTGCCTGTTTGCGGGTTTCCACTAATGGGCTGGCATGGCAGTCTCAAAAACCGGTCTTCCATCTGGCGAAACACCATGGGACTTTCCCCACGCAGTCGAGGTCGGCAGCCGCGCCATAGTGGCTAAGGCGGCATCAATGGCTGGCTCGATAGGAAGCAATCCGGCCCACTTTGTTGATGGAATCCCAGGACGATGGCCTGAGCCGCCTCCCCACGATTTCCATGCGGAGTACACCCACCCGGGACAAAGCAGCGGCTGCGTATTCCCATGCGAGGTGGTATTCTGGAGCCGGGTGGATTCTACTTGACTGTGCCTGAATCTGTGGGTACATTTTGCTCGGGCGCCTGGCATATTCACGCGCAAAGAAATTCGCACTTCGGACTCTTGCGCAACGCGATCTCGCATTTTGCGTCCGGATCCTATGAGAGCGAATGCGGCCTTTTAGGAGTCCGTGAAATCGCCAATAGAATGCCTTGTCGTCAGCTTACCTCCTTGCCTAAAGCGGAGAATAATAGAGCGACCAAAGTCTGGGCGTTAGCTCCTGTTGTCCTGGAGGAGGCAAGTATTATAGAGCGCTGACCGGCATTGGGTCTTTGATGGGATCGACGTCGATATATAAGCACCAGCGACGCCATGCCGTCCTCGAAAACAGCACACAAATCGATAAGTTCCAACCCAAGCAAAACACACGCAGATTTCGCCTTTGAACTGGCCGCTCGCGGGCAAAAAATCGCAGTCCGATATAATGATGCTTGACGCAAAGCTCGTCCTCCTCCAGGCCATGCTCGGCTTCGCCTCGGCGCAGAGGACCTCCAGCACCACCAGCACCACCACGCGGCCTCCGACGGGGGCCACCACCAGCATCTGGTTCGTCGAGGGGGGCCCCCTCACCACGTTCCCGGCGACCCTGACGGCGGATGTGAGGGGCCACAGCATCGCCACGACCTACTTCGTGGCCCAGCCGACGCCGCCGCTCGAACTGCGAAGCTACCGGGCGGACTGGTGGGACTCTGTCAAGGTCGTGGACAGGCTGGCAAACGACAATGAGGTCGAGCGCAGGGTCACGTACGCCATCAACCATGCAGGCGCCTCGAGCCTCAACGGCGAGGAGCGCGCCACGGCCGTGATCAGCATGTCGGCCATCTGCTCCATCGACACGGCGCGCTCGACGGCGTCGTGCTCCGGGTCCTGGTCGTCGACGCACAGCTCCAGGGGCGACTCCACGTCGACGACCGAGACGACCACGGGGTCTTTTACGCCCGGCAACATAAAGGCCACGCAGGTTGCTGTCGTAATTGTGGATGGGACTGTAAGTCCTCGCCATATCTTTTTTGTTGGGCGTCCTGTGCCTGTTGCAGTCCAAGCCCTTGCTGGGACTAGATACAGGGAAGCGTTGAAAGCCAGAGCTGACGATTTGGCGCCTTGATAGATTCCGGTGGGACCTGTCAGCACGCGCTCGACAGGAGGTGCCGGCCTGCCGCGGGCTACACAAAACGCCGCAATAGCACGCGGTGCTGCTGTCCTGGCAGGAGGGGCTTTGCTGCTGGCCTAACAATGCAAGACGATACCAAGAAGACACGGGGGGATGTGCCCACCATTTGATATCCACAAAAAATCAAGACGCTGCCACCTTACTTGCCTAATTTGCTAAAAATATCCGCAAGCACTTCCATTATTTTCAACAAACGTTTATTGCGTTTAGAAAATAGCTGGTTCCCTCGAGGTGCTACACGCTCGGCGAGGTCTCGCTCCTTACGGTACCAGAGCCGAGACTCCAAATGTCTCGCGATGCTAGTAAGGCGTGGACCTTAATGCGATAATTCGTTTATCATACTATCAGCGTGTGAATGACCTGAAAGGTAGCCGCCGATATGGTCTTCGAATTTATACCAGCGCCTGTTTACAAGTCGCTTTTAAAAATTCCGGTTTTACTGGGCCCAGGCAACAGCAAGATATTAAACGGCAAGTACTGCTAGTTGCAAGGACATTCCCTCGTTTTCTGGGTGGTACCTTGGCAGTAGCATTGTCGGGGTGGTTACGGTAATACAGTATTTGGCGAGGGTTGCACGCTCAACATACATTCCGAAATCTTGCCGCTTTCTGGGTATCCTAATAATCTCGCCGCCCGACTGCAAATCGAGAGATGTAGAAGTCCCTTAGTCGATACCGCTTTTTTTTCATACGACCGGGGCAAGGCCAGCTACCACGTCATGTCCTTTCGGCGCTTGAGGTCGGCACCGCGTTTGGCCGCTGGCAAACGACGCGTCGATTATTCTGTCGCCAAGTGCTGCACGGGCCGGCTGCTCTCGGAGATGTCTGGGAGGTATTCAGTCCTAGCCGTCAGGCAGAGCTGATGGATTCTGTCGTTGGTGCTGAGAACCTTCATAAGCCGGATCAAAACAGCGAGGTCATTTGCAACCTACTAAGCGCCTCTTGCACCGGACGCTGCTGAGGGAAAAGCTGGAGAGATCCTCGGGTAGCCGTCTAGGCTGGATTCACAAAGCTGGGGCTGAATGTCCTGGGCCGTCGACTACGGATATCCGATCGAACCCGGAGGTGAATGCTATGAAGGAGTGGGGGGAGTGGGCTTTGTGCGCAAGGCTGATTACTGAAAAGACAAAACGATATTCTAGCTGCCGAGTTAGGTAGCTGGAGGAATGCAAGCCAGCTCATACTCTCGTTGACCCTGTGGGTCCCATCGGGTTGCCTCTGTGCAGGTTGCCTCTGCGCAGGAAACGGACCGGCGCTGTCAATACCAACGGCGGCCTCAATTCTATTTGTGGATACTTGGCACCAACGCAAATGTGTTGCAGCAGCCTGCGGTCATACACACCTTCCATTTATACCACGGCAAAGAGCAGTCTATTGAGGGTCTAAAATTTACCATAATGCATCGTCTCAATCGTAACAATGGCAGCCCGGGCGCCCAACAAGGCCAACCACGTCAATCTCATGGATTTCGCCCGCGACGCCTTGGGAAAAGCAAGCCGAACCATGCTGATCGACGGCCACCCGTGGAAATGGAGACGGATATACACAACGCATGGGCTTCCATCATCGAATGCGCAGAGGAGTTTGAGGCCGAGGGACGGGACCAGGACCGGCTCGTTTTCCTCATCCTATAAGCCCGCACGAAAAACACGCTCTCGATCTCGTCCTTCATCCCCTCGCCGCGCGGGAACATCTGCCTCATCACCAAGCTCCCTTTTTTTGTCGAGGACTTCGCCGCCGTATGGGCGTCCCGGTGGGACTTCATGCGCGCCAAGCACCGCGAAAACCTCGTGGCCTTCACCGCCCGCCTGGTCGTCACCGGCGGCTGCAGCGACTGGATCTTCCTCTGCGGCCTCAGCCTCCTGCGCGAGGTCCTCGAGACGGCCCGCCCGCTCTTACCGGCTCCAAGGTTTGCAACGCGCACGGCGATCTCGCCGCCGCCGCAGACGCCCGTATCGTTCAGTCCGCCCTCGCTGCTCGAGCTTTTCCCTGCGCCGCGCAGGTTTCTCGCCCTCGGGGGCGCCAGGCTCGCGGGGCTCTGCAACTGCTCCGCCGGCCTCGCGCCCCTCCAGGGGGACGAGGACCGCCGTCTGCGTAGCCTGGCGGATCTAGGCCCGCTGGCCGGTGCTGCGGGAGTGGATGGTGGCCCGTCCGGCTTCGCGCCTTCTCGCTGGCGCTTCTGGACGCAGCGCCTGGAGACGCTGTCTGGGTGCGGTGACCAGATCGTCGCGGATGAGGCGAGGGCTTGCCTGGCCAGCATGTGGGATAAGGAGATGCTGCTGTGCGGGCCTCCCACCCGGGACAGGGTCATCACGCCGGATGAGAATGGGGAGAGACGCTGGGGGGTGGGAATTGACGCGAGGCGGCCAGGGTTTTAAGGATGATAAATGATAAAAGGGATAGACCATCACCGGAGTAAGACGACCCCGGCTTGGTTAATCTGCAGAGGGGTGCCTGGGTAGCAAAATAGTACATTCTTTAAACGGCTTCTCTATCGCCCAGCAGCCACAAGAAAAGCCCGCTGGTCCAGCAGTTGGGGTCTCCGCGCTATCAAGCGTAATATAGTAAGTAGTTGCCCGCCTGAGCACCACTTCGGCACAAACATGTGGGCCATGGGAGGTTCCGGGATCGGACGCATTCAGGAATGGATGCTTTTGGCCGCCCGAGGGACCATTCTTACCAGGTTATTAGCGGCAAGCTGTGCTCCTATTACCTATCCTACCACTCTGCGTTAGTCTTTTTGAATCCTGGGCGCCTCCACGGCAACGGCCAGCCAGCAGTTGAGTGTTTGGTTCTAGTAGGCGTGTGGATGGACCGCCGTCTGTGTCAGCCTCACCCCGAGCCCGAGCCTCAGCGGCCACCCCGACGGAGTCTTTCACCCTCCGCTACCTGCCGCCGCCATAGTCTCCAGCATGAGTCCGGTGCGGCGACGGCCGCGGGCACGGCCGGCAGGACGAACTGGAATACGGTTGAAAAGCGCATTGCTGAAAGGCTCGAAGACTTGCGGGGAATGCGGGAAGCTGCTGTGGCTGGTCATAGTGAAATGTATAAAACCAATGGAATATGTTGTTGTGAATGCCAACGGCGTGCTGTAATCAAGGAGATTGTGGATGCCGAACAAGCAGAAATGATGCCAGCTTTAAAACGCATTTCTGCTTTATACCCAAATACAAATCAACCCACCTGGTAAACATTTGTCTACAATCTATGCCGCCGTGTGTTGCCTCATTCACGAACGACGAAGTGAAAACATCATGTACCCTAGTAAGCATGCAAGCTCTGCTGGTTGTTGGTAATTTTTCATCCTGAGGTCCCACGTTCTGCCCTGTGGCTCTCCCCCCATGAGCTCATCTGTCCGCTCCTTAGCGCCAACCCCATCTGTGGAAAAGGAGGAGAATACATCAAACAGATCCATAAATGTGGACGTTGGGAGGCTGGGGTTAAGGTGCTTACTCTATTCGCTCGTTGGCTGACCGCCACGCCTGGGCGATTGGCTGGGACGGGATAACTGGCGCCCTCGATGCTTCGTCGGTGCGCGGAGCACGCGGCTTCTGTTCTCGTCGCCCCGCCTCCTCCAAAATAGTTTTTGTCGGTGGAGGAATCAACGTGACGAAAAACCGCCCAGGCTTCGTCACGCTCCAGGTTGCGTTGGATCCCCCATTTTTAGATCGAATGGGTCCTTGGCTTGTTTCCACGTTTGTGCAGCCACCCTGACGATGTGAGTTGTTTGATACTACTTTCCACCTACGTACTTCTTGGTGGCTACGTACCTACCTGTATTTAGACAACTCCTCAATTACGGACTTGCTCATCGTCAGCTTTCGGAGACCAGTTCCAACTCGCCAAAAGCATGGACTGCAACAAACTCCTTTGAACGATGAACAGCTCCGTGAAGGGCGCCACGGGCCGCTCTTCGCCGCCATCGACCCCGAAACAGGCGAGATTGGCGCTGCCGAGCGTCTCGACCTGGAGCAGCCCGCACTGGAAAATGCGCTGTCGCAGCTCCAGCAAAGGCCGAAAGACAACGACAGCCTCCATTATCCCGTTGTGGCCTACGTCGGGTACCGACACCAAGACGGTCTCGTGCACCTCGTGACTGAGGCGCACAACGGCCGGACACTTTCCGACCAGATAAAACACGACGGGGTGCCCCAGCCTATAAACATCGTCCGCTGGTACCTCGGCAGCATCGTGCGGTGGCTTGAAGAGCTCTACGTCAACCAGGGCCTGACCGTCGTCTTCCTCGACGCCCGTCAGACCCGGATCGGCCGCCTCGTGCTCCCCCTGATCGAGGGCCCCATTCTGGACATCACCGTCACGGGCCGGCCTTTCCTCTCCACCGCCCTGACGCTGCCCGAGCTTGCGTTGGACGGCCGGGCTGGCGGGGCAGCCTACGGAGGGCGGACGTCTGGCTGCTCGGCATCGTGGCCGCCCAAATGGTGTCGGGCAGGCACGACCTCGTCGCCGACTACGCGGCGGCCACCTCGCCGGGGATGGAGATCGCCAGGCAGGGCCCCGCGTGCGACGCTCTGGAGCTACTGGTCCCCGATTATAGGCAGTACGAAACGCTGGCTGACGGCTCGGATGCGCTGGACTTTTTGCGGCGGTGCTTGGCTGTAAAGAGCGAAGATCAGTCGAGCGTTGCGAAGCTCCGCGATCACCCTTTCACGGCTTATGTCCAGTAAAGTCCTGAGGGATGCCCTCTTTGGGCTGGTGAACAGGAAGCGATGTGATACGAGGTACACGAGCGGGATCGAAGCTTTTGCGTGAAGGCCAAGTCGCCGATAATTATTTGCCTTTGTGCGTCATCGCCCCGCTTGCTGTCGATGGTGGTGCTGCTCCTCAGCTGTTGGCTCTGGCTCATGCCGCTGGTATTCCGAATGTCCAAGAAACGCCCCAGCCAACGAATATTGTCCGAATCCCTCCTAGCCGTAACGCAGGCCGTGGCCTAGGGCGTTTTTGGGGTGTGGTGTGAGAATCGCCGCAGCCACAATGCCATTTTCGGTATGGAAGAAACCGTGATCGCTCACATCGATCAGGCTCGCAGTTGCCCCCAGGCAAGCCGCGGCGTGCCATCCGGAGAGAATGGGCCATAACGAGCTCATGGATGAGCATCGGGGAGGTAAAGGTGCTGGAAGTGTGCCTTGTGAAGCCAGAGAAACCCCGCCAAGGCTGTTCCACAGGGGCCGCGTGTTAGGGCGATATTGATCCTGCTCGATTGAGTGCTATCCCTAGTGGGCGGCCTCAGGGAGATGACCAACACAAAAATGTCAGCTCAGTCTAGCCTCACCTTGCTTTCGAGTCGAACAAAACACAGAACCTGTCTTCCTTAAGTAGACAAAAGACTAAATTCCCACTCAGCTCAATAATGGACACTCCGGCGACCACGGAAAAGCCCAACAAGCCCTCGTTCGAGGAGCTCGAAAAGGTCCGGCTCTCAACCCGGAACCTCGCCGTGCCCGACCGCTACACGGAACATTTCACCGAGACGGGCGTGGCCTACTACTGCCAGCACATCACCCGGACCGTCTCGTACCTGCACCCGGCCAAGTTCAGGGAACTGCAGGCTGCCGGCGTCTTGGACCCGTCCGCCTCAGACCTGCCCGCCTTCGCGCTGCAGCTCGACGCCGACGACTACCCACTGCCCGAGCACTGGGAGCGGCGGCGCGACGGCCAGGGGCGCGTCTACTACCTCGACCACGAGTCCAAGACGACCCAGTGGCAGCACCCGGAGTACGAAGCCGCCTTGAAAAATGCGCGCGAGGAAGGTCGCGAGGGCGAGCCGACGTCCATGCAAAATGCCAGCTGCCGCAAGCTCCTGCGCGAGTGGGAGGACGACTACACGGCCGAGGGCGTCCTGCCGCCGTGGATTTTGGAAGAAATGACGGCGCCGCCTGAGGGCAGCGGGCTGGAGCCGCGGAAATACTGGGTCAACTACAAGACGGGCGGCAAGAGCGAGTCTCAAAGCCCGTTTGACGTGCACGAGGCCCGCACGCGCATCAGGGAGAGGAAAAGGCTGGGGCTGCCGACGTACTGCGAGCCCAGGGTGAAGATGTGAAAGCCAGGGTTTTAGGCATTGCGTTGTCAGCGTTTTCGTCCGGTTTTATCAGCTTTTCCGGACGGCCCCAGTCTGTGGTACCAGCACCATTCTTTATTCGTTCCTAACAAGTCCCCGACCTCTGGGTTTTAAACAGTTAAAATAAGTATATAAAGGCCGAACCCAGGTATATAAGGTGGGTGTGGGCCACTACTAGGACCTTTCGCCAGTATCGTATTTTTTAAAAAAAAAAAAAAAAAAAAAAAAAAAAAAAAGCTACTTCCATAATAGGCGCCTGCCACAGCAGACCATTGCACCGCCTTATCGCGGGGTTGTTCGTGGCGGACCCCTCGGATTACCTTTCGCATCCATTCCAAGACCAGCCTGGATTAGGGTGCATGCTAGCGCGGATATCTTCTATATAATTCCTGTCCCCATCCCCTTCCTGGATCAAAATTCGGATACTCCTAGCCATACAGGTGCCGGCACGGCCCCAGGCAGCATTTCCCTACACATAACCGAGCTTGCCACCACATCATGGAACTCTTCAACGACAGCCACTTCTCGACGCACCAAGTCCGCGGCGATGCGTTGTTCCACCCATTCCCCCGGCTGCCCTTGGAGCTGCGGCTGTGCATCTGGGGGCATTATCTGCGCCGGCCCCGATTCATCCCCGTCCGCATCCACCAAGGCCGCAATCTCTCGGGCCAGCCGGACTACTCTCTCAAGAACGGCCTGGGGAAAAACATCAGCGGGAGGTGCAGTTGTTACGTCAGCTATTACGGCTCGTCCCTGAGCCCGCTGCTAAGGGTCAACAGCGAGGCTAGAAAGGCCGCCCTCGACTTCTACCGCGTCCACCTCCCGCTCGCGTACTCCGCACGCCCCGGCCGCGAGGACGAGCCGCCCCCGTGCCTCTACGTGAACCCCGAGCACGACGTCTTGGCCCCCGTCGAGTTCCCGGACGACCGCGTGCGCCACTGGAGGCCCTGGAACCTGGCGAATTTCCTGCACGACATCAAGGCCTACGATCCCAGGGACGTCGGTGTCGTGCACCTGGCGCTGCGACCCAACTCGAGCTTTCTCCACCGCCCGGAGGACCACCGGTTCCCGAGCGGTGGTTTGCTGTTCAAGGACGAGTTTCGCGAGAAGCTGCTCCGCGCCATCGACCCGCAGGCTGCAGCGGCGCTCCACGACATGCTGCAGAACAGATTGAGCTCGGTCTTCTTTCTCAACTACCTGCCGCTGGAACACTACAGCACAAGAGTAGTCAACCCTTCGGACACGTCTCGCCCCTTCGCGGCACAACTCCTGCGCGGCTTCCCTCTTCGCCGCCATCTGGAGGCCGTCACCGACTTCGACTGGCTCGAGGCCGATCCCAGGCCGGTAGAGACGGACCTGAAAGGGCTAGCCTTGCACGACGGCGACCCCGACGACTTCCACGTCGGTTGGCTCCACGTCGAGGAGGCCCTGGGGGTCCGGCGCCAACGCCCTGTCGACTTTCTGATCTGTCCCGCCGTGAACTGGAGGCTCACAACTCTCGAACACCCTCTAGAGCCGAGCGAGCAGGACGCCGACAAGCAGCTGTGGCGACCGAGTCAGCCCCATACTCGCGACGGCCTTGCGAGGTTTCTGGCCAAGGAGCAGGAGGACTGGGCCGGGGCTCACAACCGGGTGGGAAAGGAGAGGCTTCGTCTGCAGAGACTGGGCCGCCTCCCCGGCGACTTGCCTCAGCAAGAAACACAAGAGGGGCTGGAAAGCGAGGCCCAGTCGGTGGTTGGCGCGTGGGTGCTCCCTCGCAGCGCGTTTGGAAGCACAAGCGCCGATAGCGGGGGCTTGACCAAGTATGACCCCTCGGTGGGCCGGCCAGGCCTGATTGTTTTCAAATATGCCGTGGCGTGAGCAACAACTAGCTGAAAGGAAAGCTAGCTACTCCGCCTAGAACCGAAGTCGCGAGGCTGATAAGCCACTTTTTCACGGTGTCTTTTTTTAAATTACACGAGCCTCTATAATTTGCTCTGTCGGATAAAAATGTTTCTGTTGTTTAGATGCACCTGTATGCCCATCCGGGCTTGCACACCTCCCTAGAAGTAGGTAGGTAGGTAGGTAGGTAGGTAGGTATAAAGTCGAGCCAATGAGGGCGAGCAGGAAAAAAGCGATACACCAAAAGTGCCAAACAGTGGAGGGCTTTTTCCAGGCCCTCTCAAAGGAATATAAATAATGTGAAAATATTCACAGTTTTTATTTACACATTTATCTACTTTTCATTATCAGTTTCCCGGAATCGGCGAGGTTGTGGAAGAGTGAATCCTTTTGCTCTGGTTCCTTTCCCTTTGGTATATCGCTTTCTGGCCAGGCTGCCACGATCCATGGCGTGGAGTGGCGTTACCGCGTGGAGTGGCGTTGTCGTTTCGTAGGCACCTTTGAAGCAGAAACGCGGCGATCTGGTCATTCTCACTCGACGGCGCGCCCAGAAGAGCGGGGGTTTTCGTGTCGACTACCCCCTGGAAGTGGGCCAAGAGAGGCTCTAGCAGATCTGCTCTATCGTCACCCGTTGCTTGCTCCAAGAAATCGCCCCAAGAAATGCCATCCTTGCTGTCGGGGAGATTGGCGCGAGGGTTCCCGCCCGCTTTGAGCCTCCAGAGGCTTGCGGCGACATGAAGAAGATCCAAATGCAGGGCGCAAACAATGGCTGTTCTGCCCTGGTATGTGAGCTCCAGGTCCAGCTCTTGCCCATGCCCCCCAGCACAAAGATCTTCGAGAATTTCGGCCGAGCTGGGGTAGTGCTGGATAAGAATGTGCAGTATCGGATCGGGATTTTTTGGTCCTCCGACGTTGGCGCTGACACACGGGAGCCGCGTGTGGACGATATGCTTCGCGAGAGCAGGGCTCGCGTTGTCTTGCAGCACACAGGATAGAAGGTGCCCCCAGATGCTTAGCCCCTTGTCCCTGTGGGAACTCCGAGACATCCTGTCCAGCAGCTCGCAGACGGTCCACCTGGGAAGTTCGACATGGGCAGGGACGGGGTGGTCTCCAAAGACGATGAAGCGCAAAACGGCCTGCACCGTCTCCTCCTCGTCGCATTGGTAGTCTGGCAGAATCGCGCCCGACTTGCTCGTATCGGAAGACACACCGAGTAGAGCGTAGATCCGATCTCGGGGGCGGGAAGCTTCGCTGTCGACAAACTTTTGAAGCATCGTGCCGAGGTCCCGCTCCGCCTTCCACCACGATCTGCTGCTTTCGCGGAGAGGCCCCGGCATTACATCCAACAGCGCTTGAGTGCGTTTGGACACCCCGACTCCCATAAGGCTCGGCATCAGAGCGAAGGCCGAGGCGGGCACCGACGCGTGCCCGCACACGATCTCTGCCCGTCGTGCGAGAGCCACCTCTTGAATCACCCAGACGCGTCGGAACCACGGTTGGTCGAGAAGTCGCCGAAGCTCTCGTATTCGCGGATCCTCCGGGTCCGCGATCTCGTGCAGCATGTCTTCCTCCCACACCAGCCGCCAGAGCTCCAGGGAGCTCTGTCCCTTGGCCGGCTGTCGCTGCACCGCCCGCTCGTGGAAATATTTCGCCAGGCCCAAGAGGAAGTGCGTTTCTGGCCTGTGGGGGCCCAGCCAGACGAGAACCCTTTCGGCGGAGCTGTAAACGGTGCCCATTTGGCCGACCTGGTGGCCCTGCTCCTCGTCATTGGACTGGTCGATGCAGACGGCATCAACCCACAGAAACCTCCCCGAATCTTCACGGCGGAGATGCAGCAGGGCCGTATGCAGATTCTTGGTGACCTGGAACGGCCTTGCTTCGATGTAGATGGTCTCAGACGTGTCGCTGGACCCCCAGGTGTAGGAAAGCGCTTCGTACTCGATGTGAATGCATTGGTCCTCTTCCAGAAGGGACATATACATGCCACATCTGATTGGGTCACTGGAGAGGCCTGGGAAAAGATGCAGCAGTCTGATGGCCTTTTTCGACAAGTCAATTGGTTGGTGTCGATACGGTTCCATTTCGGGAAACAAAACAGGGGAAACGGCTGTTGCGATCGGATTGGATGACGGTGAATGGCGATGTTTGTGAGTTGATCCGAGACGAGTGGAGGGAAGGAGGGGTTGAGATAATATGAATACCACACACACACACTCGCTATGCTGGCGGCCGACGCTGGCACCGCACCAATCAGCTCGAGGTCCATTGCACCCACCGTCGAGACTATCTCCATACCCAGTGGAGTGCGCCCTTGGCACACTTGGGAATGAAGTGCTTACCGACACACCTACAGCAAAATGCTACAACAGATTCACGCGTCGAGTTCGTTGGAAAAAAAAGCATCCGAAATCCAGTTGGCTTTTATCACTTCCAAGCAACAACACCGCGCGGCAGTTGGGGATTTACAACAGCACCAAGGCCGACCTTAGCACGACGGACCACATCTATATCCAAGGCGGATATTCACCAAGACCAAGCAACAATCCCCAAGTCATCATCAATCACGGTTCGCACAACAACCTCGTCCCGGAATATGCCTCGATTCACACCTAGTAATACCTATATAGATGCACTCGTCGTAGGAGATGAAGGAAGAAAAAAAGTATACCCAAAGCCCTGGAAATCTTATATAATACTCCGGATCACATGATATTTTGTTGGAATAAACGCCCCTGGAAAAGTAGTGGTCGAGAAGCGAAAAACGCAAAGGCGGAAAACTCAGCACAGCTGTTTGAGAGGGAGTTGCATATCATTATCGTTCAGATCAACACCCTCGATCCCCGCCTCACGTCGAAACCGTTGCCGCCGAGGTACGGAGACACGGACCGGGAAGAGTTGCGCTTGAGCGCGCGCTCCAGCTTGTGCGGCGACGTCTTCTTCTTCTTGTCGTTTTTGTTTTTGTCGTCGTCGTCGCCGCCGGTTGTTGCAGATGCAGGCTTTTTGTCCTTGTCGTCCTTGCCCTGGTCATCTTTGGGGTCGATGTCGCTGTCGCTGCCGCTGTCGGTGTGGTCATCCACCAGGTCCGTGTACCGTAGGCTGGCGCCGCCCTTGGTGATGCTGCCGCCGCCGATGCTGCCGTGCCTCCTGTCGAGGTTGTCGCCGATGAACTCGCCCATCTCGGTGTCGGCCCACCCGACGCTCTTCCTGCGCCAGGGCAGGTCGAAGAACGACGGCTGGTACGACAGCGAGGGGGGCATCATGGCGACGGCGGCGCTGAGCGGGTCCATTAGGCCACGGAATCGTTCTTCTTCTCCAGGGACGGGCCCGCGCCCCCCGACGGCTGCGGCTGGGTCTGAGACATGGCGCCGCTGCCGCTGCCGCGCCGCCCGAAGCCCCCCAAGCTCAGGCCGCCACCGTTCTTGAAGTGCGCCATGGCGGTCAGGCCGAGCGAGGCCGACCAGAGGAGCCAGAGGAAGGACGAGAAGGTGGCCGAGGCCCGGGCGGAACCGCACACGGCGCCGCGGCAGAAGACGAGGCCGTTGATGAAGACGGCCAGGGCGATAAAGCCCGAGAAGAAGAAGATGACGTTGATGGCCTCTACGGCCAGAGCAGCGATGGGGTTGGCGGCTGTTGCGTTTGATCATGTCAATGTTAGTCTACATGTCCCCGGGACAATCTTTTTTCTTTTTTTTTCCTTCTGGATATGGACGCGTTCTGTTCCAACTGACCTCTCGGGAAGAACCTCGGGGCACCCTCCAGGTAGGCAATGGAGAGGATGGACAGGACGGCCGAAAAGATCTGGAAGTTGATCTGTGACGGCGATTCCGTGAGGGTGTCGAAATGGTACCAGTTGGCAACTGTTGGCTTTATGTTAGTCGGCCCGATCCCTCATCTAAGCAAGCCGCGATCCCATGGAGAAGACGTACCGTATCCTGCCAATCCCATCACTATGATGGCAAACACAGCCTGAGTGGCCCGAATCGGGAGGATGAGACTAATCATTGTGACGACTCTTCCTCTAGCTGACTTCGGATCTCTCGTTCCTTGTGTCCGCGGAGTATGATATTAGAGAATAGGGTGAAGAAGCGGAACAGGTGCGTTCGACCTGTGGTGATCCGGTGAGCGTCAAGCGGCGGAATCCAGTATAAAGCACATTCAACGAAGAAAAGGGGACAAGATAAGCAAAGCCGCAGGCTAGTGCGCTCTGTAGACGAGGAAGGAGAAAATGGGGTGGAAGCCGGCGGACGGGCGGAGGGAGGGAACGAAGAAGAGGGTAAAAAGGAAACACGGCCAAGCACCTTCTCGTTCATGCAGCAAAGGGAAAAGAAAAGAGGGAGCAGGAGGACGAGGAGAGGGCGGGGAGGAAAGTGTTTATGCTTCGCTGCTGGAGCCGGTTTCCCAATGATGGATGGGATGGCCCTTCTCCTCGAGCGACTCGCGTGGCCTGCCCGTCGTTGTCCTTCGTCCAGCACCCTTCCCTTCTCTTTTCCATGGTTGGTTCCTTGTTCCCCGTCGTTCTTGGGGTGTGGAGCGCGCAATGCCCTGCCTTTGGCCATGCAGCCGCCGTGCGTGGGAACTTTTTGGGTTTCTGAAGCCCATCTGAAACGTGGATGCCGGGGTGTCGCTCGTCGGCAGCCGACTGTGATGCCGGGGGTACAGGGGTGGATGCATGCTCTTGGCTGCAGTGCTTGGCTTTCGCTGCCGTTGCCGGCGCTGGCTCTCTGGCAGCCTTGCCCATGCCAGCCCTTGGAGAATGGGGAAAACGCCCCGGGGCTAAGAGACTGATCGATGGCGGCTGGGCCAGCTTCCATCCTCCGCAAACTTTCGCGAGGCGCTTGGCGTTGTGATCACCCATTTTCCGTTTTTCCAGTTTCCGCACCTGCTCAAGGGAAAGGAGAAAGGAGCATGCCTCGCGCACGGCCAGAGCGGGCCGCGCAAGCCAAAGTGATCAACAGGCCTCCTCTTCAAGCATTTTCGGATGGTTGGCCAAAAGCCGCACTTGCTTTTCTTTCCCTAGCGCCGCTCCGTCCAAGGCTCCAGAACGCCAAGACGTCGCCTTGGAGTCGGGGGCGAAGGGGCAAATGCGACGTGCTTCAGCGCGGGCGAGGGGTTTGCACGGACGGCAAACCGAGGGAGGCGCTGCGGCGAGAAGAGAACATTGATGGATTTCCATCACGGGCGGTGGTCTTGGCGTTGCGTTTCCGAGTTTCCACACGCAGCCACTGGAAGTGGGCTGGGGCACTGGCCCACCGGCACGCTGCCCACTAGCGAACGCGGGCCCTGCAGGGCCTCCACAGGTGCCTGCTCCAGGACCCGCACGTCGCCGCGGCCATCCAGTCCGCTACAGATCTCATCGGCTTGGCGAAAAGCTTGGGATTTTTTTTTTTTTTTTTTTTTTTTTTNGGGTTTTTTTTTTTTTTTTTTTTTTTTTTTTTTTTTTTAATAAGCGACAGAGGCCCGAGCTACCTAGGTCGAGGCACCAATAACTTCAGACACATAAGCCGTGAAAGCGATGAAAAAAAGAAAGAAGCCCGATCCCCTTCCCTCGGCTGCACTTACTCTTCGTCGGCAGCTCCCCATGTCATGTCGGATGTGTCCTCCATAGCAACCGCCAGAATGCACTGGCTCGCGCCTCTTGCCCATGAGTCGAGTGGCGCCATACACAGGACGCTCAGGCAGAGCCGCAGATGCCGGATAGAAAGGCGGCAAGATGCTTTCTGCGACCAAGTCAAGAGGAATCATCTCGACCCTGCCGAGGCAGTCTAGTCTCTCATTGCCTTCATTCTCGACCTTCCATCTCACCTTCGATGGGACGACGGGGCTCGTCAGGGACGAAATGCTCTGCGAAGGGTCCGAGGGTCGGCTCGACCTGTCCCTTGCTGGAGGACGAATTGGAGCTCTCATCACATCGTCGTATACCACCGTATCGCCAAGCCGCTTCATTACCATCCACGATAGCCATCCTCCCCAGCGGCAAGATTCGCGACGGCGCTGCCGCTCGGATGCCCATCCGTGGCGAGCGGCGAAGGGCAAGAAACAGTGATCGGAGTCTTGGCAGTCTCCAATGTGTCAGGTCCTTGGCATGGGGGGTCCCTGGCCGCTTCACGCAGCGCACGCGCGCGGAGGAGAGGCCCGTTTCGAGACCCCGCCTATACTGCCGGCAGCGGCTCCTCTTGTTTCCATCCTGTGCAGCAAAGAGTGGGCTCAATGGAACCCTCCAGGTCGAATTAGGAAAGAAATGGTTTGGCGGAGAGATCCCCGGCGGACTAGGACAGGGCACGATGGGAAACCAGCATTTTGCCCGTTGGGGGCTTTTCCATTTGTCGTGGAAATGCCCATGTTCATGTTTGCTTGCACACAGAACCGCGCAGGCGCAAGGACGCCAAAGCCCAGCCGTCCCATGCTCAACCGTCCAGACCCCAACAACAGCTACTGCCCGGCGTCTGATCTCGCGAGCCACGTCAGTTGCCCAGCAGGCTCGACTGGGAGCATTCCGTCCCGTGCTGCTTCTTTTTTTGGGAATCGCCCGGCTGGTGCACGTGCACCCTCTCCGTCCGGACGCTGGAGTCTCAGGCTGTTTCCCTGCAGTAAGGGATGAGTGGTTTTGCGTTGCATGCTCTGGTCACCCACACCAGAATTACTGGGGGCGAGCTGCCGGGGGTCAGGAGTCGTTGGCGATCACAGCTCGGCTGCGCTCAAATCCCCCGCCACCACAATGGAAACGCTTTGCAGTCAAGAGATGCTGACACGGGATTCTGCTGGAGCTCCACGGCATCTCGAGAAAACTTGTCTTCTCCGGGGAGGAGTCTCGCGGTTTCAATGGGAAACGGAGCCCCTCGCCACGCCATGTCACACCTGTCACCAAGCGCATTTTGCTGTTGTTCGATGACAGCCCAGCCAGGCAGTGGCAGGCGGCGGCATTGATTTGGGTGCAAGCGGGGTTGCAGATGGCGGATCTGCCACAGGCCGTCCGATATGTTCTCTCTCCCGACCAACCTACACGAAGGCCTTTGGCCTAGAACGCAATGACATGCCGACGAGAACTGGTGCGTTGCTTGCCGAAGAGCCCGACACGCCTACCTGACGGCGCTCTGTGCTAGCAGGGCGTCCAGGCTTGCATTAGCGCCATTGGCCAATGTCAAGCGTCTTCCATCAGTTGTATAAAAAAAAACAATAAATAAATAAATAAATAAAAAGCTCAAAATCCTCTTACCAGTCAGTCCAGCATCGACTGAAAAGGTACCGTCGGATCAGTCATCCGTCCCGACCTACCAGCTCTTTCACTCTCAAGGTGGACAGTTTAGGAAACTTTTGATGCTCTATGGAAGAGTGGACGTCCAGGTAAGGTATCAGCGATGCTGCACACACTACGCCGCGAAGGCTTTCGAGACGAATTTTGATCCCAACCATGGCGCGAATGAAACGCTCGCCGTCGACCCTCGGTTTGACGCCTCAGGCATTCTCAGCCACACCTAGGTGAGTATTCATTTTCCCATCTGGAATGACCTCGGCTGTGGCGCGCCGCGGACGGACACGGACTCTCGACTCAAGCCGCGAACGGTAGGCGTGGTCACATGCCAATGGCTTCAGGCGGATCATGGCCTCAAACTCGGCAATGGCTTGCATCCAGGAGATCCGATAAGCCGACGCTGATTGGCTCCCCAGCTTTGGGAAGTCGCCAAGGCTGGGGTTGAGGTCATTTGTCGGGAATTGGCTGCAGAGAAAGGAAGGTGCCACGACGCAAAAGCCGTTGGGCGGATGCTTCTGCGGCACAACACTGGAGGCTTGATCAATATGGCGACTGCATCTTGTGTCTGGTGCTTCGCATTGGCGGGATGAGACATGGCCAGTTCGCGAAGCTGTGGGACAGATTGGGGCAGGTGAAGTGAGGTAGATGAGATGGGCCGCAATGGGAGAGCTCGCTCTCTGATCGCCGAAGCTTCGCCGTCGGGAGGACCCTTATGAACAGCCATATTCTGATAACTAACGGTCCATCAACAGCGCAATTGGCTGCGCCGCCTCTGGATACTCGGCGATCGCCAATGGAGCGGATCTGTGCTGTTGCCACTGAGCTGTGAGAACACTGAGCCGAGGTCCAGCGCTGTGGGGCGCATCGCCCTCATCACCCCTGCTCCCCTCCTTTCAGCTCCAATGCCAGCACAGGTGCGACAAGTCGCTGGATCTTGGCAACAATTGCCTTCAAATCGGATCCCTTTGTGTGGGTGGCCTCGGAATGCCACTGCTTACCATTGAGCACTTGCGCATTCCCTTTAGCGCTGCTTCCATCTTTGTTCATTTCTCTTCCTCACCTCCAGCCGTCGATCAGGCACCCCCCTAGACCCCCTGGACAACGCGACCAGTCGCGATCCTCACTTCCAGTTGCGCCAGCGCATCCGTCTCGCTACCCGACCGTTTCCCTCCACCCAAGCAACACGATACAAGGCGACTCCCTGGCGGACACCCCGAACAAAGCCATGTCTCCTCCTCCGAAGAACGTCGACACGGCCACCTTCATCAAGCACATAGCTGAGCTGCCGCCGCCCGGCGCTCCCTATGCGCTGCCCGTGCCTGGGAGCGAGCGCCCGGACCGCTCGCCCGTCTACCGCCATTGGAGGTTCCGCGACGGCCCGCTGCTGAGCACCTTGGACGAGCACATCCAGACCTTGCACGACCTCTTCGAGGATGCCCTCAAGAGGCGCGCCAACAAGAAGCTCCTGGGCTGGCGCCCCTGGAACGCGCAGTCGCAGGCGTTCGAGCCCAAGTATGTGTGGATGACCTATGCCGAGGTTGCCGAGAGGAGAAAGAACCTCGGCGCCGGCATCGTCGAGCTGCACAAGAGGGCCGGCGCCACCGCCGACAAGTACGGCGTCGGCCTCTGGGCGCAGAACCGCCCGGAGTGGCAGATCACCGAGCTCGCTCTCGTGTCGCAGTCGCTCTACCCCATCTCGCTCTACGAGACGCTCGGCCCCGAGACTTCCGAGTACATCATCAACCATGGCGAGCTGGTCTGCGTCGTCTCCTCCCTCCCCCACATCCCTGCCTTGATACACCTGGCGCCGCGCACCCCCTCGCTCAAGTTCATCATCTCGCTCGACCCTCTGGACGCCGGCGAGCCGGCCGGCAACTCCAAGCTGGCCCTGCTCTCGCAGATGGCTGCCAACGCCGGCCTGCAGATCTTCTCCATGGACCAGGTCGAGGCCATCGGCCTGCAGTCTGGCCGCCCCATGCGCCCGCCGCACAGGGACGACATCGTGACCATCAACTACACCTCGGGCACGACCGGCGACCCCAAGGGCGTGGTTCTGACCCATGCCAACGCCGTGGCCGGCATTACGGCCTCGCGCAGCAACGGCTTTGTGCGCCCCAACGACGTGCACCTGTCGTATCTGCCATTGGCCCACATCTACGGTCGCATGACCGACCAGACCGTCATCGCCGAGGGCGGCTGCATCGGGTACTTCCACGGCGACATAATGGGCCTGGTGGAGGACCTGAAGATACTGCGCCCGAACGGCTTCATGTCGGTCCCGCGTCTGTACAACCGCTTCAGCACCTCGATCCAGGCCGCCACCATCGAGGCCGACGGCGTCAAGGGCGCGCTTTCGCGGCACATCATTGCCACCAAAAAGGCCAACATGAAGCTTCCGCCCGGCCAGGCCACCAACAAGCATCTGCTCTACGACCGCATCTGGACGCCCAAGGTGTTGGCTGCCGTCGGGCTCGACCGCGCCCGGTTCATGATCAGCGGCAGCGCGCAGCTGGACCCGGACGTGCAGGTATTCCTGCGCGCCGCCTTCGGCACCATCTTCAGCCAGGGCTTCGGCATGACGGAAACGTACGCCGTCGGCTCCGTGCAGTCCGAAGGCGACTTCACCACGGGCAACATCGGTGCCCCGTGTCCGTCCTGCGAGATGTGCATCGAGTCGGTGCCGGACCTGGAGTACAACGTCACGGACAAGCCGAACCCGCGCGGCGAGCTCCTGGTCAGGGGCCCCATCATCTTCAGGGAGTATTACAAGAACGAGGCCGAGACCACCAAGACCATCGAGCCCGACGGCTGGTTCCACACGGGCGACATCGTCGAGGTCGACAAGCTGGGCCGGTTCAAGATCATCGACCGCAAGAAGAACGTGCTCAAGCTGGCGCAGGGCGAGTACGTGTCGCCCGAGCGCATCGAGAACGTCTACATGGGCAGCTCGAACCTGGTCGCCACCGCCTTCGTGCACGGCGACGGCAAGGAGTCGACCCTCGTGGCCGTCTTCGGCGTGGACCCGGAGCACTTTGCGCCCTGGGCCACCAAGGTGCTGGGCGGCTCGCGCGAGATCGCCAAGGAGGACCTGGACGCCATCCGCGCGGCCTGCGCCGAGCCCAAGATCTACGAGGCCTTCATGAAGCACATTGACGACATCGGGAGGAGCCACAAGTTCAGCGGCTACGAAAGGGTCAAGGCTGCCCACCTGGCTGTTGAGCCCTTCAGCATTGCCAACGAGCTTCTCACGCCTACGTAAGTTTTTCTAGTGTCCCTCTGGGGAGTTCAGAAAGTGCGATGCTGACAAAACGGCTATCAACAGTCTCAAGCTCAAGCGTCCTCAGACAGCCAAGGCTTTCCGCAGCGAAATTGACCGCATGTACGCCGAAATCAACTCGCAGCCCAGCGCCAAGGCCAGGTTGTAAAACAGGGGGGGAATCAGATCGAGATGGGCATGTATCAATACAGCTTCTCGTTATCCATCTCGTGTTCCATTATGACGAGAGATTTTCCACCGGCTATTTTCATTGTCAAATACACCAGTGCGGTGGTCTTGTTTTCATTTGGTTCCTGATCGATGTTTCTGCCTGATTCATTGTGTACTGATGAATACCACCAGCACAGCAGCGTATCTAGATTTACATGCAGATCTGTTAGCAAACTACCGCCCCTTGGTGGGATGTACAAAACAACGATCCTCTCTCGTCCTTACGCTGCAGTGGCGGCAAATATTTCTGGACGCCTCGCGTTGGTGATAATGCCAAGGCTCAAGGCGAATATTACCGTGCACCCGGCAATGATGCAGACCCGAGCGGACCGATCCTGGATGAAATAGAGACCCACGATCGACCCGGCGAGCAGCGCCACGGCGAGGAAAATGCTGATGACGTTGGCCGCCCGCACGATGGATTTTTCCGGGAAGCGGCCGATTCCCGCCTCGATGTCCGTTTCTGAATCCTGGTTTTCACCGCCACGATCATTTCGTTAGGTGCCTACAAAGTTTGATGGTGGCAGGGGAGGGAGCGCCGCACCTTTGCAGCCGAGACGGGCCAGAAGCGTCTCAACAGCTCGGACAGAGGGTCGCGGTCGACCGGACTCTTGATGGCCACGAGGTCCTGGACGGCGTCTAGGAACTGAGCCGAAGCCCCCGCGAGGCAACGACTCCTTTCGAGAAAGGCCCTATACGCATCTACGACCCTTGTGTTTGGCGCGCTCAGGGCGGAGATCCTGTGCTGCAGGTCGAGAGCTTCATCTGGATCCCGATCACCGAGGAAAAAAATCCATCAGCAAACCACAAGGGTTTGGTTGGTTATTTCCTTTGTATCTTACGGTACTCTTTAATCGCCTTTTGGAGCTCTTCAGCCATCCTCAGATGTTTCTTTGCCTCCGGGTGTCCATCCGGGTCGTCGCCCTGTTTTTGGAGCTCCTCCCAGTCGACCATGATCCCGGGCAGCCTCAGCCCACCTCCCGCCGGATCCAGGAGGACCGTGCCGTCCAGCTCGGCGATGCGCTTCTCTAGGGACAGCATGCGCGCCTGCAGGTGCAGCAGGTTCCGGGCCGCCAGGCGGTCGAACTTGCGGAAGACGAACGTCTCGCCGTCGCCGTCGGCGGCGATCCATCGGGCGGCGTACGCGAAGCCGACTTCTGAAGCCGCCATTCTCCGTGGAGCGGAAGTTCTCGTGCTCGCGCTTTGAAAGTGCGGCCCCAGAGGCGCGGTGACTACCTACCTGGGTTGCTACCTATCATTGGAACCCCTGGGACGCCCGACCGTGCTGTAGGAAGACAGCCAATTATGAGGAGATGCGTGCTAAGAGGGGGGGCTCTATCCTCTAATCAATCAATCGGAGACAGGCCGCTTAGTCTGTGGCTTAGCGATGTAGAAAATGGCCTCTGGGACAGCTGCCAGTGATCATATCTGCACATTCGCCCGGGACGCTTACGTTCTTCCTTACTTTTGATTAAGAAGATCTCACTCGTTTGGTGCGTCCATCTCTCGGTAACATAACCCGTCCTTTTAGAGTCGAACATCGCATCCGCCGGCAAGCCTGATCTCAGCAGCACGAGGCACAAAAGCGAGCGCAAACACGACAAAAATGGCGGACCTCCCGGCATTCAGCGAAGGTAATTTGCGAGATTATTTGCGAGATTTTCTGTCGAGAGGAAAGCTAGCCGATCTCAAGATCCTAAGTGGGCTCGACAACGCTCGTCGTTGGTCCTCAGCCTCGCAGAGGACCAACAGAATCTCGCATATACATGTCCCAGGTAATATCAATGGCGTTCCTGTCGATGCTCTTCCCGACACCGGTGCCGACGACTGCTGCATCGATGCAGCTTTCGCCGGCAAGGAAAACCTCGACATCTTGCCGACGAGCAAGAAGCGTATCGTCCTGGGCTCTGGCAAGACCATCAAGCCCATCGGGGAAGTGCGCGCGACCTGGAAGTTCAGAAACGAACACGAGGCCCACCCGCTCGTCCTCTATGTGCTGGAAACGCTTGCCGATACCAACCTGGCGCTGGGAAGCCTGTTCTTAAAGGCGACCAAGACCTTCACGGAGCACAGGAGCCGAATCTTGCGGTGCATCGCGAACACTGGCGTTTCTTCCCAGAAGCCCCCTTTGAAAGTTCACCTCCTAGGGGGCGGCATGGACAGGATCCGCGGCTATCTCGATGGCACCGAGGTCTGCGCCCTGCCCGACACCGGCTCTCAGATCATGGCCATGTCTACAGCCATGGCACGGCGACAAAACTACAGCATTGACACCAGCCCGGAGAACCGCATCAGGGTCCAGTATGCCAACGGCTCGACCAAGGCCGCCCGCGGCCTCGTCCGCGGCCTAGACTGGGACTTTGGCATCCAAGGCGAGCCGCCGGCCAACCGCCGCCTGTACGGCTTCGACAACCCTAGGCGCGTGCATGCTGGGGTCGGAATCGGAGGCGAGCCGCCAGCCAAGTACAAGCCTGACGGCCACCCGGTAGGCTTCAGGATCCGAGGCAAGTCCGTCAAATGCGACTTTTACGTCCTCGACGACCTCCCCGTGGATGTCATCCTGAGCGCCGACTTCGTGCTTGATCTCGGCGTCTTCATGCCAAAATACGAGGCACGCTTCCTCCCAGCCGCCGCCGCCCATGGCTCCGAGAACGGCCAGCTCGGCATTTTCTGCAACATCCGCATCGTCAAAAACTGGTTCAAGCGTACTTTCGGCCGTCCGAGAAGCACGGCACATCCCAGCGCCAGCGGTATTTTGCTCCTAATTACCTGCCTACTTCTGTTGCCTGGGCCGTTCTTTGCAATACTGATAAAATTCCGAAAGACTTAGACCTCGCGGATCCTTTGCCAAGCGTTTTCACACAGGAAACAGTGATGCTCGAGCTTCATCGCCGCAAAGAGGTGGACGCCAACTGGGCAAATATGGACCAGGCGGAAATCGAGCGGGAAATGGATTACCGGCGTGTCTGGGACGCCGCCAGCAGCCGCTACTGGTCCAGGAGACATGATGCATCAAGGCAGCCGCCGCTGGTGCACTGTGGAAGCTCCCTAGGCCGCCGCCACGGGGAACAGCCGCCGCCGAGCCTGCGGCAACGCCCCACTCCAAGCTCGGGGGCGTCAACGGCGATTCCGCTTGTCAACGTCCGGCCACCGCCCAGAACCAGCAGTCGGAGACGTCGCGGAACGCTCCAGGGTGGTTGATTGTCTCCCAACTGCAGGCGGGCACGGTGTCGGGTGACGAGTTACAGGCTCGGGTCGCGGGGATGCTGTAATATTTGTGGCGTTTTGGCTTCTCTTCAGTCACCTTTTCTTTCAGCGTCTCGATCCATGTAATATATGATTCATGTGATGTTTTGGAGGCCAAGGCACGGGGCAATTGAAAAAGGTGATGCCCTCAAAATGGATGGCAGAAATATGTTGCCTGTCTTGCTCTCTTTTGGAGTAAGCGTGGTTCGAGGCTCGGGAGTCTGTTTCTCTCCTAGCCTCTTGGTATCAATCTCAGTATGGAAAAACACGACATCCATGGTGTCGAAATAGCCCAAAACCCTAAAAACGCCTCGTGACCCGCCCATCCAGACCATCTAGTAGCGCCGGCCATATAACGCTCAAAAAAATGCATTCCGTGTCACAAATCTCAAACCCCTTCCCTCCAGCGACATGATTTGCCTCTCTGCCTCAAGAGCGCGTGTTCTCATCGGCGGCCCCTGGTGGCATCACCCCGCCGCTCGCGGGCCCTCCCTGCGGTCCCCGCGCCTTGTTTGGACCGTAGATTGTACCTCGATCCGCCGCCGCCGAGCGACTCCCCTGCCTGTGCTGCTACCCTCCCCGACCTCCTCCTGGGCGCGGCGGCACCGCCCGTCCTGCGGGGTGCCGCGGGTTTCCTCTTGGTCACGCGGCCCTCCATAGTCTGGGTCCCAGAGTCCGTCACCCGGGCTGCGGAACGCGGCGGTGATTGCGGCGATCGCGGTGATTGCGGCGGCGGCGTCATGGGCACCTGCTGCTCGGGTGACATGTCTGCGGACCCTGAGCTGCTTCGTGGTGGCGACGGGATGTTTGCCTGCTGCTGCTCGGATTGATGCTCTTTGGAGCACCGGCTGCTTTGCGATGGCATCGGCGGTAGGGAAGACAGCGGTAGATGTGGCAGGTCGGGCTTCTCGTACGGGTCGGTGCCGTCAACTCGGTTGCCGTCGGCATCGATGCCGCGGAAAGGCTTGCGCAGAAGCTTTGCTATTCTAGCAGAGTTCCGATCGAGATTTCGTTGGTGCTCTTCGAAGTGGCCCTCAGGAACGAAGTAGGCAAAGTGTTGGACCAGGTGGTCGAGAGTTCGATAGTGGGCGAAGCGGGTGATGGACGCCCAAAGATCCTCATCCTTGGTCAATGACGGGCGGCCAATGAGCTCGCCTACGATGGAACCAAATGCCGTTCGAAGTTCCTTCAGGCGCTGTTCTTTCCGTTCGCCGAGCAAGCGGTAGAACTCCTCTTTGGTAGATGCGCGTTTCGCGATCTCGTAGACGTCGTGGTGGAAGGCTTCGGCTTGTTGGATGGGTGAGGGCTCCATGTTGTACTCTCGGTAGATGTCTGTGAATAGCGTTGTCATGTCGATGCCTAGTTTCGCAGACGGCCATCGCCACTCGGGCATCATGGCATAATCGATGGGCGGTAGTTGGACGTTCATTTTGGCCGACGACACGACACTGCTGAGCGGCAGCTTTTGATGGCACGGTGGAGTTGGGGCTATGATTGGAATCTGGATGGCAGTTAGGATTCTGTCGCGTGTTGGGGCGTGGTTTCGGTGCTGAGCTAAGAGGCACGTGCCTCGCCAGCGCGCCACCCATCGCTCGAGAGGGGCTCAATCAACCCCTCAGCATGCTGTTTTCGCTAGCTTCCAGCACACATGTTCGTTCCTCCCCAGCTCCGTCGATTTTCCAGCCGCAAAGAAGGAAAGGATTCTAAGAAATATATAATTAGAAGCTGCAAATACTATAATATTTTTGCTCTTCAATCCAACTGTGTAATCAAAATCTCTGGAAGGTTGTTTCTCGCTGCCAAAGTACCTAGTGAGCGAGCTCAGGAGGAGTTTTCCACCGTTTGATGTATCAATAAACCTGTAGTGTAACGAGCCTACCCAAGCTGGTAGGCGGTGCCTTGTACGTCCCTAGGTAGGCACCTCCAGGCAGCCGTGGTAGTACAGACAGAAGGGCTAGGTGGTTGCATGTATATGTGTATGCTTCCAATCTTCTTTTTCTGTCCTGTCAACGCCTCAATTTGTCCTGAACTGCTTGTTCGCTTCTTCTGCGCCGCCGCCTATCAGTTCCTTCGCTGTCTACTCCTTTTATTTTCTCCCAATAACGCCGCCCAGCTCTCATGGATCCCCTGACGAGCACAGAGCCCGGATCACAGCAACCACCTCCCATCCAAACCACCGATCCTGTACCGAGCGTTGTTGCTGAGCAGAGGCTAGAAGAACTTCACGAAGGGAAAGGAGCCGCGGTAGAAGCCGTGGCCCCTGGATCGCGAGGGCCGAGTGGCTCGACGGAGGCCACCAACCCCGCTCCAAGCAGTGAAATCGCCAGAAGATGGCAAGAAGTACGGCAGAAGGGGAAAGACGCCGATCTAACGATTCTGTCACAGGGGCCGGGTGGCTCAACGGAGGCCACCAACCCCGCCCCCAGCAGTGAGATCGCCAAACGGCGGCAAGAAGTGCGGCGGAAGGGGAAGGACGACAGCCCAGCAGCTCCGTCGCGGGGGGCCCACGGCTCAACAGAAGCCATCAACCCCGCCCCTAGTAGCGAAGTCGCCAGGCGATGGCAAGAAGTACAGCAGAAGGGAAATAATGTCAACCCAACAATTTCGTCGCGGGGGCCTGACGTCTCAACGGAGGCTACCAACCCCGCCCCGAGTAGCGAGGTCGCCAGACGATGGCAAAGAGCGCGGCAGAAGGGGAAGGATGTCGCTCCAACAGTTCCGTCGGAGGACGATGAACCCGCGTGCGCAGATACCTTCCCGATAACACAACTTGCTACTGATCATCTCACGTGTCGCATCCTCATGGTTGAGGAGCAGGGGATTCTGAGAGTCCCAGGCGCAGAGAGAATCCAAGTCCGTCGGCAAGTCGACCCTAGAGGGACCAAGGAAGAGGAGGAAAGAAATTATATGGAGGAAAAGGGAAACAAGGGAAAGGGGAAAAGAATGGAGAGGCAGGAAAAAGGAAACCAGGCAAAGGGAAAGGGAAAGGAGAAACAGGAAATAGGAAACGAGAAAAACGGAGAGGGATATGGCGACAACGGGTCCTTTGCCGAGTGCTTGGCCGTCACGCAGCCTCCGGACGATATCTGCTGCAGGGTCGAATCTCCCGTTCAATTTGAGCTCCACTACGACCCCAAGGGAGACTCTGTCCGGGCGGCCGGCATGGAGCCAGTGATCCGGATCGAGCCTATCGCTCCCGAAGACGAGGGTCGGCAGCCAGACGACACAAAGGCAAGGACCCTTGAGCAATTCGACCACATGCGCATCGGTCCCGGCGCATGGCGGTTCAGCTCGGCGGACGGCCTCCGGTCTGTGCAGACGATCATATTCCCTCGCCAACATTCCTTCGCCCTCGTCAAGCTCAGGACCCTCTCGGACATTGCAGGGACCAAGCGAGAGGCTCCGCCACACGATCGAGATCAAGCCGCAGATGACGAGAACGACGACGCGCGCCAGGACGCTGGTGAGTTGGAGCCTGTCGCGACAAGCGAGGTGATCAGAAGGCTTGATTCGCTGGCCGACCTGGCCGAAGGCCAGATGCTACAGGTCATGAACCCCGCCGCCGCCGCCGGCAAGGAGTATTCCCTCTTCAGGATGGCGCTGCTGGGGAAAACGGGCTCGGCTCAGGTGTTCCAGGCCAGGCATTCAAGCTTCCCGGACAGGCTGGTGGTGGTCAAGACGTTTATGTACGGCAACAGATACAACACCGTGGAGCGTGGCAAGCTGTGGAAGAAAGAGTACAGCATCCACCGCGGGCTCAAGTCTGTAGGTTGCTCTCCTGCTTCCTTCCTTTTTTTCCTTTTTCCTATCCTTTTTCTATTCCTGCCTTTTTTCGTTTCACCTCCCCTTTCTCTATTCCTATCTCTTCCTTTCGCCTTCCATTTTCCATTCCCTTTCCCTTTTCTTTCACCTTTCCCTTCCCCTATCCTCACCCTTATCCCTTCCCCGCCTTTATATCCCCCTTACTACATAATGTCACCTAGCTAACCCTACGGGATTAAAGGACTTTATAGTCGAACTGTTCGCTGGCGACGCCAGGCTCGAAGCCCTGATCATGGATAACGTTAACGCCTATGACCTCAGCAGCAGGCATTGGTGTGATGTCAAAGGCAACAAACACTTTCTGGGCACCCGAGCGCATGCAGTGCGCGTGCTTACCGACATGTCCCAAGCGCTTCTGCATCTGCGCCAGAAAGGTGTCCTGCACAACGATATCAAGCCGGCCAACATACTCTTCAGCGAGCGGCGCGGCGCCGTCCTCATCGACTTTGGCCTCGCCACCGCGGACGGATCCCTGGCTACCACTGGCGGCACGCCCTGGTACGTGCCCCGAGAGTACTTGGAAAAGGACCGCCGGGCGGCGCCGGCCGACGTCTGGGCCCTTGGTGTCGTCATCGTGTATCTCCTGGGCCTTGTTCCCTTGCCAGACAGCGAGCGGCAGGTAAAGTCTTGGCGTATCCGCGACATCACGTTATTCAGCGGGCGCGACCGCCTTCTCCCGTCTCGAGCAGAGAGGATGATGGCTGAATGGCTCGGTCTGATAGAAGGCATCGGAAGAAAAATGGGGTTAAGTGAAGATGACTTGGTCGCCAACTTGGTCGCGGCCATGTTGGTTAAAGAGGAGGAACGAATCACGGCAGAAGATCTGGCCTCGGCCATGTCGAACTTGGCCGTGACAGAGATGGACAAATAGCCCAATGGAGGTTATTTAAAGGTTTCAGGTATTCGGGCGGAAGCCTAGTATCCCAGAATTTCTCTCAGCACGATAGCAGGAAGAGCAGGAGGAAACGCGTGGCTACGGGAAACGTAGGAATCTCAGCCTTGGAGGGTAGTCTGCTAGCCGGATATCTACTCCATAGAATGTCGATTAGACACCACCCAGTCCAGTCTAGCCTTGCGAGAAGTACGCCTTTCTTTGCACTGAGTCTGGCCGCCGTGGCTCTGGTCTTAACAAACGCGCGTCTTCACTCTTGCCTACCGTCAACAAGAAAGTCTGCATGAAAGGCCTGGTCAATAGTGGCTTACCTCCACATCCTTGGATACAACCCCTCAATCTCATATCTGGAAACGACGGGATGGCAGACTCCCGTGCGCGGTTCAGTCCAGGAGGAGGTTCTAGGGACAAATCCTGGACCTTCCCCAGCTGGTGTTAGACCTGTCACGTATCTGCGTGCTCTACAGCCAGCTGGGGAAGGGGTTCAGGCTGAGGAGGATGAGTAGTTTTGGTAGACTCCCGGTGGTTCGCGTTTGGGTAGTCAACGGTCAGGGAGCAGACAAAAAGACCAATATACGCCATAAGAAACGAGCGCATTCCTTAGCATTTTCTCTTATGAATCCCCTCCTCAGCCTTTAGACCAGCCAGGTCTCAGCGCTACTTCTCTGCGCAGTGGAGGCCGTCACCACAGCCACGGAATTCCAAGGCAGCTTGTCTGGTACACCTGTCCCTATAACCCACAAAAACCCCCTCACACACCAATCCACTCGCTCAGCCAGCGCGTGAACCGCACGACCTTCTTGTCCACCAGCCTCCAGTGCAGGTCCCCAAGCCAGACGGCGCCCGGCAGCACGATGCCAAACAGCACGATCGCCCAGGGGGCAAACTTCTCGCCCCAGCGCTCCTCGAGCTCGATGCGCAGGCCCTGGCTGAGTGTGGTGCGGGCGGCCAGGATGTGGCACAGGTACAGGCCGTACGAGATCTCGCCGAGGTAGCGGACCAGGAGCGAGTCGAGCAGCCTCCGGGCGGGCGGCAGCCGGTCCAGCGACGCGACGAGCATCACCGAGGCCACCGAGAGCGCGAGACGGCCCGTCATGGGCCGCGCGCCGCCGAGCAGCCACGTCGCCCAGCTGTAGGGCCAGATGTCGCGCACGTCGCCGGCGACGGGCCACCCGCCCAGGAGCAGGCTCAGGATCAGCATCGTCCACAAGCCGGCCGTCTTGACCCTGACGGGGATCGAGGCGGAGGCGGCGGCGGCGGCGAGGCGGTTGTAGATTGTTTTTGCCCGGGCCATGCTGGCGCTCACGTCGTCGTCCTGCCCGTGCTGCTGCCCATCATCGCCATCATCGTCGTCATCCAAGGAAGCCGATGGGGACAGGGCCTTTTCCTCCCGGTCGTGCAAAGGCAGAAGGGGAGCTGCTGCGCTGCTACTACCGCCAGCACCACCATCGCCAGCGGCACCGGCAACAGAAGCAGCCTGCTCACCCCTCCTGCGCCGCGCAATGTTCATGTCGGCGAGCGCCATGCCGGACAGGAACATGCAGTGCGACCACTCGAGCGCGTGGAACAGCCACGCGGCCATGAGCAGGACGCTGACGAGGCGGGCGCGGTAGCCGACGCGGCGGAAGGCCAGGCAGGCGGCGAAGACGAGAAGCGAGCCGCGGCACTCGAGGTCCAGGGTCCAGGCCTGCGGGACCGAGACCTGCAGCTCGGCGCCGTTGCGGTGCATGATGCGCACGAGGTCGGCCTCGGACGCGCCCAGCTGGCGCCAATAGGACCCCTCGCCGCCCGAGGGCCTGCGCGCGGCCATGCCGTCGTAGTACATGCCCAGGGACTGCGGCACCGCCGTGGCCAACAGGACGGGCAGCACGGGCAGGAACAGGCGCGGGATGCGCCGGAACGTGGCCGACCCCAGCCGCGACACGGCCTCGGCGACCCGCCCGTCGTGGATGGTCTCCAGGGGCCCGTAGCTGAGGGCGTAGCCGCTGATGACGAAGAAGACGGTCACCATGAAGTGGCCGGCGCACACGAGCCGGACGATGGGCAGCTGGATGAAGTGTCTCGTGCCGTCCTCGCCAAGGCCGTAGGCTTCGTGGATGAACAGGAACGAGGACTAATGTGTGGGGCTAGATTAGCTGTTGTCGGTGTTGTTGATGGGCCGGGATCATCCGGGTCTCACTTGCTTCCGTAACGTGCATGTTGGCGACAATCAACGCCGCGATCCCCCTGAGGCCATTCAGCCAGGACGTGGCATGGGGCTTTGTGACGACGGCGTTCTTGTCGATGTGGCCCAGGGCCTTGGCCACAAACGACGGCAGGAGCTGCCAGAGGATTTGGCGAGGCACCGGCCTGGGGAGCTTCCAGCCCAGCAGTGGGCCGTTGCGCCTCTCCCAGAACATGTGGTGTGGTTGAGTCCTACAGAGTCTAGGAGATTGTGTTGTCGAAGCTGCTGCTTCCCGGCGTCTGGAGGGCCGCCAGGAGAGTGGGCTAAAGAAACAGGAAAGCTCTGCTTGAGATGGAGAGACGGGTGCGAAGTCTGTTGCTTATAAAACCGACGCCGGTGGCGGGAAACACAAGTGATGACGGCCGTGACGACATGGAAGTTGCAGGACCGCCGAGCGTCTTTCGCAGTCGACCTCGCTAGCACCCTACTTTTCCAAATCCGTCACGAACATGGAACAGTACCAAGACCAGGTCACACACCCTCCCTCTCCATCCACTCGGCCGCCCTCCCCTTCCACTCCTCCCTCCACCGCGTCAGCGGCGGCCGGCCCTCGACGAGGTCGCCCGCGGACCAGAGCACGCGCCTCCTGTCCGTCTTCTCCGACACGTCGTTGTCCGGGCAGAGGACGTAGAAGCTGCCCTCGTCCATCTTGGCAACCAGGTAGTCCACCACCTGGCTCGGCAGCCACGCCCCCGCCGGCTTCTCCCTGCTGCCATCGGCCGCGCTGCCCGTCATGCCGGTGAAGGTCCAGCCGGGGATGAGTAGGTGGACGGCCAGGTTTTTCTCGTCGCGCAGGTCGTAGGCCAGGTGCTCTGCCACGGTGCGCACGGCGGCCTTGCTCGCGTTGTACTGTATGGAAACGGCATTTTTCAAATCAGTCCCCGAAGTGGCGAGTGAACGTCGAGAAACAAAAAGAAGAAAAAAAAAAAAAACGCACAGCAGGATTCCCAGGCGGGTTCGTAATCCCCTGCTTCGACCCAGTGATGACGACGGCCGACGCCCCCGTCGCCCGCTTCACCATGGGCAACAGGGCAGCGATGCCGTTGATGACGCCAAAGAAGTTGACGTCCATGACCTCGCGAAAGGCCGCCGCGTCGTCCCAGCCCGACCTGCGCCCTATGCCGGCGTTGAGGGCGAGAAGGGAGATGGTGCCTGCGCGTCCTCATTTTTCCATTTTGACATCATTGAATCAGTAAGATTGCGCAGCCAAAAACCCAAGATAAAAAGAAATATCTTTGTAGTGTGAGCATTGACAGCAGCAGCTCTCACCTCCAAGCTCAGACTCGACGGCCTTGGCCACAGCACCCCACTCCTCGGGCTTGGACACGTCGGCCTTGACGGTCGAGATGTTGGCGTCGGACCCGGCCGACTTCTCGAGCAGCCCCGAGTCCCAGTCCACGACCAGCACCTTCATGCCGGACCCGGCGCACCGCTTGGCCAGCTCCAGGCCGATGCCCGACGCCCCGCCCGTGATGACGGCAGTGTTGCCGGGTTTGAGTATGGCCGTCATTTTTTGATTTTGTGTCGTTGTTTGTTGGGAAAAAGGAACGCCAAACTGGATGATGCCTCCTTTTTTTATTGAAGTAGCCGGATGAAAGACGGCCAGACATCCCACCTGCGTCACCTTAAAGGCCTAGAGAAAGTGCAGGGCGGACTTAAACGTCACCAATTATTAATGTCCTAACGCCGACGGCCTGCAGCATCCGATCAGGTGTTAATCGCGGAAAACAGGCTGCAAGCAAAGACTGCCCCGTTTTTCCATCCCATTAGGTTCATGCCAACGCCAGAGCGCCTCGGTTCTGTTGGTTTAGTTTACACAATTGAGAGTGCCCGGGCCCGACACGGTGCCTCGGAAACACAAAAGACGAGAATAAAGCGGTGGGAAAAAAAATAATAAAAAACCCCGTGGCCCTCAACCCCGCTCAATCACCGCATCCCCGCCATGGCCGGCTGCCTCGCCAGCAGCACACTAACCCCCTCGCGCGCGCTCTCAGTGGCCCAGACGCTGTCCTTGCCACCGCGGCGCCACTCGTCGCCGCCCGTGACGGCATCGCCCGCCGCGCCCTTGCCGCGCACCGACTCGCCCATGATGACCTCCAGGTCCCGCTGCTGCGACGACAGCCAGCCTTTGACGAAGTTGGCCGGGTCCCGCTGCATCTGGCTGAAGAAGGCGTGCTTGGCCTTGGAGTCGTAGACGGCCCCGACCAGGACCGAGAGCTGCTCGTCCAGCCGCGCCACCTCGCGCAGCATCTGCCCGTACTCGGCGTTGGGGTGGCTGCTGAACGGGAGCGAAAGCTTGGGCAGCGCCGCCCGCAGCGGGTCGTCAACCAGCACCTGCACGTCGTAGATGGTGGGCTGCGGCCCGCCTGGCGCCGAGTGGAATTCTTGGTCGACCCGGATCGTGTACGCCAGGCTGATGGGCGGGAGCGGCATCAGGTGCGGCGTGATGTATTCCTGAAGTACGGGGATGCCGCCCACCTCTCGTCCCAGTGCCTAAAAGACGGACAGACAAGCTCAAAGTCAGCAAAAAAAAAAAAAAAAAAAAATAAAGCCCCTGGTCAAGAAGGGTTGTCGTGTGCCACCACATAAGAACGAACCTTGCGCAGAAGGTGGTCGCAGCGGAATTGGCGCTTCTCCTCCTCCTCCTGCAGGCCCATGAGCCGGATGTAGTCCCACAGCCGCGCCGTGATCTCTGTGCGCGTGCCCTCGGACATGTCCACAATGTCCGCCAGGGCCGGGCTGATGGAGAAGCGCTCGGGCTCCTCGTGCCGCGTCAGGCTGATGACGACGTTGACGTTCTCGTCACCACCCCGCTTGAACGTGAGCTCGTCGAAGTCGGCCGCCGGGTTGCCCACCGCCGTGCCGCCGCCGCGCTGCTCGGGCTTCTTCCACTCCATCAGCTGCTCCGGCCCCGGCACGACGCCCGGCATGACGCCCGGCCGTTCCACCGTTACGCTTATCGCCTTGAAGAAGTGTGAAAAGCGCGCGCGCTGCTGCGGCTTGGCTGCCGCCTTGGCTTTGCTCGACGAGGGCCCGTCCGTTTCCATAGCGTCCTTGTCGTCCTTTTGCGCCTCCTCGCCCTGTTTGTCCCCGTCGTCGGCGTCATCGTCATCGTCATCGTCATCGTCGTCTAGCAGGCGACCTTCGATCTTGACGCGGTAGCTCGAGTCGTGGCTAGTCGAGAAGTCGAAGCTATCCGTGTCCAGGGGCGCCTGCCACGGCTGCTCGTCGACGGTATTGCTGATCCAGATGCGCATGGTCTTGGAGCGCTAGACGCGAGGAACCCAAACGTCAGTAAACGGTTATTTTACCTCAAAAGTGGCAAAACAGTCAACAGCCGGCTCCCTTCCTTCCTTCCTCACCTTTGCGCCCTTGTTCACCGGGTCGACAATGTCCAGCCGCTTGCGGGTCATGGTCGCGTCGAGGCGCCTCTCGTAGTCGCGCAGGTCGCGGTAGCGGGCGACGCCGTCGCCGATGATGGCGTCCTCGACGCCGTCGGGAATGGTCTTGTCCGTGGGCCTGCGGCTCTTGAGGCGGCGTGCGCTCTCGCTGGCGTGCGGCGGCTGCTGATGCATCATCTGCGGGCCCCCCGCCGCCACCATAGGCATGGGCTGTCCCGGGTGAGGCATCACACCGGGCCCCGGCATCATCTGGCCGCCTGCTTTCGAGGGCATGACGTACGTCGCCGCCGTCGTGGTCAGCTTTTAGATCTCGTCTGCTGTCGTTTTGGGCCTGTCTGTCCGTCCGTCCGTCCGTCCGTCTGTAGGTGTGTGGATCGTCGATGGCGGCAGCAAGGGCAAGGCGGTAAGTTGTTCGGCAGTAAGGAGGTGGGCCGCCGTGCTTTCTTTCCCTCTCTTTACTCGCTGGCGTGTGGAGCGTGCATGTCAAAGGCCGGTCAAAGTGGCATGGAGCAGGCGGCGCCGAGGCCTTCCCGTGCTTGCCCAAGCTGCTTCGCGCACGCCACGCGTGGATCCCCCGATCCAATTTTCCCGCTACCTGACCGATCAACCCACCCCTGGCAACGGAGAAGGAACGCCCAACGGGTTGGCGGCTTCAACCGGCCCCTTGTTTTTTTTTCTGCTCCCCGGTCGAGTGGACTCCTTTGCGGGCAGAAAAATACTCTTAATGGGGGAGCCAGGATCGGGGATTGGGCTTGCGTATTATGCTTGCGTGTTTGCTTTGCTTTGGCTTGCAGCAACAGCCAACGGAGGCGGGCTCGAGTGGGTGGGCGGGCGTAGGACCAGGCGAGAAGACAGGGAAGGCGGGGAAAGCTACGGCATTCGATGGATTCCCCAAGGATGGACAGACATGGAGGCAAGCTCAAAAGCCATTTTCAACGAAAACCAAAAACATACCATGACCATGGCCCGGGCGGCGTGGAGCGCCAATATGCGGCGCTCTCTGCGGCACCTGCTGCTGCGCGTACTGCTGGCGGAATTGCGGCTGCATGCCGGGCCAATGAGGCTGGCTGGCTCGCTCCCTGGATGCGATGTGCGAGGCACCACAAAAGAAAAGAGAAAAACAAAACAGCCCAGAAGGAAACAGGAAACGGAGGACCCAAGGCGAACAAGGGGCGGACGCGGATCAATCCAATCCAGGTGGCAGTTGGCGGGCGGGTTTGTTGTGGCTTTTGTGATTTCTGGTGAGCGCAAAATGACAAATGACGATGGGATTTGTCGCAATCTTGCGACTTGGGCTTGGGGGATGGCGCGCGTCGGCTGCTTGCTTGCTGTCGCGCGTGGTTTCCGTGTCCAAGCGACAGCGTTTGCAAAGGAGTGGGGCGGTCGGGTGGGCCATTGCAGCCAATCACGGCACGGTGTGGCTTCAGCTTTTGCAGTGCAGGCGTGGCGCTGACAGAGAGAGAAGACCAGCGCCGCAGATTGACACGGTATATCCCAACCCGGGACGCAATATGAGCAACGGCACATACTGGCTGTTTATAGACCCAATAGGCATACATGTAGCTTAAGGGATGCTAGTTAGATGCTATCTTTCTTGTTCTTTTTAGTCCAGAACGCAAAAATGGCCGCCAAATTTCAACCTTTCGAAGAAAAGGAGAGGGGGAAAAAAGGTGCAGGAAGAGTGGACTGGCGCCTCGCTATGGAATGTAAATTACAAGGGAGTGATATCAAAAGGACCGGGGAGAAACAGGATATGAGCGTGCCCTGTCAGTCAAGCCATCAGCTTCCCTTCCAGGATGAGAAAGAAAAGCAGAATGAGCCGAGGGCTCTAGGGTGCGAAGTGTTTGTCTCAAAGGTGGGTGGGTGAAAGAGAGCGGAAAAGAAGACCCTTGCGAATGCCTCCCAAAGAATAAAAGAATGAAGCAGAAGTGAAGAAAACAAAAAAGAAGAATTCTTGCTTTAGCCCCGGCCTGGTTTTTATACTGCCCATACATGCTGCGATCGCTTTCAACAGTTTCCTCTCTTGCAGCCTCGCGTCCTTCTTTGCATTATACCTCTCCGATCCCGCTTAGAAGGCAGCGCCCAGCCCGTTCTTGGACTGCCGCTTGCTGAACCGGTTCCGCTTCTTGTCCGGGATCGGGTCCTCCAAGCTGCCCTGGCTCTTGCTCAGCATCTGGTTCCGCCCAGATCTGTCGCTCACCGAGAAGCCCTCGCCGTATTCTGGGTAAGTTGCTCGGCCGCCGAGCGTGCTGGCCGGGCTGGACATGGACGACGACATACCCCCGCCAAAAGCGCCGTTATCCCTATCGTGCGTTCCCAGGATTTTTTGGGAGAGTGCAAAGTCCTTGGCCGTCTCCAACGACTCGATCCAGTCGTCCACCGAAATCTTACCCATGTCACCCCCATTTTGAGAGCCTTTGGGTTCTTCGAACACGTAATGAACGCCGCCCTGTTTTTGATCACGTCAGAACCACAAAAGAAAAAAAGGCCTGTAAGATTCGGGCTCAAAATGTATACGCGAAAGAGGGCCACTCACCGTGTCCACGCACCAGACGGGCTGCCCCTTAACGTCCATCTGTGTCCTCCATGTGCAGTCTGCCGCAAGCAGCGGGATTTCCTGCTTCGTCTTCTTCTCTTCACCGCCCGCAGGTGCCAGCACGATCCGCCCACTAGACGTGACCATGACGAGACGTTGCCGCTTCTTGGTTGTGCTTCCGCCGAAGAAGCGAGAAAGCTTCTTGTGCCCGTCGCCATGTTCCCCTTTCCCGTGAGGACTGCTGGATATCGGCGACGAGATCACCATAAGATCTCCCAGCTTCAAAATCCGCTCGTTGTTTCGGGTCAGCACTGGCGACCAGTCCAGGTCGAGCTGCGTCGGCGGCGGCAGCTCCGTTATTATCCGCCGTGGCTCCTGGCGCTGCTGCTGCTGCTGAGGCTGCTGAGGCTGTTGTTGAGATTTTGATCCGCCATTGCTCTGCTGTTGTTGCAGCTGGGCGCCGCTGCGCGCAGGCGCCATCGCCTGCTGTTGCGCCGACCCCGACGCTCCGTTCAGCTGTATGATATGGGGCTCCTGAGCTGGCGGCACGTAGGCCTTCAGCCGAGGCGCTCGGGATCTCCACAGCTCCATGCCGATCGTCTGGCCATCGAAAAACTCATGGTTCCGGATGTGCTCAATGGTCAACCTGCGGGACGGGTCCAGGACGAGACAGCGCTCGACCAGATCGCGGGCGGCCGGCGGGAAGCCCGGAGGGAACTCGTACTCCAGCCCGACAATCTTCTGGAACGTGAGGTACTCGCTCCCGCCCTTGAATGGTGGCCGGCCGGCCAGAAGCTGGTATACTATGCAGCCAAACGCCCACACGTCGCTGGCTTTGCTTGCGCTCTTGTCTGTCAGAAGCTCGGGGCTGACGTACTCGGCCGTGCCGACGAACGACGCTGCCCTGCTGTCCTCTGACGGGGCTCTCTCAAACATCTGCTGCGTGGTCGCGGTCCGGGGGTCTGGCAGAAGCTTGGCTGTTCCAAAGTCGGTGATCTTGACGTGCATACGGTCATCCAGCAGCACGTTCTCCGGCTTGAGATCCCGATGGATGACCCCCCTCGCGTGCATGTAGTCAATGGCATCGAGGATCTGGGCACCGTAAAAGCGCGTGCACTCGACGTCGAACGTGCCCGTCCGCTTCAGCACTCCCAGCAGCTCCCCGCCGGCGCACAGGTCCAGGACGTAGTACAACGAGGTCTCGTCCTGGAACGTGTAGTACAGCCGAACTATGCCAGGGTGCTCCGTCAACCTGTTGAGCGTGTTCTTCTCGATGTTGACATACTTGATCTTCTTCTCCTTGATGATGTGCTTCTTCTCGAGGACCTTTATCGCGTACTCCTTCAGATTCTGTCGATCCGTGGCCTGGTACACGGTGCTGTACGAGCCCTCTCCGAGGATCCTGCCAAACGAGAAGTCCCTGACGCCCTTCTTGACGGACCTCATAACCGTCCTCCCGTTTGCGTCCACCTCTTTCCTGACACCAACCGCAGCCCCGCGTTCCTGCCACTCCTCGCTGCTTGCCGGCAGCGGAACTTCGGGCTGGCTCGAGGGAGCCGCGTTCGGGATCCCCGGTATCGATGTGTACCCACCGCGCATCCCTCTAGATGAACTTCTTGTCGGTGGGTTGGCTCCGCCCCCGGCGGACTGAGGCATTTGCTGATGGGACGATCCGCCGCTGTTGTACGAGCCCTCACGATAGCTTGCCTGGCGTGTGGGCACAGTCCCTCTGTACCCTCCAGCGTTGGAGGAGCTCCGCTGCGGAACACTACCGCCGTACAGTGGCGACCTCGCCTGGTCTGGCCTGCGCTCTCGGCTGGGCGAGACGACGTCCGACTCGTGGCCTGGTGCGGAGGAGTAGACGGCGGATGAAGGGCGGGATCGCGTCCCGGGCGAAGCCGTTTCGTACTGATGTGGCATCTGAGAGCTCTGAGAAGACGGGAGTGGGGATAAGAGCGACTGTTCGTGTTCGCCTGCGGCGTGCGATGAGCTCGACGTTGGCTCGTGGAACGAGGCCGCCAGTCCGGGTTGCGGGCTGGGATGCTGCTGCGCCCGGGTTCTCCTGTCGTAGTCGGTGTTGCTGTCGACGGTGGGGGCTCCGAGCGGGGGACTTGGAGCTACAGCGTCGTCTGGATTGGCAATCCTCAGACCGCCCAGGGCCTGCGAAAGACTGAGGTCCCCATTCATAGCTGCGAGACCGGGCGGCGGTCAAGGCGAGGGGACAGTGAGATGGAATCGTATCAGAACAGGTTTCGAGGAGTGGGTTGGACAGGTTTCGGTGCTTCCGTCTTGGAGCTCGTCGTCGTGGCCGTCGTCGGTCAGTCGGTCGGTCGGTCGTCAAGGATGCCGTCGGAGAACGGCAAACCGGGGGACTGCCAAGGGTGGACCAGCGAAGCGATGGGCTTGCAGCAAGAATCGGAGAGATTGCCAGCCACGTCAACGAACGGCCCGGTTGTTCTTTTCCCAACCGGCCCTGGTATTGGGAGCATCAGGACTGGGCCAGGGACTCGGCGATTGCGAGGGACGACAGCGGCCGGGGCAGGAAGGCGGCCGGCCGGGAGATGAGGGCGGCTGGTGTCGTGGGTGCTGGCTCACTGGCTGCTGGCTGGTCCATGCAGCTCCTCGCGGGACAAATACGGTGGATGCACGCACGCACTGCACAGCGGACGAATGCGGGTCTGTCAGTTGTCGCTTTCAGGGCCAAGCTCGCAGTCCGCCGTTGGCTCCGAGGCGATGCGCCCCCAGCAAAGCGATTTTCAGGTGACGGGTGGAAATATCCAGACAGCAAAGCTGAGCTGGCTCAAGCTGGGTGGCTGAGGCTGGTTGGCTGGCTGTGCTCGACTTTGGGAACTGGTTTTGACTTTCCTGCTCTGATCCGACGGTTCGGATTCGGGCAACGAACAGAAAAAAAGACGCACGCCAGATCTCCTGTTGTTTTTTTCTGGTTCCCGTTTACTGCTTTCTACCCACGAGTCCGGAACTGGTCCCCGTGCACTAAAAGGCCCGCCAAGCCGTGCACCGGACAGCACTGGCAGCACCTCAGAGCATCAATTGGAATAGCACACACACCAGTGACGCATCTGCACAAACACCGCCGGAAGCTGCGACCGGTCGGCTGGCTGATATGCTGGTTGGAACGAACGGGGGGAGACAGCCAAGCGGGCGCCAATCCGTCCTCTGAAAAACGGGGCCTGCTGCCGCTGATTGGCGGATAACGGCTCGTGCTCCACCTGCGAACCCCAAATCTTGCAAAGAGAAACATCGCATTTTCCCCGTTTGCCTGCCCGCACGAGAAAGTGACGCAGTTCTACAAGTGGACGGACTGGAAGCATTGCTTCCCCTGAACGGCCACGGCCGAGTCCTGCTCTAGAAGCAGGCCAAACCCCGAGTGCATTACCTATACGGCGCAAATAGCGAGTACAGCCTGATACAGTTGGCTCCCATTGACCCAAATCCGAGCCCAGCTCAAGTCGGGGCCCTCCTGATCGGTGATTGCGCTTTTGAGCGCCGAAGCCACGTAGACCAGGAGGATCTTCAAAGCTTCTCACTCGCCGCTGCACCAGTCTTACATATTCTCAGCTTTATTAATTCGCCACGAGGGAATGTCTCATTTTCTCAACTGCTATCCCTGCTGCCGCGGTTGATCCTGCAGGTCGCAGATCAATTGCCACTTCTGGCTCCTGCTGGAGGACCGGCTCCTCTGTCTGGGAAACCGTCAGCGGTTGGGCGGAAGCGTCTCCGGAGCCGCACCCGCCCTCTGTGCCACTGTGAATGCCGAAATAAAAAAAAATCTGCTCCCGCCCGCCAAATGTCGAGACAGTGCGTCGTGGAAGCGATTTCCTCTTCGTGTAATTAAGGAAGAGGAACGGGAAGCAAGTGCTACCCATGAGCGTTCCCATATTTGCCAAGGTTAGGGATGCAGATGGAGGATCATCTGCAATGCCTCGCGACACCGAACCATGGAGCCGGGAACACAGCCCTGCCAAGCATCGTGAAATATCTGCGGTGCAAGGCGCCTCCTTTCGCAAAGTCCTTTTCTGCAAGCATGTTGCGGTTGAAGCCAACCGTTCTGACCCTGACCGCCGCCGAGGTCAAGGAGTATGAGAGACGTTGGCGGCACCGACAGCGTTCGTCCCCGGAAAAGTTCGACCCCCAGGCTCAGGGACAGGCCACGGGAGCTGGGAAACATCGTGAGCCCAGGATCCGGATCTCGCCGCCGTCTCCGGGCCCGTCATCGCAACCAGCAGGCACCACCTCTGAGACCGACGATGTCTCTGCGCAGCGGCACCGCGACCCGTTTGCTACGTCACCCGCCCAATCCCTCCGAGGCCGCGGGGCAGTCGACGCAGTCGGATCCTCGGGAGGCGCAGCCCTCGGACCCGGTAACCTCGCCTCTGCTGACTTCCCAACGCCACGCCGCTTGCGCATCAGACGTCCGCAACATGCAAGTCCGGTTGTGATAGGCGGAGGACCCCATGCGGGCCGAGAGGAGGGACAGCCGGAGCAGCGAGTCGAGCTGTCCCACAGCCCTGGCGTCCCGGCTGCGGCAGATGAAGGCCAAAGCCAGAGCGCGTCCAGTGTCGCATCGCAAGGCCAGGCTCGTCCGGCAATCGCGCCGCGGGGTCCATCAGCAGAGACGGATTCGATATCCAGATTTCCGCTCCCAGCCTCACGGTCCCAACAGGCTGCTTCCTCTACAGCAGTAGCCGATGCATCTGTGAGCATAGCTCGCCCGTAATCTGCCGAAAACGGTCGCTACCATGCGTTTCGTGAAATTGTAGAAAGTCCCGGCTCCCACTGACATCACCACTCAGCCTATGTCGGCCCATTTGCGTGGAGCCCCAGCGACGCCGTCCAGAAGCTCGTCGTTGCAGAGGCAGGCCGACAATTCACCGTCCAGTGTCTCTGTCAGTCCGCCCGGCCGTGGTCACAGCTGTGTACCTACTTTTACCTACTTTCTGTTCTCGTTGGTGGAAAGCTAACCTGAACACCGTGTGAGCCTAGTCGAGTGGGAGTCGCACGAGGTCAATCATGGCCACAGTCAGGTCCCTACGGGCCCGGGTAACCTCGGCCAGCAAGCCGCCATCGCGCAAAAGGAACGAGCCCGACGCCCGCGGTCCGCCGTCGCCCAGGCGATCTGAAAGACCTGCTGCTACCACCGCGGCCTCGTCGTCCTCGGTACCGCCGCAGCTGGAGGGAGGAGCAAGCGCCTTCCAGATCTACAACGATGCGCTCCCGGCAGCGATCCAGCCGCAGACCCCCCAGAATCTGCCTGAGGCGCGCCATCGCGGCCGTCTATTCGACGGCACCAGCGCCGGCGGTGCGCAGACTGCTCCGGTGTGGCGCACAGGGATCACGGCGGCAGCGGCAGCAGCACCGGGCGGTGGAGCGGCGGGCGCCGGCACCACGAGACGGCGCTACCCTGCGCGACGGGCACCCAGTCCGCCCGGGCTGGCAACGCCCGGGTTTAGAGGGCTGTACGGAGGGCTGGAGAACACGGATGACGCGGCGCTCTTCGATCGGGCTTCGAGACTCGCGGGAGATCGGCGGCCAAGGGATCCCAGCCAGGGCGACCGTGGCCCACCCTGAGTGGTTGGTTCACCTAAACGCTGAGGCTGGCGGTGAGCAAAGTGCGGAGAAGGATTGAGCACGCAGAAAATTCCGCGCTGCGCATAAGACCCTGGACGCGTTGGAGTCGGCGTGTGGTATGAGGAGGGCCTTCGGCGCCCGGGTTGGTAACTGGGCGCAGGTGCTCGAACGAACGCATGAGGGGGCTCGCCCTGTTATTCTTTTCTTTGTCCGGCTTTTTTTTTTCTCCTCCCTTTTCTAATCTTTCCTCTTGTCCTCGTCCCTCTTGTCGGGCTCGCCGCAGCTTTATCCCATCCCAAGCTGGCAGAACCCAAACACGAATCAAACATACCTATGTAATCTATCCTCGCGGTGCTATCATAATGTGCGGACATGCCGGTGGTCGGATGTATTACTAGAAATGAATAAATGGGGAAAACCGGGTATCCTTTGTGCCGGAAGCCCGATGCCGACAGGTGCTGCTAGCTCGTTGCCATCCAGCTTTCTGCGGGCTGACAGCACACCGAAAATCGCACACCGCAAGTTCGTGGACAGCTTTGTGCAGTTGCATAACCAGCGTCCATATCGTGTATAATGGTGCACAATTATCACATGATTTCTAAAGCTTGTATTGTGTCGTGCATAATTGCTTGTGCTGCATATTCGCACTGCATGGATAAGCCTGGTAAGACAAAGCATGTTTGCCTAAGGCTGCCACATCCTCCAGCCAACCAAAGCGAAGGACACCTTATCCGGCAGTTGCTCTGCTGACGCTTGCCTGGTCGCGACATTGGCATGGCTGGGGTGGGAATAGCTTGGCAGGTTGCTCTGGAGGCGCGCGGATTGGCCAAGGCCAATATTTTCAGGCACCTCCTCTCAAACAAGGTCCGGGCACTGACCGCCCCGGATCAAAAGAGCGCCGGGGTTGCCGAGCCTGATTAGACCTGACACCCCTGTCTCCCTGCAGGTCATATCCGCCGATTGTGAGACCTGGCAGGGAGAGCGCCGGCTGACTGCCTGCCACCTGTCTGCGGGTGACGGAAGTAAAATCGACGGCCGATGGTTCCTCGCTTCGCGTTCCACCAGGTGGGGAACCCATTAGGGCGGCTTCACCATGCGGGTTTTTATTGGCCCAGGCCATGTTGCTGCCAAACGCAGAGCTCGGATTCGCCAGGATCTACTCTGGGGGATCCACCCCGGCACGCCCCTGGCTGACTGGCCTGACAAAGCGTGATGGGGCCAATAAGATCGCGGTCGCGGCCAACGCGCGCCATCCTCCAAAGGCGGGCGCTCAATCCAGCCTGGCCTTGCTTGGCAGTGGGGTCTACAGTGTGCTTGCAAAGTGTTCCGCGCCTCGACAAACTGTTCCCCGACGCCTCACGCGGTGCGGTTGCTGGAGCGGACACGGTCTTCCCTCTTCTGCTCGCCTGTTACGGCGCAAAAAGGGTTGTGGCTGGAATTGATACGGTGCATGCTAGCGGACTAACAGCACGTCACAGCCGGTACTCCCCAGTGCCCTGCTGCTGTTGCTTCGCTCTTGCCTCGCCTTGCCTGCTTCCCCACGCAGCCAGCCGGCTGCTTCCTCCTCTCTCACGAATCGCTGTCTGCAGTACCTCGTTCCCTCTCACGCTGCTCTTTAGGGTTCCCTCTTCCACCTCCCATCCGGTTGCCTTTTTGAGCCCTTCACACTCACACCCGCCCATAAAGTTCCGTGCTTCCCCCCTTTCCTTTTCTTAAAGCTTTCCCACCCCATCACCATTTTCCAGCTTCAGATCTCTCTGCACCTGGTCCTCCCACCCTGTGGTCAGCCTAGCTAAGCTCTCCACTCTTCTATCACACACCTGGTCTACCGCCTCTTAGACTACACTCGGTGTTCCACCACATCGGCCTCATCGTCCTCGCCGCCGTCCCTCCGCCCTCCTCCGACTATACCTACCTACCTACCTCCCGCGCATTGGTACTTTTTATCACTGGTCCAATTGATCTCGTGCCATCTCGTCATTTATGAATTAATTATCCCAACCCGTCTCTTCTGCACTCAATTGATCTTCACGGTCCACCTTTTCCACTCTACCCTAACCGCCGTCGTCTAAGTCGACGTGCCTCGCGGCTTACAAGCACCACCGCGTCTGCCTCTTGACCTTGCACCTTCACAGGACACCGTAGCACTGCACTGCACTGCACACACACAGCGTGAACTCTAACCAGATCAAACAATCTCACTCGAATCTAGCGCAGATCTTGACCACCAACATGTCTTCTTTTGGTCGCACTTCGTCGCCGGTCCTCACCATGCCGCTGCAGCCCGCCGTCCAGACGCCCTTTGGCAGACAGCTATTCACACACGCATCGTCGTTTAATCAGTCGGCTTCATGGAGTCGGTCCTTCGCGCAAAACATGGCGCAGGTGTCGCGGGGCCGCAAGCGGTCCCGCGACGAGGCGGCGGTCAACCTTGACGCACCTGAGAAGGCGCCGCCGCCGGTCGAGGTCGCCAAGGAGGCCGAGGACGAGTGGGAGTATGGCCCGGGCATGGTCCTCATCAAGAAGAGCACGGGCTACGTGCACGACGCGTCCAACCAGACTGGCACCTGGCTCGAGGAGCAGAAGGCTCGCGACGAGGCCCGCAAGGTCGCAGAGGCGCTCGAGCTCCAGCAGCGACAAGCCATGGAGCGGCCATCCCTGAGGAGCAACAAGTCGTCCCGCCTGGACGTCTCAACCCGTCCGGACAGCTCGCCAATCCGGGCCAGCGTCGACAACGCCGCCCAATCACCTTGCGACTCGCCCAGCCAGCCAATTGTAGACGACTTCACCATGCACCTCGGCATTGGCTGGAGCCGCATCAGCGATGATGAGCACATCCAGGCTGCCGCCCGGGGATGGGCCAAGTACATCGAGAACCACTACCCTGTCAGCAACGCCAAAATCCGGCTGGAGAGCCGAGGCCTCGAGTCATATCTGGTCGAGGCCAACGAGGGCTACTTCCTCTTCGCGGAGAACCTACGTCAGGGACGCCTCGTCAGCCAGAACCCCCAGCGCGCCCTCGACAACCTCAAGTCGTCGCCGCCAACATTCGACGGCGCCGAGACCATGATGGCTGCTTCAACACCAAAGCCAGTCGACGTCGACCCCATGGCCCACAACGAAGTGGCCATGATCATGAACTGATTGGCTCAAACGACTTTTTTGCTTGGTGCTTTGTTTGATTACGTGGGTTGTCAATTGGGCGTTTTGGTTGGCAGGACTGCCAGTCGGCATGGATGACGGACCGGCACGAGGACGATCGATCGATATCGACGACGACGACATTTCCAACCCAGGCGCAACGAGTTTCTCTTTCTCTTTCGCTTGCTCTTCCTAAATTACCCCGGGTATCTTTTTTTCTTTCTCTTTCTTTCCGGGAAGGTAAAACGAAACAGCGGCGTTTTTTGCTTTTACTTCGGGGAACCAAGGACATTACGGCGTCCTTGCACTTGTCTGTAACATTACCATCAGTTTTACGCCCACACAGCGTCATCGTGCCCTCCCATACGATGCAGCGCTGAATTAACTTCTATTTCGAGAAATGGCTTCGGTGCCTAGTGATGGGGTATTGTGTGCATGCACGTTCCAACTGCCCGCTCTGGGGATGTCCGGACAAGTGTCAATGAACAAACGTGGCTCGAGTCCCGCAAAATCTCGCCCGCCCCGACATGCCGAGATAGGATAGGGCCTAGGCTGTTGCGCCGTCGGCTTCACAGGGCTACGTGCGCACGCGGTCTAGCAGGCGGCATGACCGCAGGAGACGGGGGCTCACCCAAGGTTTCAACGGCGTCTGTCCCAGGTTGCGGAGATTCTGGGGACAGGGAGGGACGTGCGCGGGCCGACATCTTCTGTAGAGTGCTTATCTTCTCTATTGTTGGCTGAGGTATCAATGTGTCTGGCGGTCTGGCGTGCTCGCACGTGCCTGTCGAACCTTTTCCTGGGGCAAAGCGAGCGGATAGGCTTTGAATCGGTCAACCCGCCCTTTGCACTTTTGTGCGATACCCTTGATTGTTGGTATGGCCAATGGCCGAAGGCGAGGGGAGACATCTCGACATAGCTGGGCGAATTTTTTTTTTTTTTGTCTAGAAAATTCGACTGCCTTTTCTCACCCCATGTAGAGGAATCTGGTCTTGGGACTTGGGATCGCACCCGTCAGATTTGGATGACAGAGCTGCCATCGTCTTTTGGGTTAGTTAAGAAGTGGCCCATTTTACGGAGAATGTCACGGCGAAAGAATGAATGGGCATCCATATTATAGGGGCAGCTCCGAACTTTGCAATCCCCAACACTGATGCCTTGTCTTTCAGGCAGCAGCAGGGCCCGCATTCGACAACCAACAGCAACACATGAGTGGCATGCATTTGGTAACAACCAAGACATCAATAAACTTACCCGCGATCGGCGCCTCTCATTGGACGGACCGGACACTCAGCGGGCTACGAGAAGTGCTCACGTCAATTGGCCGCCACTTTGGCCACGGCGGGCTCCCACAATAGATGCAGAACGAACACGAGGCGGGCGGAGGCGTTTATTCGCTGCTGCAGGTTGCAGCTGCAGGGAGGGCTCTAGAGCAAAGCAAACTCGCCGTTTTCGAACTTTGTCCGACGAACGACGTTCCCACATCTCTCCTCTCTCCGCCCACCCCGTCCGTATCCCCTGTCCTATCGCGTCAACGTCTCTGCTTCCCTTCGTCTAGGTTTGTTTTCGCACAGGCGTGGGTGGGTGTGTAGTCTCGGATTTTTGGTGGGTGCAGCAGACCTAGGTCAGAAGCCACCAGGTCCTATCAAATTGGAGCCAAAACGACTGGACGAACGAAGGGGTGGTGGGTCACGAGTGGATATGGATGGGTGGCTGGGAGTCGACATGCAGCGACGAAAGAAGAGACGAAGAGACGGCCCAGGCACGCACGCCGCCTGCAGCAGTTCCCTCGACCAAGGAATTTCAGCTGCAAGCGGACGCAGGCTGGTTGCCGGCTTGTGTTTGAGCCTTTGGCGTTATTTTCCTTTGTTCTACTACCGCTGCTCGGCTCCATGCAGGTAGGGCGGGCAGGCAAAAGAGTTCCTTTTTACTAACACTATCGTCTGTTCGTGGCTCGACCACTTCTGGCAATATATCAGCGCAAATTAACTGCACCGAGCATTAGAAAATCCCGGTGGCTTACAGTTAGACGCGCTACTTCGAATCGGTCCTCCACGTTCGACTCATCCAGGTCCGACGAGACGGGTCCTCAATCGTCCAGCGGCCGCCAATCAGAAAGTCAAGACGGGCCCCCTCGTGAGCTGCAGTGGCAAAACACCCCGGCTGTCGCTCGCACCCCCTTGTCCTGGGGGTACTGCCGAGCGGCTCGCAGGTTGGCTTGCTTAGCACCAGTCGCCTCTTCGGAGTCAGAGGAAAGAGCGACTGAGAATCCATTCTTCCCGTCGTCCTGGGCCAAACAAGAGACGGAGAGAAGAAGGGGCAAAAACCAGGAGTGAAGGCAGCCAAGGCACACACGCACGCTCGCACCTCGCAGGACGGGGCAGGCGAACAGACGTCTGGCGCCATTCGCCTCCACATCAGATCCCATCCCATCCAGTCTCAATTGCAGGGCAATCCGTTCAATTGTCAGTCGAAGAAGGGACTTCGGGTCGACTTTCCAGCCACGCTAGCTTGTCAACGTCGCGGGCAGGTAATCAATTAGCACTCTCTCTTCTCGTCTTTCTCCCCTTCTCTGCCTAATCCCACCCTCACCAACTCACATCTTTGTTTTCCCTTCCTAACAATAACAAACACAACAGACGGGAGCTACCTTGGGTAGGTAGCTCTCCCACAGTTCTCGCGGTGCATTGCATGACACTTTTTTTTTTTCCTTCCCTCGCACAGTCCCTCAGCCCCACTTTCTTCATCGCAACCGCCTTGCAGCTTCTTTGGTGCACGACCTGAGGCTGGCTGGTGCTTTTGCCAGAGGGGGCTAGCTGGCGGGGACGCGCGACCAGCTAACTCAATCCTCCCCAGCAGATTGAGTTGAGCTGAGCGCCTGCCCGTGCTCTGCTTTGCATCGCCACTCTCCAAAGCTGGCGGGCTTGGGCCGCTGAAATCTGGTTGACGACGACGACGACGGCGACACGATCGGACTATATCATCTATACGAGCAACGACGCGACGAGAAGGTCGGTGAAAACACGACCACCGCCTCCACCGACCGACCAGAACGCGCCACACCCACCGCCCGTGGCCATCACTGGGCGGGGCCGCATTCATGGTCTCGCAACCAGACCACCATATTTCCAGCTCGTTGGCGCTGCGGGGGACGTCATCGCTGGTGCCGACAACATCAGGAGGCGCAGGAGGAGGCAGCACGTCGGGAAGTGACAGACACCACCACCACTACACACAGACCAACGAAAGACATGCCGCCTCTGTCGTCGGCGCGGGCAGCAGCCGTGAGGGCGGGGGAGGAGGCGGCGGCGGCGGCGGCGGTGGGAGCAGCGCCAGGTCGTCCACGTCGCGCGCGCGGAGGTACAACCGGTCTCACGCGGGCGGCACCAGCAGCAGCAGCGCCTACATGCCGCAGAACGAGTTCCCCGTCTTCAGCCAGTCGGGCGACGTCGAGATCGTCGTGCGCGTCCAGTCGGGCCACGAGAACAGGTACCTGCTGCACCGGCACACCCTCACGCGCTTCTCGGGCTTCTTCGAGGCCAGCATGAGCAGCGAGTGGTCCCGCGCACGCGCCGTCCCGGCTCTGCCGTCGCCGTCCTCTCCCGAGGGCGGGGCCCCGCTGGCCCTGACACAAGGTACCGAGCTCGCAAGGGTTGCCGGCCCTGGCGGTGTTGACGGCCTGGGCATCAACCCCACGGCCTCGGAAATGGGCGGCATGGCGCCTGCAGCGACCCCGTCACAGCAGCAGCAGCTAGGTCCCATGAAGAAGAGGTGGCGCTACGAACTCGACCTGGGGGCGGGTGGCAACGATATACCAATGTTGGTGCAGAAGGATGAGGAGAGCAGCCCGGCGCCGGCAGAGCGAGACCGCTCGAGGCCGCCGACAAACTCCCTCTTTGGGGGCGGCGGCGCCCAGTCGTCGACATCGCCGCGCAAACACACATCTTCGACCTCGTCGGCTCACAATACGCCGTCGATTGGTAGCCATGGCTTCTTCAGATCCGTCGCCAATCTCGGCCTCTCACACCACCACCGCCTGTCAGCTTCCAGGGAACCCAGCCTGCCGCCGCCGACACAGGCCGAGCAGGATCTTCTGCGCGACTACGACAACCTCTTCCGCATCATGTACAACTACCCGCCGCTGCTCGATGGCGTCAACATCGCCGACGCCTACGTGCAGTGCAAGTCGCTGCTTGGGCTGGCGGACCAGTATGACGCCCTGGCAGTCGTAGGGCCCCGCGTGGACCACCACCTGCTGCAGTTCCAGTCGCGACTCTGGCGCCAGATTGCAAAGTATCCCATCAGCTACCTGCGCCTGGCCTACCTGGCCCGGTCGCGCGTCATCTTCCAGGAGGCCCTCATCCACGTCGTGGGGCAGTGGCCAGCTGGCGAGCGCAGCCTACGCGCGGCCCTGCCGCCCCAGGTCCTGGATCTGATCGAGGACAAGGTCGACGAGCTCGAGGAGTCGGTCACGCGCATCGAGAGTCGTCTGTTCCGCTTGGGGCTCACCACGCGCGCTGGCGAGCGCGTTTCGCCCTCGACCGCCTACCTCGACTGGCTCGCCGTCAGCCTGTTCCGCCAGTGGCTGGCCGACAACACCAGCCCACCGCCCACTCAACAATCGCCGTCCGCCCTGATATCTGACCGCCGAGGAGGCGGGGATTCGTCTTCCTCTTCCCGCGACGGCCCGATCAGGTTGTCGAGAGATCATCGCCACAACCATCATCATAACCACCACCGCCGCGGCTCGTACGACGACGGGCCCAGCAACCACGTGACCACAGTGGCACTCCCGCCGCTGACACCTCCCCCATTGTCGTCGCTGGGGAGGACCTATCGCACGCTGGGCTCGACGACCAGCGTGGCGTATCTGGGCCACGACGAATGCAAACGCTTCCTGAAGCTCAGCGGCGAGCTGTACAGCCGCGACAACCTGCGCCGGTTCGAGAAGCGCGTCGACGAGCTCAAGGCCATGGCGCGCGAGGTCGTACGTCCGCTCATGGGCAGCGGGCTCGAGCTCGACGTCGCGGCCGCTTCAGGGGGCGGCGGCAAGGACTCGTCCGCCGTCGGGTATCTGACATGTACCCGCGTCGACGACAGGGACTTGCCGTGGGCTCTTGACCGCTGAAAACGAGACTTGAATTGTTTCCTTGTCTATTTCTCTGACGCTTCGTCTTCGGCGCACAACTCACGACAGAGTTCAGACCGAACTGAGCTGCTTGGTTCGGACCATACGAGACTACGACGACGAGCTTCTACTTTTTTGTCTCCATTTTTAACGCCGTTATTGACTGATATCATGGGTGTTTTCTCAGGATCTGGAATCTTGGGTGGAATTTCCTTCTCATGCTTACGAAGCCTCTCCTTGCCGTCATCTTCTCCCCTTTCTGGGACCGACATATCGCAGACTCTCCTTTTTTTTCGATATACAAACGAACCTACATACCTGACGGTTTTTGCATACCAGAAGGCTGTCTTTCCTTTTCTCTCTTTGGCCAGCTGGAATTTTCACATCTCCCGGATTTCTCTCTCCTTTCTGGTCGTGGTACGGTCGAGGAACTTGGGGCCGGCTTGGATAATGTTTGCTTTTGCTCATCTATTTTCTTGGATATGGTTTTTCCTCGCCTAGTTTTTCCATATGATATACGACGCAGCAACCAGACGACGCCCACGTCATCCGCCATGGGGCGATTTGGCCTCTACTTGTTTTCTAGTTTTGTTTCGAAGGATACCCGTCAATTGAATGAACAGAGTTGGTGTTACTTCATTTGCCGCTTTTATTGCTGAGGTTTCCGTCCTCGCGTCCCTTTCTTGCCTCAGCCCGGTACGAGACGGCAGACCAGGCACTGGATTTGTTCGCCCACGCCGAGCTCGGAGTTTTGAGCAGCCAAGCCCCGCGCGAACTCCCCGTGCAGACTTTGCCAGGCCTGACAACCTGATAAACCGATTCCCAAGCCCGAACAGCGCCGGTGGCCCCATGTGCCGTCCCTAGGTATGTAGTTTTGCGCACCCTCCCTTGGCCGGCGTCTGTCAAAACGTTGAACGAACTTTCTTCTTGCCCACCTCCCCGACGAGGGAAGCTGAAATACGCGTGCGAGGATGCCTGGAGGAGTTCAGGCTGTGCGCACCATGCGCGTCTGCAGTTCCGGGGCGGCCCGGGCCGTTTTCTGGCATTTCGCAGACGCCATTGCGGTCCATCCCTCCTGGATTCGGATCTCTCGGGGTACGAAGTGGCTGGGGACGGCGTACTGGCCCGGGAACAGGCCTTGGATGACAAGCCCGTGGTCGGTTGATGTGCTGTGTCCAATGCCCTCCCTTGGCTTCAACGCCTGGTGATATGGATCTTCACGAATAGATGACTGATGAGTCCATCATCCGGGCATATTGTTTCGTTCTCACGTCGTAATCGGATACCTTTCTAGTCATCGACGACGATCTGGCTCTGACTGCGCCGTGTCTTTTGGTAAGAAGAGCGCGAAAAGGCGGGATCGGCGGTTCGTTTTGGTCACCTCCAATGCGGCCCCCATCAGTCGTCCAGAGGCGTAGCAGCGCCTGGATAGGGGTAGCCGAGTACCCAAGTAGGGGCAAAAGGGTGCAGATCCCAATCCTTGGCCCTCCTTCATTCATGAATTAATCCGTGGAGTGGCCAGGCCACCTATCACAAGGCATCTTGCTGGTAAACAGGAGCCAGCAGGTGGTGCGGAAGGATTGTTGGGGTTACACAAACATCGTCGGCGATAAGGCAGACTGCTGCAGGACGACAGTGCTTTGCAGACGAATTTCGCCTAGAGGTATAAGCCAGGAGGCGGAATCAGTCCTGGCCTCAGTCATCCGCGTTGGCACCCACGAAGGTCCTTTCCTCTTTATCTTCCGTGGCTCCTATGTCTTCTTGCTTTCCCCCAATATTAAATAAATTGGGCCGGCTATAGCGCATCCAATGTCCCGATGTCATCCTTGGGCTAACCCGCCTCGAGCTGGATATAAACCAACACTTGGAGCCTGATATCCACGATGCAAGCCCTCAGAACACGACACGACGTTGCACGCAGCAACAGCCTCCGACGAGTTATCGTCGCCTTTATCCTAATGCCAACGGGACTAATGAGGCATCACGCCAGAGCGCAGGACGGCTACATGGAGATGGCCTGGTCCAGCGACCACGGGGAGACCTTTGGGCCGGACGGGCCGTGGCAGGCCGTGCTCGCCCGGGTAGGAGGCAGAAGTAACATTTCTTCGGCTTCCGACGACGACGACGCGACCCTGTACCCGTTCTGGCCGACCGACCTGGGCTGGAAGACGTGCGTCTACACCCCGGCCCTCGGCGGCCGGTACAACATGTCCAGCCCCTGGAACGCGCCCTCCACAGGGCCGAGAAACGCCACGCTGGACATGGAGGACCCGGCCGGATCAAAGCTCGGGGGCCCCGTCTACATGGAGACGGTCGAGGTCAGGGTGAAGAAGGCGGATGAGAAGAAGAGCGCAGCTTTGCCGTCGGTGAAGCTGCCCCTGGCGCCGCTCGACAGGGAGCAGCTCGCCAGAGGCGCGGTCGCCGGCCGCAGGGGGCCTGCTCCCGGGAACCCGGTCGGCATGCTGGGGTTCGGACCGACCGGCTCGAAGCTGATGACGCCTTCGCTCCTCGCGCAGCTCAAGACGGCGGACCACATCAGGTCCGAGTCGTTCGGCCTGCACGTGGGCAGCGTGGCCCTCGGCCAAAAGGGGAGCATGGTGCTGGGCGGCTACGACACGGCGCGCGCGCTGGGCAAGGTCGCCGCCTTCAACCGCGGCGGCGTCACCTACTTTACCGTTTTCCTGCTCGACGTGCTCCTGGGCGTGGAAACGGGTGGGTCGCCGTTCGCAGGTGAAGTCGCCAACGCGACGACGACGACGACGACGACGACGACGACGACCAGCGGCATCAGCGTTTTCCAGGGGATCCACCGCAACTCGGTGTGGGCGCGTGAGGCCGTCCAGGGCGGAGGGAAGCTGGGCTCGGTCAAGGTGGTGCTGGCGCCCGAGTGGGCGTACATCGGCCTCCCCGCGACCGTGTGCCAGGCCGCGGCGAAATACCTCCCCGTCGCCCTCGACCAGCGCCTCAACCTGTACATATGGAACACGTCCGACCCCCGGTTCGAAAGGATCGTCACGTCTCCGGCCACGCTGGGGTTTGTGTTCTCTGACAAAGAAGGGCAAAACGTCACGGTAAAGGTGCCCTTCCGGCTTCTGAACCTCACGCTCGAGGCGCCCTTGGTCAACGGCACGAAGCTCCAGTATTTCCCCTGCTGGCCCTTGACGGAGCTCTCCTTCATGTATGGACCGTATCTAGGCCGGGCGTTTTTCCAAGGTGGGTGAGCCCGCCGTCTCAAGTCCCGTCCCTGCTGCGTTGACATAGAGGGGAGGTCTGGTTGCTAATGACGAGTCTGCTGCCCTGAAACAACACCAGCTGCCTTTTGGGCCATCAATTACGAGCGCGACACTGCATTCCTGGCACAGGCCCCGGGGCCAAGCCTCGGCCAGGGCATCGTCACCTCCATCCCGCCCGACGCCACCACGATCCCCACGACGACCGACTTCGACGCCTTCGCCAAAACGTGGGAGGGCCACTGGACGCCGCTGCCGATGGCCAAATCTCCGGCGGAGGATGATCCGCCACCATCGCCACCACCACCATCGTCACCTTCGGGGCTCGCCACCGGTGCCATCGTAGGTATCGCCGTCGGCGGCGCCGCGGCGGCGGCCCTCGCTGCTGCTGCCATGTTTCTGCGGCGCCGGAGGAGGCGGCGCGCTGCAGCAAATGGAGGTGACGTGGCCGGGCAGTCGGGGTGCGACGATGGCGCACATGGGCTGGCGGCATCGCCATCCCAGGTTCAGGTCCAGGCTCAGTGGCCGATCGAGCTGTGGGGGAAAACAGCCGCGGGCGAGGTCGGTCCGCCGCTGCCGCACGAGACGGACGGACACGCGGTCGCGTTGTACTTTGAGCTGCCGAACGGGACGGAGCAAGCACGGGGCTAGGTGGTTAGATGAGATGTTTGGCTGTCGCTGCTGGTGCCGTCACCGCCACTGCCACCGCCAACTGTTCATGTTGGCCATGGAGGCTGCGTTCCCAGGCACCCTCAATATTGCTATGAAAGCTCTGATGTCCAGGCCGGGTCTTGCTCGCCATGGTCCCTTTGCTTTTTTTTTAATGGATAAATGACGCCCTCCTGCCTGTGCCATTTCCCCGGCACTTGTCCAAGACCACGCTGGCAGATGCACAGAGATCATAATGCATAAGCTGAGCTTGCCAGCATAGCGCAGATCACCCCGTGTCGGCCGCCATGGCGCAGGTCGTAAGAGTCGGCGAGCCGGCCACCAACACCGAGTGGCCGCCGTCCGCAGGATGCTGGGTGCTGAGGTACATGTCCGTGGTGCTAGCCGTCTGCCTAATCATGCCTTTGTGTTGTTTGTTGGGGCAATCCGGCAGGCCCAGCCGCGCATAGAGCAAAACCCAGTCGTCCAGGCAATAATGTCCAGGGAACCGCGCTTGCCCGGCGTCAAAAAAGCCGCGAGAACCTTTGGCGCACTGCGTGACAACTCGTAGCGATGGCGGGAATTGCGGAAAACGGAGGCGAAAGATAATGAGGGGTGTGCGCACCCGCTGGGCGAGGCCGTGCGGACGAGGGCGTGCCTGCTCGGAGAGGCAAACCATCGGATAAACGCTTTGTAACAGGCGGCCGTGGGTGGGAACTTCCTTTCAGCTGGTGGGACGGGCCGGTGTCAGGCTTTTCTTTGCAGGCCATTTATCTTTTAACTTTTTTTTTTTTTTTTTTTTTTTTTGGGTCGGCTAACGCGATAGATAAACCACCCGACGCCCAGAAGGCTTTTTGTAAGGTGGTCCATGTCTGAGACCAGGTATGGATGGCCACCAGAACAGTCTCCTCGTCTTTTCCCAATGGCAGCCAGTTCGACATGGGCCCTTGCAGTTCTTTTTTCCCTCCAAAGAGGTGGCCGGCCATGGTGCTCCCGTGTCGTCGCCGTGAGGTCCGAGAAGCACTCCGTAAATGGTACCTACCTACCCATCTAGGACCCCTTCCAGGAATCTTTCTTGCCTGTAAATTTTTGCTGGATGCTGAGGAAGCACAGTCCAGAGTCGAGCCCGCGGACCAAAATGACGGCGTCACGAAAAAGTCCGGCCTGCTTTGGGAAATTAGAATCCCCCACCCAACGGGTCCTTATGGTCGATTTTTATGAAGGATGTTGTTAACTCTAGACGAGACTTTGCCCCAGGGGTGGCTGAGGGTCGTCGCATCTTTGGGCGTGTGACGACATGTTCCCCGTTACACCACATGAAGGTCGTCCGATTCTGACGGCCACCGGGTGCGGGTTTGCTTGATCGCTTCCAGACGGGCTAGCCTACTTCTTTCATGATCGTCCGGTGGGCGGATACAAAGCAGTCGAATAAAGGGCTGTCGGTGACAGTGGCCTAATGTTCACCCGGCGAATCGGGAAGATGGCTTGTCGCATGCCGCTCCAAACGCTACTACAGATAGAGAACACCTTCTGCAACAGATTTCGATACCCGACGAGCGGCCACCGTGTATACAAAGCGGGCCAAGTCCTCCGAGGCGGCTGCTTACTTATGTGGGTAGGTTACCTAGGTAAGTGCCTAAGTAGACACGCAGACACCGAATGAAGAGGTACCCAAATGAACGCATATCCAGACTGCAGACCCCTCACGGCTCGTCCGTCAGATCTATGACAAAAACATCACTGTGCCGGTACAGCTGATGCCGCCGGCCCGGCGCCAGGGCTTCGTTCTCGCGCATCATGCGGTCCGCCTCCTCCCTGGAGACCTCCACCTCGGCCATGTACCCGACAGCGCTCTTCCTCGACCTGTACAGTTTCGTCATTACCTTGACTCCCCCCGGCTCCGCTGTGTCTGATGGCGGCGGGAGGCGCGACTCGGCCGTGACCCACGTGTCTTCGTCGCTGTACTCGCTGTCATGGCCGCTTCCGTCCGAGCCCTCCACCGCCATTGCTGCGGAGCCACCGATACTCTCGACGACTTGCGCGCGTTTGCTGTGGCAGGCCGGCTCTTGCGTCGCCGTGGGTTCCACCGCCTGCTCCACAGCCTCCGCCGTCGGCTTTCGCTCCGGCTCGCTTTCGTCGTCCGACGACAGTGAGATGATGGAGGGCGGCCGGCGGAATCTTGGCGGGGAAGCTGCTGGCCTGACCAGCTCTTCGTCTCCCCTGTCGGTTGCGCGTCGAGGCGAGACGGATGCGGACTTCTCTCGCCGGGTCGGGGCAAGGCGCTGCGTCTGTGTCTGCTGTTTCCCAGAGCCGTGGTTCGCAAATCCGAGGATGGACGCCTGCTTTGTTTTACCGCCACTACTGCCACTGCGGGCTTGGGCAGCTCCCGCTCTCCCGGTAGTAGATGGCGAGTCTGGAGATGAGGAAATATTCAGGCGCTCCATCCTCGTGGCAGGGCTCGTCTCTGACGAGGCAGAGCCAGAAGACGTGCGCTCCCGGGGGCTGGTGAGCGCAAGGGGAGGCAACGAGGCCAACGTGCATGGATTTGGATCGTCAAATGAGTTCTCGGGCATTGGAGACCCGGGGTGCTTCCTCAGGGAAGACGATGCAGAGGTTAGAGGAAGAGACGGTGGAGACGCGGGAGATGAGGGCGGGCTAGACGAAAGAGTAACCGGTTTCCAGCGAGGCGGCGGCGGCGGCGAGTGATGCCAGGCTGGGGGAGAACAAGAGTTCTCACCCGCAGCATCGGCTCGGCCCGACGTGATAGGGGCATGGGGCACGCCGCTTACCGTGCCGGTAACGTTGGTGCCGATAAGGTTGCCAGTGCTTCTCGAACCAGCCATAGCTGACCCAGTGCTCGAAATTACCGAGCATGCAACAGCTCTGTCGGCTGTGGATCTTACTGCTGTTGCGGACTTCCTGGGAGGCGGTAGTGAAGGCTCCCTAGTCGACCTGATCGCGTCTTTGAGGGTACTTTTTTTGTTTGTCCTTGTTTGCTTGCTACTGCCACCGGAACAGCCACTGGCACATTCCCCGCTCTCCTTTAGCTGGTTGTTGATGCGGAAACCTGTTTGTCGCGTTGGCGACACGCCAGATTCGGGATTTGGTGATCCCTGGTTTGAGAGACCATCGGGCACGTCCTGGAGACCGTATGGCTTCGTTGGCGCCGATTCTGTGTGTGCAGCTGCTTTCTTTGCGACTCTCAGATACCTATCCATGGTGTGGGTGGGCTCCGGTGCGGCCTTCGCTCTCCTGGTCCTCGTTGCCTTGGGTGCCGATGCCACCGGCTTCTTCTTTGGTGCCGACGCCGCCGCCCTTTTCGCTCCCTGCTCCGCCTCCCAATTTCTCAGCACCTCGGGAGCCCCAAGCCTGACCACAGCCTCGGGGATCCAGACCGTGTCGGGTTGGGATGGGTCAAAGACCTTTTTAGGCCCGCCGCCCTGCGTGGAACCGGGCGCCTCGGCCTCAAACTCGTCATCACTGTTGAGAGCCAGACCGCCGCGCCCATGCGCCTCTGGGGCCTCTTCTGGCTCTGCGTCGAGGTCGATACCGACGACGCTCAACGGCAGAAACGAGACGCGCAGCTCGGGAATTCGACCGCTGCCGGGGTGGTCGACACGCCGTTTCGATATGGCTTTCACCAGGCAATCTTGCGGCGAAGACGGCAGCAGCATCTTCTGCACCAGGAGGCCGGGGGCCAGCACGCGGATGAATTTGATGGCACCGCCCTTCCCGGTCCAGTCGAACGTGTGGGCAGCAAAGTCCCGCAGCCCCTGAAGATCCATGTCGCCGCCGGCGCCAGGGAAGGAATTCCCGAGCCTATCGAGCACGGCGTCCCGGGACACTATGGGATGTGTGTAGTAGCCCAGGACCTCCATGTCGGGGAAGCCGTCCGGTATCGCGGCGGCTATGGTCTTGTTCCGTCTGCTGAAGGAGCCGCTGGTGTTGTCGGCCAGCTCCCGCCTGAGCGCCTCGCGCCACGCGGCCAGGACGTCCGGCGGGTCGGAGCGCTTGATCCTGCAGAGGGACCTGCCGAACCCGGCGCGGGCGGCCTGGCACGCAACCCTGGGTCCGCAGCCCGGGATGCCGTCAGGATCGTAGTCGCCGCCGCTCATCAGCGCGACGAGCACCATGCCCTCGCGGTCGAGGCCGGCAGCGTCCGGGCGCGCGATGGCCTCCGAGTCGTAGAGGGTGACGTGGGTGGGCGGGCCGCTGCTGCTGCTCCCCTTCTCCTTGTCGGCGGACCAGTTGCGCAGGGTGCGCGTGCAGCCAAACATGATGGTGTCGACGTCCTCGCTGAGCACGGCGTCGACGATGCCGCGGCGCTGCAGCAGGGCGCATTCGGCCTCGGCCTCGCCCGGCGCGTCGTGGGCGTAGAAGCCGAACAGGCGGATCAGCCGCTTGGCCATGGCGGTGGACACGACGTTCCCGCCGCTGCGGCCACCGTCGGTGCGGCGGCCGCGCTTCATGGCGGGCTTGTTGGGCCCGTCAAACACGAAGATGGGCTGGATGGAGTGGCTCTGCAGGCGGACGAGGCGGTAGAAGAGCGTACGGATGGCCGGATTGGAGCCGCCCCTGGCCGCCTGCGCCTGGAACTGCCATATTGATATGTCGATGGCTAGCCGCAGCGGGCGGCCCTTCTCCTCCAGGGTCTGGACGGCGAGCTTGGACAGGGAGATGCGGTCTCCAGGGCCGATCTCTTGGTAGATGCTTGACGTGATGAGGTGTTAGTTTTAGGGGCCGTGTTCAGGGAGGCCGCTAGCATTATGCACCTACCCCGGAATACCCATCCTTGCGAAGCCCACGGTGAGGTTCACCGGAGCGAATGGTAGGCAAGAAAAAGCTAAGCAAAAGAGGAAGCCCTCGAGGCAGGCGAGCAACAAGATCAGCGTTCCATTCTCAGTGAGTTAAGCAAGCAATTCATGCTGTAAACGAAGACTTGAAGGCCTCCATCCACCCTTAGGGAGCTGAGCTGGGTGAAGCAGCGTCTGATTGAGGATGTGCGAATCAATATTGACTTTAATCAAGTGGGGCTCTTCTCCACAGCGCCGGTTTCTATGGGGATGTGGGCCCTGATAGGACCTGCACAGCGCTAGCCGAATAGGCCTGAAGTTCTAGCGCTGGGCAGGAGCTTCCAGGCCTCGCTGGGGCTACCGTCGGCCGTGGAACTTGGCGGTTGTTTGCCAGCTGCACATTTCGTCTGGTGCTGATCCAGATCGCACCGTCTCTGGTCCGAGCCGTGGCCGGCCCTACAAACAGCCGCAACCATGGCCAGCACCCCCGGCCCAAGCCTCGCCCACCGCTCCGTGGCCAACATCCGGACCGGCGCCGGTGGCGGCTCGCCCTCCGCAGGCGGCATCCCGGGAGGGGCAGGCGGCGCTGGCGGGGGCCCGGTGAGCCCACACACGCCGATGCGCGCCAGCATAGCGTCCGCCTTCGCCTCGCCCTCGAGTCTGCGCGCCGAGGAGGACACCATCGTGGTCGAGCTGGGCTCGCGCCGCCTCCGCGTGGGCTTTGCAGGCGACCCTTTCCCCAAGGCCATCGTCGAGTTCGGCCCAGACCAGGCACGCCGCCTCGGCGACTTCCGCCACTGGGACCCGAAGAACCAGCAGCGGCAAGCCCTGACTCCCTGGGGCGATGACCATGAGCTGTGGCGCCTCGATCTCAGGGGACTTGACCTTGGCCTAGTTGCCGACAGACTAGAACGCGGCCTGAGGGAGGCCTTTGCTACGTGAGTCTCGGATCCGCCATCGCTTTTACAGCTACGTACCCACAGCTCACGCTCTCACTGCCAGCTACCTTCTCATCGACTCGCGCCCGCGCAAGGTCGTGCTCGCGCTGCCGCCCATGATGCCGGTGCCGCTGCTGTCGGTGGCGCTCGACACCGTCTTCAGCCGCTTCCAGTCGCCCATCGTCTCGCTTCTGTCGTCGCCCGTCTCGACGGCCTTTGCCGCCGGCGTGCGCTCCGCCCTGGTCGTCGACATGGGCTGGCACGAGACCGTCGTCACGGCCATCTACGAGTACCGCGAGGTCGCCTGCACCCGCAGCGTCCGCGCCGGCAAGGCCTTGGTTGAAGAGACCCACCGCCTCCTCGCTCGCGCTGTTGCCAGCCGGGACGGCAGTGTCGAGCCGGCGGGCGGTTCCGGTAGTAGCGATGCCAAGCGCGTCGTCAGCTTTGCCGAGTGCGAGGACGTCGTTGCGCGTGTGGTTTGGTGCAAGCCCGTCGTCGACGAAGCGCCCCGCGATGGCGCCGCCGGCAAAGAGGAGTCACCGCCCGATGGCCTTACCACTGTCACGGAGCAGGACGAATCTGACGCTGAAGTTCCACAACCAGCAGCACCGCAAGCACCACCCTTGCCCACAGACCCGGCTGCAAACAGCATCAGCATCCCCCTGGCCTCAACATCCCCGCCAACCACGGTGACGGTCCCCTTCGAGCTGCTCGCCGAGCCTTGCGAGCGCGCATTTTTTGAGACGCAGTACTCGCGGGCAAGCTTCGACGACCACGAGCTGCCGCTGCATCTTCTCGTCTACGAACACCTGGCCGGCCTGCAAATGGACGTGCGCAGTGTCTGCATGTCCCGCATCATCTTCGCCGGCGGCTGCGCCGGCGTCCTGGGCCTGCGCGGTCGCGTCTTCGACGAGGTCGACCGCCTGGCCCGCCGCTGGGGCTGGGACGTCGTGCGCGGCAAGGTCGTCGACAAGCGCCGCGCCGAGGGCCCCCCGGGCGCTCGTCTCAAAGAAGGCAATAGCGGCAGCAACGGATCCGGTCCCGCGGAGGCAGGCGGCAAGAACACCGGCAACGGGGATGTCAAACCCTCGGGCCAGGAGGAGGACGGCGTGTGGCACGACGCGGCCAACGCGGTGCCGGCGCCGGACCCCATCGAGGCACACATGCGCCGCCAGCAGCAGCAACAGCAGCAGCAGAGCGCCAAGACCGGCGTCGACGCGCGGAAGCTGCCGGAACTCCCGGAGGCGGGCGACCTGCGGGCGATCGAGTCCCTGGGGCCCTGGGCCGGAGCCAGTCTACTGTCGCAGCTCCGGGTACCGGCCATCGCGACGGTCGACCGCGATCAGTGGCTGCTGCATGGCGCAGCGGGCGCATCGAGGGTGTCAGAGGTCGACCTCAAGGCCCAGCACCGGCAGAGCATGCGGCCCGGCGAGTTTATCAGTCGCGCCACGGCCAGCAGCACTGCCAATACGAACTGGACGCTTGGTGTTTGGGGGACTCTGCAGTGACGGTGTTTTGCTATCAGTTACGGTTGGCTTCGGAACGAGGAGAGCACCGTCTCCCTATCATGATACCCTGGGGAAAGTGTATTGCTTGTTACCCGTCAGCTGGGTCTATTCTTTTTCTAGGCAGTATCCAGTGTCATCCCCGATAGAACAATACCGTTTCCTCAATGTTGCTATTGTCACAGTCACAGACCTTGCGTGTTGTCGAGGTACGGAAGCTCTTATCTCATAGGTCCCGTCGTCACCGCCGACCCCGCAATTGGACTCGATATCATGGAACACCCGACACAATAATATCGGCCAGTGCGGCACTCCCTCGGATTCTTTCGCACCATAGACATGCTGCCAATTGCTAAAACCTGGCCCAAGCATCGCCGCCTACGGATCGAGTCAAGTTTCGGAATCGTGAAGAGAGCGTTTACAGGAACAACGTCGCTCAAAATGCCCCTCGCAGTCGGTCTTCTGCCCCTCATCCGATTACTCAACCATGACATTGTGTGATCTCGTGGCAGCCGAACAACTAACCGAGCGTTGTGACATACAGGCCGTCGGACAGATCTGCTCGACCGCCTCCATGGAGCACAATTTGGGCCAGTGTGTTCAGCTGGTCAAGGAGGCCGCGGCGGCCGGTGCCAAAGTAATTCACTGGTGCCCTCTCCTGACCGGCCTCCTCGCCTGGCGACAAGGGGATACGGCACGCTGTAGGATCGAGTCGTTACCGCTGTGGTTCTAGTATCCCAAGCGTCGACTATCAGGCCACAAACGGATTGGTCGAATGGTCACCGCCCCGCGGACCGTCATCCCAGCTGACAGCAATCCGCACCGCGGCACCAGGTTCTCTTCCTCCCCGAAGCATCCGACTACGTCGCCGAGAACCGGCAGCAGTCCCTGTCCCTCGCCCAGCCCGAGTCCTCGTCGCCCTTCGTGCAGGGCCTGCAGGCCGCGGCCCGGGAGCACAACATCGACATCAACGTGGGCATCCACGTGCCGGCCGCCGCCGCGGAGGAGGAGGAGAAAAACACGAAACTCCTCAACCGCACCGTCCACATCGCCGGCGGCACGGGCGCCCTCGACGCGCGCGGCACCTACGACAAGCTCCACCTGTTCGACTACGGCGCCCTGCGCGAGTCGGCGCACACGGCGCCGGGCGCCGCCCTGACGCCGCCCTTCGCCACGCCCGTCGGCCGCGTCGGCGCCCAGATCTGCTTCGACCTGCGCTTCCCCGAGGCCGCGCTCCGGCTCGCGCGCTGGGAAACCGACGCCGGCCCGGCACAGATCCTGACGTACCCGTCCGCCTTCACCGTGCCCACGGGTCTGGCGCACTGGGAGGTGCTGCTGCGCGCGCGGGCGATCGAGACGCAGTGCTTTGTAGTCGCTGCCGCCCAGGTCGGCGTCCACCACGCCCACGCCGGGCAGGGTGGCGGAGGAGCGGGGCCGGGCGGGAGGCTCAGCTTCGGGCGCAGCATGGTCGTCGACCCCTGGGGCCGCGTGCTGTGCGCCCTGCCCGGGGTTGGCGAGGACGGACAAGTGCCCGAGGGCGCGGCGCCCGCGCTCGGGGTTGTGGATGTCGACCTTGGCGAGTGGGAGCGCGTCAGGGATCGGATGCCGCTTGTCAGACGGACGTGAGTCTTTTTCTTTCACTGGGATTCCCTTGCTTTTTTTCACATCTCCCTCTCTGCCTTCTGCCTTTTGATCAAGTTTTTCCTGCCTTGAAAAAGCCTATTTCTACACCACCCACTCACAGCACCCCCGGGCTAGCCGCCGTCCACCCTTCCTTGCTCTCGGCTCTCGGGCTCATCTCCCATCCCCGGCGTCCATGTTTGCTTTTTTTTGTCTTTTTGTCTTTGCTGCTCTCGGACCGCGATTGCTGACGCAGGCACAATCACTACTCCTCCCTCGGTGTGCTGCACGGGTGCAGCGACGTGTATCCGGAACTGTGATCTAGGTCGTTTTGCGGTGTGATGGAGTGATGGATATGGGGGCGCGGCCGGCATCATCCCGGCTGCCCACCATGGCGAGACGCAGGCGACGAAGAGACTCGACGCTATCCATCATTGTGATCGTGTCAAAGCACTCGCTTACCCATCCATCGTATTTGGTCATTTTACCGCCGGTTCATTTCTCAAACGTGAGCGTGTTATTCGCCACAGACGAAAAGAAAAAGAAAATCCCGTCCCACAGTGCCGAAAATGGGAGAGGCCGCGTCGTCGCTGCGGGGGCGGTCGATCAATGGCATCTGCAGGGCAGGGATGCACAAACAACAGCCTCGCGGCCTTCGCGGAAGCCCTGGCCCGGTTCCGGCTGAGGGCTTGATTTCCCGCGACTGTCGGCTGCCATCTGCCGTCGGCACACCCTAATCTTTTTTTTTTTTTTTTTTTTTTTCGCCTTTCCAATATCGGCCAAGACTGGACATTTACGGAAGTCGATCAGAATTGGGGAACCAAGAGCAAACACCCTGTCTCGGCGATCGCAGTCCTGGAGATCATGGAGGAAGAAAAAAAACCCCGCCAACAAACAGAGCCCATCTCGGTAAAAAAAAAAAAAAAAANGAAAAAAAAAAAAAAAAAAAAAAAAAAAACCGTCGCGATCAGCCCCCAACCGAGCCTGTTTTGGCGACGCCTTCTCCTGCCTTGACCGCGACCAGAGCCAATTGTTCCAGATTCTCCCGGCCGATGTGGCTTGATCGCCCTCAAGCATGTTAGCGAGGTGAAACACGGTCCACCCCACAACGACCTGTCATCAATCAATATTCTAGGACGTGAAATAAAATAAAATAAATACATAAAATACGGCAGGCTGGAATTTGACGGCGGAGGGAGCGCGCGTCGGCTGTGAGCCCTCGGAGGATTTGCCGCCCTCGGTTGCAGCTGGCTGTTTTCCTGTCGCCTTTTTTTGTCGAGCACGAGGATGCACGCACAAAAGGACCGCGTGCGGGAAGCGAGGGATCGTCCAATGTATTAGACATTGCGAGGAAAAGGGACGAAAGGGACGATGCGTCACCAGTCAGTCAGCATCAAAAAGGCACTTCGGTTAGTGCACCCACGCCCCTAGCAAAAGCGACACCCTCAGTGGTCTGGACTCTCATTTCACAGGCTGTGTTATTTCCGTCGAGCAGCGCCGACCTATTGATCTCCATGTTGAGCGATGACCGACATAGGAAACAATAAGCAGAAGCAAAAAGCATCAGTCAATCAATCGAATCCGGGCCCGCGACCTCCATTGGCGGCGACAACTGAGCACTCGGATCCAACGGAGCTGTCATTTTTCCCTACCCGCGCTCTGATGCAAAATCCAATTTTCGGCGACTCGGACGAGACAATTCGCTGATCCTCACCTTTTTCGGTGGCATTTTGTTTTCCCTTTCTATTTTTCCCATCTCTCCACTTCTCCTGTTTTGCACGCCTGTCTGGTGCGTGCTCCATTTCGACCGCAATGCGATGCAATGCCGCACCTCCGCGGACATCGCTCCCGATAACATTTCACATCCATCTTTTCTTTTTTCGCCCTGGCAGCTCTTCTCCCTCCACACACACACAAACACAAACACACTGCCAATGCTTTTTTCCTGTCACTGATTGGTCCCGGCTCTCCGGTCCCTGATGCAGCGATGATCAAAAAGGGGTAATGTGGGGGGTTGTGCGGTGTGGTGTGGTAGGGGACGGCGCGTTTGCGCTCCCGTCTTTTTTTTTTTTTTTTTTTTTTTTTTTTTTTTTCCTGGCTGCTTTGCTCTCTCCCTTTGTTCTCAAACAAATGGGGGGTTTTTTTTTTCTCCTTCATTTTCCTATTCAGTCACAACATCCATGTCCAGCTTTCCAGCTCCCTGGATACGGACGAATCATCCTCCTGGCCTGGACAGATGCGGCTGGCTGGTGTGGGCTGCATCAAGGAGGAATCGCTCTCCTTTATTAACCTTGCATTAGCTCACCTTTTTCGACCAAGCCAAGCAGCCGGAGCGTTGGTCCGTCGAAACATGTGCGCTGACCACCCCTGAACAATCCATCGATCTAATGTGTGCTGTGTTGTTAGTTGCTTCCGTTTGTTTAACTCGCTGCCTTCTTTTTTCCTCTCCTTTTTTTGTGAGGTCTTCTCTCGTATGTTTTCCGATCCTTGTGGCACAAAGAACTCCGACTCTGCTTGACCTCGGCTCTCCCTCGGGCCCTTGCATGAGCGAACGGCCGCTTGGTCGTCTCTGTTTCGGCCGGCCGCGCATCGCATTTCTACCATCTTCTTTTTTATAATTAAAAGGAAAATAAAGGGTGATTTATTTCACTCAATCCTCCACGTTTGTTTGTTCCGTGCTCGCTCTGTTTAGCGTACCCGTTTCGCCACGAGCTAGAGGCCACGAGACAGAAGCCTGCTCCTAGTCCGCTCCTTTTTCTCGCTTCCTACCTATTCATTACCTAACAGGTATCGTCTAGCTCGCTGTCCGTTCGTTCCTCCGCCGAGTATGCGTAGCCAGGCGCCGCATGTATGGCTGTCATTTGCATCGACATGGCACCCGTGTCTGTCTGCCCATGGGGAAAGCAAAGCGGGAGGCTGTGCTGTGCGTTGTTGCGTGCGTGGATGTGCGCCTATGGCCGCCGAGCTGCGTTTGTTTGTTTCTTCTTCTCCTGTGGACGGGCGAACGCAGCGGACGGACGGGAACGTACGTGCACCTCTCTCTTTCGCTCGTTCTCGTTGTTTTTCCCCCCGGACCACCCCGTCACACGGCAATGGGCCGGTTGAACGACGAATTGGGACCCGTGGGGACGAAGGGTGGTGGGCTCGAGGAGCGGTTCCATCTGGTGTAGCCAGCCTCATTTCCCGATTTAGCACGGATCGGCGTCGAGCCACCTCGCACGACGAGGATGGGAGATATCGACACGAACACGTTCGTCTTTTGCCTTGTGTCCACGCGTTCCCGTGTGATGTCAATGCTCTTAACCTCTCCGAGCCTTTGCTGCCCGACAAAGAAAGGAAAGATGTGCAGACTTGGAGATCCACTATGATTGTCTGTCAAGCTCGTTTGGGCACCGCCCACTGCCGGCGCCTTCTACTCAGGACGGACGGCGACAAGGGNCTCTCTCTCTCTCTCTCTCTCTCTCTCTCTCTCTCTCTCTCTCTCTCTCTCTCTCTCTCTCTCTCTCTCTCTCTCTCTCTCTCTCTCTCTCTCTGCCCGCCGATACCCGTTGCCCGGTAAATTAATTGCACGGGGCGTCCGTTTGATGATGGGCCGGTGTGCCCTTTGGTACCCATGGACATTTCGCCGCCGTATCCCGTTCGTTTGGTTGACCCTGCTTGTCCATGTTGCATGTTTGCTTTTTTCTATCGTTCCAGGCCCGCCACTCGTCAGATCAGGCCCTTCCAATTTCAAACGGCCCCTTGTTTTGCTTGCTTGCCTATCACCAGATCGAGGCCTCGCGAGGGTTCTTGGCAGAAATCTAGTACGTCATTTTCTGGTCATCGTGTGTTCCATGGAGGCGACACCAAGTGCTACTGGCCGAGCCTATCCGTGTCTGGTCAACCGGGTAGTGCGTCACATTGAACCCGGGAATCTGGGACAAGGCACAATCGAGCTTCGAAATGGCATCGAGCAAGGAAACGTCAAGCGAAGAAAAAAACACGGCCTGGACGTGGGGATGTGATCAATTGTACTTGTACAAAAGCCTAGTAGCAATAAAAGTGTCCAAGAAAACAAACAGGGGTATCTCTTTCTCTATCTTCTCTCCAGGCTAGAAGGTGGGCCCGAAAGGGCCTGGGTCAAGGGGTTCGCCGAACATCCGTCGATGGGCTGTGTGCATCCAAAAGTGATTGAAACCAGCGCTGTGAACAAACGAGAAGTATGAGATGGGAGTCTGTGTGTGCGAACGACGAAAAAAGCATTCGATCCCTGCTCTCCCTGCGAAGGGAGGGTCTGAAGGGAGCCCAAGCGCGGAGCCGAAAGGAAAAAAAATGAGCAAAACAAAAACCACAAGTCTATATGCAAACCGCCCAAAAACAGGAGACATTTTCTTTTTTCCCAACCTTGCAAGCCCATTTTTGAAAACCATCCCATGTCTAATCCCAGCATATTATAGGGGGTTCACATCACCCCAGTTGCTTTTTTTTTGTAGCCAGAAGGGACCCCCACGACAACCTGGAACACCTCCCTGAGGAGTTCCAGACCGGATGTGTCGAAGGGATCGTGGCAGGGACACGTCGGTGGAAGGATGTCGACCGGAGAAATGTTGGTTGTGGACGCGTGTCGCCTGTTCTGTTTTTGTGTTGAATCAATGACCCGATAAAATGTGATTTTGGTTGCCGAGAGAAGCGAGGAGCCGATACCCGTCTATAGTTTGAACGCCACGCGAGACGAAGAAAGAAAGACAAGGATGAAGAAAACAGCTGAACAGGGTCGCAGCGAAGAATGGAGAAGCCAAGGCGGAATGTGAGGTATGGGAAATACCCATCCCTTTGAATGCCGTGCCTCGAGACCTCCCGCGATTGTCTTCCCTCTGGATCGCATGTTGCCACCCTGACGGCGTTGCTACTGGGAAGCAAGGCCGGGCTGGGACAGGTGTTGTTCGTTGGGTGTTGGTTGGTTGCGTGTACGTGTTTGGCAGCGAGCCAGAAAAGTATATTCCAGACGACAAGGAGAGGTTGGGTGGACAGAGTGTAAGGAAAAAGTGGCGAGATTAAAACGGGTGTAAGGTTGATCTGATAATCCGGAAAGCCAGGCGTATCATGCCGGCGTTGGAAAGAGAACCAAAGATTGAACAGGCTTGCGCTCGGTGGTGTACAAAAAAGTGGGCGGTGCATCTGCTTGCTTGGTCGACGAGACCGAGGTCGCAGGCGTGACCCGAAATTAAAAGGGCGTTTTGGTGTTGTACAGCTGACGGCAGCGTCGTTTAATGATGGTTGACTTGGCGGCCATTGGCGGCGTGGGCGTGTTCCATTTGGAGGAATCCGCAGGTGTCGAGAGGCAGGTGTGGCTCGGCAGAAAAGAGAGGCCGGCTTTTGGGTCCACTATGTTTGAGGCAGGGCCGCGTGTCGAGTGCGGACACACTTGGGTTTCGTGCGGAAAATAGACGGTGACGAAGTGGAAATAAAAAGGGTGTGCGGCCCTAAGTTTGATCCAAATGCATGATGTGTTGTATGCGCGATGTGGTTGGCGGCGGTCGGTATGCGCACACAAAAAAGCCCGCGATTGCTGCCGATTTGACCGGGCGGACACCAAAATAACTCGGCACCGACTGGGTTCCTGGAAACTCCGCCCGCAGGTCGCTGCCGCGGTGGGCTCCTCCCAGGGATGGACAGGCCACCCGAGAGGGCCTTACCTGGGCTTGGGCGCCGGAGGCTTGGGGCAGCCGGTGCTGGTGCCAGTGCTGACGCCGGTGGTGTCATATGCGCCGCGGCCCATCGGGGTGGCGTATGGTGTGCTGGACACAAGCATTGTGGTGAATTGTGGGAGAGAACGGGGCGTCTCAGGGGCGGGGAAGAAGCCTGTGGCGGTGACGGAAAAATCCTGTGTAAGTCCCATGTTTGCTGGCTTGTGTCTGGATGATGATTGTGATGGGTGAACTCTGGACTGGCCCCAGGGGATCAGAACGTGCCGGCGCCATGGCCAGTCTTATATCCATCCACCCGTCCACGGTGATGGGACCGGTGTGCGCAAGTCAGGGCCAAAAGAGGTATCGTTGGGCAAAAATTAAGGCCAGAGTAACGGGGGCATGGGCGGTGGGCAGGGGGTGGTCGCGGCATGTCGACAGTACATCCACTGGTCGACCTGGGCTGGACGCAGCGGCCCACGTCTGGTTGGGCAGGATTTTCTGACTCACCAAAGGGTTGCTTTTTTCCCTCTTCAAACAGTCGAGGGCTGCTGGGATTGGTAGCAGGGAGGGGAGTGCGAGGCGGTGTTGCTGCAGCACGCGAGAAGCGGAGGCGACCGAAAAATCTTGGGCTGTTGTGTTGTCAGACCCTCTTCTCTCTTTCCCCGTTTCTGGTTCCCGGCCGAGTAAGGGCGAAGTTAAAAAGATCCCAGCGCAGCTGAACGCTTTAGGCGGCACCGAAAACGCAGGTGAGATGTCTGGTTCTCTCTTCACAGCCTCCCAGCCCTATGTGATGCTGATTCTGCTGCCTGTGGCGGACGAGATTCCGGCGTCGGTCGTTTCGGTCGAGTACGACGACTCGGCTGGCGCTATCTTCGAATGGCGGTCGGGATTGCTGCGCTGTCAGGTACGGTCTGCAGGAGGTCGCAGGGGATGCTGCAGGTCGAGGTGTGGATCTAGGTAGCTGCGGAAAAAAAAAAAAAATTGCTGTCGGCCTAGGCGAGGGTATCGTTGTTGGTACAAGCGAAGGTCGGTGACGGTCTGACGTTGGCGTGTGGCTGCGGGTTTGCAGAGACGGTGAAGTTGGATGAAGTTTGCACCTCGGTGGTCTAATATTTTACACTGCGACTGGAAAATGGACGCAAACAAGAGAACAGGAGAAGGCGGTATTAGGAGGAGATAGCCTCTAAAAGTTGTGTGAAGACGGCAGGACGGAAGAAGGAGGGAAAGTTAAGGGGCGTGTCCGTGTCTTATATGAATCAACCGACCGGGGGATTCTTTTGGCTGCCGGACCCTTCGTTTGGCGCCGCACGCACGCACACACACCTACACACACCACTCACACCAGACACTTTTTGCACACAGCGCAATCATCGCCCAGACGGGTTGCCCATCTCCCCTTTCCTTTCCGCGACTGGCGTCAAGGTTGCTAAGAGCTGGGCCCCTGGTCGGCCTGGCCTCTCCCAATTCACATCCATGTCGGGGGTGGAGGAACCGAGTTTGTGCTGCTTGGCTTTTCTGGGACGTCGGGTGTACCTGACCTGGACGACTGGAGCTGACACCCCTGTAGCGCGTACCCGTACCTGAGCCTAGCTATTTTTTTTTTTTTTTTTTTCACTCTCTGTTGTCCCACCGGGCATGCACCCTGGGTGATCCGAACAGTACCGGGATGTGCGGCACACCTGGGTGGGTGGGTGGTGTGTTTGGACACCCCTCCCCTGGCTGGGTGTGCGTCCCAGAACTGCTCGCACTCTTGTCAAATTTAGGCCCAGGACCTGGGGGAGACACACCAGGTAGCAGCCCAGCGTCTGGCCCGACTCGCAACTAGCCCCATTTAGGAAGTAGGTGGAGTCGCCGCCCATTTTGCGGGCAGGGTCCGGGAGAGATGGAGCTAGCGCGAACCGAACACAAGTCAGTTTGCAATTTCTGCCTCCCATGTCCCTTTTCTCCCTTTGGCCTCCACCAAAGCCCTGTTTTGGAAGCCCTCCACAGCGTCGAAGTCTGCCAGAAGCCACAGAAGGCTTCGGCTGCAGGGCCAGCGCCAGGGGGAAGCTGCGCTCCGGCGGGCGCGGTGGATCAAATTTGTCTCCTCCTGAAAAGGCCGTCGGCCAGTCCACCTGATCCAACAAAACACGGCCCGCTGGGAAATTTGTGCATTATGTACCTTTATGCTTTTTCACCATTTTTATGACCTGACGATTTCCTGGGGTGCGCGCGACTAGCGACAGTTCAGCACGGCAAAAGTGTGAGCGGCCATTTTGCCCAGCCAGCCAGCCCTTCACCTTTGATTGCTCGCGCGGCACAGCCAAGCCCTGCCCGCGGCGCCGCCTTTGCCCTCCCATTCGCCCGGGCCCGCTGTTCGCCTCGTCCAACTGAGCAAATGTACAGCCTCGGCTAGGACTGTCCATATCCCCAATCGGAGAGCTGCGCTGGGCCTCGCGTGTCACGTTGGATGTTCTCGTTTTCTCGTTTACCTGCTCTCACGTTTGCCTCTCTCTCAGCCCGACGCGAACGGCTCTATTTCGTGGCGCAATCGGCTGTGCCCCCTAGTCTCGGCTCAATCTTGAGTACCGGTCGCCCGTCCCTAGGTGCAGCCGCAGGCCGCTCACGTTCCGTCTGCCTCCTGCTCGTTTCTGCTTCGAATTTTCCTGTCCCTTTGCCCCCTCGTGGTTACCGGTCGTCCGGAAAGACAGGCATTCCTGCCGCGGTCACAGGTCGCAGAAAATAGTGGGCAGGGATTATGATAATAATAAGCATGACCTAGTCGCAGAGCGAAGAAAACATTTCCTCTGTCTTCCGTCTCATTAAAGGCGGGTCTGATAGCTACGGCAGCATGGATCAGGGCGCCGCGGAAGGCTCGTTTGATAACAACGGCAGTCCTTCCGGTGGAAATGTGCAAAGGGTGCTCCTTGGACGGGAGACGGAGCTCACGGGATACGTAAGAGAAGGGAGGATTAAGGGGTGAAAAAAGAAATATTCGCAGCAAGATATACGCTAGGCGAAGTGAAAAAAGAAAAGAATGGAAAAAAGGATCCGACCACAGGGCGTATGTTGCTACTACGTATTCAAAGGTGCCTGTGTTCGGCGCAACGCCGAAAATGAGAATCATCCACCGAGCAGACAGAAAGAGGTACCGACGAGGCTAGCAAGCAGCCCCCTAGACGGTGAGGCTAGCTAGGGACGCACGAGCAGGCGCCGAATCCTGCAATTCTCGGAAGACGAAACCCGCAGATCGGAAAAGACCGCATTCTCGGTCCATGGGGCTGCGGGAAAAGATAGCAGACAGCACACGCAAGGGACAACACGGGAGCTGCTGTTACTCCTTGATCGAAAGACCATGCCATCATTAACGGGGTAGGGCATGGCGAGGAGACACACAATCAGACAGGATGGCCTTGTGCATGCATGCAAAGTCATGCCACACCTCACGAACAAGCGAGCCCAAGAGACCGGGAAGCCACTAGGCCAGAAACGCGCCAGCTGTCTGGATGATTTTCGTCCCGTCGCTTATCACCCGCAAGCCACCGCCCACTTCTCTGGAACGATCGAGGAAGGGGTTTGGAAGTAAAAAGGGGGCGTACGTCAACTGACGAGAAGGAGATGTGTTCCCTCCCTGCAGCCTCGAATAGAGAAATAAATTAAAAATTAAAAATTAAAAAAAAAAAATTTAAAGAAAGAGAGAAAGAAAAGAAAGCTGCGGAAAAACAGAAACGATCGCCCAAAGCAAGGCCCAGAACATCTGATGCGCGAAATTGGGATGACAAGGCATCCCGACCGGGCATGACAGACAAGGCTGCACAAGCTGGGCTGCGCCTAATTTCAAAGTTTAGGTTTCTGCTTTGCTTTGACGTGTCGAATCTCCCTTCGCTTCCAAGGCTGTTGTCACCGCCCCGTTTTGAAGCAAATGCGAGGCTGGAACACGACCTCGTTACTCGCACAAAAGAAAAATGGATGAGGGGGACAGCGGTGGCGTGGCGAGGTGTCACGTCCGGGATGAACCCAATATTTTTCGCGGGCTCAGCTTTTAATAAGGACGGGAGAACCAGCGAACGCCTCGCGGGGGTAAAACACCAAACGGGGAGATGACTCGCACAAAACACCGTGGCGACTAACGAAAAGGCAACCTGCAGAACGAACTCGTTCTCTTTTTTTTTTTTTTTCTTACGCCGAGCAAACGAGAGGGAGAAAAAAGTGACATGTAATAGGCACCACGCCAAAGGCGGCGAGGATGTTCCCGAAAGTGGATATTTGTGACATGTGGCCCGTTCGGGATGCTGCCGTGAGATGATATCGGGCGCAAGGAACAGGCGAGAGAGGGAAGGGCAACGGAGATTACACGGTTTTGGAATATCGTCTCGGGGAGGGGCGGGAAGAAACCGCGCCGATGGAGAGAGGGAATGGGCAAAAATACGGACTGTATTTTGCTAGTGAGATGGAGGAAGTCGGAGGTGTGGGTGGAGAGCATGTACTGGTACGGTTCCATCGTCCGTCTTGGAGTGGTGACAGAAAGGAGGGCAGCAAGTCGTGTGGATACCGACGATGCGGAAATGGCCCAAATGGGGAGGGCCACCCGGTTGGGTATGATGATGATAGGCGGCGACGACTACGGCAAGAGAGCACGCAACGGAAACCTCCGGCTGGTGTGAACCCGCGACGAGCGATAAAATAAAATAAAAAAAGAAAAGAAAAAAACCACGCCGTCCTGTATCAGAACGGAACCGAGACTTTTGCTGATACCGGGACGTGGGCGTGGCGCTGGGCGTGGAGGCACGGCGTGGGATGTCAGCATCCAAAAGAGAAAAATATCTCTCACGCCCTTATCTGGTGCAGTACCTACCTGTGTAGGTACCTGTACTGGGCACACTGGTCCCTCCTCCCCCACCCACCCACACGCGAGTGATCAATCTAGACATCTCGTTTGTGACCGAGATGTGCTGCAGGCGACGAGATGCCATGCCATGCGGTCGTGCAACGGAAAAAGATGGAGGGTGGTAGTGCTCGTGGTTGTGTTGTGTTGCAGTCTGATGCCCATCCCTTAGGTTGCCGAGGGAAGCACGCAGAGAAGTGCATCTATTCTTAGAAAGGACGCAGGATTCCCGCCGCCGCCCGTCCAACACGCTCTGTTCCGCGATGCATTACAGCACATCTCACTTCTCGCCCATGCGCCGTGTTACACCACCCTTTTTTGTCCCCTGCGGTTGGCTTACCCGTAAACACAGATTGCTTACAACAGGCCCGAATGCATAGGACAAGTACGTACTAGGAGAGGAAAAAAAAGAAGAAAAAAAAAACCAGGTCGGTGGTTCCGTATACATACATAGGTACCTAGGTAGACACCTAGATCGTGGTGGTTGGAGGGGCGGGAGAGCTACAGCCCGAGCGAGAGCTGAAGACGAGGGTCAGATTTGAGGCGATGCACTGCATGAGGTGCCCTAACTTTTGCTGCGGCCAGGAGACGGGACGGAGCCCAACTAAAGCCCGAGTGCAGGAACCGAAGATCACATCACCAAACGAAATACTCCGGTCATCTGTCGGGTTCCCCGAGATGGATGGGCCGTCGTGCGACGCGGGGACAGCAGCCGCGGCGGCAGGCAGGGGACCCGCTCTGCCGTCAATCCGCCGCCAACGGGGACCCGACCTTGCTGTTGGGCCTCGATTTTTTACCTCATGACTCCTGGAGATGCCTGCCGCCCGTCGCCAGCCATCGCCTCATGCGCGTCTGCGTTGGCTAGCAGGCCACCTAGCTGGCCGATATACCTAATCACGATGCAAGATGAGGCGTGACGCACTGCAGGCAAAAAATCAATGACGCAGCCTGGGGCTTTTTTTTTTTTTTTTTTTTTTTTTCGCCGCGACCGCATGCGCAAGCAGGTTTTCCGCCCACCCCTCCCTGCTGCCGTGCTTCCCACCACAGAAAAAAACGACAACACCCAGTACCCGAGCGGTTGGGAGCGTCTCGTGTTTCTCCCCTGACACGTGCCATACCCCAAACTCGCAACCTCTCCAATAGCGTGCTGTATCCCCCCGGAACAGTATGCCTTTCTGGTTCTCTGTCGGCTGCTGTGTAGCTGGTACCTTAGGCGCCTACCCAGTGGTGGTATCAACCCAGGTCGGCGGCCGCCATGTCCGTGTCCTGCTATCCCCTCTGTCCGCCGAGGCAAAAAAAAAAATACATGTGGCGACGGCGGCGACCTTTCGGAGGACCGAGAGGAGTGAGGATGAGTAGGAGACGGCAAACGCCCCCCAGGCAGCCGGCTGACGACAGCCAATACAGCCCTGGGATGGCTCATCCGGCGCGCTCACCAACCAGCTCGGCCCGACCAATCGAGCCACTTCGGCACCGCACCCCGGAGTCGTTGTTTTTCATGCATTAGGTCACATTTCCCACGTCTGCCTGCCGACCCCAGCTTTTAAGGCGAGGCGAGCAAACAACGGGTTGGCGGGCTCCCAAAAGCCTGGGGTTTCCTCCCCTCTCATGCCCGCCGTGACGTTGTGCCACGTCGACTTCTCAAGTCATCGGGCTTGGGTGATGTGCTGTCAGACTGGAAACCGGCGCCGGTAATTCTTGTCGGAGCGAGCGTACCACAGCTGAAAAAATAACGGGTGGAGTGTGGCTGTGCATACGAAAAAAAGAAAAAAAAAAGCACTGGCACCCGACTCTGGGGCGACAAAGCTGGTTTGCCCTTGGCGCGGCCACCCTCCTCCTGACAGCACGCACGATTTCTTCATTCCTCTCATCATCATGCACGCATTACGTTCCAATTCGCCCGAAATCCATGGCTGCTGCCTGCTGGCCGTTTCGGCGGAAATGGCACTTTGTGGCTGACCACAATGCCTCAGCCGAGTTGTGGGTCACTTTTTTTTTATTTTTATTTTTATTTTTTTCTCCCCGGCGACTGGACGTTGGAAATAAGGGGCCGTGACAAATGTGGTGTGAAAATGCAACTGCCGATTGAAAAGTCAGACCAAAAAAAAAAAAAAAAAAAAAGGAGGCAACGATGGTCACCTAAGCGGACCAGCCCAAGCGATTGGTTCCTCACAGAGCGGACGAGGCTCCGATACGAAAGGCCCATCGAAGGACTGTGGGCTCGAGCTAGACGGGGAGCGATACAACCTCCCGGGACGGCTTCGTTGTTCCGGCCGGTGGGAGATTACGACTTCTTTTGCTTTTTCCTTCTTTTTTCTTCTTCTTGTTCACTCACCTTCTCCCATTTAACACCCCTGTGTTCTGAAACCAAGCAGGGATTTTAAGCGAGTCGGTTTCCCGCCTCGGTATAGCGCGCATTATTAGAGTTCATGACTCTGGATCCCACCCTTCGTAAAATCCAGTAGAGCGGTTGGGTACAGTCGTCATCCAACCACAGCCAAGCTTAACAATGGGTGGGAGACGTGATGGCCGCATATGGTCCTGTTCACCTGTCACTGACGCGACTCTTCACCTCATCGTGGGCCCTTACTTGGCCGTCGGTATTCTCCGTTGTCCCGAGCGTCGTGGCCCGGTGAAATAACCAAGGCTAGGGCGCCACGGTCGGCGAGGCCGCCGACAGGTGAACAAGCAGGGGGGATGCGCCGGGGATGACATGGGCCGGATTCCGGCGTGACGGGGAACCGGAGCTGTCGACGAAAGTCGGTGGCGCCGCCTGCCCGGATAGCTCTGGCGGTGGGTCCAATACTGTGCGCAGGTGGGTGAACGGATTGTATCTTTGTGCGCAACTGATCCCCATCATCATTTCAGCCTATAGGTTCCCCGTGGCAGTCAGAGTTCCGTGCTGGAAGCACACGGGCAGGAGTCATAAGCAGAAAAAGGGAGAAAGAAAACCTAATGTCTGAACGTTGAGCTGCCTTGATTTGTCGTGACTGTGCGCTTACAGCCGCTGCCCGAAACATTTTAACAAACTCACGCTGCGGATGTCAAGCCGAGCTTGGCCTTCCCGCCTGCTCGTTACAAAACGGCCAAGCTGCATCCGTCCAATCCTTAATCCTCTTAAGCGGTGCATACCAACCTATAGCAGCATGCAGCAGATCCCAAACGGGGAACAATTTTCATGGCAGGAATCTACCCGCCATCCCATTTCGAACACCCTGCAACCAAAACCAAATGGGAAGGCTTCTGGAAACGGGCAGCAAAAAGAGCGAGGAAGAAAGTGGGGAACCTAACAGGACGGGAAAGAGACGGTTCTCCATCGTTTTCTGTCATGGAACCCGAAAACCCTAAACTTCTGGCTTTTCCCTCGCAGAAAGCTCCATTGGGGCAAGGTCGTGGCTCCACAGACGTGCATCAAGCGCTCGTGCCCTCGTCACCCCCCCGCCGCCGTGCGCTGAAACATGATGCAGGGTTTCCTTGTCAATCGGGAAGGCGATTTTGAAGATTTTTTTTTTCGTTCCTTTTCGGATGTACCTACTGCTTCCCCGTCACGCTCCAGCACAGTTTGGTTGGCCGCCAACGTCAAGAAGAAGAAAAAAAAGCCATATCGATAGTTTGAAAAATCCAATCGCCGATCGACAGTTTTTTTTTTTTTTTTTTTTTTTCACGCGCTAGAAAAAGCTAGATTTGCCCAGGTGCATAAGTTTGACGCCGTCGGGTGGCGGGAACCTTGTTGGATAAGGTGGGCGTTTTCCATGCTGGCACGAACCGGTTAGGTGCTGTGAACAGACGTGAATTGCCGGGGGTTTACAGGGGCGGCGCATGGCAATAAAACGCCCGCCGTCCGTTCCTGCAGTAGCGCGCCGCTACAACAGGCCCCAACCTTTGCAACCCCTGGCCTTTTTTTTTTTTTTTTTTTTTCTCTTTTCTTTCTTTTTCTTTTTTTTTTCCCTTCATTTTTTTTTTCTCTTTTCCTCGTTATTTGATTTTCCCCGCCGCAACGGTAGCGTCTCCCTCCCGTACCCGTCGCCTAAACAGGTCAAACAACAAGAACAGGGCAAGGGGAAATAAAGAAAAACCCCAAATGAAAATAGAGATTGTCAGAGACACGACTCACCAACCCAGCTCCGGTTGCACTCCGCCGAGAAAGAATGTAGTCTCGCATTCGCCGGGGAACAAGGGCATGGAGGGCTGACTGGGCTCGCAAAAAACAAAGCATGTTTTGCCCGACGGGTCCTGGGCTGGGTAGCATTGATTGGCACCAAACAAAACCCACCCCTTCCGGAGAAGAAAAAAAAAACACGCCTTCCCTTGGGGTGAAACCTTGAATCTCCAAAGCCGCCAGATATCGGGCATAAAAGACAGGGCGGGGCAAGGCGGCAGGTCAGTCCAGTCAGTCCCTTGCGACGATCAAATCGCCGTTCCTGAAGCTCTCTCGCCGGAGCCACCTCCGAAAGGGGGTGGGCTGAATGGTGGCTAGGCCAAGGATTAGCTCCGTTTCGCTGCTGGGCTGTGTGTGCAAATGGCTGGTCACAGGCTGGTCAATTCTTTCTCTGCCACTCAGCAGCTTCGCAGTGACGCCGGGTCATGTGATGGCAGCCCAGGGCGGGTTTGTTTGGGGCCTTTTGTTTCATGGATCAGGGGTGAAAATATGCGCGCGCGGCAACGACCATTGATGCGCGCTTCTGTGCTTTTTGATTTTTTATTACGTTGGGACCAAACGCCGCAATCGCCTAAACTTGGCTTAGCTGTGCTGTGCTGAATGCTCGTGTCACAATCCCTGGCAGCACCGATTTGGGTTCGTGCTTGAGCGCCCACCACAACCTTCTGTCCTGCGATTGGGCTCGGAGGACGACTCCGTGGACAGAGCAACCCAACGCAGACACACTTTGGGGAGGGATGGAGCTCGCGCGTCGGTCGAAGCCGTTCGCGGAAGACGGCAGCCACGTGCCGGCAGCTTACGCGGGATAAGACGGGCCCCACGAGCCGTGAGCTAAAAGAGATGATCTCCCTCACTCCCCAGCCCCTTTGAGGCAAGTCAGTTCGAGGTTGTGATGGAGCTGCCATCCCCTTTTTCGCTATTTCCCATCATGCTTGGGCTAGGTGGTCGTGGAAGATTCCAGCGGGTGGGGCATCCAAGAAAAAAAAGAAAGAAAAGAAAAGAAAGGAAAAAAAAAAAAAAGCCCAATAAAATGCAATAAAAGAAGAGGAGAATAAAAAGAAAATACGTAAAAATCCGCCACACAAGAGCGCACGAGAAATTTGACGCCCTCCACCAGCCCAAGCCCACCTGGTTGACGATGTGGACACGGCCATGCTGGCAAAGCAGCCAGCGGCCGCCGGTGGAGAGAGAGTTGTGTTTTGAGTCTGGACCAACGAGCCGGAGCCGACAGGCGGGCTACTACTCACTGCCCCATGGCGCCGGACCCAGTCTGAGCTGCCACGAGATGGACCAGGCCTCGTGGCATGATGGACGGATCCTCTTTTTTGCTTTTTTGGCAGCTCATGTGCCGGTCGGATGCCACTAGGGGGGATCCGCTGCTGCTGCTGCTGTTGTTGTTCTGGGCGACTGGGCTGGGGTGTTTTTGTTTGTTTGTTTGCCTTTTCTACTGTACCGCATCTGCCTCGTGTTTTTGCTGAGTGATAATAAACAACAAGGTGGCATCGCCTGTTCTCCGTAACGATTTCTTGTCGACCGGCGGTTTCCCTAGAACGGAAAAAGGGTCACGGCCCGGGCGCATGGTGAATGGCTAGAAGGAGCGTGGTTCCAGACGAAAACGACACGCCGGGGAGCAGTTCCGCCCACCTGGATTTTCCGGGGTCCCACGCCCATCCCTGGCCGACGTCGCGGAACAACTGGGGCATCACTTGCGCCCCACAACCGACCATTTGGCAATCTTAATTTTGTTCTTCGTCTTCTGCTTCTTTTTCTTCTTCCTTTTATTTTATGTTTGTTGATATCCTTTTGTGTGGGCAGAAAGGGAAAATCCGTCATTTCGGAGATTTACAGCCCGTTGGTGGCCCACACATTACTGCACGCGGATTCGACCGGCCCAAGAAAAGAAGACGGGGGAAACAAAAGCGCATAAGAGAAAAATATGCGATAAAATGGTGGGAAAATATGTGCGTCTTCTCGGGCCGCTGCTGGACACGTCGCCGCGTCCCACCAAAAATTGAAATCTATCTCGGAGAAGCCAGGGATTTAAAATCCCAACACAACGACGGGGCTGTCGCAGAAATCACGCGATGCCGGTTTCCTGCGGTTGGTCGTCTACCCTGTCCTAGTAAGCACGGCTCGTATCGTTTCCCACGACGTTGCGACACGTCCTGGTCCGAATATCGCTTGTTTGCGCCACCGCTAACACTGCCCGTAGCATTGTGGGCAGTATCCCCTTGGAACCAGAGGCACGAGTCCTCTGGCTGTCAACGGCCACAACAGCCAAGCCGGCCGCGGAGGACAGTCCGGATGGCAGCAAGGCAGGGTGGCCATGCCAAGAGCGGAGAGTGGTGTCCCGTCGGGTGTCAAAGCAGAGCAGGGATGGCCTCCTGTCCTGCCCGGCCCTTGACAGTCTGTCTGTCGTGTTTCTGTTTTCCACACCGAAGCTTTGCTTGGCTGGTAATAATAATAATAACAGCCTGCCACAGCACAAAACGAATCCACCACGGCGGCCTCACACCTCCCCTCCCCTGTGTCACCCTCTCAACGTGTCTGTCTGGCCTCTACCATGGGCCTCCCCGCAAACACTTTTTCCGGGTCTCCATCTCGGCTACGATGCACTGCTGCATGCCTGCCCAGGATTTTTTTTTTTTTTCTCTGTCGTGTCTTAATATTTGTTTCTCTAATCATCTCCCTCCACTCGCCGGCGGATCCGCTCGGCTCGCTTGCTCGGACCTGGCCCGTCGGCGCTGTCACCTCGTGAGGTGTGGAAAAGGGGGAAGAAGGAAAAGAAGCATCAAAGAACATCAAAGGAAGAATTCCTCGCTGTGGATCTCCTCCACTCTATGCCTGCTGCTGCTGCTGCTGCTGCTTGCCTGCTGCATGCCGCCAGCTCCGCCAGCAGCATTGACGTGTCCTTGCAAAGTACATGCCGAGTCGGTATCAAACATGGTATGGTTCTTTTTTTGATTCCTCCCTGAGCATATCGATGGCGCGACGACATGACCAACAGAAAAAAAAAAGGGGGCCCAGGCAGGTAGGTAGACAGGCACCGCACGTACCGGCGACCCAGCCAGCCTCCTTCGAGGCAGTGACAAGGCAGGGCGAGGGCAAACCCGTCCCGGCGGACCACCACCACTAGCTGCCGGGTCGAGAAGCCGAGCGGGCGAAACCGAGTAGCTGGTAATCGCCTCTGTTTGTGCTCCATGTCCGCCAAGCGCCCTGGAGCGGAACAGACGTGAACCTCTGACCCTCTCTCTTGGAGGGCCCGCAAGGCGATATCCATTCTTGTCTTTGACCGTCGGGTCTTCATTTCACACCCTTGAACCATTTTTTTCCTTTTTTTTTTAAGAAAAAAAAAAGTGTTCGGTGCGTCTCGACCCTTGCAGCATCCTGCAGCATCCTGGTCCGGCCCCATGGCCAGCCTCGGGAAGCGGCGCCGGCGTGCCGCGTCGAAACATGGTGCGTCCGAAAGCGAGCGAGCCGGCGTCCAGCAGGGGGACGTGTACAGGAACGAACCGGCTCTAATGCCGGGCCCTGAGCCGATGGCGACCGCCTCGGGATACGGCTGAGGAAAAAGAAAGAGTGAGCTAGGGATAGCGTGGAAAGAAGAAGAAAATTCTTCACCTCGGTGGAGGGGCAGATCGGGTCTCAATGCCGATTGTGGCTTCACCGCAGTTTTGGTGGCTCAGGGCGGCTCAAAAAGGCAGGGCGAGATTTTTTTTTGTCCTTTCTTTCCAGACCGCCATCTTCACCGGCAGCCGTCCCGCATGCTTCCGAGTGGTCACAGCGGCAGTCGCCTCAAGCACGATGAGCCAATCTGTGGCCGACAAGTCACAACAAGGGTGGCAGCCACAGCAACGAAAAGAAAAAAAAAGAAAAAAAGAAAAAAAAAATGACAAAAAATATATATATGATAATAATAATACCAGGGCGTTTTATCACCAAAAAGAAAAGACGGTGGCTGCGATCGCCGGCCGATGCACGTGAAGACCGGTCTGGACCTAGGTACCTTCCCACGTCGAGGATGGGCAGATAACGAAGAGTGTCGGAATGGCCCGGCTGAAAGGCGGTCAACATGTCTGTCTGTCTACCTTTATCTCGTTCTCTCTATGCCCAGGGTGCCAGGCTTCCCACACCACCATCACGATGAGGGTGCCGGCCGGCAAGTGTAATTTATGTGTGTGTGAACTGTGTGCATGACGGAAGAAAACGCGCCGCCGCCCGGCGGTATGTCCAGCGCATCGGACAGCAAGCAAGCGCTGCCGGCCGCCCGCTTGTCTGTCTGCCTGGTCGTCTGCCTCGTGATTTCTTTCGCCTCATGTTGCCTTATCCGGGGACCAGATCCAGAGCATCCTGCATAGGGGAGAAGTCCGAACCGGAAGCACGGGTCGAGGAGCTCGCCGACCAGCGCACCACACGCCCATCATGCTATGTTTGCCATGTACTGTGCATGTCGGCCGTACGGTGCTCCGTTCCAAGGAACCAAGCAAAGGGCGAGCGGGGAGTGGGCTTGGATTTTCCCCCGGATAATAATAATAATAATAAAAAAAACAAGATGTTGCTCACCCTCTCGTCTCTCCGGGGCTTACATCGTGGTCGTCGCCAGCTAGCCAGCCCCGTGGGGTGGCCCCATGAGGCGCAGGGCGGCCCGACATGGTTCGGGTTTCCCTGAATCGAGTGGCTGACCGCCATTGTCGTGTTGCATGCCGTTGCCAGCGAAGAGGGCAGGGCCGAGTGGTGAGTGAGCGGATAGACGGCTGGGCCTGCGCCCGCCTTGATCGTCACCACCGCCACCACCACACCCCCTAGCTGCCTTGGTCGGACCTGTAGGCTGGCGGCACAGCAACGACGCTACAGGTACCTACATAGGCAGCTAGGCGGAGAGGGAATGGGGTAGCTAGCTAGTCAGGCTGGAGGTGTGGTGTCGAGGCGTGCTTACCGCTGTTTGGTCCGGAGATGCGGGTTTCGCGGAACTTGCTGGCGAATCTGTAGGCGCAGGCAGGCAGGGCTTATCTGGCCATGGATAGATCGTCTGCTTGCGCTATAGCCCCATGGGCTTAGGTGTTTTCGTCGCCACGTTACTGAGGCCGTTCTCGGCATGACGGACTCTGGAAAGTGCTGGACGGGTGCGTCTCCGTGTCCACGAAGATTGGATGCTCGCGGTAATGCAGTATATCCGCAAAGGAGCCTACCAGACGGACACGGAAGACCGGTGAGGTAGCAGCGGGCTTTGGGTAGGCGGTTGCTGTACCTTCGTCGCTGGCCTCTTCTTTCTCCAACGGTTCTTTTCTTTTCCGTCGTCGAATGGCTATCTCGGCACGTCGTCTGTCAACACACATATTGGGCGTTTTTGCGCGGTTGAGATAACGTGGGAAGACAAAGATCGCCGTAAACTACCGTCTAAATGAGACTTGTTAATGTTATCATCTCCATCGCAATGCACGACCCGAATACCTTACACCACCATGCTTTCAACCAGAGCACCGCACGGCCGCAATCCCCAGGTTGGACAGCGGACAGGGTGCTGTGGGGAGAATGTTGGCCTTGTCGAGATGAGAACTCTGCAGATGCTGAAGATAGACGGAAGTCACTTTCAGGGAGGGAGATCCGCCGAGGCGTGTGAGTGTTTGGCAACTGTGAATGACTAGATCATCCTCATCTACGCGGTATAGGAACTATTTCTAAGGCAGGCGCAGGTACCCGATGGCCACGGGCACTTATCACGACCGATACCCACCCCGGGGCATCACAGGCGCCTCGAGATGGCCAGGTCCACGGAGCTGGGCAGCCTGGAGACGGAAGCAACACCGAAAACTGGTCTGAAGAGGCTTCTGAAGCTGGCGACGACGGCGAGGACGCACAAATGGGTCAGCCGCTGGCTGGGTTTCCCAATCGGTCTCGTACGGCTCCCTCCGTACCTACCCATGGTCGCAGTCAACAACAACGGAGGCTCCTTGTTCGTGGATGCGAGTGACCATCTCGTCAGAATAAGGGAAATCAAGGCTATGCGGACCGAGGGCCAGCCACCACCCGCGCATCTATGGACGCGTCTTCCCGGCCTCTCGACCGTCTTGTGTGGATAACATTGAGCGAGCATGTTTTGCGAAGAGCCTAGACGGACAAGGTAGGTCCGTCTACCACGCATCTCTTTCGCCGCGCCCGCGGCCTCGTGGATTCGGGGACGATGAGTGACCCTTTGGCTCATCCGGGGCTACGAGGGTAGCAGCCATTTCCAAGCAGGCTGGTATAACTTGGTACCCAAATACCATGACCTATTTAATGGCTCCGTCAGCGCTTACGGCATATGGATATACGGCTTTGGAAAACGGGTTACCAATAATGAGGGCCGAAGATTGTACATATAACCAATACACCATCGCGTCGACACTATCCTCTGGAAATCCCTAGATATTTCCAGTCATCTATCGACATTTATGTATTGAAGTCCCGTCCGGTGAGTGTTGACTCGGTTGCCTGAGGCATCAAAATTCCGGCAGTCCCGGCCTTCGGAGCTCGGGGTGGCGTTACGGTCCGTCCAGAAACTGGGGTGCCATAGCATTATTAATCAGTATAATCGGGAGTAGAACAACGGGAACGCCTACGCCATCTCCTTCCAAGTGGCCGGGCTGCCGGTTTCTGTATTTAACAGCGGCCGGCGCGGGCCTCGCGGGTGTCTCGTCTTGGCTTCTTCTCGGCCGTCGTGTAGGAAAACAAACCGGGCAATCATGTCGGATCCCGCTCCAGCCAAACAGCTGGCGCACGCGGCGGCAGGACCCGCCGCCTCGCTGCCGCCCGCCATCTCCATCCGCCGTGGCAGCAAGAAGCCCTCTCCTCTGGGGACATCCATCTTCATCGGGATGCGGGTGATCGACATACCGTTCCAGTACAAGCTCCTCTCGGGCGCCTGGTCCGTGCCGGTCCTCTCCCGCCTCGGCCTCGCCGCCGCCGCGCCCGTCGTCTCCCCCGCCGCCGCCGTGCGCACCGGCATCGCGGCCATCGACAGGCTGCGCCTGAGCGCGCCCGGCCTCCTCCTGCTGAGCATGGCGTGCGGCGGCCTGGCCAAGCAGAGCTACTCGCTCGCGCGGATCCAGCTCGAGGAGTACCCGGCCCCGATCGCCCTGTTCGGCGCCAGCTTCAACGTCGTCTACAACACCATCAACTCGATGCTGCTGGTCGCCGCCGCCACCTCGAGCACCACCGCGACCGGGCCCCAAGTCCCGATCCCCTTCACGAGTGGCGTGTCTCTCCCGCTGCCCATGGTCGTCGGCGCCGCCATGTGCGGCCTGGGCCTCTTTCTCGAGCTGGGCTCCGAGATCCAGCGCCGCCGCTTCAAGGACCGCGCCGAGAACAAGGGCCGGATCTGCACGACGGGCTTCTGGCGACTCGCGCGCCACATCAACTACGGCGGCTACACGCTGTGGCGGGGCGGCATCACCCTCGCCGCAGGTGGCTGGCTCGCGGGCGCCGTGGGGATCGCTTTCAACGCCTGGGGGTTCATCGGCCTGTCTACCGTCGAGCTGGATGACTATATGACCAAGAAATACGGCGAGCAGTGGGCGCGGTACAGGAAGGAGGTTCCATGGTGGCTTCTTCCTGGCATTTACTAGCTTTCCGGCGCTGCATTAGGGCTGTTTGATGGAGTCCAAAGGGTACGTAGTCGAAATCAGTCAGTCAGCGGGCAGGGCGAAATACGCTACCCATAACTGCCATGAAACTCGACAAGCTAGCATTTCTTCCCTGGCGGTGTCTGAAGACTATAGGAACGACCCAGCTCGCGACATAGGCGGGAGGGACAGAAGCCCCCAAGATGTCCTTGAGATGACACAAGCACAATGTTAGCAAATTGGCAATCAGGTCTCTCAAAACTGCGTCAGGTGTCCTTCTCCTCCACTATGTGACAGATACTCCCGCGTAGAAGATATTAGAGCGACAGACCATCATATTGGTGCCGCGCTCTGCAGCGATCCCGTTGGTACCCTCAGATATGACCTAGCCCTGACATCGCCGCAGCACCTCGTCTAACGCTTGATCTCTGGCTTGGGTCAACGCACCCTACGCGCGGGTTCTTCAGCCACCCGCGCCGGGCACTTGTAGCGGACCAGAACCAATAGCACCTCTACTGTGCAGCGAAAGAACAGGCAAATCCAGCGAAAATGGCAGGAGGCCATTGAGAAGCACAAGGAAAAGCTCACGCCCGAGGACGGCCTGGTGGCCGAGAAGACGTCGATCAGTCCGGAATCCATAATTTATGATTTGAGCAAGATGCATGGACAGCGAGCAAACTCGACTTGGATCCAGCCCCGCGTAGATATAACGGTACCTTTCCCGAACTGCCTCAATGCCTTCTCCCTGAGCTTATAGCCGGGATGGGGTCGCTGCCGTTGGAGATGCTGTTTTATGGATATTTCTGGCCCTCACCCCCGCCTTCACAGCTGCTCGGGTAGCCGCAGCAACTGATGTTGGAACTTAACTGCCTGCCTAGTTGGCTACTACGATGACTCGCTTTTCAAACTTGATTGGCTGCAAACAGTCCGCAAGACTCAGGACAACGAGATCATAGAAGCATTGGCGGACCCTCCGACCCCATTCGCTTGCAGACTACGATCACGGCAAGCGTGATCGGATCGACGAGTCTGTCATAGCCTAATAGGAAGACATCCGACAGCACAACCCGCGATCCGCGAGATCGTTGGCTCGAGGATGGCTCTCGTTGGCGACAGCTCTCTGGGCTCCCTCCGTCTCGATGCGGAATCTACAGCGGCGTTCCCAGTCTTCGCCCTCCACATCCCAGATGGGACCCGAAGTTCTGCGGACAGGGAAGACTCCCTCACATGCGTGCAAGAACCCCCGGTCAGTTGTGATGGCAGAGGCAGGTGGCTTGTTCCACTTTGTACGTCGCCGCCTCGTGCGCGCACTGAGACTACCAGAACGCCGACCAGCCCTGGGGCTATACGGTGCTATAGGCTGCAAGCAGGTAGTGTGTCGGCCGTGCAGGAAAGCTTCATCGCCACTCCTCAAGCTCAGGGCGAAGAAAAAAAGATCTCAAACAAAACGCCCCCAGCAGTAGTGGCGTAGGCTGTCCATGACCGGCTCAGGCGTACCGATATTTTAATATTCAGCGGGTTCTCGGAAAGGGTGTCTTTGAATGTGGCTAATCGGTACCCCCAAGATCGATGACTATCTACGGCAATGCCGAAAAATGGGCCGACATCATGGCAGACTTTTGGCCGCAAGGCGGCGGCTGAGAATCCACCATTGCCACTGGTCGAGGCTTCGTCTGGCTAACAGCCTGGCCAGCGCAGGGGAGCTCTAAAATTCGGCGTTGGTGAGAGCAAAACAAGAGCTTTGCCGAGTTGATCTTCAGGGACTAGGACTCACAGCATCAAGCGGAACAGTTGGCCATGTCATCTGCTTCTTTTAGAGGTAGACGGGCTGCCACTGGCTAGTCAGGTTTCTGCCAGCTCTTCAGCATGCAACTTCTAGGGACGCTTAACCTCGGACTCGTGGAGCCGCCCGGGGGAGTGCACGCAGGAGCTTCGGTTGTTTTACGACTACGCTCTCCAGACGTCATCCCAGTGGGGCCGTCTCCGCGAGGTAAGACCATCAGCCTGCTCGCCGAAGTAGCCGCGTCCCATTTTCTTAACACGATCGGCGTCGCCAAGCCGCTGCTGAACGAGCACACGCTGCCGCCCTCGGATCAAAAGAAAACATGTGGCGTGGAAAGTTTACCGTCTTATTTTGAAGAAAAATTACCACCGTCTCTCGAGCTCTCACGTCAGAGGTAATCCTATGGCTCACGAGCTCTCAAGCGTCTCGGAGGCTCCTAGTCTTGAGGAGGCCAGGCCAAAGCAAGACTACCGAACGCGATATCAATATCCGTCCAGGGATCGGCCAATCAATTTTGGCTATAACTGCCACCAAAATTTGCACGGGACGGAACCGATCTTGCCGTCATTCTGGCCCCTCGGGATGGCAGAGTTTTAGAACGATTCTAGACACCACCGCATGCAGAAACATAGTCGACCGAGTCCAGAGCTTCTAGGCCTATATTGGCTTGACGCCAGAGTGTTCCCGGTATGTCGTATGTCTCCTGTGATGCCGCCGTGAATTGATCCTTTGCCTTGGTCCCGGGCAATGCCAGGTTGAGAGACATCCATCCAGCCACTCGGTTTTTCCCCGCCTGCGGCCAAGGCAGAAGCGGGTACACACCGGCATCTGTGACCGAGCACATGAGCCCCACCGAGCATGGATCCATGATCTCGTCTGTGCTGACATGGGAAGGTCTCGCCCCGCGAAGCACATGTCAGAAGACATCAATATCGAGCAGGTCTGCTGAATCGGCCTGGCGGATCCCCAGACGCATCGCCTAGTCGTGGCCGCTTGCGAAGGTTTCGCCGGCGCAATGGAAGCGGCACGGCTGGGCGATGCTGACGGCCAGACCAAACATACTTCTATCTTGCGTCTGCCTCCCACCGCTTTGCTATCGACCCAGCAACTTGTAGATAATATCGTAACAGCGTTTCCCGGCGGCCGAGAATCTTATATAGTTCCCATACCCATCCTGAGGGATTTTATCTCCGACTCTCACTATCGTGCAACCAAGGGCAAGACGCAATGACGCCCCTTACTCCCCACTGGCCCAGGCCCTCGCACCCCGAGGTCCAGGAGGTGATCGTCAACGAGGCCGAGTTCACGTCCATGTCCCGGTCCCGCGTGGCCCTGCCGCCCTTTGCCGTCTTTGCCAAGATGGCCTCCCCTCCTTGCACCGTGGCCGACGAGCCCACGTACGCGACGGTCCAGGTCGGCCGTGACAGGCATCTGAACCTGAACAGCGACTTGCTGTACATTAACCACTCGTGCGAGCCGTCTCTGGTGAGTTGGAAAAACCAATCCCAGAGCAGATCCCAGCGGGTGGAAGTCTACTTCGAGTGAGTGGAGGAATGAAAAAGAGTCATTAATAATACCCCAGATCTTCGACACGGCAAGCCTCAACATCCTCGCCGGGCCCAAAGGCCTCAAGCCCGGCGACGAGCTCACCTTCTTCTACCCCTCCACCGAGTGGAGCATGGCCCAGCCCTTCACCTGCCTGTGCGGGACCGCGTCGTGCCGCGGCCTCATCTCCGGCGCCGAGGGCATGACGCCCGCCCAGCTCGACGGCCTCTGGCTCAACAGCCACATTCTTCAGATGCTCGAGGACAAACGTGGTGACGACGACACTTCCGCCTCCCGCAACGGCAGTGGGAATGGCAAGAATGGAACGGCGGCAGCCGTCAGCATCGACGCCGGCCACGACGACGACGTGACCGCCAGGGCCATGAGGAACGCCCTGCGCCAGGCCGAGCTCGCGGCCGAGGCTGCCAAGGCGGCCCTCGTGTCGTACATTGCCGGCTTGCACGGCGCGGCGGCGGTGCCTGTGGGGCGGGTGGAAGGGGCGGGGCAACGGTGAGATTTTGTTGCTTTTGTTCTGCCAGCATTATGGATCTCTATCCACAGCCCATTTGCTTTTTTTATTCCCTTCCTTCACTCGACGGGGTTCCGTAACCTTTGCATCGACCGAGTGGCTGACCATGGAATGACTGCCGTCTACGCCCATCAGCGGCGTGAGCTCCCGCGAGATGTCGGGCGAGATGGGCGGAGATACGAGTCTCGCCTGAGGCGGTGGGGTAAGGGGATGGGGGTGGTTGTGGGTGACGGACGGTGTGGGATGCATGAGGTTGATGGAAAGGAGGCATGATGCAAACTAGGTAGCTCCTTGGACGTACGCTCATTTTGGCCGTTTTCTCAGTCGGATGACATTGACAGGATACACTCGCTTGCTGTTTTCACAGTCGGATGATATTGACAGAATACACGCTCTCTCGGCGCATATCTCGGTCCATCTCAGCGTGCCTTATTGCAACGCTGTAGACAGGCCTAGTCTCAGCAAGTACACGTGCCATCGTGCTCGTTTCCGAAAGGAAATAAAAATGCAGCCTCGGCCATCGTTGATTCTTGTAAGAGAACCTCCCTCTCGAGAACCCCAACCCAAATAAAACAAAAACCCCAAATATGGTCCCAAAAATAAAAAGACAATAATGGTCAGATTTCCGCTCATGATGAAATCCTGCTGGTTTCGTACAATCCCGAGGCTAACAATGTTCTCCTTTCTTCCCTTTCACTTGCGTCTCTTTCCCGTTTGGTCCAACGAAGAACCGTAGGGAAGAGCCTTATTTTTATTTCTTCTGGAGCCATCTCCCGAGCGCACCGCTGGCGGGGCTCTCGCGCCGATTCTTATCGGAGCCGGCGCCGCCAGCGTACTTGCTCTCCTCCTCCTCCCACTTGCGGCGCTCGACCACGGAGCGCTCGACAAAGGCCCTCGCGAAGCGCCATGCCTCCGTGTCGGCCAGGTTCCAGGCCTCGACGGCGGAGCGGATGGCCGTGTCGCTAGGCTCCTTGCTGAACCGGATCTTCTTGGCCCTGTCTAGCAGGCCGGCCTCGCTGGGGTCCGACGAGCCGCCCGGCCCGCCGCCGACCAAGGAGGCGGCCGTGGCGGCCGTGGCGTTGCCGAGCGGGAAGCCAAAGTGCCACTCGAGGTCGTCGGGCACGTCGCGCTCGGCGGGGATCCAGAGGGCGTGTGCGGCGGCGGCATCGCCGGCGACGGCGTCCTTGAAGCGCAGGACGCGGGCGCCCGACGAGACCGAGTCCGGCACGACGTCTCTCATGACGCCGAGCAGGAAGGCGTCGCGGACCGAGTGGCGGCGGATCCAGGGCACGTCGAGCGAGCTCTTGCCGCTCGACAGCGTCTGCAGCGTGTAGGGGTGCGCGACGGTGCCGACGGTGTAGACGCCCGTGGCGTTGGAGTAGCGCTCCGGGGTGGTCACCTTGAGGGACCCCTTTTTGCAGGGCGTGCATCCGGAGCGGTTGGGAGGGCACGACGCCGGGAGCGGGCTGTCGAGGCAGGCGGCCAGGCGGGCGGCGACCAGGGCCGCGGGCTGCACCATGGCGGTGGAGCGGGGCGGCGGCAGCGGCCTGAGCACGGCGACGCCGTCCGAGAAGACGTTCTGGAACGACACCTGCAGGTGGGCGGCCACGAGCCGGTCGAGCTGCCCGAGTCCCTTGGCGCGGTCCTCGGTGATGGCCTTTGCGACGGCGCCGTACTTGGAGCTCATCGCCTTCTCCGAGTACCAGGCGAGCGACTCGGGGGTCGCGCCCTCGACGGTGAAGACGTCCTTCTTCTTGTCCACGGCGGCTGTGGTGATGAAGTCCTTGGCGGCGCCCAGCTTGGGGTTCGCCAGGGCCTGCTTGATGGCGGCGTCGATCTCGTTCTTGGGGCCGGCGAAGAGGGCGTCGTCGAGGCCCTTCCAGCGCGTCAGGGTGGGGTACTCGCCGCGGCGCAGGAACTCGAGCAGCGGGTCCTGGTAGGGCCCCATGGGGAACAGTAGGTGGTGGGCGAGCAGGCCGCCGTTCATGTTCTCCCAGGCGAGCCACTTCATGAACTCGGTCTCGAGCGCGGCCTCGAGCTTGAGCTTCTGGACCTCGTCGTACAGCGGGTTGTTCTTGGCCTCGGCCGAGCTCAGGATGACGGGCCGGAAGCCCTGGGCCCACCAGGCCCTCCTCCAGGTGAGCAGCAGCGCGCTCTCGGCCTCCTTCCTCGCCTTGTCCTTGTCCACGGTGGTGTCATAGTAGCAGTAGATGGAGGGTCGTGCGCGCAGCGGCGGCAGCAGGGATCGGTTCTCGTCGAGGGTGACGGAGGACGAGAAGGGCGTGGTCAGCCACTTCCAATTGGTGTACCAAGAGAACTCTCCCAGCGTGTCGTTCTTCTGCCGGGGCGGCGGGTGGGAGGGCGGGCTGAAGGGGTTGAAGCGGCCCCTCCATGTCGATGTGCCGCTGAATTTGGGAATCGAGGACTTGAGGTCTGCGAACTTGGACAGGTTCGGGCCGGTCGGGACGCTGCTGGGGAGGGTGAAGAGCAGCGAGAAGATGGCGAAGAGGCCAACGGCGACAAGAAGGAAGGTTATGCGAGGGACGGGACGTCCGAAAAGAACGTGTTGCTTTGGCATGATGAGCGCGACGAGGCTGGCGGCTGGTTTTGGTTCAAGGAGAGACGAGAAAGATGAAGGGAAGGCACTGACGCCAAGGCCGGCAAAGGGCGATCAGGAAAATGTGAAAGCAGAGGGCGTGAATGCCGGGAACAGCACTCGCAGCGGGTTGGAACGGCAGCCTAGCGATGCACCAGTGCGAGCTCGATCTTGTCAGCAAAGACGGCCGAAGAAGTGTCGGCGGCTGCCTCTGGAGCGGTGCACTGGAGATGAGGGCTGGAGCATCAGAGGTTGGGCCAAGGAAAGTCCAGGCAGCATTGAGATCATTGATAGGAAGGCTCCTGGCGGATGCGACGCAGCACCAACGGTGGCCCCGCCGTGCCGAACACGTCAGCTCATTGGCCGAGGGGATTCCACAAGCCAGGGGTGGTCCCACTGTGCGCGGAGGCCAGACTGAGCCGCCGTTTGCATGTGTGAGAGACTGGCATGACTGGCGCCTGTCGAGATTCGATGAGAGGAGCGGGCATGTCCGAAAGCGTAGTCGATATTTACAAGAACGGTCTTGCGGACATCTGCATGTTTCAAAAGCCACCCAAGATTTGTGGGTGCTTTGGCATCCAGGTTGCATGGCCATCCAAGAGCCTCCAACATCAATCGGAAATAGGCTAGCCCTATCTTGGCGGATCGTCTGTGCGCAAGCGAGCAATTTGGCGAAGGAGCCGCAGCCATCGATCGAACCTCAATCAAAGTTCCAATCAGCCCGTCATTGTCGGGTTTTAGTTCTGTGGTTGACGGGCAGACAATGCTTGTGGAGGTGCGCAACCGCCATTGAGCTCATGATGGTCATCATGTTCACCCATCTGGGTCCAGCCCTGAGTCCTTGGCTGGATCTGTTCACCCCAGGTCTGGGCTGTGTGTAGCCAACAAAGCACAAACACAGGCCACAGATCCCTCGCCCATGTGCTGCCCATTTGTTTTCAGAGTGGCAGTGTGGGCCCTGTGCAAGCCGCAAGGTCTGATGGGCAGATGCTTTTTTTTTTTTTGCAGGAAATCCGCCTGATCCCTTCCATGTTGATGTGCAAGCTGCACTGGCTCAGCTGGCCCTACCCACTCATGGCTTGAGAATGGAAGCCAGTTGGTGTTACCTGCCTGCCTGCGAGCAGAAGTCGCGGCAATAGCTTGATCAACCCAGCCAAGTTAGTAACCGCGGTCGCAACGAGACCACCCCAGACCAGGTTATCGATCGGGTCAGGGACCAACCCGACTGCTCTTTCCCTTACGGCAACCCAGGTAACTACTTGGGCTGGCCTGGATACCTCCACCATGCATTGTGCCCTCTCTTTGTCGTTCAGCCTCCCAGGTGGGCACCTGGTCCCATACACGCTGGCTCCTCTCCAGCCACGCCCACTCCTCATGTACCTATTTAGTCCTTTTGACTCTTCTCTCGTCAACTGCTCTCGGGATGGCGCCTTTAAACTTCTTGGCAAAACCCTCGTTGCTCTGGGCCGCATCATCACTCCCTGGAAGCTTTGGCTTTCACACGTGCAGTCCTACCACCGCCTCGGCGGCAATGGCCGACTCCCCTCCCACTCACCTACCTTCACCCTGACCACTCTCACACCCGATCCTAAAGGTCTGAGGAGGAGGGCGAGACATATCGTTCAACTCACTCGCGCCTCCGCTGTCTCGTATTTGTCTCACGTCCTAGGTAGGTAGTCTCCAGACAACTCCTCCATGGCACCGCCACACGACCGTCCACCACGGCGACGAGCTCCTACAGGAATCGGAGAGATCAGAAGGTACCATCCCGTACTGCAGCGGACCCCAAACGGCCGCGCCTGCATCGTCCCTAGGCCACAGCCCCCTGAGCCCGAGTGGCTGCCGAGCACGGCCGCCATGTCTTCACGCCCGAGCCGAGCGCTGCGGCCCGAGACCGAGGCATGTCAGATAGCCACCGGCAAGCCCTCGCCCAATCCGAACTGGGCGCGGGCGGGGAAACGGATTCATCGTGAGGTCTACCCCGGCTACGCGAGGTTAGTGTCTTCCCCGGGGTGGCTGTCCCCAGTCCTATGGGAACAGTCTAGACAGTCTTCCGCTTGCTAAGCTCAGCTATAGGTGGCTCCTCCGTCGAGGAGAGACCGAGGACGACGAGAAGCACCTGCTGCTCTTCCAGGTGATAGCGGTCCTATTCTTCGACCGCGAGTGCGCCGGCCAGTTCGCCGACATGAACCGGCCGTACAGCCCGCTGCTGACCACGTACACCATCTTCCCGCCCGAGAACGACTTGGTCGTGTTCGGCGGCGCTGGCCCCGCCTTGCCGCCTGGACCGGCCTCTGAGGCGACGACCAGCGGCCTCAAGCCCCAGTGCGACATCGAAATGCCGCTTCCGGCCCTGCCGACGACGCACGACCTGCGCCTGATAGTCGAGTACCTCCTCTGTCTCGACTACAAGATCGCGCCCCCCGCGCTCACGCCGGTCAAGCCGGCGAGCCTCGGGTCGTTCGCGCGCATGTCGAAGCGTCTGTACGACTTTGTGTGGCGCTGTGAGGAGTGCCGGCCGCGGGAGGAGGAGGCGGAGGAGAAGAACGGCGGTGGCGGCGGCGGCGGCGGAGTCAATCGCCCCAGCTTGCGCTACCCGTCCATGGTGCAGGTGCGCGCCGCCGACGCGGCGGCCCAGATGGTGCGCAAGGCGGCCCACCGCATGGGCCTCAACTACACGGACCTGGCGCTCGTGTGCTTCCATTTCTACCGCCTGTCGTGGGCTACGCTGCACCTGCAGGTCGACACGGCCGGCACCGCGGCCGCCGACTTTCGGGCCCACGGGTTCGGGGACGGCACGTTTGGCGAGGGCGTTAGGGACGTGACGCTCGAGGGCGAGGGCTGGAACCGGGGCGACTACAACGGCTGCAGTAGCAACAGCAGCAGCAACAACAACAAGGATGCCAATGCCGCTGGTGGTGGTGGTGGTGCTAGCGAGGATGAATCCCACCAGCCGCAGCCCTTGGTCTTTGGCCGGGGCCGCGGCACGTGGGGGTGGGGATTCGACAGGTACAAGGGCTTCCGGCAGTCCCTCCCGCACCCTCTGGTCTACGGGCGGTGGCAGGGTTCCCTGCCCGCGGGCGTGCGCGACCGGGTGCTGCGCAAGACGTCGGTCGACGTCAACGACCTGATCCCCGCCATCGTCTTTGATCGGCAGCGCGCGGCGGCCCTGACGGCGGCGGCCAAGGACCTGGCGGCCATGCACGGCATCACCAGGCTCTCCCTCGACCGCGCGTACCCGCAGCCGCCCGACCCGGAGCCCTTCCACGTCATGGGAGGAGGGCTGGGCGAGGCCGTCACGGCCCTCACGGACAACATGTTTGGCGCCGCCATCAGCGTGATCGAGAGGCTGGGCGGCCAGGCGGCCGAGGCGGCCAACAACCTGTGTGCCCGGGACGCCAATATGGCGGCGGCCACGAAGGTGCTGGCGGCGCAAAATCGAGTGGCGGACAAGACGTGCAGCTCCGCTGCCGCGCCGTCGTCGTCGTGCGATTGGGAGGTGCTGGAGGAGGATTTGCCGCACGGGCCGGACGACGACCACGAGGCGGATGATGATGTGCCGGATGGCTGGGAGATGATTTGATTGTTTTGGTTGTTTTGTGTCGAGCGGGGGAGGAATTGGATGGCGTCTGTCTGTCTCTGGCTTTTTTCTTCGTATAAACACCAAAAATTGGATGGAGGGCGTTTGGGTAAGTGCCTGGTGATGCCTTCAGCGCACGGCCTTCGTCTGAACTCGTGCGCGTCTGCCAGGCACCCTACTTGATCAAGCCTATCAAATGGTATCTTGTGCGAACGAGGATGGCGTCATGCCGCAGAGCCTAGCCTGCAATGCGGGGAGAGACCCGCCCGCCGACGCGGGCAGACGGACCCCAGGGCGTGCGGTCCCTTTATAAGTTCGATCTGTGCAGCTGTTGTCAACCCTCGGGAGCGTGGCCGGTTGGTTAGAGGCCGCGGCCTCCTGCTGACCGCTGCACACTCTCGAGGGGAGGCCCCGGGTTCGAGCCTGGGTAGGGTCCGCCCTACCCAGGCTTGGACCCGTGGAGGCCTCTTGCCGGTTTGTTCATTTTTGCTTTCCGTTTTTTTTTTCTCTTTTTGATTCCTCCTTCTTTTTTAGCTCTGGAAGTGATCCTTTTGGTGTTTGTTTAACGTCGGGAGAGTGCTCCTCTAGACCTGCGGGCGTGCTCTAGAGCCTCGTGGCGACAGTGGAAGGGAACAAAAACGAATGATTGCGGGTAAGTGGGAGCCGGCCTAGATTTTCTTTTTTGGCGCACATGAAATTTATTTACTATCCCATTCTTCGGCATGGCTCTTCAATCTCTAGTGCGTATAATGCATATGCCCATATCTAGTCGAGGAATTATCGTGACATTAATATCAATATATTCGCATCCTTTGACGCCGGCCCCAGGGCTCTCGCACCGCTCCTAGGCCCGCATGCGCCCAATACGGACTCGGTAGGCCCGCCAGGCCATCTCGGCCACCACCACTCCTTTTGGTGGAAGCTGTCAGCTCTTGCCGTCGGCGCTCGCCGCCAAGTCCACCCGGACCCAGTCCGCAGATGAGGCGACACTCTCTATACTGCTGCTGCCTTGCTGCTGCATCCGTACCCGCCTGTCGTCGTGGCTCGTCTGGCGCGCCTGCGTCGCCGGTGGCTTCGTGCTGCTCTTTGATCCCTGGTTCGGCGTTGCGGACCTCGAAGGCACCTGGAAGTTCAGTGCATGGCAGAGGTCGCACACGCAGGGCGGCGGCTTCTTGAGTATTTGGTCACACTTGCAGCACTCTGGATGCGGTTCATTGCGCTCCTCGTCAAAGAAGTGGCACCGTCTTTGGCCGTCTGGGCCGACTTGGTCTAGGAGCTGCGAGTCGGCCTTGCTGAGGCCGGAGGAGTCCCCGCCCCAGGTGGTGGCTGTGGTGTCCGTGTTACGACAAAGAACTTCCCGGACTTTCTTGATGTATTCCATCATCGACGTGACAGGATGGCTGACTCCAGCTAGCTCTTAGGATCAGGTGCGCTTGGATGTGTAAAGGCGACGAGGGACGGCACAGATGACAGCCAGGAGGCGGGGCTAGTTGGGCTCAAAGCCAAGATCAGGGTTGAAGAGATAGGATATTTGTAAATTTCAGAAGATCTCCTGCGGTTTCTTGGATTTTCCAGGATGAAAGACATTGTCGGGCTCGGATCAGCCGGATAATGAGCTCGATTACGAAGAAATACGCATGACAATGGTTAGTAGCACAAAGCAGACGGCGTTGAAGGCTGCGTGATCTCCAAGCTGGAGAGCTCCAGGCTCCTTTGCTGGGAGGGAGCCGAGCCCATTCACTGCGACTGCGATCCGGGTTAAGCCACTGCCGGAGGAGTCACGAGGAGCCGCTCGGCGAGCCAAAAGTGCAAGTTTGTCGTCTGCATGACGGCCTCGACGGCTTGACAGTACGGCCGTCGGCATCGAGGGGGCAGGCAGTTCGAGGACAGTCGTTGCTGCGGCTGTGATTGGATGAGGAAAAAGCGCCAGGACGGAGGAACATTCAATGAAAGAGCGACGGAGCACAAAGGCGTAAATTGAATGAAGAAAGCGTGGAAGCACAGCATTTTGGTCTGACCAAGGAGGCAGAAACAAAGGTGCAAGTGAGTGAATGAAGACGCCAAGCCAAGCATCCTACAGCTTCGACAACAGCCCTACTCAGCTAGTAAAAGAGGTGAGCCGGCATCGCACTCACGCTCAGGGCATGAAAAACCCCGACGTCAAAATCTGAGCTTGTGTCCGCGGTCCCTGGGGCGGCATCAAGTCTATTGTGCGACAGTGAAATGCTTGAGAATGCGAGATGCAGTGAGGAGAAAGACAAGCAGCAAACAGCGTGTAAAAGGAGACGGAGGTCAGGTTTGAGTCGGTGCGGCTCCGCAAATGGAACCCCCCCACAGGGCGCCCCACCCCCACCTTGCCTTGCGAAGGAAGGTCCTGCCTGCCCTGCGCGTGATGGGTTTTGGACGATTCTGCTTGGCCCGACATCGAATGACAAACCCAGTTGTCGAGCCGCCAGCTGCTTCGACGCCCATTCCGTCCGCCCCTGAGAGCCTGCAGCCGGCTTCCTGCAGTCCCTAGCCTCTGTGCCGGAAACACAAGCCACACGCACGCGAGTCGAGAGACAGAGGGAGGGAGAATGAGCGAGACGGAAATGAAGGTCACGCCCGAGAGAGCCGTGGCTCTCGCCAGCCAGATCCGCGGTGTGACGGAGCGGATCCAGCTCGCTGCAAAAGGCAGGCCTGTACGCTAATATCTTGCTCTGTATTGTTTTGGCTTTCGCTTTGCATTTTCTGTTTCCTTCTTTTTTTTTCCCAGCTCCGCGTCCAAATCTCCAAATTGTGCCCAACCTTTCCACGCACTTACACCACACACCAAAAAACAGGTCAGACTCGTCGCCGTCTCCAAGCTCAAGCCTGCCAACGACATCCTGTCCCTGCACACGGGTCCCGCGCAGCAGGTGCACTTTGGCGAAAACTACGCCCAGGAGCTCGCGCAAAAGGCGGCGCTCCTGCCGCGCACGATCCGGTGGCACTTCATCGGCGGCCTGCAGTCGACGCACTGCAAGACGCTGGCCAAGGTGCCCAACCTGTGGTGCGTGTCGTCGGTCGACTCGCTCAAGAAGGCGCAGCTGCTCGACCGCGCGCGCGGCGACCTCATCTCTTCTTCTTCCTCGTCTTCTTCTTCCGAACCTCCTCCCGAGCCGCTCGGCGTCCACGTGCAGGTCAACACGTCGGGCGAGGACTCCAAGTCCGGCTGCGCTCCGGGTCCGGACACGGTCGCGCTGTGCGCCGCCGTGGCCCGCGACTGCAAGAACCTGCGCCTGCTGGGGCTCATGACCATTGGCGCCATCGCGCGGTCGCGCGCCACCACGCCCGAGACGGAGAACGAGGACTTTGCGGTCCTCAGGGAGCAGCGCGACCTGGTGGCCAAGGAGCTGGAAATGGCGTCTGAGGATGAGCTCGAGCTGAGCATGGGCATGAGCGACGACTTTGAGGGCGCCATCGCTATGGGAAGCGGCGAGGTGCGCGTCGGGAGCACGATTTTCGGCGAGAGGCCGGCCAAGGCGGATGCCAAGATCGTTGTGTGAGGTAGCTTTGTGAGTTGTTTTGTTTGATAGCAGTGTTTTAACAATGTTTTGCCATCTATTGAGTCCCAAAAGGATCGTGTCGTTAAGGTATATATCAATCTATATCTACTGTAACGTTGATATTAAGACGAAAAAGTACATGAAAAACTCACTACCAACCTAGCTTCTGGACTGAATGTATAGGAACTATATCTGCCCGGTGGCTTTTGATGGTACACGGTGGCGAGGGACAGTTAAAGCTTTCGGCCACCGCGCTGAACTGACGCTTCCTCACAACAGCTACGCTGAATGAAAACGCTCAGCTCCAGCTCCAAATGGTAGTCGATATATACCGCCTACTGAGAGATGACGCGCTAGATACGTACATATCAAGTGACCAGTTCTTCCAAAGTGCCCGCTTTTGCCTTTTCTTTTCTGAGCAACAAAACAGGACCAAGAGAATGCAGTTATAGGTTAAAACCGGCCGAACAGTGGCAAGAGAGAAAATAAAAAATAAATAAATACGAGTAGGCGCTCTGTTGATAACCAAGCAACAAGGTCTGGGAGAAAACGAACAAGAATATCTATCGGCCACAACACCAAGCATCACGACGGCATCCGGCTCATCCGATCGGCATCCGAAACGACCATGATGTTGCTGAACGCGTCCGAGATCTGACTCGGAGTCGGCGCCACCGTCGGCTCCGGAAGCGTCGACACGCCCTGCGCCAGCTGCTCCTCCATGAGCTTGAGCAGCACCGGCGGCACGCTGTCGTCCGTGGCCCTGATGGTGACTCGGACGGCCTGCGTGGAAAAGGGGTCAGCATATAAAAATGGAGAGATTAAAATGGGGAGGGTGGACACCCTAGAAAGAAGAAACCCACCTGTGAGGCATAGTTGGGCTCCAGCCTCAGCAGGCATCCAAACTTGCCGCCCTCGGTCGTGTGCAGCACGCTGGCGCCCACAAAGTTCTTCTGGTTGGGGTCGACGCCCGGCAGCAAGCCCCACCTGAAGCCCTCCAGCAGCTTGCGGACGAAGCCCTCGTGCATCTCCCTGCCGCTCTCCTTGGCCCCGGGAGCCAGGCTGACGATCTGCTGCGCCTCGCGGGGCGCCCCGCCGATCTGCTTCCAGCGCTTGAAGAAGTCCTCGGCCGACAGGTCGGCCGGGTCCATGAACTTGTGCGCCGCCACCGGCAGCTTGAGCGTCACGGCCTGCAGCGCGCCCGCCAGGTAGCTGATGCGCATCGTCGGGCTCTTCTCGAACGCCCGCCGCGCCTGGAACATGATGACCTGCTGCGACTGCCCCTGGTGCGAGAGCGTGCTCTCGGGCAGGCTCTTGACGTCCATGCCCAGCGCGTCCTTCTCGCTCTCGTCCATGTCCAGCGTCGTCGTGAAGGAGCTGACGGGCGCGGGCGTCTTGTTCATAAAGTACAAGATCAGGCACGCCATCTCGCCCCGGTATTCCGACCGCACCCCGACCTGCAGCTGCCCGTCCTCGAAGAGCACGCCGTCCGCCCGGAGCATCAGCCGGTTGTAGCCCTTCTGCCACCCGGGCGACAGGTGGGCCGCGCTCGCGAGGTTGGGCGGCTTGGCCGCCTTCTCCGTGTTCATGTCCAGCTTGGCCAGGTCTGACGACGCCTTCCCGTTGGCGCCGTTGGCGTGGCCGCCCTTGCCGTTGGCCTGAGCGGGCCCGTTGGAGCTGAACGTCCTCTTAAGGCCGGGGTTCTTAACCATGTTCAGCTCCGACGCGTCCGCGTTGGCGTCCTTGCCGCCGACGACCCACGTCCGCTTGTCGCTCGTGTTTGCGTGCTTCTGGTGCAGGCGCGACAGGAGGGCCGACTGGCGCTCCGGGAACGGCGGCATCTCGTCGCACACCGTCCGGAGCAGGTCGTCCGTCGGGAGGCTCGCCAGCGCCAGGTACTCGCACGCCCGCTGCTGGAGCTCCGAGTCCAGCGTGTGGCTGTAGACGTCGAAGACGTGCACCAGCTGCGGCTTGATCTCGGGGAAGAGGTTGACAAACTTGACAAAGCACGACAGGATCATGGCGCGCGTGAAGGACGAGGTTGCGGGAAGCTTGCTCTCCAGCGCCATGAACTGCTCAATGGGGCTGCAGCCCTTCTCCTCGGCTATCAGGTGGCCAAACTCGCCGAGGATGTAGGTCCCGATCTTGACCAGCGTCTCATGGCAGTGGTCTTGGCGCAGGTACTGCAGCGACGTCTGCGCGGCGTAGACCTGCAGCTCCTCGTTGTTGGTAACAATCTGGATCACGCGCTGCCAGACCTCGTCGCTCACGTGGTCGCCAGCCATGGCGATCAGCCGCAGCGATATGTCGACGTACCACTGCACGTCGGTGGCGTACTTCTCCGTCAGGATGGCGATCTTCAGCACCATCTCCTCGCGGATGGCAAAGTCGGCGTTCTGCAGGTAGTGCAGCAGCTCGCCGACGATGATCTGGGCGTTGGTCGAGTCGCACATGCTGTAGAGCAGGTCGAGACCCTTTCTCCTCACGCTGATGTCGCGATCCTTGAGCGAGCCCAGGATGACCTCCTGGTGCTGCTTTATGGGATCCAGCGTATCGGCGCGGGAGGCGAGGTGCGTCATGGCCTCGAGCCCGAGGTAGCGGACGTTCGTTTCCCGAGACTGGATGAACCTGCCTAGTCTTGACGATATTTGCTTCATGAGAGCATGCTCCGTGTCCAGGTGGATGATGAGGTTGATAGCCTCAAAAAGTACCGCATTCTGGGCGTTGTTCTGCTGCACATTCTTGTTGGTCTCGAGAGCAAGATTGAGTATCTTCTGAAGCGACTCCCGTATCAGGTCGCGAACATGGCTATCCTCTGCGGCGAGGGGCGGCGGCTGTCAGCGAGGCCGGGGATGCACCGGGTGGCTGGGCACTTGTTTAAACGGGCACCTACCTGAGGGAGGAAAGTACTGCAGCAACCTCAGGAGCTTCACCTGGATCCACGGACAGGGGACCTTGTAGTACAGGTAATCGCCCGTGTAATCGCCGTCGATAACAACCTTCTTGAGCCTCAGGGCGGCCTTGACATAGGCGCCCTTGTACTGCTCCGGGTTGTCCTGGGCAAGAGCAGCCACCAGGGATGCGACGGACACCGCGACTCCAAGGTCCATGTCGTCCATGAGAGATATTATCCTCTCAGCCCATTGGGGCTGGACAATGTCGGGATGCTTTCGGTACAAACGCAGGAGAGTCAGGGCGGCTTTCTTCTTGACAAACGACTTGGATGTTCTGCATCACGGTGACATGTCAGGCATGTTAGCCAACTTCCAGTGGGGGCTGCTGGAGGGGCAGTCCATGGCTTACGGCGATATTAGTAACCTGTGGACCTCTCCACTGAGAGCCTCGCCCATCTCCCTCGAGCCGACGTTGGCAATGGCGTGCAGGGCCAGGCAGTTGAAGAGCTCGTTGTGGTCGAGCAGGTCTTTGCGTATGCTGTTGACGACGAGGTGGAGCAGCTCGTGCTTCTCGTGCAGGAACAGGGTCATGGCCAGGTAGCCGATCTGCTTCTCCGAGTACTTGTTGGCCGAGATGAGGTTGACGGCCTCGAGGTGGCCGAAGTCGACGTTCCAGCCGAGGATGTATATGTAGAGCAGCTTGCAGACGTATTTCTTCTTGTGGTAGCCGCTCAGGCTGCCGTCCTTGAACTTTTGCCTGATGTTGGCCAGCTCCTTGTTGATGCGCTTCTCCTCAAGCTCGCGTGCGCGGGCGTTGCGCAGGTCCGCAATGAATTGCACCAGCCCGCGCATGTTAGCATTGCTGCTGCTCGAGCGGCCGAGGAAGCCGGCCGCCGTGGACGCCATCTTTGCGCGTAGCTACCCGCGGTGGATGCGCCGCTGCCGTTCGCTGGCTTGGTCGGGGTGCGGGTCGTGTTCGTCGGAATCCGTGACCCCTCCGTGGTGCCGCGGCGGAAGATACGGGCCCTGCGCCCGGCTCTTTTCAGGCGTGAGGTGAGCAGCTTCTGTCACCAACCAGCCAACCAACCACTGATGTTGAAGAAACTGCGGGCTGTTGTTGGCCACGAATCGTTGCAGAAAATCCGGGAATGAGGTCTGGTGGATGCAGCGAGTGCAGCGGTGTGCGAGCGGCTCGGCGGGCGGCGTCGGATCGTGGGAGCTGGCGGCTGGCAGTACAGCGATCGAGCTGACGAGGCGGTCGACGAATCGAGGGGTTGCGAGAGCGGCGCGGCTTGGTTCGAATCCCAAGGGGCTCCCCGAGCACCTGGCAAGGTCACCGGAAGAAAAAGAGAGGGGCGGTTTTTAGCCGCGGGCTGGCAATTCTGGGCAGCCGTGGTGTCTACGGGCAGCAACGACGAGATTTGTGGCGAGTTCCTTGGGTCTTGGAAAGTGAATATCAAACCACGACAGCGACCCAAGGGACCACCAAGCGGGAAGTTCGAGGAGCGGTCGTGTCGGAAAGTGGAGTGGAGGTAGCTGCCCCTTGACCTTGGCCGGCTGACCCCTGTAAATCTGGGCTCTTGGCCAGAGGCGCTAGCCCCATCTCAAAATCCGACCGCCGACGCCCGCTCGCTGGCGACATTGAATTGGATCACGACCAGCCACAGAGCCACACTGCCGGACGGGGCAATTGTGGCTGGGCTGGCATCCATAAAGAGCAAATGACGTCTCATTCCCTTGTTCATCTCAACCACAGCCCGCCTTGTCACAACTACAAGCCGATGGTTCGGCGACCCGGCTGCGGATAATGAGACCGTATTTGCCCAGACTAGCTGCGACCTCGGGCTCGGTTGCGCAACGCTGGGCCAGGCGGTCGTACGCCCTCCAGGCCGCCGGCGCACCCGTCTTCGAGGTCTTCAACCGCCGCACCAAATGGTTGCAGAAGGAGAGGGCGGCCGCCGATGTCGAGGCCAGCCGGCAGGCCGACTACCTCAAGGATGAGGTTGCCATCCGGTTGTGCGAAAGACTACTGGTACGGACGGACAAGGGCTCGTTGTCTTTGAGCGTCTCGAAAACTGGGACAGAACCTACCTACCAACCTCTAGCTCCCGTGCACGTCAGCTGACACGGACACACTGGCGCCCATCTTAAAAACAAAAGGACATCAACCGACACTTCCCCAAGGTCCTCGACTTTGGCGCAAACGCCTGCAACGTGGCCAAGGCGCTGGCGCGCGAGAACCCGGACCCGGACTCGGACCCGTCGCGACCCACGTCGCCGCCGCTGGCCCGGCGCATCTCGCACCTGACGGCGGCCGACTCGTCGCGCGCCATGCTGCACCGCGACGAGGGCGAGGCCTGGAACTCGGAGCTGGCGGCCATCTCGCGCGTCGTGCTCGACGACGAGGAGGGCACGCTGCCCTTCGAGCCCGAATCCTTCGACCTCGTGCTGAGCAGCCTGAGCCTGCACTGGATCAACAACCTGCCCGCCGTGCTGAGCCAGATCAACAGCTGCCTGCGGCCCGACGCCCCCTTCCTGGGCGCCATGCTGGGCGGCGACACGCTCTTCGAGCTGCGCACGAGCCTGCAGCTGGCCGAGCAGGAGCGCACGGGAGGCATCTCGCCGCGCGTGTCGCCGCTCGCCGACGTGCGCGACGTCGGCGGCCTGATGCAGCGCTGCGGCTTCAAGATGCTGACGGTGGACGTGGACGACATCGTCATCGACTACCCGGACACCTTCGCGCTGATGCAGGACCTGCAGGCCATGGGCGAGGGCAACGCCGTGCTGGGCCGCGAGATGGGCGCCATCGGCCGCGACCTGCTGCTTGCCAACGACGCCATCTACCGCGAGCTGCACGGCAACCCGGACGGCAGCATCCCCGCGACGTTTAGGATCATCTACATGATCGGGTGGCGTGAAGGGGCGAATCAACCCCAGCCGCTGGCTCGGGGCAGCGGCCAGGTCAACCTCAAGGATATCCTGGAGAATAAATAGAGCAATCTGGATGGGGAATCAGAGTCGTATGAATCTCATGTGCAAAGTAATACCACCGGATCTTGTATGCGCTTTCGTATTCGTTCCGTCGGTAGTACACGGCACGAACAAGGCCGCCGCTTGTAAAAAGGCAGAAAATAATGCTGCAAACGACTTCCCCACCCTGCGGATAATTTCAGGTCACATATAACTGCCGGAAGCTTCTCACACCCTCCTCCAGTCGGTCATGACACGCCCTATGCAGCCGAGGCCAGCCACGTCGACAACCTTCTCGTGCCAGCTGAGCAGGACGCTCATGCCGGCGCCCGCGGGCTCGTTGGCGGCGCCGGGCCGGCCGGACATCTGGCTAAAGCCGGTGGGCTGCGGCGTCATCTTCGTCGGGGTCCTGCTGGCGTCCTTGCCGGACGAGGACGCGGCCATCCCCTTGTATCTGTTTGTTGTGGAGAGGGGTCGGGCCGGTCAGCGCGGGCTTAAGCAATGAAATAGAAAAAAAAAGGTTCCAAACACGCACATGTACTTCATCAAAACATCCAACAGCTCGCTCCCGCCCTCGGACCCGTAGATGCGCGCGAGCATGGGCGTCATGTCGCTGGCCTTGATGGACTGCAGCACCTCGATGACGGCGCCCAGGTGGGCCTCCTTGGCGGCCGCGTCGCCCTCGTACACGGGCGCCTCGAGGCAGCCGCGCAGCGCGCCCTCGGCGTCGCCGCCGCGCAGCAGCTGCCGCACCTGCTGGGCCACCTGGCGCGCCTCGGCCTCGGACACCTCGGGCTGGGGCGGCCGCAGCGTCGACGTGTCGAAGTTGACGCAGCTGTCCTCGGTCAGCGCATCGATGTTGATGGTCCGCCACGCGTCGCTGAGCGAGGCGTCGGTGTGCTGCTGGATGATGGACATGGAGGGCGGGCTGTGATTCTGTCGGTGTAGGTGCCCAGCGGGAGGGTGAAATGCCCGTCGATCGGCTAGGTAAGGGCGGCGGAGAGGATGGCTGGCGGCTCGGTGGTTTTGCTGTTTTAGTTTTTCCCTTACTCCAATCGGTGGGTATAGCTGGGGGGATTAGTCGGGATCGATTGGGTCGTGCCGCGGCGGCTTCACGGAGCTGCCACTGGCACCGTCGTCATCCCGTATGGCGTGTGGGCGGTGGTGTGGGGTCATCAGTTTGAATGGCGGGGGCAGGGGAGCTGGCTGAACCCTAACCCTGCCATGCCGGAAGACCCGGCAACATCAGGGGCACGACAAACAAGATCGGGGGGTTCAGTGATGTACTGGACATGTTCTTACGCAACTCATTCAGCAGATAGCTGTATCAAGGCGCCAGATAGCGCAAAAGATATGACAACGTCAGGGAGTCGAGGATCTGAAATAACAGAAAAACGACCGGGACCCTCATTGAAAGCACAAGACATCAGATCTATCTAGGCAACATGGCTCGCCTCTTCTAGGCTCACAACCTACAAAGCCTCAGTCTCAACCCCACAGAGGCGCCGTAATCTCAACCGCCCGCTCAACCACAACCCGCACCCGGTCCCCAAACGCCTTGTTAGAGCACTCAACCTCGAGGTCCTCAAGCCAGACCTTTGCGTTCAGCTTCTCGTCGATCTTGATGGCGACCCCAGGCACTGGGATTCCGATCTTGTGCAGCCGTGCCAGCTCCGCCTGCCGTCTCTCCTCCAGCCGCTTGGCCTCACCCTCTGCCGACTCCTCCATCGGCTCGTCCGGGCCGGCACCGCCGCCCTCGCCGCCCTCGCTCTGTCCTTTCTTCCCTTCCTCCGCGCCCAGCGGCGGCAGCTTCGGCTCCTTGATCGGCTCGACGTGGTCCGCACCGAACTGTGCCTCCAGGAACATGAACAGCCGCCCCAGGCGCTCCTCCGGGGTGAGATGAGCATGCAGATTCCGTGTCGGGAGGACGAACGTGTCCTCCTGTGAATGTGAGTGTGAGTGCGAGTGTGAGTGTTTGCTTGATGATCCTGTTCGAGCAGAGCAGCCGTAAAGTCGTTAGCAGCAGTCCCGTGTCGCGTGTGTAGGTAGGTGTTAAGCTTACGTTTGACAGCAGCGGGACTGCTCTCCACGGTAAGGAGCACGGCCATGACGGCATCGGCGAACCCGTCGTTGAGCATGTTGCCCTCCCACTCGAGCTCCATCTCGCCGCTGGCGAAACACCTGACGCTGACACAGCCCATAACCAGGTATCCCGCCACCGGCCTCTCCACCTCCTCGTCGGCGTCGGCGGCGTCCATATTTGTGTCTCCATCGGCGTCAGGCTCCGCTTTTGCCTCCTCGCTGTCTTTCTTGTCATCTGCGGCGCCCTCAGCGTCACCCGACCCCGGCTTCTGCTGGGCCAGCTTCCGCATCTCGGGGAGCTCGTCGATGGCGCCAAAGGTGCTCTCGAGCGCCCACTTGATCAGATCCACTCCCGCGGCGCTAAGCCTGATGCGCTGCCGGCAGACTATGGTCGTCGTCGTAAGGCCGGCGTACTCCCGCAGGTCTTCGGGCGCCATCAGCGACAGCTTGAAGTCGTTCTGCACCAGCACACCCGTAATGAGCTGTTGCTGCTGCTGCTGCTGCTGAGGGCCGTCGAGGCTTCCATCTGTCGGCGGGAGTTTTGTCGGGGGAGGAATTGATGCTAGTTTCCCGACCACCTTGGCCGTCTTGTCCGCCTTGAAAGGGATGCGCAACTCCTCGCAGTTCCTCGGGCTGAAGACCTTGACCTTATCTGTCTTGTTGGCGTTGAGTGAAAGGAGCTTCGACTTAAGCCTCATCATGTTGTTGACCTCTCCATGGACGAGGATCTACGTAAGTAAACGCGTGGCGGTTAGCACATGTTTATTGCGAACATGCCGGTTGAACATTGCGCTCTATGCTCTAGGAGGTGGGAACGTGAAAAACTGACCACGACCGGGGCGTTGACCTCCTCGATGAACTCCCTATTCTCGGTGCCGTCCACGTGGGCGGCAAATGAGAACTCGGCAACGCTGCAACGGCGTGGAATCATGAGCTTCTCGCCGTCGGCCCTACGAGACGCCGCCGCGGCGTTCCGCGTCATGACGGCCTGTATCTGGTCAGGCTCCTGCATGATCTGCTTGGCCATGGTGCCCTCGACGCTGTAACCCGTGATGACGACTCCGTTCTTGTCGCTGGGCGCCCAGCGCTCCAGCAACTCGCGGCTGACGCCCGTCTGCAGCATTCCGGGGCTGGCGAGCATGACGCAGGGGCCGAGGTCGTCGAATCGATCCAGGTTCTTGAGCGAGCGGATGTACTTGAAGTCCCAGGGTCCGCCGCCGGCACCCGCATTGCCCGCGGCCTCAGCCTCGGCCAGGCGCTCGCGGAACAGGCGCTTGATGTTATCATTCATGGCGCCGACGTAGGTTTGGTAGACGACCATGCACTTGCGCGCGAGGTTGCTGGCGTAGTAGATGGGCACTTTTTGATACTCGGCGTGGCGGCCCCAGTACTCGTCCAGGATCAGCAGCAGCTCCTGGGCGCGGCCGAGAGCGAAGACGGGCATGAGCACACGGCCGCCCCGGTTGAGGATGCCCGTAATGGACTTCATGAGGGCCTGCTCGCGCTCAACACGGGGCACGTGTGACGCGATGCCGTATGTCGACTCGGTGATGAGCACGTCGATCTGCACGCCCCGCGGCACCTCAGCCGAGACGAGATGCCTGTCCTGCTCGCGTGAGTAGTCGCCCGTGAAGAAGATATTGAGCCCTGCGATCTCGATCAGAAACATTGCCGCGCCTAGCACGTGGCCGGCCGGATACGGAGTGATGCGGATCGATGAGATGGTGTGCGTGGTGTAGTAGTCGATGGCCTCGATCTGCGGGAAGGTGTTGAGATGGTCCTGTTCCGTGTAGACCAGCTGGGATGTTGGGTTCGACGACGTGTTGCCCACGCGGACGCTGTCCTGAATGAGCCATTTGTAGATGGCCTTGGTCGGGTGCGTCATGAAGACGCGGCCCTTGAAGTTGGTCTTTGCCAAGACGTACGGCAGAGACGCCGCATGGTCTATGTGGAAACTATCGAGCGTTTGGCGAAGAGGTCAGTGACGTTCAGACGGAGACTTGACGCGCAAAGAGCTCGTGGCATGCAAGGTGCGGAACAAGACCATCTCTCTGGGTGCCGGGTGCAGCCTAGCTGCCTACCTGGCTACAAAACGGGGTCGCAGCGGGCTGGTCGACAACGGCGAGCTAGGCGGCTTCTTCACAGGCGCAAAGGGCTGGCAAAATGTGGAAGCGGGCGACAGGGTATTGTACATATGTATTTTGATTATGTGTACATGGCGATATCCGACTGACGGAGCCCCGTTCCTGCTCGTGACTTCCAGCCGCACAATGCGGCTGCGACGGCTGCAGAGCATGACATGACAGCACAGCGATGGACGGGGTCGTGACGCCATGAAGTCGACTTGTCCCTCACAGGCAAGCATACAGCCCGCAAGCCAGCCATACGGGCGTTTACCCCACCTCTGAGGCCCCAATGTTCTTGTAGTATACCAAAACCATGCCGCCGCCGCGGAAAGGCAGGGCGAGAGCGAGCGAAGGGGAGAGCCAAGAAGACGCGAAGGAAACGGTCGGAATGCTGCTTACTGGCTTATCAGAAGCACATCTACGGTGCTCAGGTCGAAGTCGTCAAAGAACGGCAGCGCGGCGAGACCATCGTAGGCAGGATGCTGGCCGGCATCGAGCTGTGGTGGGCAACAAGGTCAGCAGCCGCCGCGCGACCAAGCCGGCCCGAGTTGCAGGACATGGAAAGCACCCACCATGACAGTCTTGCCCTTGTATTGGATGATGTGGCAGGACCTGCCGACCTCGTTGCCGCCGCCGAGGCAGGTAAATACCAGCTCGTCCGCGGGATCGACAGGCTCGTCGGGAGCGGCAGTAGCCATGGCCGAGGCTTTCCTTTTGGATGCCATCGCTGCGGCTAGGTTCTTGCTGTCGGCGGCGTGGCGCCACGCAGGCCGGCCCTGTAGAAGGCGCCCTCGAGGCCCCGATCGAGGTCTACCCCGTGATGTGAGATGCCGTCTCCTTGTTGGATGCGGGCCAAAGCGCGTTCGCAAATGGACTTCTGCTAGGCAGAGCACCAAGCAGTTCGCTGATCCGATTGACGGGTCGGATTTATGTGCGCTTCTAGAGCCTGAACTCGTACGCAGGCAGCCCGTGCCTTGTTTCTTCTGACATCAAGTGGCGGCAGAGGCTGCGATTCGGTTTCTTTGAGCTCCCATCCGAAGTAGGAGCGCGTTCCTGGACGCACTGGCACGAAAGTCAACAAGTGGGTCAGACGCGCCGCAACCACGCCCCGTCACTCGCTGCACGTGACGTGCAGCGGCCTGCGGCTCCGCCAGGCGCCTTTCGCGAACTTGAGCTTCTTCTCATGCGTTTTTGCTGTTGTGAAAAGGCCGACCAAGCCAACGAACGACGACCACGACCGACGACGCATCGCCCAACAGCGACCGACGCGCCTTCAATAACGACCACCGGGCCCCCAGAATCGAACCTTTTACTGACGGACGCCTCGAGGACCGCGGTCGACTGATGGTGGCCGCCAGAGGAGGCTCGTTGTGGCTGCACGGGCAGCTTGCCTGAGATTGGGGTGCGTTTGGAGGAGAGCCAACACCATCGCCCTACCGCCCACACCGCGATCGCCCGCATCGCCTGATAGGCCCCACGCCTGCACCCACGACCCTCGCAGCCCTTGCCGCCCAACATGGCGCAACCGCAGCACCAGCAGCTGCCGCTGCCTGCCGCGCCGCCGCCGCGACCCTACTCTCCCGCCCAGCTGTCGCCCGCGCTACCCAACTCGCAGACTCCCTACAGCGGCAACCCCCCTCCCAAGCGGCAGCGCACCTCGCCGGGTCCTGGATCGTCGCAGCCAGGCTCGCCATTCGTCGCGTCGCCATCGTACCTGCACAGCCCAGGCGCCATGGCAACTCCACCGCCCATGTCAAACGCGCCCTCACCCGCTCCGTACCCCAACCACATCGTCCTCCCGCCAAACAACCTCGCGCAACAACCTTACGTGAACGGAAATGCACACAATAATGGTCTCCCTCTCAACCACTCCATGCAGGCTATTCCGCCTGGTCTGACCATGCCCGGACGCACACCAGGCACGCCGCCCGTGATGTCGCCCTCGCCGATCCTTACAGTTCCGTCCCCGGCGGCGACCCCGCTGACGCCAGCGCCGGTCGCCTCCCCCTACGCGACAACAAGCGCTACACTGGCACCCATGCCGCAACCGCTAGCGCCCGCAGGCGCCATGGGCCCGCCGTCCAAGCCGGCCGAGCGGCCCGTCAAGGAGGTGCAGTACGACGTCGACGACTCGCTCGCGGGGACGGGTATCGATCTCAGGGAGGAGGAGCAGTTTATGGCGCAGTTCTATGCGGGTAGCACGAGGACCGAGGCCAGGACCGGTTTCCCTGCGAACGCGCCCGGAGGCGCCGCGTCCATGTACGGCGCTGGACTTGCCAACCAGCCAGCCCAGGCAATCTCGCAGGACCAAACACAGTTCGAAGTGGAGCAGGCCAAGGCGGCTTGGCAGGATGCCGCTGGCAAACTTGCTGCTGTCCGCACCCACGAGGTCCGGAATCCGTTCAGCAAAGTTGCCGTCCTCCACAGGCGGGCAGAGCAGATTGCCAAGGAGTACGGCCTCGGCTTGGTCTTGGACCCCAAAAACAACCAGGGCATGGGCAAGATGAAACTGGATACCGAATTCCCGGAGCCCTCGGTAGAGGTCACCACCAAGGTCGTGGGCCCAGACGTTGTGGTGTCCACCACCAGGTCCTTCCTGCCTGTCGAATCGTTCTTGGCCGAACAGATCGGGCTGTTATCCATCGCGACAAAACACCGGCTTAGGCAGCTGATCGAGGACGCAGACAGGGTAGCGCGCACGCGACAGCAAACGTCTCATGGCGTGGCGCCACCTGAGTGGGTAGACGTGGCGGTGCCGATAAAGACGGTGGACGCTAGCCTGGCTCTTGAGACGAGCAGTCCGGCGCCGGGGGGCGAGAACGAAGCTGACCCTGGCGCCAACCCACTTAAGCGTAAGTGCTTGTTGCCACATTCCCGTTTATGCAAGCCACCTTTAACACGGATGTTCAGGCTCATTGGACACGAGTGAATCGGACCCAACAGCAGCATCGACGGGCGGCAAGCCGGCAGCTGCGGCGAGCGGTCCAGGGGCCGGCTTCAACTTAAGCGCCGCGCTGCGCGAGACCAGCAAGTCGGAGCGAGATTCGGAGGAGGCCAGGCTCAGGAAACGCCAAAAGCGCGCCGAAGATGAGGAGCGCAAGAAAAAGGGCGGTGATGCAGCGGCATCGACGGCCGGCTCAAGAGCTGGCTCGGTGGCTCCAGGGACGCCGGGCGGGGCTGACCCGGAAGGGCCGCCGCCCATCAAGGCGCCGACCAAGAAGGAGCTCAAGGCAAAGGCAGCCGCGGCACAGAAGTCGCTTGACTCGATGAACACGGCGACGGCGAACTCGACGACTCAGCACTTCCTCGATTCCCTGTCGCGCAAGAAGAAGGGCAAGCGCACTTACAGCTGGATGGGCGGGGGCGGGGGCGCGGGCAGCGGGGCCTCGACGCCGCGCGGCCCCCCCGGCACCCCTGGCACCCCTGGCGCACTGGCGGTTGGGGCGGCAGCGGCGCTGGGGCACAACAAGGCGCCCTCGGTGACGGCCCTTACGCAGGACGGCAGGTACAGGCACGGCGATTTCAGGGAGAACGGCGAGAAGGGCAAGAACATTCAGCTCCGGGACTGGATCCAGGTCCTCGAGAGGGAGCAGCACCTCGAGTTCCGGGCCCTACAAAAGGCGTACCTCATGCTCGACTCCTCGGCGCCGAAGTAGCACCGGACATACCGCAGGAGCAGTCGACCATAATCAGGCAGCAGCACGTGTCTCTTATCATTTGTGCTGCCGCCGACGTTGGTGGGACATGGCATGTTGGGTTTTAGCCGCTTACACACCTCCCCAATCGAGTCTTATCATGGGAAACATAAACGGGTGGTGCACGGAGAACACACACACCATAATCGTTGTCCGCCAGCTCTCTGATAATGAGAGAACATTCCCACCATTTTTTTTCTCCATTCCATTTAACTCCACTGGAGAGATCACGACTGCCGTGGCGCGCTGTATTGGCTTGGCATCAGACAAGAGAAATCCAATCGAATCCCGCATCAAAGATGGATCAGGTTGCTCGCGCAAAAGCATGAGGACAAAAGGAAAAAAAGAAAAAAAAAATAACAGGCAAAACTTAGTAAGCCAGGCGTTACATACGGAAGGCGGGGTGACGGCGTCAACATTGGTTTAAAAGGGGAGTTTCTGTGTTTATAAGAACGATTACCCGTTTACAGGCTCTTCCATCCTTTTTTTTCCTGCTTTTCCCTTATTCTTCTCCAGTCTTAATAACTTTGGTCGCTTCCCGCTTCCCTACTTCTTTTTTTCTTCTCCTATTTTAAGGGAAGGGATACCGCAAACCGCATGGTTGGGCTGATGGTTTGGTTTTTTTCGTTTTTGCGCAGTTTCGCTCTTCTCTATTTGACAAATACCACGATTCCGGAAATGCTCGGCAGCCCCAGGGTGTGTATAGGGTACGGAGGGACGGGAGGTCGCTAGGCTACTAGTAATACGAGGGAGGAGGCGGCTGGATGTGTGCGGTGGGAGAATGGATCAGCCAACCACAAATTATTGCAATGAACAAGGTCGGCGGAACTGTGATGATGTGATGTGTCTTGATGGTTCTGCACGCGAGGACAACCGTCCAGTGCAGTTTTTACTGGGAACCGGCACCGAAATAGCTGCCATGAACAAATGCGGAGGCAGCTTTTAAGGAGCTAGCAGAGGAATCGCTTGGTGTTTGCGTTGGAGTCTTTGATGGGATTGTCATTCTCCGTGAGGGGGCTGGTCTGACGGTCTGTACTGCAGACGCAACGAACAAGCCAGCAAATAGACCACCAACATGTACGGCACCAGCTGGAACGCCAACAACATTGTCTTCTTCGGTTTCCACAACCCCAGTCGCAAGGGTAGAACTCGGAGCTTATCACACCTCTGTTTGTCTGGGCCACGTCTGTGAACTGGCTTGATGACGGGGCAGGGAGAGAGAGGCCACTGGGGACTGCGCTAGGGCCCATGTTGCTTCCAGGTTGCTTTGAGCCATTTAAAACACCATCATCTGCTAACTGTCCAGCCCACGCGCGCACTCGTCACCCACTACCGCTGTGCCCTTCCGTCTTCGTATCGGCCACGACCATCGCCTGCACGGCCCTCGCGGACACTAAGCCTGCCGGGGCGTAACAGTGGCGCCGTCACCACCACCAATTTCGTAGAGCGAGCCAAGGCCAAGGTTGAGCGCTCGACCAAGCAGCCGCACCAAAGCCACAAGGGTCCAGATTTCCGACATGGCCGCCGTAGAGACTGTCAGGGGCTCCGGCGGCAGAGGCACAGAGGTGTGTATCATGGACAGGTGCTCCTGTCGCAGAGGCCGTCCAAGCGCTTCTGCGAATCACCGCTTTCGGTGTACACTCTTCTTTATCTTTTGACATGTTACTGTTTTCCGTTTTCTGCCCCCTGTCTCACGCTCTACGCTCCCCGACCTCCCGTCCATATCTCTGGTTGTTCTTCTAGTTTTACAGTTCAGGTTTCAGACCTCGTATCAGCAAAGTAACTGCCTACACTGGATACACTAGACTGGACACTTGGACTGATTCGGAAAAGTGAAGTGGATACCAAGATTGATACCTGGATTGGGCCTACAACCACCTACCTGCCTTTGCTGTTGGTCCCCATCAATTACATTAGCGCTATGCATCAGATAAGACCCGACCCCTATGACTCCTCACCGTCGTCAATCGCACCTTTCTTCTTCCCCTTCCACTTCAGATATCCGGCTGTTGCCTCGGGGAATCCAAGCCTCTCGAGCGCTTCATTGAGGCGGCTCGCATAGTCCCCACTGCCCGTCCTCTGGTAGGCGGCTGAAACCTGGCACTTGGTCCTGATCCACTCCCTCGGCACGTAGCCGGCATTTTCCCAATCGACGAACCCAAGCACCATGTTCTCCTCGTCCACCATGATGTTGCCGCCGTGCAGGTCGTTGTGGGCAAAGACCAGAGTCGAACAGTCCATGCCCATGGCCTCGCAGGTCAGGCGTTGGGCCTCGGTGGTGCAAGCGCTCTTTCGCTCGTGCGGTCGCAAAAAGGGATCGGGCGCCTGGCCGTTGTCGACGCCCCTGGGGCCAGCGGTGGCGGTGGTGCTCCACCGACGGCCATTGATTTTGAACTTTTCGGCGAGGTTCCAGCAGACGTTGGCGATTGTCCGGACGCTGGCCTCCTCCTCCGCCTCCGTCATGTCAGGCCACGCCGACCAGAGCGTTCTGTACGGTAGCCTCTCAGTGAACATGTAGCTCCACCCGTCAAACTCGTATTGCTTGATGAGGTGGGGGATGCGGACGCCGGCTCTGGCGGGGACGTTCTCCTGCTCGAGCCACTTCAGGGTGACGTGCTCAGGGGTCGGGTTGACGAACTTGTTCGACCGAGCAACCGTAACCTTGAAGATTGCGCCGCCAATCCAGTACACGACGCGCGTGTTGGGCCCGTCATCGATCTCAAGGATCTTGGTGAACTTGTTCGGGCGCAACGGCTTGGAGCGGGGTGGGGTTTCTGGTGCATCGTCGAGCGTGTAGTAGCCCTTTGAACCAGACCAATCTGGCCGGTTAAATTTGTTGTCTGGCCACCATGGAGTGCCCGGACCCGGGACCTTGCCATCTACACGGGTGTGGTGCTTGATGAGGATGCGGCCGGCTACGATCCAGGTGTGGTCATTGATCTCCCGGATGCAGTTGCCGATTCCAGACTCCCCTGCACCCCCAGTCAGCAAGTCCTTGTGAGGCATGGGACTGATGGGTGTGGGGTCTACCTCGTCCTGCTGATCAAATGGAGATCACGCACCTGGCTAAGCTTGTTGAGGCGGATTTCCGGCTTGGCGAGGGCTCACGGGGCTTGCGGAGTTCGAGTATGGGAGTATGGGGTCAAACAGAGCCAGAACGATGGCGACGGCGCATGCCGTGTTTAGTTATATTCGGGGACGAACAACTCACGAGGCTTGCTGGTAAAAAGCCAACAAAGGATGAATATGGCACGCAGCAGTTCAATGACAAAGTGCTTGTTTTGGGCAGCGGCAAAGGGACTTGTCTCATTCCGGCCCTTTGTTTGACATTTTCCGAGGCCCGAGCCCGCTCCACCTTGCGGAAGCCGCACATGATGCCGCCGAAGACAAATGAGTCCAGATCTAGCTGCATGGCCTCAAAGCTCTTCGTCTGCGAAGCCCCTTAGAATTTTCGGCTAGTGAGACGTGAGAATACTCTCCCAGAGCCGGAGGCGACAGGGCCGCCAAAGATGGATTCCTTTATTCATCATTGATTGGATGGTGCTAAATGGATAACTGCTATGCGGAATGACAACTATGTTGCGAGTACGCAATGGCCGTTGACAGCGATGTCGTTCGCAAGGAGGCTACCTGGGCTTGGTCGGTGGCTTGGTCAGTGGCTTGATATGTGGCTTAATTTGTGGGCACTTGGCCGACACTAGCCGAGTCCTGACTCCGCGCCACTCACACCACCTAGGTATCTCCACAGAAGCCTTTTATGCACCTCCCTGCAGGTATCCCGGCAGCCGTTCCATTTCATGCCATGGGCACCGTGTTGATGCTGGTTCAAAGAACCCCGACTCCTGTCCAAGGATGTCGCAAATCCGCGCGCACCAGGCTGATTCGGCAGCTTTCTCGCCCAGAGAACTTTCTTCATTTTTGTTCCTTGGCCACCCCTGCTGCCATCCGTCCATCCCTGTTGCCATGCAAACAGGGGGCCGTTATTCATCTATCCAACCATCAGAGCTACAGGTCTCAGCCACCCGGACTTCACAAGGCTATCATCTAAGCAACTACCCACATACTCGACCAACGCGGCTGCGGGTTGAAACGACGCCCGAAAACCCGAGTGGCTGCTTTGCGCTCCGTGAACGATACGGTATATCAGGGCATGTGCGGGCGCTTCATGCCGGGTCCCAAACAGCCACCTACGACACAGCTTACCGACTACCTACTCCACAACCACAAATCCTCTGTGAACATATGCCGGCGTTTCTTTCCAGCTTTGTCATCCCTTACGCCCTGCGGAGGTGCAAACCAAGTCAGGACGGGGCCCCTTAGACACGACTCTACCATAGGCACATCAGATACGACCGGCCTTCTGCGCTCATTCGAAGGACGACATGCATGCTGCACTGAGCTGCAGCGTATGTAACACACCATTCCGGTTTTGTGCCTTCACCCCGCTCGGTGTCCGGTGCCCTGGTGAGCCCGCATACATATGCCTGAAAGTGGCGATGACTGGTCCCTACCGCCTCGGCCAATGACGTTTCTCCCAGGTGTAGTATCCCCTGCACGGCAGCTAAAGCACCTGGCATGTAGGCATCTAGGTGTTTATCTACCCCGCCTATACCGGCTCTTTTTTCCCCTTTTGTTATTTTTAGACCAAGGCCAGGTCGCATCGAGACATCACGTCGAGCCCACCCATCCGCCGTGCCCGGCCGACTCGAGTTTTCGCCACCACGTCACCCCCCCTGCCGCCGCCCTCTTCCCCTCTTCGTACCGGGATCTTTCGGGGGAAGAGAGTTTATTTCCCCCCGCCTCCGCGCGGCTTCCGTCAGCCTTGTCTTAATATGTATTGGCTTAGAAGTTTTTGCCCTTTTGTTTGGTTTCGGCGCAGCCCATCGGCTATCGCGGCTCCGTCTTTGCCACCGTCTAGCGGTCGATCAAGCCATGGCGGGTAGGTGTTGAGGGATTCGTCAGCGTCCACGCCCAATGTTTGGATGCGTGATAACTCCCACGACTGGTTGTCGAATAGCCCGTCAACTACGGCTGACGCCAAAATTGAGGGGTTGTGTATTAGCTTTTATTCTCTTTCTTGGTCAAACCGCACGTACTTACTCAACTAGGTAGGTAGCGACCTGTGGGGTGGCGGCTAGTCCACTGTCTGGTTTGCGAGGGGAGAGGTGATAAAAGCCAGCCGTGTCTCCTGTCTCGTTGGGCAAGCCGGGTGCCCGTTACACCCATTCTCACTCACATTCTTCCCGCCAGAGCTCCAGTTTCATAATCGCAAGAGTTGTTCTTTCTCGGTCTGCAGCATTACATCAAGCTGCGCCCCCGGCCAACCTAGGCGCCGTATCAAATCGCAATAAGCATCCTCCAGAGATAGTTCGCGGCAACTGTCATCCCCGTATGTCAACCTGACGGAGTCCCTCTTGCCGGACTATCTTCCATTCTTGCACCTCAATGATACTTGTGGCTGATCTAGGTGTAACAGCAGGACCGGGCATAACCATGGCGAACTACGGTGCCTCCATGTCTGAGGGCGGGAAGCCTTACCCCAAGCCTCAGCCGAGCCCGCCGTTGCCGCACCCGCCGCGTCCAGAGCAATCCTAAATCGTAACCCCCTCTCTTCTCGTTGACGGGGAGAAAGTTCGGGGAATATACGGCCCTCGCCCTGGATCTGCAACGACCGGCCCGTTCAGCGACATGCCAGCATGACGACTTTCAAGGGGCTCCGCTGGCGGTTGGGACTATTAGGGAATCAGGGGAGCGGCAGGGCTGCGATGAGTTTTGAGTGTTCTGTTCTACCCTGTCTTTTTTCTTTGCTCTTCTCCGACTTCCCTCCCTTGCTTTTCGAGACCGCCCTGTACGTTTCTAGTCAGAAGGTGTGACATTCAGAAACTCACCCTCGCTCATCTATGTGTGTAACATCATTGATCAAGCATCTGAATTTAGGCATTTCCGCTCACACCGTTTGGTCCCCAGGCGACACTCGGATCTTGAATAGTGACACTTCAGTAATGACGTCAGGGGTGCTGATGGGGCTGCTCTTGCCTCGACGTGGAGATGCTGCAAACTGCGTGAGCGCCTGGCGTACACTGACTCTACCTGTGCTGCTGCTTTCGCAGATGGGCACGTTCGAACCGGGCCCACCTTCCGTTAGAGGGATTGATAGGACATGGAGTCCTCAGTGCCTTACCTTATCTCATAGGAGAATAGAGGACGCCGTCGCCTTTGCAATGGGTGCTTCCTTCCCGATTTGCGATTCGAGTGGGTCCAGACACCTGCCTGGCGTGCTCTCTCCTTAAGCTGCTGCAGTTGGTGGACAGCCGCTGGCTTCACGAGAGGAACGAGCAAGAAAACTCCAAGCAAACAACCAGCTTGGGCAGTCTTCCCCCTGGACGGGCAGCGGGATCTTTCGACCAGAGTCCCTGCCGTGTGGACAAAAAAAGCCTCGGGCTGCTCAGACCTCAGCTCCTACCTCTGCTCTCATCTATATCACATGCCTCCTGCTTGTATTGTTACTGCCTCCTTCTGCCACCTCAGTCATCTCCCCCGGCCGCGCTGTCTCCTTCCATTGAGGCCCTGCAGGCCTCCTTCCTCCGCCTCCTTAATCCGAACCCGGCAAGTCCGCAGGTAGGCACCCAGCTCGCATCCTTCCTTGCCCACCCTTTCGGGTGCTGCCCGGTCTCGTACGCTTTTACCTCTTCTCGTCGGGTGCTTGAACCAGACTCGTCCAAACCCAAACAATCCCATTCTCTCCGCACCCAAATCTTTGTCTTTCTTTTTTTCTCCCAACACTCTTTGGACTTTGGAGCGACAGCAAGTCGCAGAAACCCCGTCTGACCGAATCCTCGCCTGACGACAGACTCGACCTGTTTTGCCAGACGGCGGCCGACGATTTTTGGTTGGATTTTTGGAGGTAAGACACGTCTGATTGCAATCTGAAGCACGCGTCCGACCTGGCACTCGAGCCTCGCGTCTTGCCCGCCCTTATCCACTGATGCCATCCACACACCGCCTGTCTGCCATCTCTTGCCATCCAATCTCCTCCCCATCACCATCACTCGACATCTCTGCATTTTCTTGGAGTCTTGGGACTCGTGTTTTTTAATCCAATATCGAGTTCACAGGCCTACCTTTTTGTTGCTCTCAATGTACCCTCTCTCTTTCTTCCCCGTCCCAGCCCTTCCATATCATCAACGCCATTATCCGATCTTCCGAACATGACACTTTTAGCCCGCAAGAAGGGCAAGAAGCTTCTCGCCCAGCTTTTTGAGCTCCAGAAAGACGACGTCGATATCACCATCCCTACTTTCATTTCCATCAAGTTTTACCTCAAAGACAAGCCGCGCTGCAATAACGTCCAGGTCTCGCCAAGTGGCGACGGGTCCAGCCTGGGCATCATCGACCGCGCTCACCTGCCCAGATTCATCCTTTCCCAACTCGAAGCGCAAGGAGTTGCTGACGAAGAAACGGAGGCTGTACAACTGCACCCAGTTCTCTCCTTTATTCTTCTGTCACTTCCGGCTCGGCCTGTACAAAAGACCGCCTGCTTCCCGACACTGTTCTGCTGGCACTGCTGCCGCACCCGCCGGACTCGCCTCCTTTTTGGCTACCTCGACGTCGATATGCCCTCCCGGTCATACACTCCCGCCGAGCTTCTTGCCCTGCGAGCGTCGAGGTCCGTTCAAGGAATCCTCGCCGCTGGACGGAACGACCCCGAGCTCGGTAGGTCTAGCAATGACAACTCTCACCCTCCCCTCGCCCTCCCCTCACGTCCCGCCCAGAACACAATGAGCCTTCAGGCAGCTGCCTTGTAGCGGCTAGTATCGTTTCCATCTGACCCTTTACTAACCTTCCTCCCCTGCGAACCAGCCAGCATCATTGTGGCTCCCCGAGAGAGACCGATCAATACCCTCGGCACTGCCGGTTCTGCAAACACAATGAGGCCAGCTCAGAAGGCCAGCAAAGATGATTCGTCCACCGAGTCTGACGAGGTGGTCTTCAAACGTCGCCTCGAGCGCCAGTTTCCCATGATTGACCCGGCCTGGAAGCTTCGTGGCCGAGGAGGTTCCGAGACCGCTGCTGCCACCGGACAGCAGCTAGACAAGCAGCCAGCCAATGCTCCCGGCGAGATCACCTCGCAGCACCACGAGGGATTCCAGCGCTTCTACAAGACCGTTGTGTCTCCCACTCACGTGCGGGTCACCGCAGGCGGGCGCATCGTGCCCAACACCCGGGGCATGCCGTCCCCCACCATCAAACGCCCCAGAGACAAGTCGGCGTTTGAGTCGTCCAAGGCTGACGGCAGTCCTGCCCAGACTCGCGCCGCCCTGCCTCCCCCGGCTGACTCCGATGCCGCTCTCAAGACCCAGCAGGCGTCTCAGAGCCAGATGCATCTGCCTCCTCCCCTCTTTGCGAGCTTTCCCCCCAACTCGTTTGCTTCGCCTGTCCCTGGGAGCCCCATGCAGCTCATGGCGCCGCCCATGGTGCCTGTCAATCTCCCCTATGGCACCTACCACCAGCAAACCCCACGGCTCTCGCAAGCCTCCCGCAACCCACAAGCAAGCCCAAGGGGACCCCTGCAAGAGCTCCAGGCCAGGAAGGATGAGAACGAGGCTTCAAGGCAGCAGTCTGGGTCGCAACAATCGGAAGCCGCCAAGGGCCCCAAGATTTCGCCCATCGAGCAGCTTGACCTGACCAAGCCTTACATCGTCAATGGCCAGCTGTTCTATCCAGTCCCCAGTGGCAGCTTTGCTCCGGCCATGGGCGTCCCAATGGTCGCTAGTATTCCCGGCTTTGCGCCTCTTCACCCTCAAGTTGCAGGTATGGTGCCTCATCATCTGCCTCTGAATCCCATGTTCGGTGGTATGGGCTTCCCTGGCGCCCCGGGGATGATCCCAGGCATCGTTCCCGGAGCCGTTGCGCCCGCTCTGCAGCAGCAGCCGCAGCAGCGGGAGCGGGACCAGCCGCAGCAGAGTCAAGGCGGTTCTTTCAGTCTTCGGCCACCTTCGGTGCCCCCCATCTCGTCGATCAAGCCGAGCGAGATCACCAAGAAGCAGATCGAATCTCTCAAGGCCAATCTCAAGTACCATGAGGACCAGCTGCTTTTCAACAAGCACCAGGTGGACGAAAAAGAGATGGAGAAGATCGTCGAGATGCTCCGCGGCGATATCAAGCTCTTCGAGATGAAGAAAGAGCAGCAGGTGGCGCACGAGCTTCAGCACTACCCCAAGCAGGAGTCCAGCTCCGAGAGCACAAAGGCTGATGCCGGGTCCACCTCTCAGCCGCCGAGATCCTCCAGTGGTCAGACCTCCCTTCCTGATCAGCAGAAAGTGGCCGCTGCCCTGGAGGGCGCGCGCAAGCCGGGATCGCTCCGCAAGAGGGAGTCGAGCCGTCTCAAGTCGGGAATCGTTGGCACTCGCAGCAACGGGCTTTCGTTTGACTCGCCCGACCCCAAGTGTAGTGCCAGCGCAGCCGAGCCTCTCAGAAGCTCAGTCCTACCCAGTGGGGCCGCCCTGGCTCCTCCATTCGAGCCTCGTTCGGGACATGTTTTCGAAGCGCCCACGCAGCGGTCGCTGGAGGACAGCTTGGCTACTCTGGAGCTCACGGATGAAGCGCGCAAAGCCTCGATGGAGCGCCTGCTCTCTGCCGGTGCCGGGGCGTGGGATCAGTTTGAGGGCACCGGGAAGCCCGAGAACAAGGCCCCGAACACGGCGAGGTCGTCCAAGGACTCCACGAAGAAGCTCGGCACCACCTCATCCATGTCTTCCCAGGACAAGCCTCGCTACGAGTTGCCGTACCTAATTGGAACACTGCCACCTGGAACTGACACCCGCACAGCGCATGATACCGACTACAAGTACCCCCGAGCGCTCACTGACGCAGAGAACAGGGCTCGCTACCTGTATTGGTCCAACGCCCCTGCTAAGTACCGGGCCGGCCTTCCCAAGTACGACGGACGTAACTTCTACAGGGCATCGCCGCCAGCCACGGAGTCGAGCGAGACGGCAATTGATGCCTCTCATACCGGATCCGCTCAGCGAGAGCCCTCGGCCTCTACCGACTCTGGTCTCTCGTTCAAGAAACCTGTGGCCGCACGCGATCCGTTCCGCCCATCCACGCCGACGGAGCGGACGCCGCAGGCTCGGTCGGCCGACAGTCCCATCTCTGCCAAGATCACCAGCATGACCCAGAAGCTTGGTAACCTGGGCATGGGTGAGGTCGCCCTCAACACGGGCAAGAGGCTTCAGGATCGCGCATCGGCCCAGAGCGCCCGGCTTGCTGATGCAGATGTCCGGTCGATCGATTCTCTGGATAAGCGATCTTCGGAGAGGCCTGGGTAGGTCGCAAATCCGAACATGGCCGGCACGTCCAGCTTCCCACGATGATCTAGAAAACTGACTGACCTCCCCGTGCCTCACAGTGCCCGGCTTCTCCAAGCAATGCTCAAGCGTGGAGCCAACCGCAGCAGCGAAGCTCTCCCCGGTGCTGTCACATCGACCAATGCCCATGGCTATGTCCCTCCTTTCGGCTTCTCAACCTTCTCCATGGCGCCCCCAACTATGGGCCCCATTGTGGCCCATCCCGCGGGGTCGCCCGCGCTCTCGACTCCCAGCAAGACATCGGACAAGAACAGCGGCATGCTGGCCCCAGCCATGGAGAGGCAGACGGAAAACCGTCCTCCGCTGGGGCAGGCGTCTCTCGAGGAGCAGTTCCGCCGAATGGTGTCTGGCGAAGCCAAGCAGCAAAACCCGAGCTCCATCCCCATGGACGGTAGAGCCCAGGACGACTGGTGATGGACTTCTCCAAGGTGTCCGCCATGTGTACCAAAGCCGAGCCCGGACAGGCATGCATTTGACACACACAACATCTCTCCCCATCAGTCCGCTGCCACAGGTGCATGCATCGCCAATGACATATCGACTAGACTTCACCACCCGAGCCCCCAACATCATTTTGTCCTCTCTCGAAGCCGTCGTTGGCGTGTTATCCTGTTTTTTTGAAGTCATGGAGAGCTTTGTCGCCCTCTATTTAGCCTTGGCCCATTCGCCGAAGCGGTGAGAGCCATCTTTTTCTGTACGCCACGCCATCATGACGGCCGAGGAGGACCTGATCAACTGCATGAACCTATCACAGTTATCCAGCATATCCCCATGTGCTACATACATATTTGGCTCTTGTTTTTTTTTCTTCTTTGTTTTCTTTACACTCGCCCATGTATCGATTATTTGTTTCTTTCGGCAAGATGCGCATGGAATTTTTCGTTGTTTTTCTGGAACAAGAATCTGATAGACGGCAACATCGGGTGTGCTTAATGGGGTGGGGGAGCTGGCTGGATTGGAATGATGCTGCGAGTCTGCGTCTCCGGAAGAAGGCGTGTGAAGACGGACGGATTATGTCTCTTCAGGGCTTCCGCATGCGGCACTTGCCCTGATACTATGTGGCAGAATAGATTTTGCTATTCCGACGATTAACAAAAGATGTGTTTGCCTTTAACTTAAGTTTGGGCTGCCCGATTAGCAAAGCCATGCAAACACTTCACGGCGGACTACGCAAGGCTCAAGATGTGAACGCGCAGGTGTGGTTGTATTCCCAGTCTTGACCTACAGAAGCTTGACTATGGGTCAAAATCCAGACAGGTCTACTCATTCGAGGAAGCTTTGTCCCTCGCCATCAAACCTCCGACGTCATCGGGCATCTCTGACGGAAGTCTGCAGGCGAGAGCGCGAGGCTGATAACTAAGTGCCCCGCGCCGGGTTTACTTTTCGCCAGTCGTATACCTCGAAAACCGTGGAGCTAGTGGTTGACGCGGAGATATCCTGGCGGAAAACACATGAAACGAGACGAGAGACTACTGCAAGGACAAAGAGAGAAATCGACGATGATAGGCCCGGAAGTAAGCCAAGCCTATCATCGTCTGAACCCGACGAGAGGAAATAACATGCCTAGGGCATGTCCAACCTACCTTATCCTGAGCAGAAATACCGCGACGGCATCCGACGGGAATGGCTTAGTAATATTGGCAGTCATACCAAATGCCGGATCCGATATTGCATACCAGCAGCCCGTGCCTCCCCAAGGCAACAACGGAGATGGCACGTTGGTAGCAGTCTTGGTTCGGGAAAAGGATCCCTCGCCGCCCAAGACGGGAGCAGAGGACAGATAGCTGTACGTAGGGTGAGTTAGTAATGGGGTAGCATGGGGGAGAGCAAACGGCACAGAAGCGCATGCAGGCCAGAACCGAATCTGGCCTGTCCTGTCCCTCTCTACCACCCCTTTCCGGCCAAACCAATGCCAGCCACACAGGAAGGAGGCAGGCGGCATGGTGGCGACGAAAGGGGAGAGAGGGCGAAGAGACTTCGGGAGGACCTCCCATGGAGCATTTCACAGCAGCGCGAGCGACGACGAAGAGACGAAGCAAGCGGCTTTTGGAATGTGAAATGGCCATTGAGCAACAGAGTGACTCGATTTTGTTTTTGTTCCTTCCTTGCCCACCTCCCCGCCCGGTTGTACTAAAGAAAAAAAAAAGAAATCGGGTTCCTGCGTTCCGCTTTTCCCTTCCAATTCGCCATTGCCGAAAACCGAGAGAAGAAAATCCGAGTTGTCGACTCCTCGTTTGAAAGGGCGACGAGACACGGGGTGTGCGTGTGCGGGTATATCTTGCCGCTTCCCGAAGATGCCGAAGGCAATGAGAGCCGATTTCGCCATCCCTTTTTTTCAGGGTTGCCCGTCGTGTCGTCGTTCCACTCTGAGGAGGAGGAAGAGGACCCGAGGACTGTTGGCTGTTGTATGTGTGTTTGTTGTGTGTATGCGTGTCGTCATCGCAAAATGAGAAGAAAAAAAAAAAAAAGAGGAGAAAAGTCGAGTTTGGGCTCCACGCCCTCTAAGCCTTGCCCCGGGCCTTGGCCGAAGACTCACGGCCGGCCTTGATGCGCTCCAGGATGCTCTCGCGGTCCTTGTCGAGCTTGAGCTTGGTGATGACGACGTTGCTGGGGTGGATGCCCAGGGGCACCGAGGCGCCGGTGGCCTTGTCGCGGGTGACGCGCTCGACGTGGATGACGTACTTGAGGCGGTAGACCGACGTGACCTTGCCCTCCTTGTCCTTGTTGGTGCCGCGGACAATGGTGACCTCGTCGTCCTTGCGGATGGGGATGCTGCGGACCTGTTTTCGGGAGCGGGAAGAGGTCAGCGAGGCGGAAGCAACCAGAGACCAGAGTGGGAGCGGCGGCAACCTACATTGTACTTCTCGCGCAGTTCCTTGCTCAGAGGGGCGCTCATGATGTTGCGGCGGATGCTCGAGGGAGCACCGAAGTGCGCCTTACGCGACTTGCGCCTCGACGAGTGAAGGGCTGCGTTGCATGGTCAGCTCGGCTGTTTCGTGCAGAAGTATCCAGCGATCTCTACTTACTCTTGTTCACCTTGGCCATTTTGACGGTATTTCGGGGGAACCTGCTGGTGAGGGTTAGAAGAGGCTGGCTGGCTGGTCGGCTGAAGAAGTTGTCGAGCAAAAAGGCGGGAAAAAAAAAACGAACGAAAAAAATCAAAGGCAAGAAAGCTCTGCTTGTGGGCCAAAACCCTAGCCGAGTGTGGGGAGTGGATGAGTCATCATGCGCACAGACCACCTTTTACCTACTTTAGCCATCCCTCCGACGCGTCGGAGGGTCGGCCTAGGCTAGAAATGATCATCGCACTTTTGCCTCTATTCTCTGCACCTTGTTTTTACGAGCCAGGATTAAGAGGGCGACTTAGGTAAGCTGGTGGCTTGCGGCGGCTCGTCACGTGGAATCGCGATTCAGCTTGGAGGTGGCTAGTGTAATTCGATTTCGATTGGCCAATTGCAGGGGGTTCCCGCCTCAGTTGCAGGTGCATTGTCTGTAGATTTTTTGATTTTTTTTTTTTTTAAAAAAAAAAAAAAAAAATCGCTAACGCCCGGCAGTCGATGTGATTTACAAACGCTGTCTGCTTGCGCTGGTGTGATTTTTACATAAAACAATATTTTAATGCTCGTTGGTTGACCCTCGACCCGAAGCCCATCGTCACCCACAGCCCAGGGCGGCCACCTCTCTAATTCCAATTAGCAGCGGTCCGGCACATCCGGGTCTCTCAGTATACCCTGTAGTGGGCCGAGTCCCTCTTAACGTGGATATCGTCGAGCACCCGGAGGACCGGATCCGCCTCGCGCTTGATGGCCGGCTTGACGGCCGAGGCGGGCACGTCGACATCGGCACACAGGTCTTCCCGCTTGCTGAAAACATTGGCGGCTGGGTTGGCGTCGGTCTCGGGGATGGCGATCGCCGCGGCGGCGCCGGCAAGGGCTAGGATGGTGAGGACCTTCATGTTTTCCAGTCGCGTGTACTTTTTGGGAGCAGTCGCCAACGATGGCTGGTTTTAGGGGGAAAAAAAAACAGCAAAGCGATGTTAGGGTCTGTTTCTCGATGGTGGATGGCGAACTCGGCAGAAATAGAGTCCCCTTTATATACATGCGCTCTCCCCCAGGTCCGTCAGGCGTGGAAGTTCAGGGGCAACGTCAATCCAGTGGGGAACACGCGTTCGCTCATCCCACGCCCGCATAATCAACCACATCTTCCCCCTTGTCTCTGCCCTCTCCCAGGGAGGTGCAAATGCCTACCACATACAGGGATCCCTCGAACCGAGCCGGCGGGGTTCGTGATACTGAGGTTTGTCTGCCGTTCACCATGATCGGTACTCTGCATGCCGCCAGCGCTCGCTCCTGATTCGGGTGCCCTTTCTCCCCCTGCCCTACCGTTTCTTTCCGCAAATCAACTACCCCTCCACATCCGGTGGATCTGCTTCCGTCCAGGGGGAGCAAGGCATCACGGCCTTGGCGACTCAGGTGGGCCTCAGATAAACTTTGGGGCATGGCGTGCCACACTGACTCCTGTCCGCGGCAGCGGGCAGTGTGCTGGTCGGTTTGGCCTGCCTGTGCGTGCTTGGCAAGGCCTGGAAACACAACGTCAACATGCAAGTCTCGATTTAGATAGCAACCGGATATGATGGAGTTACGGTGTCGAAACGCCGAACACCGGCCGGCCAGGACGACGTCGAACCGGCAGTCTTCCTCGCGCTGAGGAGAAGCCAGGCCGCCCAGGTCCCCGCACAATATGGTTGAGCACCAGGACTTATGTACAGCTCGACAATGCCCTCTACAGGCTCAACCCGTGCAAGGGCAGGGACGACGAGGAGCTCTGATATTTGCGCGTCTCACTCGTCCAACGGCTGGCCGTACGGAAGAGACAGGTGGGAGAGAAAGAGAGAGAAACATGGTAAAGGATTGCCATCCTAGATCACGAAAGCCCGTCCGGTACCGTGGATCAGGCCCCAGATCCGCCAGTTCGTACGAAAGCTAGCAACAAAACACGAAGAGGGAGAGTTCGACCATGTAGACCCCCTGCCCTTGTCAGGAGCGCGGTAGGCAGGCACATGGATCCGGGGTTAGGTATATACGTAGGGGAAGCAAAAAGAAGAAAAAGGAAAGAAAAGAAGAAGGAAAAAAAAAAACCTTGACCAGAGGCTCATCTCCCATATCGTCCCGCCTGCTACTCGAGAAAATGGGAATGTATGATTCAAGACATCATTTCTCGCTTGTCGGCAACAGAGCCGTCCATGGCCGACGAGCGGTTTTCTTCTGTTGAAGAGTTGGCGAGATACAAAATAACGCCGGTTCAAGGGTTATACATCGTACAAGAAGCAGCCGAGACGGCCATTGACCAGCTCCTTGCCAGAGCCTGCTAGTCCAGAGGAGCTACCTCCGCTCGGCTATCCAGACAGCCCGCAGGAGCAGGAACCGCAAGCCAAATCACAAGTCAAGTCACAATCACCAGCCTCCAGTGCATCACTCATCCAGTGGGCTAATAAAGGACGATAAAAGGGAGCTGATGATTCTTGCAACACATCCCTCAATCGCGGTACGTGACAACATATGCTACATGGTGTTCTCGATTATCACCAAACCGAGGAACGAGGGATCGCCTGAGCCTTCTGGACGATCCCAATACAAAGCAAAAAAAAAAAAAAAAAAAAGACAAAGAAAAAAAATGCAGATAGACAGACATGCGATTTAGACAGATTCCCAAGAAACGAATATTTTGTGGTTTAGACAGAACAAAAAAAAAATCAGCCCAAGAACTCCTTCAACTCCTCAGATTCCTCTATTATCTGAGCAAAGGAGAATGGCGTAAACGGCCAGCCGGCGAATTCGGCAAACTTGGAGAAGGATTCAACCCAGGCGAGACGGAGAGCTGGAGGCAAAAAGGGTTGGTTAGTCAGTCAGGCAGCTCAGCCCAAGGGTGCGGCGGAAGTGCGGCGGAAAGGAAAACTCACAGTGCAACATGGCAGACACGCCCTCCATGATGATCAGGATAATGACGCTGAGACAGAAGAACATGGTAAACGAGATAAAGATGGCAATGGCACCCATCAGGCCCGTCATGTGGAGCGTGGGGGCGAGCGTCATGGACCAGAGCACCGCACTGAGCTGTTGGTGAGCCAGCGACAGGGCCCAGAGACGCAGGTACGAGGCCGTGTGCGACACGCAGTTGAGGCAGAACTCGATCGTGTGGATGACCTGGTGGATCATGACCTCGCCGAATTCAAACTCCTCGTGCTCGTCCTCACCGTGCAGGTCCTGCGTGATCATGGCCACGCCCGCGTCGCTGTCGAGGCTGTGGCGCGTGTTGCCGTTGCCGTTGCCTGCCTCGTCCTCATCGTCGAGCGCGCTGACGTGCGAGTGCTCGCCGATGCCGCGGTAGCCCTTGGCTCGGGCCCGGTTGTGCTCCCAGCGCAAGTAGAAGGGCTTGAGGAACAGCAGGATGGGGACCTGCACGAACGCGAACAGCAGCAGGAAAACCTGCACGCTCGCCTGGCCTGGGTACAGCTCCATGCCCTCCTCGATCTTGCCCGGCTGCAGGAACATGTAGATGAGCATGTTGAGCAGGCCGGGAGGGTTGCGCCCGGACCCGGCCCAGTCGACGGTCCACTTGTAGATGATGCAGAGGACCAAGTAGCCGAAGATGGCCTGGAAGAAGATCATGCCGGGAATGAAGTTGCCCCAGATGTCGATCGGCTTCTTGAAGTGCCGCGCGTTGATGTAGGCGAAGCAGAGCGAGTACGTCATGTGGGCCCAGCCCATTATGATGCTCATCTTCATCTTGTAGCTGTTGCTGAAGAGCAGGTCGTTCTCGGTGCCGTGCCACATGGGGTCAAGACCGAACGGGTAGCGGTACGAGCCCTTGAGCGACGCCGTCACGGCCTGGCCCTCCTTCCAGCCCTCGGGCACGTCCCACTTCCAGGCGCTGTCCCAGAGCGTCATGGACTTGGAGAAGATGTCGTTGTACACGAGGCCGGTGAAGACGGAGAAGACGGCCATGACGAGCGCGATGTAGCGGCCGTAGTAGACCATGGCGAACAGCTCAAACGTCACCTTCTTGAGCGGCTTCTCCCAGTAGATCATGGCAAGGGCGGCGCAGAGCATGATGACGGCGTGGCCCAGATCGCCAAACATGACGGCGAAGAGGAAGGGGAAGGTGACGATGACGGGCAGGGCCGGGTTGACCTCCTGGTACGTGGCGGTGCCGTAGGCGTTGACGATGGTCTGGAAGGCCTCGGTGAACTTGTTGGTCTTGAGGTAGGTCGGCGGCGTCTTGTTGGTCTTGATCTCGTTGATGATGGACGGGACCGACAGGCCGGCGCGGCTGGTGACGTCGTGCAGCGTCGTGCGGATCAGGGGCAGGTCGTTGCGGGGACACCAGCCCTCGGCGATGAGGGTGCGGCGGGCGCGGTCGTACGAGAAGAGGTTGAGCGTGTTGTACACGGCCTTCTCCTTGCCGATGAGCACCATCCAGGCGGCCAGCGACTGCGAGATCTGGGTGAGCTCGGCGTCGAGCGTCTGCTGCGTGTTGCGCAGCACGTTCTGCACGTCGTTGAGGCGCGCGTTGACCTCGAAGACCTGGTCGCGGCGCAGGTCGCTGTTCTCGTCGACGCTGTAGACCTCGGCGCCCATCGACTCGGAGATCTTGCGCACCTTTGCCAGGATCTCCTTGCCGTGGGCGAAGATGACGAAGACGTTCTTGTGCACGGGCTCGTTGTTGCTGGGGTCGACGAGCGGCTCGGGGATCTCGGACTGGTTCATGTACAGGTTGCCGCGCAGGGTGCGCCACAGGATGCGCTCGAAGGCGGCCACGCGCTCGCGGGGGATGACGCCGGCCACGAAGCCGATGTTCATGCCCGAGAAGGACCGCTCGACCTCGGAGGCCTGGTGGTGCTGCTCGACGTCCTGCAGCAGCGGCGCGTCGTCGTCCTCGGTCGAAGCCCGGATCTCGTCGACGTTCCCGTGCGCGCGGTCGAAGAAGCCGCCGGCCTCGCGCAGCACCCAGCGCCACTCGGTCAGCTCGACCTCGCGCTTCTTGAGCGTCTCATAGCTGTCGTTGAGCTGCGAGATGCGCGCCTCGAGGCCCTGGCTGCGGTCGGCCAGCTCGTCGATCTCGGCCGTGCTCGGGGGCGCGAGGGACTCGACGTCGAGGTCCAGCTTCCTCAGCGGGATGCCGGCCTTCTCCATCTGCGCGTGGAAGTAGCCTACATGCAGGTCCGAGTCAGTTTATATGTAATGGACAGCAGCAGCAGTAGCCGAGGCGCGTGCCGTCGCCAAACGCGAGGTCGGGTTCCTTACGGAGCTGGCGCTCGACATTGTCCAGTCGTCGGATTTCTTGGGTAAAGGCCCTTTGGAAGGCACTGAGGTCCTCGTTGAGCTTTGGCCGGGGGTCAGCAGTCTGGGTGACAGGGCCAGGGGCGGATACGCGGACATACATCGCGGAACTGAACCAGGCCGACCTCGCCGAGCGCGTTGACGACTTCTCTGCCGATTTCGTTGGAGATGTACAGCTGGACCATGCTCATGTCCGCTGAGCGGAACGGAGTATCGCCCGCCGAAGCCATCTTGATGGATGATGTGGCGCGGCTGCGTTGTTGGGATAGATGGTCAATTGAAGTTGGCTCAAAGCTCAACCTCGGAGTTGTCCTTGCCCTTCGACAGGCAGCGGGTTGTGGCTGGGAGCTGTTCATTGGTGCCTGAGGCAAGTGGTGGAGCGGCTGGCGTGCAGTAATGTTCCTGCTGAGCCACACCAACGTCACTGCCCAGTTCTAATTTTGTCGGCTTTCGGCAGCGTTCGGCGTCCCTAAAATAACCACGGGTCCGAGCTCCACCGCCCGACTTTTCTCCGTTTATGGAGGCTTGCATCACGACGTCGTCTCTGCTTCAATCAATCTCGATATGGTGATGTCTGCACGCGTTGACCTACAGATATGCCAACCTTTCTCTTTAAAACGCGCATTTAGCGTGCAACCACCAGTCTGCGGTTCACTTCCTCAATTCGGATGATATTCAGGTGCAGCATTCTAGTGCTCGGCACCGAATTCTAACAAAAGCGACAGAAAACTCATCGAGAAAGCAAAGCCTGGAAAGGATACACGCTTGTTCTTATCTTTTAGAGCCGTGAAATTGCCCCATTTCTCTCATAAACAAGTGCTTATAACAATATTGCGACGCTTAATAAACCCAAAATGATTTTCCCGAACACTCCAAGCAGCGCATGTTGGCCAACTTTTGAAATCCATTGACGCTGCTCAATACAGAATAGTGACCGTATAACAAAACTCCATGCAAATGCAAGATGAAAGAAAAAAGTAAAGCGGTGCGAAAAAAAAAAAAAATACAGGCAAAGAAACCAAAACATCGTTTTCTTCTCATGCCCAGAAACGCCAAACCAGGAAAAAACGGGAATATCAAGAGATGAGACTTTCCAACACGGATTAAAAGAGCTCGAGGGGAAAGAGGAATAAACAAAGAGGGATAACAAGAAGCGAAATGTGTCGGGCGTAGATGGTGTGAGTGGATGAAGCGAGAAGGAAATCGAGGCGGTCAGATGGTGCGGCCGAACATATACGACCCGTACATGCCGCCGACCTCGGCCTTGGCGACGGGCACCTTGCGCATGCCCCAGTAGCGGGCGCCCATCTTCCAGTGGCGGGCGCCGCTGTCGTCCTCGTTGTCGCCGCCCTCGCGCACCAGCCACGACCGGACGTGGATCTCGGACACGCGCCACCGGTACCGCGCCAGCGCGCCCGTCGACTTGCGCACCTTCTTGAACACATCCGCCGAGAACTCGACCACGCCCAGCGGCTCCGTCACCGGCCGCAGCAGCACCGAGTCGTTGAACAGCGTCGACGCGTCCAGCTCGCCACCCCACATGTCCGACAGGTCCAGGTACCGCACCGTGTGTGGCACCCACGCCAGCTGCGCCGCGATGTCAGCGTCCTCGTCCGTCATCGCCATGTCCACGTCCCCGTCCCTGTTCCCGTACGAGCCCGACGCCGGCGTCCCCGGCCGCGCCTGCGGGACGAAGAGGCGCTGCACGTCGTGCAGCTTGAGCGACCGCCCCAGGGCCAACTCCTCGAGGTGCTTGGTCAGCGGCAGGAGCAGGTCGATGTGCGAGGGGTTCATCCTGCTGCCTTTAAGGCTCAACGACTTGAGCGTCTTGGGAAGGATCGGGATCAGCTCGTTGAGGTGCTGTTCGTCAAAGAGCTCGTGGCTGCGCGCGTCCGTCGCCAGGCTCAGGAACTCGAGGGTGCCGGTGACGGCCGGGTGCGTGCGGATGAACTCAATCACCTTCGCGGCCGACAGGAGCTTGCACTTGGCGAGGTTGAGGTGGGTGATCCTCGCCGTGGCGGGGATGCTCCAGAGGGCGTCGTCCGTGATACGCGTGCCCGCGACGTCCAGGTGCGTCAGCTTCGTGAGCCGCGGCATCAGCGCGTCCGGGATAGTCGCCGGGAGCGTCATGCACTTGTGCAGGGACAGGCGCTTGATGGTCAGCTCGGCCGGCCAGTCGTCCTTGTTGGACACCACCTCGGCGAACGCCGTCTTGAACATGGCCGACGAGCAGCCGCAAAAGTCGAGCGCCTGCAGCCTGTCGAGCCCGAAGAGGAGCTTGCGGAGCACGGCCGCGTCGAGGTCATCGTCGATGTACTCCTGCGCCAGGAACTCCTGCAGCAGCGGGGTGAGCTCCAGGCAATGCCGCAGCGTCTCGGACGTGAGGTTCTTCGCCTGAGATCGCTCAGAAGCCGTCGAGAAGAGAGTCGAGGGGTTGAAGTGTGAAAAGTCGATGCGGCGCACGATGGTCCCCAGCGAGGGGTGCGAGTTCACGTGGGAGAGAAACTTCTGGAAGATCCTCGAGTGCGGGATGGTGATTCGGTTGTAGAGCGAGCTCAGCGTCGCCGTGTGGAGCGTCTTGGACGTGAGGAGCAGCGACATCAAGTCGACGTTGCGCCTCTCGAGCCCGTTGGGCGGGATGTCCAGCACGAGCAGGTTGATAATGGCGGCTGTCATTGGTGCGTCTGGTTAGCCATTGTGTTTTCTTGACATAACAGTCATCGCTTGTACGACCCTGTGTCCCCGCAGCCTTGTGCCCCACGTTCAAGCAATCCCAGTATCTGAGAGTCGCTTCCTCGTGATTCAAGCAGCCGGGGGAAGGCTCTAGCAAGGAATTCAAGCAGGCCGACAAGATCATAACGGAAGCGAAACTTACTCAGCAGCTCTACGGGAAGCCTCTCGATGGGCGCATCGCCGGGGCTCCTGACGCCATTTCGTCGCTTGGGAGTGGACTGTGGCGTAGGTGAGGTGTGCCAAGCAACATTAAGCACCTGCAGGTCCCCGAAGCTCTTGCTAGCGAGCTTTCCCTTGACGTTGATCTGCTTCCATCCCTTGAAGTTGTCGGCAGGAAACCAGTTCCCATGCAGCCTGCTTCCGGGCCGGGTGACGGGAGGAAAGTACTGGGCCTCGATCATGTTGCCACGGGCGGCAGAGGATGAAGCGTTAGGTGGTTCGTCGTCGACAACAGCAACCTCGTCGTCGGTGGGTGCGCTGTAGGATGATATCTTAGAGGCAGTGAAGGTCTGTGCCAGGTCTGCGTCGTTCTCTCTGATGGATGAGAAGGAGGTGCGGCCAGCCCTCTCGGGGCTGGTGTGCCTGGAGGAGTCGGTGGCCATGGTTTTGTAGTTGGATGAAGGCGCGGCCTTCAGGCTGGCAGCTCCCGCTCTCTGCGGGGCCGGGGGCGTTTCCATTGGGCGCAAGGACGTGTAGAGCTTTTTTTTTTTCTCTCTCTTTCTTTTTTGGTAATAATTCCCAGGCCGGTTGTGGAATGGGACAATCCCAAGTGGTGGTACTTCGGCAGGCTGGCGGCAAGGGCCCTGGCCTCAGTTCCGGAGCAGGGGGACCTGGACTGACGGTGGAACACACACAGCTGGCCGGGACGGAGGACGAGGATGGAGCTTTGACGTGACAGTTGGCGTGACGGACGTTCCTCGTTCGACGTACGAGGCGGCCAAGGGGGGCGGAAAGGCACACTTTCTATTAAGTAAAATGTTTGTGTTTTTAGGTAATTTTACGCCCAGGTCATGCGGGGAAATGGTGAGGTGATGGAGCCGTGAAGGTGAACCTGTGACACGGGAATCTGGCGTGCTGGCTCTTTGTGTGCTTTCTGGTCCAAGCGAGCGACGGGTGCCAGCAGCAGACGCAATGCAGAGCAGAGGAGTGCAATTTGGCCAAATGGGGGTGTGTGGTTGGTGGTGATCAAGGGAAGGCCCCGGGGCTAAAGGAGGCTAATAAAAAATAGACGAGGTACCGCGCAAGAGCTTGACGACCCGGGGAGACGGGTTTGGCCAATAGCTCAGTCTGTCGGCTGGGATGGGCTTGGAACGGGGCACTCGGCTCTGGCAGGTTTGTCGGGGACTAGGTAGGTAGGATAGGTGAAGTGGTTTGGGTATGTAAATGTTGAAGCGGAACGAGTGTCAATGAAGGTGATGCGTCCGTCTGGTATTGAGATGTGGTGAACACAAGGTGGTGCGGAGCCTGACGTGGACAGGGCTCGGTAGCCAATCTGGACGTGCTCCGCTGGGGCGTGTAGTCTCGGATAGGCAGGTTGGGGCTCAGATGCAAACGGCAACAACGACACGAGCGAACGGAAACTAATAAACGACGAGCAACCACTGGACCCAGCAGGAGCGGCGGCCTGGCGCGCACCTTTCCGGGCGGGTCCACGAAATCCAGTAAAACAGAAAATCCGCCTTTGGGCGATTAAGTAATGGAAACAAAGGAATGGAGCCGCCTCTCGCATTCTTTCGGGTCAGCTGAGCTTCTTCCCGCCCGCCAAAACCTTTTTTGGTGCCGCATCGACCGCCCCCAGCTTGGCCCAGGGGTAGTAATACGGTGATGCGGCCTGTGGTCAGGCCAGAGGAGCACCGCCCTTTCTTCCCACCGTCATCTGGGCGGCGACTGGAATGCTCAACCAGTCACACGATTGGCTGGCTTGGCGGTGGCATTTGGTAATGGAAAACCACGTCGCTCCTGCGCAAAAAGAAGACCAGGGATAGGCTGGATTCAACTTTCGAGGAGGCGAGGCCGAGCACCGGTTCGCAGGGAGAGCCCGATCGCAGAACAAGATGGAAGGGGCAAAAACAAGAAAAGAAGAAGAAAAAATCTTTCTTTCTTTCCGCACACCGGATGGCACATCTCGGCTTCCATGATCGTGATCCATCTTAATTCCTTTCCCTTCTCAAACCTGTTGAGACCCAGAGTGATGAAGCCCTTCCGACGGAGGCCAGTTTTGGCTGGGGCGATGGACGACATCGATGTCCTGTGCAGGCAAATTGCAAATTGCCACCGGGCAGTTGTAAAAGAGCCATGCATCCCCCCTTTGGCGAATTTCCATGACTGTCGGAAATCGGGTATGGTGACGGGGAGATGGTCGCGGAGCCGAGGTGGTGAGACGTTGACGACGTAATAAAAACAGGGGGCGACCAACGGCCGGTCGGCGCCTGGCCCGTCGATCAGATCGGTTGCAGGCGGCCACAGAAACGGCATCTGCGCCTCAAGACTCAAGACCAAGGACACAGACAGCGCAGGCACGCGTTGCATACGAGCTGCAGTCCAGGCAGATCCTCTGCTGCGTAACCACACCAAAAAGCAAACGTTTACGTAGTCGCTTGCAATTATGGCGACATTCTTTGCGAGCAGACGAGGAGACCACATGGCCTCGGCATTATCTCTATGAGGTGCTATGCCAAGCGGGCAAGAAATGCCGACCTTTGTTGAAGCATCCGTTCTATCATCATTTTTTTTTCTCCTTTCCCACGTCCTACCTCGCTCCTTGAGACAGCCGCGGCAGCACCATCAGTCTCGCAGGCGAGACGGGTTCGTTCAACAGCCTCGGCTGCCCGACGCCATCTTCTCCCGGCCATTTCATGCCTGACTCATCCGTATTCCCATCTCTCAACTCGGAGTCTCCGAGGCGTGCCGTCCAAGAGGACAGGCGTCTCGCATGTCTTCACGTGGCCTGGTCACGTCGCCTTTCTGTGAGGCGGCTGGGGAGGCGGGCATAAGCCAACCAACCAACCAACCCGTCCACCCCTTTTTTTGCCAGACAAACACACACGCCCCTCTCCCCTGCTCGACCCCAGGATCCAGCCACAGACAAAATAAAAGAAGGGAATAGAAGAGGGAAAAAAAGAAAAAGAAGACACTAAAACGGACCCGCTTCCCCACAATCTGTCTGGGTCGTTCGCCAGGGGAAGGAAAAAAAGACAGACGGTCGCGGTGCTTTTTTTGTTGCAACCGCTCAACAGGAGCAGGGGTTGTAGCGGTCGAGGCCGGCCTCTAGCCCTCAAGACCAAGACCTCAGTGTTGCGGCGCTTTAGCGTAATCATTCTTCGCCGCACAAACCAGGTCCCGTGATCGATTTTCCCATCGTCTCTCTTTTCTTGCCCCGCCCGTCGGTGTGTCGTGCCTCACCGCGCTCGCATTGCCGACCAGCAATCAGCTGACTCTCCCCCTTTTTCTTTTCTCTCGCAACGTGAAGATGAAGAAAAGAACAGAAAAAGAAAATAGTGGCTGCCGTCGAATTGTCCGGGGGTTGCCGGCGGGATGGGCCATTTTCCCGTATCAGACAAGGAAACGCCAGCAAAATATGCTTGCCTGCCGCGCCGCCCCAGGCCGCCATGACCTTGTTGTCGTTCCATTGCCTGTGGGATAAAACAGCGCCCAAAGATAAGCTTTGCTATGTATATCTCAGCAAACAACGTGCATCCCCAGTCCCCCGCGTGCACAACATGTTTTGATGTGCATACATCTCAGTATGGTGCAAACGGTTGTCGAGACGTCGGGGAAGGGCGGGGGCAACTCGGTGCTTGCATCGTAGCACCCTGATATCCAACGGTACCACAAATCATATACGAGCTTAGGTGCCGTCACATATGCCGTGACACCTGGCTGCTGTCTTTCCCGCATAACCGATCCCGAGGAGATATCAAAACCACGGAGAAGCCGGGAAGACAACACTGGGATACGCACACTCACATATCCGACATCTTACCCGGCACGCAGACTGACGTATGCGCCATCTCAGCCAGCATTGAAATTGAAACGTTGCAGAGGGCGTGCAGTCATAACTTCAGAGCGGGACGTCCCGGCAGCAGGGGTGTTTTTCATTTTGGCTTTTTGACTTTTTGACCTTTCGAGGCCCGGATGCGGCGAAACCAAACCCCAATAACCCGCAAGGGGATGATACTCGCGGGGAAGAAAAAACAAGTAGCAAATACCATGGAAGAAGGCAACAAGGCAAAGACGAATCAAGCAAGGATAACAAGCCTAGAATAATTGAGGATGGATATACAAAAAGATTAGATTTTTACCAATCCCGTACCAACAAGAATTTGCAAGTAGAAAGAAAGCCACAGAACGCCACCCGACCCGAAGTCCAACCACCAGCCTTTGATGTTGGATCTAACAATACCTAAAGAAACATCCATAAACACGACTAGCCGCCCAAGAATGAAGCTCGTAAACCTAATGAGACAAGAGATAACGCATAGAGTCTAACTTGACAGGGGTGGGGTCCTTCACAATCAGAAGGGCGTGTGGGTTCGGCATTTGGGCAATTTCTCATCCAGTGGCGTTGGATTTTTTGTCCGGGATGCCGAGGCGCTTTTTACACTCCTTGCAGTACCATTTCACTGGGAAATGACGATAATAGTCAGTAAAGGACCCGAACCAGCCAAGGGAAGCGGCACAGCAAGAGACAGTCCGGCCCAAACTTACCATTGGTTTTGGGCGCAGCCTTGAGGCCAACGCAGTCGAGATGGAACCACTCGTACGGGCATGCCTCGTTGGCGTCGCACCCAATCATCTCACCGTAGCTCGGCTGCTGGCAGTAGCAGTATAGGGGGTCCTCGTCGTCGTCCTTGCCCCCGCCAGCAGCGTCCTTCTTGAACGCCCCGCCGTTTGGCGCGGGGCCGTGCTGCGCCTGGGCGGCCGCCGCAGCCGCCTGAGCCGCAGCCAGGGCGACCGAGGCCCCCTTTTTGTGGCTCCGCTTGACCGTGGTCGGCATGCTCGTCGGCGTCGGCGTGGGGGCAATGGCCGTCATGCCCACGCCATCTGCTACCCTCGACGGCCGCGACACTCTCGCGCCGTCAGGGAAGCTTCCCAGCGAGGGGGTTGATGGTTTGCTCGCGCGGCCGCTCTTGGTAGTGACCGTCGCTGCCGTCGAGGTTGACGTCGTCGACCCGGCGCCGCCGTGGGTTGAAGATGGCGTGGTCTCCTTCTTAGTTACCGACACCTCGCCCATATCTTCTACCTTGGCCGCCACCGAGTTCTTTCGACTTCTAACGGACGGAGGGGGTATTATTGGTGGCGGTATGGCGGTGGTGGACTCCAACACAACCGGCTCGGGCTTGGGAGGCTCAACCCTGGTTAGGGGCGTCGTCAGTCCCCCAAGCACCGGTGCGTCCTTGAGCGTTCTGGTTTCCGTCGACGCCCGCGAGCCGTTGGTGTGTGCGGGCGTCTCTGGTGCGGCCGAGACCGCCCCGTTTGGCCGGTTGTTGTTGGCTGGCACAATCGGAGGCCGTGGTCGGCCGTTTTCGCCATGGGACTGGGCGCTCTTCCCACGGGCCATGGCTGGGGCGCGCGTGGGGGGAACCGGAATCGGGACGGGTGAGTTGCGCACCACTTTGACCACCGCCTCGGGGAAGGTGCCGACAACCGGGGAGGAGGCCACGGATGGAGACTGGGCAGTACCGTTCCTGTTATTGGGTAACCGCCTTCTGGTCAGCTCTGGCAAGATCAAAGAGGGCTTCATGGGAGTAAGACCAGCGAACGTACCTTTTCTTGGGCTGGTTGCCTCCAGTCGGCAATGCCTTGCGCTTCTTGGCCTGGCTTTCTGGAGCGGGAGTTCCGCGAGGGCTCGACGTCTTGGGCTTGGCGGTGCTGTTCCCGAAGACACTGCTCATCGCGCGCTCCATTGGAGCGCCGTTGTTGTTGGTGGCGGTGGTGCTGCCGTTGGCGTTGCTGGGCTTCTCAACCTTTCGCCTCTTGGGCGCCGGGGTCCCATTGGTCGGCGCCAGGCCGGCGATTCCAAGGCCGATTGGCGTCGGAGACTCGCTCACAGCGGTGCTTGTATTGGCCGCCGGTTTCCGACTCTTCGCGCCAGTCGCAGCCTTCTTGTTTGTTCCCGGCTCCGCTTTGTGCTGTTTCGCGTCGTGATCCTCCGCGTCCGACTCGTGAGTCGCAGTCGCGGCAGACGCGGGCGGCTGATGCTGCTGGTGCTGCTGCTGCTGTTGCTGCTGGGCGGCAGTCCTGCTCTTGTCCTTTTTAGCAGCGACAGCTTGTTTGCGGGCGTCGCTCCTCGCGGCAACCTCTTCAGCGATGTGCTGCGCGGCTGCAGACAGGCTCGCCGCCCCTTCTCGTCTGGAGCGCTCGGCCTGGGCGTTGGTAAGCGCCCGGCCGGCCCTGTTTTCTGGGTATGCCCAATGTGTGTTGCTCCCCCACTTGGCCTCGTCGCTAAACTCCTCTAGCAGGTGTGGCCAGATGGAGTCGATGCGGCGCAGCTGCTTATATAGTGCCTCGTTGGCCGTAGAGATGACATGGTTTTTCTCCTCAAGCGACACAAGCATCTCCGAGATCTTATTCGCGGCTTCGCGGTAAGCCCGACGACGAGCTAGAACGTTTGGGTCGTGCGCGGCGGCGTGGGAGGAGCCCTCGACAGAGGGCGCGGCGAGGGCAAGGGCAGTCGGGTTGCCGGGCGGGGCGACGACGCCATTGGTGCTGTTCTCGGCGCTCATGGGGACCGACTCGGGGGCGGCGCTGCCGCTGGCGGCTGCGGCTGCGGGTCGCAGCGGGTCGGGCAATGGGATGTTGAGGGCATTGTCGACGAGCTTGAACAACGTGTGCTGGGGCGCGTGGACCTTAGCATCGACCTCCCTCAGCAGGGTGAAATGGCGAACGAGCTCCTTGGGCAGGGCGGTGATGGCGTCGGCAAAGTGTACGATGCCGGGGAAGATGTCGATGGGCTGCTCGCGACCGAGGGCGCCGGCGCCGGCGGCGTTGTCCTGCTGGGCGAGCGAGCGGCCGGCGGCACCGCCAGCACCAGCCCGCGACCCATGGACACGCGTCTGGCGGACGGGTTGGGAGCGGCGACTCGAGGATGGCTCGGCCGCGGTCGCGGCGACGGACGCGGTGGGCTTGGCCGTCTTCATGTCAGGCTCTGCGAGCGTGGGATGGTGCAATGGAGAAGGCTTCCGCTTCAGGCTCGGCTGGAGGCGACGACGAGTCGCTTGGGGCGAGGGCGATGTGGCCGCAGCTGGCGGGGTCTGCCGCGCAGAAGTGGTCGACGGACAAACGCTGTGGAAAAAGGATGCTGGGAGGCGTTTCTGCAGCGATCACTCAGGCCATCTCGGACTGTGTTTGGGCGAGGACGGGGAGGGGAGGCAGGAACTCGTACAAGGCGTCAAGGGGGGTGCAGATTGGAAAAATGGAGTGGAGGGCCAGACAGGCGCCCTTTCTTGCAGCACGACCACCACCCCAAAAACCCCCAAGCTCCCACGGTCGGCTGGAGTTTGCGCCGCGTCTCTGCGAAATTGTGTCCTGAGGCCGAAGCTAGCATGGGTCAGCGGGCCCATCGGAGAGGGTTAGGGTCGGTATTAGTTGTGATAAGATAAGAGGCTGCCCGTCCGCCTGGGCGGGCCGTCACGCGTCATGCCGCCAATTCGTCCCACCCCTGCACGTCATAGGAAGGTGTAGAGCGAACAGAACAAGAGCGGACAACGTAGGTGGCGCACACATCGCCGTGCTTTAGGTACTTTCTACATACAACTTGAGCCATATAGAAAACACTGGTAAAGATAATAGGGAATGAGAGGACACTGGAAAAGGCATTACATAACAGCTAGAAAAGAATCGAGGCGGTGGTGGTTCCCCTATTTGGTGTGAACCAAGGAGAACCAAGGGGCAAAACAAACGCAATTGTCAAACCGGCGCTATTCTATGGAGAGAAGAAAAAAAGAATACAAATAAGCTGGTCTGTCTCTGACATACCTGGCTCGCTTGTTACAGCCTCTCCCGTCTGAGTTGAGGGTGATATCATTGTTATGCTCCACGTAGACTCGAGCCTCGTGGCATCAACGCGCCTCCGGGGTGCATAAAAGCTAAATTGGATATCACCCTCAGCCAAACCTAAACCATGCCCACCGAGGTCAAAGCTTCACGAGCAGGATATGTAGGTAGGAACCGAGGCAGGTTGGCGTACGCGACATTGCTCACCGCTGCTTCAGATGCTGCTCCTTCGGCTTCTCGTCGCGCTCCCGCTGCTTCTGCCTCCACTGCCATTCAACCAGGACGGGCAGGAAGTTCCACAGGTCAAAATCGGGCCAGAGACACTTCAGAAAGAAGATCTGCGTGTCCTGGTGACACTGCCACAGCATAAAGTCGCTCAGCCGCTCCACCCCGCTAGTGCGGACGAACAGATCCAGCGGCGGGCACTCGGCCGTGTACATGTGGTCCGTGAGGGTCTCGGCCGTGATGCTCTCCGGGTTACGATAGGGCACAAAGCTCGGCCCTCCGGCCTGTTGCTGTTGGTGCTCGCCTGAAAGGTGCGCGGTCGGCGGAGGCGAGTCCTGGTTCAGCGTGGTCGTGGACGACACCGAATCGTCCATGTCTTCTGCCGCCCCGGGCGCCTCCTGGATCGAGCCCAGCACCGACGCTCCCATGTCGTCGCCCTTGTCGGCATGCTTGGAAAGTATCTTCTGCCTGATGCGCGTCTGCGAGAATTGCGTTGCCGACGAGCGCGGAGGGCTCGTGTAGTCGGTCACGGTGGAGCGGATCGCGTGGGTGATCTCTTCCCTCGACGTATAAGGGAAGCAGATGTTCAGGACGTGGCTGCGAGGTCGCACATTTGCATGTCAGCAAGCGAAGCAACAAAAATCAACCATGACTGCTCGGGCGAGGCGAGGAAACTGACCCCTTGTTGTGCTTGGTCGAATTGACGGCTCGGTCAACAAAGGCAAGCACGTCCTGGGGGATCAGGTCCCGCTGGCCCGAGATGATTACCCGGGCGCCGTAGCGGTCTAGCACCTCGCCGTGCTGTAAAAGCTGCTCGAGCTTGACCTTGGCCATGGCCATGAGGCCGTCGACCTCGTACTTAGGGCGGTTGAAGTTCTCGATGCTGAATGCGTAGACCGTGACGACCTTGACGCCGCAGTTGTAGCATATCTCGAGAACGCGCGCCAGTGCCTCGAATCCCATGTGGTGTCCAGCAACCGTCTCGATTTTGTGGCTTCGGGCATATCGCCTGTTCCCGTCCATCTCGAAGGCGATATGCTGGGGGATGGGGCCCTGGCGCAGGGCCCCAATGACGAGCTGGCGGATGTTGCTGATGGCCCATTCCGCGGGAGGCGAGCTCAGAAGCCAACTAGTGGCGTGCGCGAGATAAAGGTCAGACATCGTGGGCGAGCGGGTGAGGTCCCAATCAATGGGACCCTTCTGGCGATGTTGTGGGCGGGTATCAGGGGATATTGGCAGAGGCGTTGCCACGATATAACACTGGTAATTGGAATTCTCACAGCAAAAAGGAAACAGGGTTGAATGAAGGACTGTAAAGAATGTTGGCAAGACGTCGTTCCAAGCTGGTCTCGCCGCCAAGTTTCGACCGTCGTCAGCTTCTCGCTGCTGCTGTTATGGATTCTGCTTCCGAGTTTCCGCGAAACTTGGCCGGACGGCTTGTGATGGATACTAGCTTGCGACGGACCACGTCAGAATGTGGCTCGTGCTGTGGGTCCGCTAGCGATCAATTGGCCAGTAACGGGCGACGCGGAGAATTGACACATTGCAGAAGCGGAAAGGCCGCGACTGCACCCCTCCAACCTACCCGCGCCGACTTCGCTGATTGCAAGATAGAGGCCAATTCCTGATACTCACCGCGATACAAGCGGCTTGGCAACATTGCTTCTTTCATCGAGAGTGTCGCAGGCCGACTTGGGCTTCTCTGTCGCGGGCGACGATCCCCGGTGAGGGGCAGCTGAAAGAGCGAGGAGCAGCGGATGTCTCCGTGGGGCGGGAATCGCACCCCATCATTGATCAATTCGGCCAACGCCCGCTTGTGGCCTGCCAACGCTGCAGCGCGATAGGGGCTTGTCCCGGCAGCCCGGCAGCCGCACTCGAAGGAACCAATATCGATTTCAAACATGCAACGGTAGTCGTCCTGCCTCGGACAGAGCAAGCTGCGCGCATCCAAGTACCGCTTCCCTCAACAGCGATCACTGCCGTCCACAGCCTAGCCGGCCGCAGATCGACCATGTCTTTCACAAACACGCCCGTTACCCGCGCCCTGGTGCTGGGACTGGTAATGGGCTCTATTGCCGCAACGATCTTCGATGTGAAGCACTACTTCTACCTCCTCATCGACCCGCACATCCTGAGGTACCACCAGCCGTGGCGGATATTCCTCTTCCAGCTGTGCTACACCAACTCCTCCGAGGTGCTCTTCGCCTGCATGACGCTATACAACATGCGCGTGATCGAGCGCTTCTGGGGTTCGAGGAAATACGCGGTAAGCCCAGCGGCGGTCCGGGCCGTCTAGGTATTTGTGCACTTTTGCGCGGTGCCATGGCTGACAGATGTCCCGTTTCAGTCGTTCCTCCTTGTCGCGGGGCTGCTGACGACGGTCCTCGCGCCGATGCTCACCGTGCTGCTCCGGACGGCGACATTCGGCGTCTTCAACTATCTGCCTGCCGGCCCGACGCCGCTGATCTTCGCCATACTGGCGCAGTACCACGCCACCGTGCCGCATCTCTACAAGTACCGCCTGGCCGTGTCGGATCCGCCATCGGCGATCGCGGCCGACGGGTCCGACGACTTTGTGGGGCTCACCTTCTCCAACAAGTCGTACAAGTATGCTCTCGCAATGCAGCTGGCGCTGTCGCAGTGGCCGGGATCCCTGCTCGGCGCCGCCGTCGGCTGGGTCGTCGGCTACTCGTGGCGCAACGACCTGATCCCCGGAAGGCTGACGCGCTGGCGGGCCCCAGGCTGGCTTGTGGGCGCGCGGGCGCCGCCGAGGAGGCAGACCGAATTCGACGGGCTCAGGAGGAGGCTGGAAGACGAGGGCGTCTCCACAGCGACAGCCTCGGGCGTGGGGCTCCAGGAGGCCGAGGCCGGACGCAGGAGGACCGTGGGCCAGCAGATAATAGAGCAGTTCAGGGGCTCTCTATGAGTCGCGGTGATCGTGGGTGCTCAGGATTCCGAGTGCCATTTGCAACATGGATAATTTCCATAGCACGGGGTAAATGCACCTGCCGGCCTGTTCTGTGTCGCCATCTGTCTTGGGAGGCGAGAACAGGTCTGGGGTCAGGCAGTGTAAGTGTATGTTGCCACATAGATTGTCTGCGCACGCATTGAGCATATACCTGGCGTGCTATTCATGAACGGGCCTGGCTCGGACACCGGATCCAGCGCATCCTTTTCCTCGAGCCATGTGGCCGGAACATCCCTTGGATCCTCGGCCAGAACAGCCCGGTACAGTAAGCCAAGGATCGGGCGAATCCCTAGCATTCGAGCGTCAGACCACGCGACAATCCGCCCGCCCGGGCCTCTCTGACGCGACCCGCTTAAACCGAAGAGAACGTCGACACGGAGAATGCGGGCGAGCGACGCCAGATTTCGTCGCGCGCTGCGCTCTATTTCCAGCACGCGATCCCCATGACTGACCGGGATCGCACCCAGGTGGTGGAGTGTGGCCTGAAAAACACAGGGGTCTTAAGCCTTGGGTGCGGTAGCGGATGCGGGATGGCAGGCATCTGTCCAGGCACATTGACCCCCAGCCAGCCACAAGAGCAGCTGGAAAGAGGCTGGCCAACCACAGCACCGCCAGCCACCCCCCCTTGTCAGGGGCTGACAGCCCGAAAAAGACCATTGATGCTTTGCTCCTTCAGGTGTAGGTGAGTCGTGATTGCAAACGCTACTGAAAGCCGGCGCGCAAGAGTCAGCAAACTGTTCGCAGCCGCTCACCAATCCGAACGACCTCGTTCCATCTTAAGCCTGGCGTTTCCCAGAGAGTCATTGAGCGCTAGCTTGACAGCTGGACCTTCTCGCCTTTCACCAAAATCCTGTTGCGCCTGCCCCAGCCGTTTTCAACAAAGTCCTTGAGCCCTAGTCCGCCGGCCTTGATCAGGCCCCCTTACCTGGCCCCACCGCGCATGATAGGACAGCCCAGTGAGGAATTGGGCACACGACGTTCAGCCTGACGACCCGACGCAAGCGGCTGCGACAAAGCCACTGCGACTTCCCTCCAGGCGCCGCCCCTCGACTCATCCCACTGGGCCCCGACGTCAACGAACAAAGACGATCTCAGCCCACCGGGGCGCAACATTTCTTCTGCCAGCCGCCCAGAGCCGACGACTACGAGACCATAGCGAGACATCACAATGAGGCGTCTTAGCCGATAACCGCAGACTAGACGGTTTTTGCTCTGTCTTTTTTTTTTCTTTTTTGGATTTCTTTTTCTTGGACACCACTCTTTTTGGATAATGTTCCAGGGCAGGCGGCGGCATCATTGTGCTAGGATAAATCGAATTGCAGCATGAATGGCATCGGACCGAGGGGGCAGCCGAGCTACGGCTACGATGCCCCCGCGCGCATTCCCTCAGCGTCCGAGGCCATAGTCCCGAGCGGCAAGGCGCTCATGAACGAGTACAGGATGGACCTTTCAATGACGGGCTTCGGGTCGCAGCAGCCTCGTTTCAATCCGGTATGTTATGCGCCTCTGGGGTGACGGGGAACTCGGGAACTGGGCCGGGCTGCACGCCCGAGGGCCGGTGTTGGAGTTGCACAACAAAAGGCCAACCGACTAACAATGTTACGTTGATTTGGCTACAGTTGAACTCGGAACGGACGCAGAGCTCGGCGCTCGTCGACCTCAACGACCCCATCCAAGTACATCTCCTGACCGAGACGGCGCTGTCCGACAGCAAGGAGTATGAGATCTTGTCGCAGGAGGAGGTGGACGGGCTGAAGAAGCAGGTCGCCTCCCTGACGCAGCGGATCGAGCAGGCCCGCTCCAACCTGGCCGTCCAGTCCAAGTACCTGGACGCCGCCACCAACATGACAAAGCTCTACTCGAACAAGAAGAAGAACCTGCTCGGCAATGGCAGGAACAGCCTAGAGAACTCCGCCCGGGAAGCCGAGACGGAGCGGCAGGCCTGCGAGCGCCGCTGTGAAGATCTAGCTTCGGAGCTCTTCCAGCTCGAGCGCCGCCTTATGGAACCGCGCCGGCGCCTGTTCGAGCACACGGCCGGCATCTTGCAACTCACCCATCGCTCCGCCAAGAGCCCTGACCTGGGGCGCAACAACAGCGTGATGCAGAACGGCATCCCCGGCAGCCCCGAGAGCCTGTATACATACGCCAACTTGCGCTACAGCGTATCTGACGCGCTGCCAACCGAGGAGGACGCATTCTTCGACGACCGCAGCCTCTATCTCACTCTCGAGCAGCTGGACGAGAAGTCGGGCCGGCCAACAACCCGCAGCCTCAACTCTGCGGCACCCATCAGCATCAACGCCGCGGCCGCAGGTGCCAACGCCATCGAGATCCCGATCAAGTCGCCCATCAGGGAGCAAACCAACCAGCTGCGCGAGGAGGCCGAGCGCCTGCGCAACGAAGCCGAGCAGCTGCGGCAGGAGCGGGATACGGCCAAGGCCATGGCCGACTCGGTCCAGCTCGAAATGGACGCGCTGCGGCGAGAGAGCGAGGAGAAGCTGAGGGCAGTGACGGACACGGAGCGCAGGCTCGAGGCTCTCAACATGCAGCTGAGGGAGGTCATCGTTTCGTTCGACCCGGTCCGCAACGGCGGGTACCAGCAACCGCCATCGGGCCAGCTGGAGCCGGGAGATATGATCGGCAGCCACGTCGAGTATCTGACTGCGGGCCTCGCGACTGTCCAACAGGAGCAGTATGCACAGGCGGCGCAGGCCTCAGACGGCTCCAAGGAGGCCGAAATGGCGGCCTCGCGTGCTCAGGCCATCGTGGCCCAGTCCGAAGAACGGCTGGCGACGGTGAATCGACAGCTCGGCTCCGTCCTGCAAATGGCCAATCCAAACCAGCAGCCGCCTCCGCCGACCACCGGCACGGATCTCGATGGGCAACTTGGATGGCTACAGGGTTCGATCGGGGTGGTTCAGTACGAGCTCTCGCAAGCCTTGAACGCTTCGTCAGCCTCGTCGGCGGACAGGCAGCAGGTAGAGCAGATCGAGTCGGTCCTCCGGAACATGTGGGATATGATCCAGAACGGATACGCCGACATACAGCGACGCAACGAGGAGCGAAGGCAGGCCCGCAGAGATGCGGGTGTGGAGGCAGATGGCGACGGCGACGACGACGAGGTGCCGTTCGACGCCACGGAGCAGTACACGCTACAGGCATTCTCGACTAAGGTTCAGTGGCTGTACGCGCAGGCGACCAACCTCCGGGAGCAAAAATCGGTTCTCAAGCGACAGATCAAGCAGCAGCGCGAGCTCAACAACAAGTCGGACGCACAGAAGGATGCGGAGCTGGAGGGAAAGACTGCAGAACTGCAGCAGGCACGCGCACAGCTGGTCGGCAGCGAGAGGCAGGCTCAGGAGGCCCAGGAGAAGCTCGCCAAGGCACTGGCGGACCTCGACGAGCTCAAGCAGAACGAGGTGACGGCTCTGGCCAACGTGGGCGCGTCAGCCAGGGAGGCCGAAGAAAAGGTCAAGGACCGCGACGTCAAGATGGCCAAGATGCAAGACGAGCTCAGGGCACGGGAGGCGGAGGTGGCAGACACCCAGGCCCGGCTCAAGGAGGCGGAAGCGCAGGCAGACGCCGCCGAGGCCCGCGCCAGAGATATCGAGGCGCAGGCAGAATCGGCCAAGGTTGCCGCTGGAACCGCGGCGGCCGCGGCTGCTGCGCAGATCGCACAGCTGCAGGAGCAGGGTGGCAAAGCGACGGCGGTCGAGGAACAGCTCCAGCAGCGCGACCTGCAGATTAAGTCGATGCAGGCAAAAAGCCGGGAGCTTGAGGACCGGCTGGCGCAGGCCGAGGTCGAGGTCGGGACCGTGGCGGCCCAGCTCGCAGACGCAGAGGCGTCCAAGGCGTCGGCCGAGGAGGCCAAGACGGCGGCCGAGGCGCGGGTGGCGGAGCTCGAGAAGGAGGCCAAGGCCAAGGAGGAGGAGCTGGAGCAGAGCAACATGCAGATCGTCGAGCTTAAGATGGAGGCGACGATCGCCAAGGCCGAGCTCGAGGGGGCGTACGGATCCCGCTCGGAGCGGGCCAAGGAGGTGGCCAAGCTCAGCAACACGAGCGAGTCGGTGGAGCTGCGGGCGCAGGTCGACAAGCTCAAGGCGGAGCTGGCCAGCACGCTGACCGAGTTCGAGACGCTCACCAAGGACACCATCAATGCCGAGCGCGAGCGCATGGATATGGAGGGCAAGCTCGACGACGCCCTCGCGGCCAAGGACGCGCTCGAGGCCGAGGCGGCCAGGCTCCGCGACAAGCTGGACTCGGAGGTGGGCAGACTACAGGAGCAGCTCGACGCCGAGAAGCTCAAGGCGGCGCCTGCAGCGGGCGCCAGGGCCGGAGCGGGCGCGTCGATGCTCAGCGAGCAGTTCAGGGCGACGATGAAGGAAGAGAGGAAGAAGTTCCAGGAGGAGCTAAGGGTGAGTTTGAAGAAGCATCGATTCCCGGCTTGGATCCCTTTGCTCGATGCTGACCTGATGTGCCTTTCAACAACAGAACGAACAAGCCCAGCGCAGAAAGCTGGAGGACGAGCTGCGGGCGCTGAGGCGCGCAGCGGGACCAGGCAAGAGCCCTCTAAGCCCGCGATAGTCTCGGGGCTCGAGGGGCTCCACTGCCGCGCCCCATCATCACCATCATCAACCGAGGGCGACGCAATTGTCGCCAAAGAAGCCACTGCCTCAGCGACTCGACAGGCTTCGCGTTCCGCCGCCACGGATGATTCGCCTACGGCAGTCATGGGTCAAGCCATAGACCGCATAAATACACGCATATTACTTTTATAATCTTCCGAGGCTGGCTTTCTCGTCCTTATTGGCCGCCTGCGGGGCATCACATACCATCTGTCCGTGTTGTATAATATTTACAAAGAGGATCATTGGGGGATAAAAAAGGAGGCAACCACCTACCTGCCTGTACAGATATCCTTTTCCGCAGGGGGGCTTTCCTGGCCTGAGGGATGGCAGGCTTTTGCTACTACTATCTTTATTTTGATGCTGACGATTCCTGGGTGGCTCTTTGTATTCTTTCTGGATACGACGGGAAACGAGCGCGTGAAGACACGCATGCTACGCGTACATAGGGGGACTTTCTGGATGCGCAGTCAGCCGTGATTTGCTTGGGTGGCCGGAGGGAGTTGGGACAGATCTGCTTTTTTGATGTCAGACAGGAAAAACTGGAATGGGATGCCTTTTTTCGGCTGATCATGCGAGCAACTGCAAGCATGCGGAATCTCTTCGTCCCGAACTTTGATGCTGACATGGTGTGCTCCATGCATTGCGGCTTATTATTTTCGCAAACGATACCCGATGCATGCAGCTGACCGGAGGTACCTAGGTAGTTGCGCCATCATCTCATTCGTCAGCCTCGTCTAGGTCGGTGGGACCTGTTCGGTCCGGGAAGGCTGCGGCTGACTGAACCGCCCGTTTTTATTTGATGAAACGCGCAAGAGAAACTGAACATGTCAGTTTTTAGCAGAGACGTATGATTCTTTTTCCTTTTGCACAACGACGCGAGATTTTTCTGCCTGTGTGGTTAGATTGGCATGCTTCTAAGCCCGCTGTCGATGTAGCTGCTGAGGTCGGCGCAAGGGGCACAGCGATTGTACAGAGGCGACGACTATGTCCTCCCTCGATGGCAGACTTTCGGCGCGGCCAGGAGAATCCAAGCGCGGGCATCCGTTTGCCGCCGAGCAAGGATGAAAAGGAAGAGAAAAGAAAGGATCTCTTACCCGTGCTTTACATATATATCGTCACTCACACAAGCTCGAACGAAGCGTGCTTGCATGCTCGGCACCACAGCAAAGCAACAACCACGAAAGGCAGCCACTGCTCAAACAAAGATAAAAAAAAATGTACGCCTAATAGCAAAAGGGAAAAAGAAGCAGCGAGAAAAAAAAGAAATGAACAACATAAGGGAAGCCCCGGATCCGAGCCTGGGCGGGGCTCGCCCCGTCCAGGCTCGAACCCGGGGCCTCCCCCCTACTAAGTGGGATCCAAGTGGCGGACCTTACACTTGTAAGCGTCCTAACCACATGGCCACGTTTCGGGGTGGGAGTTTCGCCACGGACCCAACCTATAAAGGGTGGAGGCGCGTCTCCGTGGAGGGTCGACTGCCGGGCTGAGGCGCATTTGATATCCCGACCGGAGGCTGCACTGCACGGTAGAGGGCAGAGACGTGCATGCCGCACCCTTCAGGCCTGGCCTTTAGCCTTTAGGGCGGCAGTTAGCATGATGCTTTCCGCTGCCCGTGGTGCCTGGTAGCCGTGATTGGATGCGATCACCACCACTCCTCTTGGCGTTTTTAAGATGCATGCCCACCTTTTGCGCCGTCGAGTTCGCGGCTCGTCTAAGAGATAAGGCAGCAGTGGGGAAGATGCTAGCACCCACCATGTGCATCCCGTGCTAGCAAGAAGAAAAAAGCAAATGCCTTCCTGGCCCATGGTGAAGATCCGCAGGGCAAACCTGCCTGACAGATAGCCTTGAAATTGTCGACAGAAGCGAGCGAGCGGAGGAAATAAACAAGGCACGCACGCTGCCGGGCAGAAATATGGGGATGAGAGAGAAGTGCTCTGAGCGCAAAACACGACGGCCGCTTTCTCGACCAGAGTCTCGGACCGTGAGGCTACGTTCACACCTGAACTGCCGTCTAAAAGCGCCCCCGTGGCAGCCGTCACCACCCACCCACGAGCTGGAAAAGAACCCAAGTGACATGACGCAGCCATGCCCGGGCTCCGGCATCCGTAAAAGGCGATCATTTAACCTCGCTTTGTGTTTTTTATATCCTTATTATCAAACCTTCCTTCTCCAATGCAAAAGGCTGCTTCTCCCTTTCCCCTGCAATGGTTGGTAGAGTGTGGGAAAGCAGAAGCATACAAGTTCAAACGGCAAGCGCGGGCGGGTACTCGCGCCTTCCGCTCGTTCCAGGCAGGCACCTGCCCCCGACGGCCATCTGATGTTGCGCCACCTACGTCTATCGATACTGGCCCGTCTTCTGTAGAGGGCAGCTGACTCCCTTGATAGGCTCAGTCGGGGAGCTCTTGTATCAGGAAGTGAGGTGGGTTACTAGACGCATTGTCGATCGGGTTGACGGGGACGCCTGGCGACCGATCCCGTGCATCTGGGAACGCCCGGGTTCGAGACGGCGTGGGGGACGCCCTGCTACTTGGTTCGAAACAGGAGCGCCACCTCNTTTTTTTTTTTTTTTTTTTTTTTTTTTTTTGTTTTGACAACTGTAGTTCCTAGTAGAACGCGGAGAAGCAAAAATATTCAAGTGAAAATAGTAGGTATAGCTTTCCCGGGAGGGCGTTTGTGCCTTCCCAGGCACCCCGACGCCCATTGATATTGCGCCACCTGCAACGACACGCGTCTTTGCTGGACGGCTGGCTCCTTTAATAAGTCCGGTCAGGGAGCTGTTCTGTCAGGAAGGTTCCTAGACGTCTGGCGAGATTGGTTAAAGGGGACGCCCTTAAACTGATCTCCCACACGTCGGGACAGGTATAGGTCACAGTCCGAGCCCGGGTGAGGGACGTTCTCCCATAGGTCCTCAGTGCCTAGCCTTCCGACTTCTTTTCTACGGCTGTTTTATTTCACTACCCAACAAACTCTTTGTTTGTTTTTGCCTAGCCTTGGAACTTGCCTGCAAAACGAAAACGCGCACAGCAATCGGTGATGAGCTGGGATTACGAGGCCGTCAGAGGTCACCTGCCTGGAGGCTACGTCTCCCCTTCTCCTCGTCCATGCTCTTCACAAGCCCCTACCTTATGGCGTCGATAACCAGCTGGGGAAACTGGCCTTGGTACAAGTAAATATCACCAGCGCCATGCATCGCTAGTTAGGGCATTAGGACGTTAAAGAAAAGCTGTCACAACATACTTTGGGTACTAAGTAGCCGAAAACACCTTCTGCCACTCTTTTATGTATATTTTATGCCGTCTCGTTGCCTTCGAGAAACACGTCCTCAAGCGAATGCCTACGCACAGCACCATGTCTCCAGCACGGCAGCTACGCCACACAACTAGCGGCTGACAGCTCGAGCTGCCAAGTCCATTGCGGGGTCAGATACCACCAGTCCGGGGCAGCTTCTCCGAATCCGAAACGGTAGTCGGTTTGGTCAGCAACCGGTCTGTGCTAAGCAACTCCTGCGCATTTTGAAATAGTCTCGAGAATCTTTTCCCCTTTTTGTGCACTGCTTCTCCCCCATCACAAATTAAGATATCACATCTAATCCCAGTCGTCGAGCCTGGCTTGGGGACAAATATTTGCTCCAAAAGCCAGGCACTATTGGCGGCGATGTTGCCTCATTCGGAACCTTAGCCAGAGACGCCACATCAAATAAAACATTTCCCGATCCAGCCACTCCGCCCTCCCGCCTGTCGAATGCAGTCGCTCCCAGTCCCGTGAGGCAGCGCTGACTAAACAAGCGCGGCGCCCAGGGACGGAGGGCCCGAGCGCCAAAAGCTGAGCTGAGTTGAGAGCTGAACAGCCGCCGCCATGTGCACAAATGAGTGGGTGGGGTGGGTGCCGATTATGCACACTGTGCGCGGCCTTCATATCTGCCCACACCCCACCCCCCTTTCGTCGCTCCACTCCCCGACGAACGGTCTTGATGCGAGCCTCTAGTCAGCTTCGTTTTTTTCTCTTTTTTTTCTTTTCGGTATCGCAGCTCGTCAGGCCCATCTTCATTCTTTCCCGTCGGGCCTTGCTGCTGCTCGACGTCTCTGCGGGCGCGTGACTAATTCCAACATTTGGGCAGCCGCCCGGTGACTTGGACGCTGTTTGATGGGGCATGGCATGCAGCCAAGTATGTACATACAGTACAGCACCGATACCGGCAGCCAAACAACCCCCACTCGCCTCGTCTTTGATGCAAGAGACACATCAACAAACCCACATCCAGATCCGCCCGTCGCCTTTTTGCCGTCGCCTCGTTTTTTGGCTGCTACGTAACCACCCCCATCTCCTAGCTGCCCAAACGCCGAAATCCCGGGGAAAGGATAATTTTAATTGAATGCCTGGACATGTAGGTCGTCTGTTGGAGTTGGCTAGAGGGTTGAAGAACAAACAAAGGTCTCCTAGAAACCGGAAAACACCCTCTTCACGTCCGCCTCAAAAACAGCAAACGCACGCCGTCGTCATTGCTGCCCTGCCAACCTTCTGACTGATAAGAAAAACACAACCTACATTGGGTCGTCCTGCATCCTGCATCGAGCCCTTCGTGGCCTCCCGCTTCTTGGTTGGCCATCGCGAGGGCCGAATGAGGGTTGCTTTTTTGTCTGCTGCTTGGGTGCATGCATGCATACAAACTCCGCCACCCTTGGCCTACTTCCAATCACACTCCATCATACACCCGACCTTTGCGAGAATGCGGTGGCCAAAAGTGCGGTCAGGAGACATTTCAAGAAAATTCTTTTTCTTCTGCGTCCGTGTGGATGGGGCCGGGGTGGGTGTGGTGTGATGGTAAGAGCGTCGACAACGACCATTGATTGGGCTTTATGCCCTGTATGTGTGCTCTGTTTACATCCCAAGCATTCCAAGTGGTGGGCTGATACGCCAGAGGCGTGATCCAAGCCAACGTATCAGGACGCAAAGACGATCAAAGAAGCGCAGGGCACTCGGTAAAATTGGTTGATTGAAGAAGGCCAAAGAAGAAAAAAAAGGGGGCCTGGATTAAAAACTTTGACGAGAAAGAAGAACCAAAAGTCCTAGATGAAAAAGGCGAAACGAAAAGGGTGTGGTTTGGATGGATAACCCAGAGCAAACTTGAAAAGACGACGCCAATCGATTTTGGAAGTACGGACGCCAACGGCAATGAATATTCTATGGTTGAGGAGCACGAAAGAAACGCAAACGCAATTACAAATCAGAAAACAGGGAAGAGCAATGATTGTTTCCTTTCTCCTGAAACTCCAACGACACCATTGGGGAAAGAGAAAAGGAGAGAGGTAAAGTGAGAGAACCAGTACATCCAAAAAAGAGCAAGAAACAAAAAACCAACAACTAAAAGCGGTTGAGCTAAGAGTGACCCGGTGGTCGAACAGAGAGAAATCCTCCTCTAGAGTGACAGTCTTTCTGACTTGAGTGTTTTTCTGCGAGTTGTTTCCCGCCTCGCCTCGGGAAAGAGGATGAGAACAAACAAAGGAGATTGCTTTGGGCGAGGTGATTAATTGTGAGACAGTGAGAGAGAGGCAAAGAGAGATCCCAAGCCAGGATCTATCATTCACCGTGATAAGAGATGAGGGGTTCGGTTGTGCCTTATTAAAAGTGTAAGGATGGGAAAGGACGCAGGGGAGCGTGGGCCAGTCTCGCTGCGGGGCGGATTTGGATGTTTGCAAGTCGAGACGTCGAAGGGTATGTGATGTTGTAGGCCGAAGGCCCCAAGGTCCGTACTATGCATGTTCCTGTGCAAAACGGTCCAGAGGGGTGCTGATGATAGGGGTGAGACGGCACCGACCATGGCTTGCTTTAGCAGTCTGACATGGAGACCTCGGGAGACTCGTCGTTCTCCGGCTCGCCCCCGCGGTACGCAATGTCGGCCCACACCCTCCAGTGCAGGATTCCCAGGTGCGCCAGGCGCGTCGCCATGTTCTCGACGCCGTGCTCCTCGCGGGAGCCACCATTCCTGGCGTTACCGTCCCTGTCAACCTGAATGAACGGCGGCTGGGCGACGGCGGCACCGGCCCCCTCCTTAGACGAGGACGTGGTGGCCACGACGCCGCCGGGCCCGTTGTGCAGCCGGCTGCCGGTGGCAGCCGAGAAGAGACCCAGGCCCGAGAGGTTCTTGTACTCGCGGACGCGGCCGGCCAGCTCGGCGAACAGCCTCGAGTGGAACGACTGCTCGGCCTCGCGGAACTGCTCACTCTTGCAGTTTGACAGCCACGAGTCGAGCTTCCGCTCAATGGTCGGCAGCATGTCGAGCGGTGCCTCGGTCGAGCGCAGGATCTGCAGCGCCACGTCAGGCACCAGGCCCCTCCACTTGTGTGCCGCGCTTGATGCCGGCGCGGCCGTCTGCACGAGGTCGACCAGGGACGCGTACACCTTCTTGGACCTGGCCCGTGCATCGGCAGAGTCCAGGGCTGGCACGGGCGCTGGGGCAGTGAAGATGCAGGCCGACGTCCGTGGCGAAGACGCTGCCGAGCCGCAAGCGCTCAGCACCAGGCTCGACGGCCGCGATGGTGGCGTGTTGAAGTCGAAGTTGATGGACGACCGGTTCGAGCGGGAGCGTGGCGAGCTGTCTTCGTCCAGGACGTACGACGGCACAGAGGTCGGCGGCAGGAGGCTGCTGCCAAAGGTGGTTGGCATCGTCTGCGCAACCCGCGAGACGCGCTCGAGGTCCTCGTACAGCTTCATGCACATATCCAAGCAGATGGCGTCGACCGCGTCCGAGCTTAGCTTCTCCAGCCGATCGTGGTCGAAGAGGAAGGTGCCGGGGAAACGGTAGGCGCCATCAAAGTGGTCATGAGACGCCGACGGCAGAATCAGGCGCGAGACGCCGTAGAAGAAGCCGCCCATATCGCCCAGCCCCTGCTGCATATCGGCCGGCGTGTCAGCACCCGAGTATTGACGGTCGGCGTCGCGGTACCAGAGGCGAGCACGGGCCGTGTCGACCTTGCTGCGGGCCTGCAGCTTCTTGTGGAAGAAGCGCTGCTGGAAGTGGGCCGTGTCCTCGATCAAGACGGGCCGCAGGCAGCGGATCTGGTGGTTGGCCACGTCGAGCTTCATGGCCTCGAGCACGCTGAGCAGGCTGCGCATGCCCTGCACGAGCATGGCGATGTCGTTGTTGCGGTTGCCATTGCTCAGCTCCCGGTACATCTCGTCGACCCACTCGTCCCTCATAGGGGCGCAGTGCAGCTTCAGCACCGACGAGAGCCACGAGGCCAGCTTCTCCAGGTCGGCAATACCCCTGTTGAACTGTTGGATCAGCAGCTCCACGTTCAGGCCCTCGTCCAGGAAGTCGCGATCGCGTGCTGGCACCAGCGTCTGTATGATCTCCTTGACCGCCTTCAGCAGGCGCGGCAGACACCAGTCCGAGTCCTCGCCGTAGCGCTCGACAAAGGTCTCGCGGTCCGTGACGAACAGCGTCAGCTGCTGGCTCAGGCTGGCCCAGAACTCGTTCGCCCTCTGCTGTTTCCTCCGCCCCTTCTCGCCGTCCAGGTTCGGCCGGAAGTGCAGGTCGGGGTCGAAGTTGATGTCGTGCCTCAGCTTGGGGTTGTGGATGATCTTGTTGACGTCTAGCTCGCTTAGGGTGGCCTTGGTGACGGGCGGCTCGTATATCCTCATGCTGCGGTGGTGCCGCCTGTCATGTGACTCGGAGCTGGTGGACCTGCTGGAGGGGTTGCGCGATAGTGGCGCTGCTAGTGCTGCGGGCGAGCCGAGGTCCTGCTGCCTCGCCACAGACCTGTCCTCATATCGCAGCTTCTGCTGGCTGTTCTGGGCGAACTCGGACTCGGGCTCTGTCGGCGCCTGGGCGGCTGCTGTCCTCGTGTCCACGCTCGGCTCTGTTGTCGGCACGGCATCACCATCCGACTTTGCCCTCGTGTGGCCGACGCAGCCGCCGTCGATGCCTCCGTTGCCTTTTTCGCTCATTTTTTTTTCTCCGTTTAAATGTGTCCTCCGCAATCGCTCCCTGAGATGCCTTCGTCTGTCGCCGTGCGTCGATCTCTGTAGGCCTCCAGGGCAGCTGGTGAAGGTTGGATTAAGTAGGTGTTACGGGGAGGAAAGATAAACAAGGGCAGAAAAGAAGAGGGCGATGAGCAGAGGGTCAGAGAAGAAAGGTGTGCTGATCAGGCTTGAGGTCACGGCTGAGTCTGGTGATCGCGAGTCCTTCCCAGCCTTTGGATGGTGGTGGTCCCAGGCGAGAGAGAGACGAGAAGAGCGTTGCGGAGGGCCGCAATTATTAGGCCCGAGAACTGGGTGCGAGTGCAGGAGTGCCCCAGAAGAGAAGTGGGCAGCAAGAAAGGGCAGGAGCGGAGCGTGCTAGCGACGGAAGGAAGTATCAGTAACGGGTGTGCACACGGCGGCGGGCGGCAAATGGGAGGGGGCAGAAGCGAGGGAGCAAGCAAGCGGTCGAGTAACACGCGAGGCAATAATGGGCAGAGATCCCATGAGCACTTTCGGAAACCTGCAGCAGAATGGCTTGCGGCAAGGTAACAGTGCAGGGCTTGGGTGCGCCGGCGAGAGGGCAGTCCAATGGGTTTATGCAGCGTGTAGTGAGAGCTCGGCATAGGCCTGTGTCATGGGGACGGCGGCGGTGGTGGCAGTGGTGGTGCGCAAACCAATATCACGTACCTTTCTCCTCCGTCGAAAGCAGGAAAGCGATCAACGCAGGCTGCCGCGTCCGCTGGGTCCGTCCTCGATATCTCTCCGACCACGGCACGCCACTGAGGTCCGTTCCCGTCACGTTGGCCTCCTCTTTACCAGCAGTCGGTCGGTCGGATCGGTCGGTCGTTTTCGGGCTCGGTTCGATCGGCGACAGCGCGGCGAGAAGCTGCTGCTTTTGTGCAACAGTGCAGAGGCAGGAGGGATGTGAAGGGCTGGTGAACCGAAACTCCTCGAACACCCAGAATGCCACAAGCGATGCTGTGGTCAAGGAACGTCGAGAAGAAAACGAAGCAATAAAAACAAAAGCCGCCTGCTCTGAGTCTATTGCATGGAAAAGCTGTCCGGTAGTCCTTGCTGCTTTGGAATGCGGGCGGAGGGTGAAGGGAGAAAACAAAGAGAGGAGGAAAGGCCGGAAACAAGAATTAGGGGGAAGGGCAGGAAAAAGGGACGGAGCAAAATAACAGGAGGAAAGAAAAAAAAATATGTACTCGGGTAAGGCAGGGTTTACCAACTAAAGGGGGAAGAAGAATGAAGAGACCGGGGGCAGAGGGCCCGGACAGCACGACCCCAGCTGGGTGTGGTAACTTGTAAGGCGGTCGGGTTCTTGTTATTGCTTGTGTGGTTCTGAATGCCGCAGCAGCACCTTGTCGATGCAGGCGGCGCACGGATATATTACAGCCAACCCACGGGCAGGAGCGGGACGGGGAGGGGGTGTGCGCAGCCAGCAGCCAGCGCGGCAGAGAACGACAGAAGGCGGGTTGGGTTATTAGGCTCGCAGCATCTGCGAGTTTTTTTTTTTTTTTTTTTTTTTTTCGGTTGTTGACGCCGAGGGGCGAGCAGTAAAAAGCAACAGCAGTGCGGGAAACTGCAGGTGGCGAGCGGACGGACGAATCGGTCGCTAGTGCCAGGGGCGTCCAGTCAGTCTGGTGAGAGAAAAAGGGTTGAGAATAGCGGGCTCGGCTCGAATAGGAAGAGCACACACAGCACGAGAGCGAGTGCAGACGAGCACCGAGGGGGTATAAAGGAGTGTGCGGTTTCCCCTAGCGATGCAGACGAGGCATAAGATGCAGTGGTTTGCGTTGTGTTCTAGAACATTAGAAAAATGCAAAGATCGGGAAAGAAAGGAAAGAGGCGAGGACACGATCGCTGGAAAACCGAAATGAGCGGGGAGCGAGGTGGAAAAGAGGGCAGCAGAGAGAAAGATGAGACCAGGACCAGGGGCGACGACGAGATGGAGCGAAACTGGAGCCGCTCCCTGGCCACGGACAGTGTGTGATATTACCGCCGACATGCGACAGCGAAACGACTCTGCCCGCAACGCAGCAAATTGGCCGCCCTGGCTGGGATCCTGTTCACACACCCCCCACCCACACCCAACGCCAAGCACAGTGCTAGTTAAGCCACGCGCCCGCACAGCAAAAAAAAAAAAAAAAAAACTTGAGAACTTGGACCCAAGAAACTCGAGCAACCAGGCGCCCCCGTCCCCCAAGTCTCCACAGCGCACCCGTCAGCCCGTGGCAGCGGGTGGGAAGTCTGTTTTTACATAATGGCCGCCGGCGTGGTGGCTTTGGCCAGGGCGCCCCTTGAGCCCTGCACCCGTGGGTCAGCATGGAGCGAGCAGCCGCCTGCTCACTCTCACGCCCTCCATACCAACAAACACCACAAAGCACAGGCACGCCACAATTCTGAATGCAACACCATGTACCATCCACAAGTCCAAGGCCCGGACCTTGCTCCGTCACAGGGCCCTTTTGGGTTTGGAGGGAGAAATGCCGGTCCACCACGCCGAACGAGAAACCCGGGCCAATGCTTGTGCCCCCAGGAGAACTCTGGAGAGTGAAGCGAGGCGGCGACGGCGCGCGAGGGGTTCACCTCGGGTCATCGTCCACTGCGGTCATGCCCTCGAGGGTCAGCCGCGCCGTCGATTCGAAACTTCCAAGCCGCTTCTGCCTCGGGCCTTGCTCTGACGCCTTGGTGGCACAGGCCCTTCACAAACTCGCGCGCCACAGCCTCGCTCACCTTGCCGCGCCGGAGGAAGCGACGTAAGATTTTTTTTTTTTCCTTTCATGATGCATCATCCATCCACACCGCGTCCCAAAAGGGGGATATCGGTGCAGCAGCAAAGCGCAGCGCAGCGAGCGGGCGTTTGTATTTTTCATGTGCATCGCGATCGCAGTGACGGACGGGTTGCAGTTGCAGTTGCAGTCGCGGTCGCAGTCGCAGTCGCAGTCGCAGTCGCCGTCACAGTCGCAGTCGCCGTCACAGTCGCAATCGCAAACCACAGCGAACGAGCGAGCGTATGGAGAAGAGTCAAGCGCGTCCGCAGTGTCATCCTGTGAGAAGAGAGTTACAAGAGACAGCTTGGCCAGGAGATGCCCTGGAAATCCAGGCCCTCACACAACAACTGTGGGGCTCCACCAAGGCATCACACAAAACCGCCTAAACAGGAAGCACCGACGGACCGGCGGTCTTGACCGACAGGGGAAAAACCACAGCGCATGTCCGACCCGGATTCTAGTGGGTGGGTGCCCCGGAAAGACAGCCGAGCAGCCAATCGACCGGGTTGACATTGCAGAGGGCAAAACAGGAGAGCGGAGAAATTTGAGCGAGGGACATCATGTCGCAAGAAAAAAAAAAATGATAATAACATGGAACCGTCGTGGCAGCCAGAGCGGATCTCCCGGATTCTGGGACCACCTCGGTCCAGGGCAGCCTCTTGCTCGGCTCTTGGAATTTGACTACAATTGATCCATACGATGCATCATTATCAATCACAGCCCCGGTCCCGCATTCCACCCCCTGGATCCTGGCAGTGGTGGTGTCGGTCGCAGTTGGGCGGCCGAGCGGCGAGGGAGGAGAGAGAGGAAGGGCAAAAATAACATGAAAGCGGCCACCACCACCAATTCAGTTCCCCAAGGATCAACCCGCAACATTCGACGACGGCATGGTCTAATTCAATGAAGCAGCAAGCCCACGGCAAAATTAGGTGTACACCAGCCGAGGCGCCAAGGTCTGGCTAACGGCACGCCTTCGGTGAGGCGCGGATAGACTGCAAACAAGGTGTGCATCGGCGTCTCCACGTTCCAGTCGGTTCCAAGAAGGGACATGACGCGGGCGAGAAAATAAATAAAGAAAAGTTGAGATCGGTCATGTCTGGTTTGTGTGGAGCTTCTTTTCTTTTTGTGCGGCCGGCCGGTCGGTCGGTCGGTTCTGAAGCCATCAACAAGCAACACACGGACAAATCGAGACGAAGCGAGCACGGCGACCAGCAAGGGAGGATCTAACGCGACACGAACGGACCCCACTCTGATGGGCCACCTCCTACCCAATGGGTTGGTTTGGTTTTGTGCGATGTGAAGACGCAGGGAAGGAGGGACTATAGTTCTTGTTTTGTTTTTATTTGGTTTCTGCTTTACGGGATAGCGCCGTGAAGCCACGAGGGAGGAAATGCAACCAGGCAGAGGTAGGTTTCGACTGTGCTGTTCCTGGTATGCAGAATACGGCGTGATCTCAGCACGACACCATCACATACCCGGCCGGAGCCAAAATGGGCGCAGGTGGGCTCTCTTGAGGGTTGCAGCCGCCGGCGAGGGCGTAATCAAGGGGTGACCGTGCCGAGATGGATGCATGGCCGCTGAGGCGCTAGCGTTCACGGCGGGAATTGGGGCGCGCCTCCGTCCATCCCACCCAAGAGACTGGAGAGTCATGGCTGGCATCAATGCGCCGATCCGCGTCTGGCGGGCGGATACCCAGCACAAACTGGATGCGCTCGTTCGCTTGCACTGTGTTTTGTTATGTTGCTTTTGTCATTCTTGGCCGCTCTTGATCGTTTGCCCAACCACTGCTCGAGACTCTAGACGATGATGGAATGCGGGTGGGTGGCGTGGCGCCTGCTTCATGGCTCTTGCATGCGCTGGGACATTGGCAATGTCAACAAAAAAACCGCTTGGCGAAATAAACAATGGGGGCGGACAAACATTGAATTGCGCATGCCGTAAAAAGAGGTGGGTGCATGCAACGACACGGCTGTTCTGGCGGCTAGTATAGGCAATCCCGTAATAGCCACGCAATGCATAATAGCGCCGCTGCAAGTGACATGACATTGAGCCCGCACTCATGAGCCCATCTTTTGTTTTTGTTCCTTTGTTTTCCCTTTCCCCTGCGTCGTCGCGCGCGGCCGGCCGGCTCCCTCTCTCGACTCGCTCGCTCTCTTGTGCAGTCGTGCCACCTCCTTGGTTTGCCGCCCGCCGCCACCTTCCGCTCCCGTCAGCAGCAACAAACAACAACAAACAAGTGCTTCTTTAACCGCCCGCCCATTCAAGCGCCTGGCCCCCATCCTGAAAGCGCTCGAGGAGGGAGAGGATGAGGAGGAGTTCAAGCGACACCACCACCACCACTAGAAACCAACACTCCAATCTCGAGTGCAGAAGCTGAAAGGCTAGAATTGACCGCGGATGCGGTAGCTTAGTCCGTTCTGGCGCTAGCACCCAGCCCCTGGGCCCCGGGCATGGCACTTTCCCCTGAAAACGGCGGGCGGTGCCATGTGCTTCTTTTTAAAGTGCAGGGTGGGGAATTGCAGCTTTTTTAAACACTTGTGCTGTTTTTGTGTTCGATTGAGGCGTCTAACACCTGGGACCTGGTACCATTTTATCAACGTCTTTTGCTTTTCTGGTTCGCTTGTTGATTTCCTTTGATGGAAAAGCGATCCAGCATCTCGATTGACTTGTAACCAGTGGAAACGAACCCGAACCCAATTTGACCTCGGGGCGGAACAAGCCACATTTTTCCTTCCTCCTCCATTTCAATTATATTAAACCCCTCCCCACACACGCTCTTCCGGACATGTCCGTCCCCCCTTGGTGGTCTTCTGCTGCATCTCGTCATCAGTCGGTCATCCATCGGTCCCACCACCACCGCCCCAGTGCTCGTCTGCAATGCCCGGCAGGTATTTATATCGTGCATTTCGCTGACGGGATTTGGAGACGACTGCAGGATCAAAATAAAATGATGAAATGTCATTTTTTCCCATTGGTCCGGCGCAGACCTCCGTCGTGGGCGAGGCTAGACAAATGCCCCGCCGCTCATCCTAGTGTTTTTTTTTTTCTTTGCTGCCCTTGTTTGAATGTGCCCCCTGCTCAATCCGTCGTCCACCAAGGAAAACAACGATTACCCCCGCCTCGTTTGCCGATGATCGGGTGGTCGCCTCGGCGTGGCTGCATCTGGCTTCTTTGGGCCAATTTCGGGATGCCTTTGCAGCTCAATGCTTCTTTCCCAACCGTGCCTTGCCTTTCCGGGCGCCCTGCTTGCCATGCCATGGCCCTAGCAAAAGGACTATCTCGGCGTCGCGATCAAATAAGTCGCTCGGTGGCAATAGTGCCCGTGCCCGTGCCCGCTTTTTTGCTTTTTCTATGTAGACTTGGGACCCAGCAGCCATCCCACACTCCAGCGCCCTATAATCCCTCAGCTCTATCGGAGCAGGGCTTATCTTCCCCGTGACGGACTGTCTGTCCCCCACGCACGGCTCATGGACTCCGATGCCGGCAATCCCGCGAGACAGCAAGGGAGAGGCCAATACAACTCTCGCGCCTCGTCCTGATAGCCCCGTGCTCCCTGCCCGAGGTCGTGACGCCCCCACCACGATCACTAGTGTTGGTGACATCACATTCGCTAGGCGCTCTCGTTTTGCTTTCTTGCTTTTCCCCGGTCATTACAAACCATTCACGTCAGTGTGATTGTGCCTGCGTAAGCCGGAAAGGGCGTCCGTGTGGCTCCGTGCTTCGCGGGAGGCGGCATGTTGTGCCACCACCAAAACTCGATCTCTGTCCTAGTCTCTCCCCTCACTCCGGTGTTTGCCTGTCCTCCCTGTCTACCAGCCATTATCTCGATGCACCGTACCAAACCTTGCCAACAGGATGGTAGAGGCGTGAGCAAGTCGCGTGCCACCAGGCACGACGGTGTGTCCATTATAGTTTCTCCGTCCGGTTGTCTTGTTGAACCGGAGAAAGGCACAGTACGAACTACCCAGGTATCTAGCTTCCCCGGCCATCTTGGTCCGGGATTGGTTCGATAGGTATATCCGACCAAAAAAAAAAAAAAAAAAAAAAAGAAAGAACGTGACGGAACATTCCTTGTTTGTCCCTGTTTCGGCCGATCTCGATCCCATGCCGCTTTCGTCCTCCTACAGTTTCCTTTCTGGTACAAACATACTCCCACGTGGCCTTCGCTCACGCAGCCCATGAGGCCTGAGCGAGGTCACGGGACGTCGGTGCAGCAAACACACATATCGCGTCCGTTTTCCCGTTCCTTCCCCGCTGCGAAACCTTGCTGCCGTGTGGACGACGGCAGAACGAAAACCGAATACCTATCAGAGACCCGGCCGCGTAATCCAGCCTGTCGGAAGGCAGACCAGTTGCAGCTGTTGCGCATGAAGCCGGCGTATTGGTCCATCCATACAAAACGGGAAAGGTCTCCGCCAGCCGCCGCCGCCGCCGGAGGGGACTTGTTTTTGTTTGACCGTGTTTCCATCCCCGGAGGACAACAAGCAGCCAAGGCATGCATGCAGCAGGAAAAAAAAAGAAGAAAAAAAAAAGTCACCCTGTCTGATTGCCTGCCGGTGCCTTCCCTTGCGTCGCGTGACCAGGTCGGGATCTTTATTCTCGACTCGTCGTCATCCACCCTGGCCTTTCTCCTCCTTTCTTTTCTCCCCGCTGGGAGAGCGAGCGACGCGTCACAGCGTCGATCGATATACTGCTTCGCTTCTAGGTGCCTCAGACCGTCATGACACGCCTCTAGGTAAGGATAAAAGCTTAGGCGGGTTGCTGAGAGGGCAGGTAGCGACTGAGGTGCGATTCGGCAACCTGTCCGAGAAGCCATCCGGCAGCACGAGTCAGTCGCGTACGTGCGGACGTCGTCTGGTCGCAGTGGGAGGGGAAGGGGGTTGATCCCTGAAGGCTCGGCCGTTTGCGAAGGCCAGTGTTCGTCTGAAAATCACACACCTCGAAAGCCTCCCTGCATCATCTATTTTTTCCATCCCCTCCACTCTCCGTTCTGTGCCCGTTTGTCTTTTTCTTATTTGGAATATTTTATTTCATCCCTTTTTTTACGGCTTCCCCACTCCGCACCCGTTTCAACGCCCGCGTCGGGCTGCAACAACGGACGACGGGCGGGCCATCCGTGCAAGGCTGTTCATGTTGTTCAACAGCCCCGTTTTCCGTGTCGCCCAGGTAGCCTCGCCACGGCAGGGATCAGGGGGTTTGGGCTTGGTTCCCTCGGCCGATGCCAAGCCTTTCACGATCGACCCGACTTTTTGGGTTTACCTCTTCAGTTCCTCTTGCCCTCTTTTCACTCGCCGCACGTTTGGATCGGATGGATTGGATGGTCTTTTCTGGCAGCCTGGTAACCATCATTTGCTATCATGCCCCGTTGGCGATGTGTTGTTTAACAAGGCTCGGCGCCTGTGTTTGGTTTTACGTGTGTGGGGGTTCCCGCACACTGCCGCACCATTCTCGCCGTGTCTCTTTCGGAGCCAGCACTCTTTTCGTCTCGTCTTGTTGGAATCGTCTCGTATCTAAAAATTCTCTCGGGCAGTGGGGTTGGGCTTGCTGGACTGCACTATTGTGTTTCTCAACTCAAACGGGGACCGCAACGGTTTTCCTCTTCTGTCTGGTCGTGTGGCCACAAAATGACTTATCACACCGCTGCTGTGTGCGTGTGGGAGCACTCTCTACATACACTCGTGATTCCGAGGCGCATAATGCCGCTGGGCGCAGTTACGGTGCATGCACCTCACCCTTGCTCGCGCCGAGGCTGTGTTGTGTACTTTCACTCTATTTCACACATTGTCTTGGCCGACATCCGTCGATAGGGTAGTCTGTTATTGTGCTGCGAATTTGGGATCTTGGTGGTCTGATATGTTTGAACGACTGGGATCTGCGCTGATGCGAGAGCGAAAAGGTAAGCGGGAAAAGCTACCCTCGTGATTACTGGGAAAGCGCTGAGGAGTCTGGATCCGACGCAGGCTCAGAGAAAGCAGGCGAGAAAAAAGGTGTGGCCTCTCAGCGTCCTTCGTGCTACGATATGTTTCACGTTCCACGGCTGCGTGGGCCAAAGCGGCCTTCCTCCGTAATGGCATCGTCACCCGCCGAGGCAAGACGCATAGGTGCATACGTATTGTCTCTCGTACACAGCCCACTCTTCCCCTCACGCTTAAAATATCGCGGTCTCGACATGGATCGCCCTTTTCGTCGCCCTGCATCGGCCACCTGCGTGCCAGGCCGCTTCCTCATCGGCCCTTACTCTATCTTCCCCTCACTCCTCGGTCAGGGGATCCGCGCCAGCCCCCGAGGACGGATCATGACCGATCGATTTTCCTCCTCCCCTGCTGACATGCCTAACCTTTCTTTTCATTGTCAGCCCGGCCGGGTTAAATGGCCAGCCCCAGAGCATCTCACTCCTGTCTCAGCGAGGCACGAAAGCGGCGCGGGAACCGGATAGATTAAAACGAGAACAAAAAAAAGTCAGGCCCTGCGCCTCTGTCACCCTGTCGTCTCTGCTTGTGCCCGTACTATGCCCGGCGGCCGGCCGGCCAGACCCTGCCGGGCCAAACAGCCACACCCGTACTGATAACAGCCTGCCTTGCGCCGAGCACGAACGGAAAACAAGAGGCAAAACCTCCCATGTGCCGGAAACACCCGCCAGGCTGAGTGTCAGGGATGATGGCTGTAGGTGATGGGGTATGAAGGTGGGAGGTGCTGACGACGCCTAGCCACTAGGTGCCGCCTAGTCTCGCCTTGCGCCCCAGAAGGTAATGCGCGTCACAGGGAAATGTCAACTAGCAAATCCCTCCTCGGCCACGCCGGAGGCCTAGAGACAAACCGAGACCCGCTCCTCGTGCCTGTCCTCCCGCCTCCCCGAGAGAAACGCCGGGAGTGTGGGCATCATAGTCGGGGTACGGGGCTGTCCCGGCCGCCATTGGACAAGGAGAACAAGGGAATTGTACATACGGGCAGATGCGGGGTGAATAAAATGGAAGCTAAGGTGAAAATACAATGAGGATAATAGAGCGTTCCCTGTCCACCATCTTGTTGCACAGTGAAAAAAACACGGTCCCGTTTCCTATACACTCACACCCACCCGGCTCTGAACCACCACACGCCCCAAACAACCACCCACTTACATCCATAGCACAAAGCCAGCCGCCACCGAAAGCCCACCTCTTTACTAGCCCAGTCCTGGATGAAGCCGCAGGTTCTCCAGCCATTCTTTTTTTCCTAATCGTGATCGGATCGGATGAGGGTCGACGGGCGGAACTTTGTCTCACAGCCACAACGGGGAAAGTTTTTTCTTTGCTGCCCGATACCGGGGCGGCCCAGCCAGGGCATCATCGGTCATATTCCTCCGGGGGGCGTGCTGGCGTTTGCTGGCCAGCTACTGCATATCTGCTTCTTTTACAAAGTGCTGGCCTCACTCCGCTGGAGCCAGCCACGGTCCAGCAAGGTGAAGTTTCTGGCAGTGGATGGGGTGTATGTGTCGTGTCCACTCTGTCGTGGTGGCTTGGTTTTCTTTTTCTCCCCCTGCGCGCCACGGGTCGAGAGCTGGTTGGCGAGCGATCCACGGAAAGCTCCAGAAAAAGCCACCTCAAAAAAACACATCTCTCGACTCTCACATTGTGCGACGCTGCAGAAACCCAGCAGCACGGTAGCCTCTGGTTCACAATGAGCCAACGCCGCCCTGTCTTTACCCTCGGTGTACCGTGGGGCGAGGGGCGGGCCCGTGGCGTCGACGGCCGCGGTGTGAAGTGTCGCATCTTGTCTGCGTGTGATATGGAACTACTGGACATGAGAACAGGTCAAGGAGGTGACTCATAGATGCCCGTTCAACCCAGCAGCAGCGAAGGAGCTCCATAGAGGGTTCGTCGGGACTATGACAGAGCGAACCACAAAGCGTCGCAGCTCCGAGGCGGCGGGATGGACACATGTTAGGCTTTCCAGAAGCGGCCGAAACCTGGGGCGAAGGGTGATGAGCGAGAGCCCAAGTTGGGATCTTCGTTTCCGTCTATGCGGACGGTTTAATGTGAATCCTGGAGTTCATCTGCCATAGATGCGACGGCACGTTGACTGCTGCTGATGCCTGGCAGTTGCACCCCTCCCATCCGCCGACAGCCTCAAGTTCGCGGTGCCACAAGATCGATAGATCGTTGTCTCACCAGGGCAGGGCGCAAGGGGGCCGACTCGAAGCCGCAGACAGTCGCCGACGTCCAGTAAGTGTGGAGGACCGACCGGGCGAAGGACGAGCGAGTCATCCAGACACGAGGCGAGGCGGTGACGTGACGTCCATACAGCAACAGAAAAGACAGGACGCAAACGGCGTTTCTTGTCGTAACGGCGGCTCGAGACTTCGACCCTTTCTTCCCCATCGTGCGACTGCCCGAGATGAAAGGGCTTGCGACGACCCAATCGCCGAACGCCGAGTCAGGCACCGGCGGAACAAGCTCGGGGAATCGCCAGTATTGCCAAGCAAGGAAATAACAGAATAAGGAGCAGGAAGAAAACACGAGACGAAAAAGCCCCTCAAAGCCAGCGCAACGCCGATGCCACCCAGAACAAGCCAAAACCGAAGAAACAACCCACGTGCTGGATGAGGCGGGGATGCCAACATGCGATGAAGACAAAAGCCAAAGCCAAGGCAAATTGGCCGTATTTTAAGACGACAAGGCCAGCCGCTTAATTGCCAATGAAGACAGAAACCTACTCCCAAACACCCAAGTCAGTCTGCTGCTGCTGCTGCCCAAGGCCGAGAGAGGAGAAGCATGTTTAGGAGCTTACCGCCATGGCGACGCAACAGATGCTGATGTATGGACTCAGCCGCTCGCCCACTCTTGCAGACTTCCAGAATATGCCCATGAACCTGCCGTGTGTGTCATGTTAGCCTCGATGTGTTGTATCGCCGGCCCAGAACCTCCCTTCGGCAGCGGTGAAAGCCTCAAGACGTACCCTTCTTTCCTGTTGTCCAGCAGAGCTGGGAATATGGCGTGGACGTATGTGCTCGTGCAGATCAGGAGGAGGATAACGAGTAGCAGCGACTGGAAGTTGAACAGGGCGGCCTGTCGTCGAGTTGCGCTTCGTCAGCACTGGACAGAGGTCGGGCAGCGGGTGTCGCGCTTGTTCGGCGTCAGGGCAAGCAAAAGCAAGGGCCGAGAGCATCCACGTACCATCTTGGCTTTGGTGCTCGGGGCACGACTAGGAGAAGAAGCAACAGGGTTGGGGACCCTTTTGCGGCGCGAGATGCGGAGGCTGGCGGCGTGTCTGGCCTTCTTGGGCTTGACGAGGATTTCGGGCGAATCTGGCTTGGACAGCACGGCGTTTTCCTGTGGACAGTGTTTCGGCGGTGTTGGTCGTCGCGCTCAAGGCTGGTGAGCTCGTTGGCTGTGAAGTGGATTGATTAGACATGCTGTCATCGGAAGAACAGCTTTTCCAATTTGCTGGTCAAAGACAGCCTGGCCCCACCACTGTCCCGCGTGGCTCGGTTGGTGCTGTGGGGGTTGCACGCCCCGCCTATAATTGACCCTGGTAACCTTATCCGAGTGGAAGCTACCGGGCTTTGGCGCGGCGGGAAACGCAGGCGGCGGCGGCGCGTTGTCTGCGATCGAGACGCATCCGCCACCGACTGCACGACTATAAACGACCAGCATCGCTCGGGAAACGAAGGCGCAACTGAAGCCTGATGTCTCTTTGTTTGCGCGCAACCGGATAATCGCTCTCGATAGCATCGACCGCCCGACGACGTCTAGCGCGATCAATCAGAGGTTCTGGCGACGGCCGACACAAGACGCATCTGTAGCCGCCAGCGCACCCGATATCATCACCCATTCCATGCGAGCCTCGACAACCAATAGCCCAAGATGGAGCCTAGGGCACGAGCCGGCAAGAATGTCGGCAAGATGAACTTTGGCAACGTCGAGTGTGAGCTGCCCTCGCCAGGCCACTCCGCTGTACAATATCTCCTAGCTTCTAACCCGACAACGTCCCTCAAACAGTGTCATCGCTCCTCTACGGCTGCGGCGACGTGCGCAACCCGCTCCCCGAGACCATGAAGGTGCTGGACGAGATCGCGACCGAGTTCATCCAGGGCCTGTCGTTCGAGGCGACGCGCATGGCGCAGTACTCGGGCCGCCAAAAGGTCAAGTACGAGGACTTTGAGTTCTCGTTCCGCCGCAACCCCCAGTACCTCGGCCGCGTCCAGGAGGTGTTTGAGCTGAAGAAGCACATCGCAGAGGCCCGCAAGGCCTTTAACGACGACACCCTGCTCAAGGACACGGCGGGTCTGAAGCAGCTCGCTGCTGATGCGGGTGTGGCCACGGCAGCCAACGGAAAGGCCGAGAGCGAGGCGGGCGGCGGCGGTGCGCGGAGCGTTGGCGGGAGGAGTGCTGCCAGCAGGGGGAAGAAGAGGAAGCATGAGGATGTGGCCGAGGATGAGGAGCTGGGCGATCAGGACGATGACCCTGAGGCCCTGATGGACCTGACGGGGAAGAAGCGATGAACATGCGATTCTGGCCTCGTGACTAGGCGTCTTTCGGTTGCAGGGCGGCGGCCAGCTGTTCCTCATATCTCTTTATCCCCCTCCCTTCTTTTTTTTTTTTCTTGGTCTTTGGGCTCGGAGTTCGACCCTGGGAGGTTCACAACATCATCACAAGAAGGAGTTGGCGACTAGAAGGCGTTGGTCCTAAACGGAGTCTTGGGCGTTTTTATTATAGGGTTCATGGAACTTGCTGCTTTTGGATACTTGTAGGCCCCATCTCGACAGGAACATTTACTCCAGCAGGGTTCGTGACTTGCGCTAGCGCACAGATTCCACGACAAGGAAAACAGCGAATGAACGTCATGCCTATAGAAGAACATATGGGCAGACCTTGAAGTTCACAGACGTCTCTGCCCTTGATGTCGCGCCAGGCAAGCCTCGCCATGGATGAGCACGCACTACCCTGCTACGGAGACCGGCTGCGCACTCTCGGACTTTGCATGCACAACAGTGGGGGCGCATCGGCGGGTGACCAACTCGTCGGCCGAGACAATGACGGCTGGCTCCTCACCCGGGCTTTGCGATATCGGCCGGGAATGCAGAAAAGAGGGAACGCCGCCACCGAAGCGGGGTCGATTGTGCACTTGTGCCGTCACCCTCCAAACATCCCACGGCAGGACCTGCTTGACCGGCTGCAGCCTCTCCGCCAACGCCGGCCTTCATTGGCCCCAGGGCTTGTCATCCCTGGCACATCCCCGCACCACCTACATCCACAGCCTCCGGGTCGGACAGCCTGCTCCAGCTGCTACTGTTTGTTGTGTGTGTCTGAGCGGCTGATCTCCTTGTCTACTTGACCCTGGGCAGCTGCAGTCTCGTCACATTCTGGTTGCATGTGGGCACTTCCGCCCTCCCCCGCTCTGTCCTAGGTCGGTATAAAAAGAGGATTTCATGCTGGTCGTCTGTTTTGCTATCACAGCGACCTTTGGCCTGGTTTGACCCTGAGATTACGGTATCCAGATTTGTTTAATAATCCAATCCTATACCTTGCGTTTCCGTCTTGGATCTGCTGTGAGCATCCATCCAAGTGCTTGAGTCTTTTTTGGGGTATATACGAGTCAAAATGAGCCTCAGCCAGCCTGCTCGGCCCAAAACCGAGTCCATCCCCTTGGGGAACGATAGCAGTAGCAGCATCAACGGCGGCTCATCCCACGCCGCACCGCCATCTCAAACCCCACGCCCCTCGTCTCTCAAAGCCCGGACGCTCTCGACGTGGACGAAGCACCGCGCCGCGATCCTCATGCTGGCCGCAACTTTCTGCGGCATCACCATGAACACATGCGCCCGCTTCCTCGAGCACGGCGGCGGCGGCGGCGGGGACGGCGAAGACCCATCGCGACGGCCAATGCACCCGATGCAAATGCTCCTGGTGCGTATGGCCGTCACTGTCTTCTTCAGCAGCGTCTACATGCGCTGGCGGCCGTCGCCGCAGTTCCCGTGGGGCGGGCGCGAGATCCGGGGCCTGCTGCTGCTGCGCGGCGTGAGCGGCTTCTTCGGCATCTGGGGCATGTGGCAGTCCCTGATGTACCTGCCGCTGGCCGAGGCGACCGTCATCACCTTCCTCGCGCCCTCCTTCACGGGCTACTTGTGCCACGTCCTCATACACGAGCCGTTTACGCGTCCGGAGCAGATCGCATCGTTTGTGGCCCTCGCCGGCGTCGTCATCATCGCCCGCCCGACGTCGTTGCTAGGCTTGGCCGGCGGTGGTGGGGAGCCCGCTGGCGGCTCGCAGCAGTGGGCGACGGCTGGGGCTGGGAGTAACGCCACTGGCAAGGTCGGGGCGGAAACCGCCGGCGGGGAGGGGGATGGCGTCACGCCTGCACAGAGGCTGGGGGCCGTTGGCATTGCGCTCGTCGGGGTGCTGGGCACCGCGGGGGCTTACACGACCATCCGGAAGATGGGCGCGCGAGTGAATCCGCTCGTGCCGACCTATGTATGAGACCTGGCGCCTCTACCCTTCATGGTAAAAGAAAAAAAAAAGGCACGCAAGCTGACCCTAAAATGTCGACTCACTCAAGTACTTCGCCTGGATATGCACCATAGTTTCCCTCGCCGCCCTCGTGTTCGGGCCCATCCTGGACATCGCGCAGCCGGAGCTGCGGTTCCGGCCGCCGCGCGGGGCGTGGGAGTGTCTGCTGCTGCTCGTCATCTGCGTGGCCGGGTTCCTGACGCAGTTCCTGCTCACGGCTGCCCTGGGCGGCGTGAAAGGCGGCAGCGCGGCCAGCCAGGCGGCGACGCGGAACCGGGCCACGTCCATGTCGTACACGGCCATGGTTTTTGCCGCCGTGAGCGACAAGCTCGTGTTCGATATCGACATTGACGCCGCGACCCTCGTGGGCTCCGTGCTGATCATCGGTAGTGCGATGTGGGCTGCGTTTTCCAAGAAGGAGGAGGCGCCGGCGGCGGAGCGGCCACGGGAGGATGACGACTTGGAATCCGGGGCTAGAGGTGCGGCTGGGCATGCTGTTGGGGATGGGGAAGATGCTAGGCTGCTTTCGGATCGGGAGGGATCTAGCGACGAGGAGTCTAGCGATGAGGAAGAGGGGACAGGGAAAGTAGCCCGGTAAATGAACGGAAAACTATGGACAAGGCATAATGGTATGCATTGTTGGTGCAGAACGACCTGTCAAACGTCCGCCTAATACGAGGTTTACGGTTTATATAATGGGAGCACCGGGGTGGAGGCTGTAACGGCCTACGATAACGAAAAGGAAACTCAGTTAGAGAGAAGCAGCCGTAGGTACCAGGCATCAGGCACCATGTCACCGGGACTGCGGCTGCTCAAAGTCTGGTGGTGGATCATTCTTGAAACTGAGTTGATTTTTAACGCCTTGAGCTTGGAGAAAGAAGCCATCGCGCCCGTTATTAAATAAATTCGCGAGCCCGACAAGCATCCGCGGGAGTGGTGAGACAAACAGTTTAGCGCAAGAACGGGTGTTGGTAGCTGGACATGGAAAACACAAATCTCCACGCGTTTTTGATAAGAGGCTGTTTCAGCTCTCTCAGAACGAAGTCAAGTGGCAGGAGTGGAAGTCAAACCTCAGATCATTTTCCCACTACAGTGGAAGCTGAAGTGGACTACACGAATGCGTTTGGGTAACCATTGATAGAAAAACCTGCTTGCGCCAGACGCCTAGGTACACATCGAGTCGGAAAACACACCGTTTACTTCCCTTTCTTGCTGGGCGGCGGCTGCATGTTCGTGTCCACAGTGGATGTAGCCCCCCTACCTTTCAAATCAGGCGGAACTGCTCAAAGTCCTCCTTATTTGCTGTCTTGGCACCGCCCAACTTGGCTTCGATTATTTCACCGTCCATGATTCCGTGCACATAGCTGTGTTGGGAACGCATTCCGGTTAGCAGGCGTGCTGTAGGTTTATATATCCGGGGCAATTTCGTGTGGTTAGGAACTGTGCAGGCGTACCTTTGTCCGATAACCATACGGCCCCAAGGGAACTGCTCCCGAAGGATAAGCGGGACTGGAGAGCCGAGAAGGACCACCACCTCATCCTTAACCATAGTGCCCGGGTGCCCGATGCCAATGTAGCCCTTGGATGTGCGGAACATCCTCATCAAAGACGAGTACAGGTTTACCTTCAAAGGGTCACCCATCTCCATCGTATCCATGGCGAGAGTGAATATCATATTTTCTTCCTCTTTCGGGTTTGCTGGAGGAAACTCGCCCCCGAATTGAGGAACCTTGCCTCCGGATTGGAGATCGCAAGCCTTCCCGTTTTTATTCTTTTCGATCCGAACAAGATTCAGCGGCTCGCCCCTGCCTCCACTGGACCTATAGCGATCGAGGAAGATGGTGCGCCAGAAAGCCTCGTGGCGAGATTGCCCTGTAAAGGGGTAGGTCCCTTGGTGCGACAGACACGCCACCGATTTCCAGCGCTGGATGACCTTCGTCAGTTCGCGGACAGTGTAAACCAACCTGGGTACTTCAGATTCCCCCCCAATAAACACCGATCGTCCGCTCCAGGTCTGTGGGGTTTGCAGCATCGGGCCAGTCTCAACGATGGTGTCAACTGTGACGCCTCGCGGAAGAAAGACTTCGTCGTAGGCGGTGAATTCCAGCGGATATGGCGATTGACGGTGCAAACTTGCGTTGTACAGCTGCAGTCTGCTGAACTTTGCGTCTGTTGCTGCGGCTCCGTGCTTTTCAGCCCCCGAACCTAGCGGTTGGGATTGTTCCCGCGCCTTTTTTTCAACAAGGTACTCGTAAACTAGCTTGTACGGCGAGAAGTCGCTGATCAAGATCGAGCTGAAGTTCCAAATCTGAGGGCGGATTAGATCTGGCACCCACGATGGGAACATGGGTCGTTGCGCATCATGTATCTCCGAGTCCTTTGGACACGTTTCCCAGGCCGAAATGGCGTCCAGGGTCCGCGTGCTTTCCAGCCAGTGCCTCGCAGCCCGGACGCAGAGCCATCGGACGTTAGTTGTGTAGTCGGGGGTGAAAATGGCGCGTTCCCGGCTGTCCGTGGGTAGAAGGCCCACGAGGGCGAAAACCTTGTCGCGCGGGTCGGTGGCCTCAAAGTCGTTGGCAAGCGTCACAAGCGTCGCCATTGAAACGGGTCTGACTCTGTTGGCGAGCACCGAGTTTCTTTGTAGGAGGAAGAAAGGAAGCACCTTTTGAACTTCATTCGAGAGTTTGGACAGGAGGTCCCATTCGGCCGCTCGAAGTGATGGGTCGTTAGAACACATGAGGAAGTTTGGATCGTCTGAGCGGCGCCGGGTAAATAGGAAAAGGACGTATTGCAGAACTGTCCAGCTCATCGACCCCGATCCGCACCGAACGGTGACCTTGTTCGCCAAAACGACCTCCTGCAGCACCCAGACTCTTTTCCACCACGGCCGCGCAAGAACCTCCAGGCAACAATTAGCCATGGGGGTACTGGGTGGCATCACTTGGCGTGGCATCTCCCTGAGCGCTTGATTCACCTTCTCAATCACTGCCTCTGCCGTAGCAAAGCCCCCCTTGAAGCTTCGGGAATATCCGTCGTGCGGCCCTGCGAGACCCGGCCGCGAGTGGACAAACGGGAACTCAAGCAGCTCGTTGTGCTCGACAAGAAATTCTTCGAGTGGCCGGCCCCTGTGCTCGCGAAGAAAGTCTTCGAATGACTGGTCCTTATGCTTAAGGGTGGGTTTCTCGAGTGGCTGGTCTTCGGATTTCTCCTCTGGCATTTCGAAAAACCTTGAGCTCATGTCGGTTTCGAGCCCGAGCCAGACTATGACTTCGGTCGCGTTGCGGTAAACGTTATCCATCTGAGCGACCTGCTGGCTCCTCTCTTGCGTATTTGTCTGGTCGATACAGACCGCGTCGATCCATAGGACCCTTGGCTTGCCAACTCGTGGCCGCAGCTGTCGCAGCGCCTCCTCCAAATTCTTTCCCACGTTGAAAGAAACGCCGTTAAGCTGGATAGGCTGCATGGTGTTAGGCGATTGTTTGCCCCATACATAAGATAGTGCCTCGTACTGCGCATCCGGAGAGCAAATCGATTCGGCGAGTGTGCATTGCAGCGTTGACCCACGGTTCTCTGCTGGCAGGAGCTTTAAAAGCCTGATGTTGTTTGGTTGGGAAAGCGGTTGGTGAGTACCGATATCGACCGATAATGGTGTTGAAGGGCCGCTTTGTCATTGTACAGATGGAGGCTGCAATGCACAGTGACCTCCCGCCATCGCATCGGTAACATCGACACATAGGCCTCGACAAATCTTCGATGTGCCAAGATGGGGCAGTTCGAGTCTGGGTGCATCCAGGCTGACATAGTCCGGTGTCGCGCGTACATGACCTTGGCGAAGACGATTGCTTCATACGGGATGGTGGCCGGGCGTGATGTACCATCGTGTGCTCGAATGTCGATCTTGCAATTGTTCTGATGGTGTGGCTTGGGTTCGACGCGACATCGTGGTCCGGAAGAGTGCACGAACAGGCCGCAAGGATCAAAAATCATCTGCCAGTTCTCCTTGTAGTCGTCGAGAGCGACAAGTGGAAAAACACGATCTCGCCAGGCCTCTTCGACCGTTTGATCGGAGGCGGACGCCCAAAGGTGGTTGAGAAAGGACAGTTTGTAGTCGCCAGGCCGCATAGTATAAGCGTGTGTCGATCCAGGTGTTTTACCGTGTGCGGAAGAACGCTTTTGCCTCTCGAGATTGAAAGGCAGCGAAATGTCTGGATACTAGATGGAGAAAATGCAAGTGGCGTGAAAGAATTTGGAGACTCATGGAAATGCTGACCCGGCTGCCCCAGGCTTTTCAGCAGACGTAACCGCAACTGAGGAGGCAGACAGCCTACCTAGCTAGGTATATACGTAGGTACCTACCTAGGGATCTGGTAGGAAGGCATCCTATCAGCATAGCTGTGACTTGGCGCAAACTAAAAAGCAAGGAAATTTACGATAGCTGCACTTGTAGGCCAACTTGTTTGCCTCGCTGTGAGGCAGACGGCAAGGCACACCTGCGGGTGGCTGATTAAGAGCCCCAAGCCCCCAGCAAAGCCGGGCAACGGGCGGTAGTTGTTGCACTACACAGTAACCAGTAGGTAGGCAGGTACTGGAGGAAAGGGGTCTTGTGATGCAGGAGTTGCAGAACCTGCTGCCTCATTATTTGCAAGAGTGCTACCATTGGGCCGGGTGAATTCTCGTGCAGCTGTGCTGTCATACGAGCCTGGGCACATTCGGGAACCCGGCAATTGAGGCTCAAGACCGGGCTCCCGTAGGCCCGACCGTTGAAGGTTAAGTGCGGGAGCAGGTAAAGTAGCAGGCAAAGTGAGGGTATTCGGAAAGGTGCCAGGCGAAGTGGTGCTCTTATGTGCGGCTGGGAGGCCCGGGCGGGCCTGGCCACGTGACTCCCTGAGCGTTCTGGCAGTAAGTGTAGAACAAACTCGGGCTTTTTCATTAGTTAAACTGATGTTGCTATTTCCTATTATTATCATCTTTTTCTGTCCACTTTTGGTACGTTATTTAAAGATGGTGACGTTCCCGTATCAGGTCCCGCTTGGCGTTTGCATCTCACGTGACGGCGCATTGGCTGCAGGGAGCTTCCTGGCTCAATTGCTTGCGCCGCGGTTCCAACTCTTTTTTTGGTGGCACCCGACAGCTGCAAGAGCTTTCGAGCAGACGCGCTTGAATCGAAGTTCCAGACTGCCAACCACAAACCGGCCGGAGTATTTCTTCACCTCACAGCCGGATCCGACTGCATACGAAGCGCATCTGACCCAAGCCTTGCGCACGGGAAATCCAATTGTCGCACCCAGAGATCACCGACCGATTCCCCTCGGCTGTCCCAGGCGAGCTCGCCTCCGCCGCCGCCAAGATGGTGCAGATCAGCGAGGTCAAGGGCAACAACCGCGAGAACCGCACGGCGGCGCATACGCACATCAAGGGCCTGGGTCTGAGGTCAGATGGCACCGCCGAGAAGCAGGCGTCGGGCTTCGTGGGCCAGGCGACAGCGCGCGAGGCGTGCGGCGTCGTGGTCGATCTGATCAAGTCGCACAAGATGGCGGGCAGGGGGGTGTTACTCGCGGGCGGCCCCGGTACGGGCAAGACGGCGCTCGCGCTGGCCATCAGCCAGGAGCTGGGCACCAAGATCCCTTTCTGCCCGCTTGTCGGCAGCGAGATCTACTCGACCGAGGTCAAGAAGACCGAGGTGCTCATGGAGAACTTCAGGCGGGCCATCGGGCTCAAGGTGCGCGAGACCAAGGAGGTGTACGAGGGCGAGGTGACCGAGCTCACGCCCGAGGAGGCCGAGAACCCGCTCGGCGGCTACGGCAAGACCATCAGCACCCTGCTCATCGGCCTCAAGAGCGCAAAGGGCCAGAAGAAGCTGCGCCTGGACCCGAGCATATACGAGGCCATTCAGAAGGAGCGCGTGACGGTCGGCGACGTCATCTACATCGAGGCCAACACGGGCGCCTGCAAGCGCGTTGGTCGCTCCGACGCCTACGCCACCGAGTTCGATCTTGAGGCCGAAGAGTACGTGCCAATCCCCAAGGGCGAGGTGCACAAGAAGAAGGAGATTGTGCAAGACGTCACGCTGCACGACCTCGACGTCGCCAACGCTAGGCCTCAGGGCGGCCAGGACATCATGTCAATGATGGGCCAGCTGATGAAGCCCAAGATGACCGAGATCACGGACAAGCTGCGGGGCGAGATCAACAAGGTGGTCAGCAAATACATTGACCAGGGCGTCGCCGAGCTGGTGCCTGGAGTTCTCTTTATCGATGAGGTTCGTCTTTTTCTTCTCTTTGGTATCCAAGTTCCACCGCCCAACTGACTCCCCGCAAACAGGCACACATGCTCGACCTTGAGTGCTTTACCTATCTCAACAGGGCCCTCGAATCGCCCATCTCTCCCATCGTGGTGCTGGCCTCGAACCGGGGCATGACCAAGATCCGCGGCACCGACGACCAGGTGGCGGCACACGGTGTGCCGCCCGACTTCCTTGCGCGCTTGCTCATCATTCCCACGACCCCGTACGACGCTGAGGAGATTAAGCGCATCGTGCGCCTGCGCGCCAACACCGAGGGCGTGGCTCTCTCCGAGGCGGCCGCGGATAAGATTGCCGAACATGGCGTGCGCATCAGCCTCAGGTACTGCCTGCAGCTCCTGACTCCCTCAAGGTAGGTTCTTTTATTACTACATCCGACTGTCTTGGGCGGTCGCGGCGTTCGTGTCTCTCCCGACTCGTGCGCGGCAAAAGCACGGGAACGGAACAGCGAACTAAGAGCAGGAAAAACCGCCGAGACATGTTTGAGAAGGGCGCTAATCCGACAATGCAAACAGCATTCTCGCCAAAATCAATGGCCGCAAGGAGATTGACGTAAAGGACATTGCCGAGTGTGAGGATCTGTTCCTCGACGCGAGGCGGAGCGCAGCGCTTTTGACCAGCGGTGAGAACGCTAATGGCTTCATCTCATAAAGCACGTGGAAGGACGGCATGAATCGTAATAATGATACCTTGTGTTTTTTCTTCTCTTTGTATTTCGCCAATTTTTCCCTTTAATTTTGGCGTTATTCCCAATCGGAGTGTCGTTTAAAAACGTGCTTGTTTCGGGAGTCGTTGGAGCAACCTGGGCCAGGAAAAAAGAGTGGCAGGAGTAAACGCGAACAGACGACTGGGGGAGGCTGAAATTAAGTCTGGATGACCGGCTTCTCCCTAGGCTAGACTGAAGCCATCTGAGATGAGGACGGACGCCAACGGGATGGGTCTAGGGGCGGCAGGGATACGCTGTGCGGCTCGGCGGGTTGGTGTTTGTTTGCTCGTCTCTTTCCGCTCACCGTGCGTTCTGTTGGGCCTGCCTTGACCACAGCTAGCGTCAGAGGATGGTGGGCCTCCCTGCCTACGTAGGTATCTGTCTACCGAAGCCTGCTCCTTGACGCGCCAGTCAAATTTGGCCGGAAGGGGAACATTAACATGGTCATTTTAGCCTGGGCATGTAGGATCATGTGGAAACAAAAAAGACGGAGACAGGAGAGCCCGCCCATTGTCTTTTGTACAGCATCTGGGTCAAAAACGCCGCACGGCATTCTTGGATAGAAATGGTGGACGGCCCAAGTGGTTTCGCATTCCAATGTCCGAGCCGGAAAATGGTGAGGGCCGTTATTGCTGCCAATGCTGCGGCGGCTCCCTCGGCAGGAATACTAACTACTGAGATTTAAAGAGGGGAGTTGGAGGCGAGGGAATGCGGCAAGATGAAAATGAAGGATGATGGTTGGAGAACAAGAGAGAGCCGGTGTCTCGTGGCTCCTGCTCTGTAAGGCCTCCCCTGTCTCTTTCTTTTTTGCCTCTTCATCTTCTCGTGGGCTCAGCATTGACCTGTCGATCGGCCGCGAACGGAATGCTTCTGCAAACGCTGGTGCTGAAGACAAAGAAACAGAGAAGACACAGTACAGCCTTGGCTGGCGACGGCTTTTTCTCAGCACATTCCCGAAACACCAGCTTCTGCAGACGGCGAATCGAATCCTGGTCTTTCTCTCCATTTCCTTGTCGGGGAGGTGGCAGAAAAAAAAGAAAGAAAGGCGTCCATATCCAGCAGGGCCACCTACCAATCAATGTGTTATTTTCCCACCCTCTCAGCCCAAGTACCCCCGAGGTACCCCCTCGCCAGCCGTCAAGTGCTGTTGCCATAGCGGCTAGACAACCGGGTGACCTGGGACGCCAAAAATCCGGGATGCAGATGCGCTGCGGGCTGGGGACGATCGTCATTGTGCCCTGCTCCCCCTCCTCCAGCTGCTGTAGCCAGCGGGCTGCCTCCTGAAGCACCAAGCATCCAAGTCGGCACCCGTTTTGCCACAGTTCCGGCCTCAGGCGGACATGGTTTGCGAGAACAAAGGATAACGACCCGGAACAAGAGCCTGTGGTTGGGAGTGCAAGAAAAAAAAAACGCATTTCCCCCCGTTCGTTGGGTTATTCAAACACCCAGCTGCTCCTGCGTCCTCAATCCTCTTGTTCTCTTCCTTCTTCTTTCTTTTCCCATCGACTCCCAAATCCCTCGATCCCATCCTCGCTCGCCGTGCCACCATCCTCCCTGGCCCTGACAGCATCACTTTGGTGATATCACATTTGCCCAGGCGCTGCTCCCTCCCGGCAAGGAAAAAAAAGTGACAGAATCAAGCCAGCCAGACAGGCATCACCTTTACGGGCTCTTTATTCCGATCAGCTTGGCTCTCGACCAGCTCGTTGCCCCGTCCCCGCCCCTTTCTTTTTTCCCACTTCAAGCCGTGGCTTTCTGATCTCGCCGTTTGCTGCGCAGCACACCAACCATCTTCCCCCACCAACAGCCGCACGGAGATTTCTTCTTTCCCAACACACTTCTCAACTTTTCCTATTCTATCTCCTCTGTAGGTGGCACTACTGCGCTTCATCATCTAGCTACGGATATCTGTTGATAAGGAACGACGAAAATAAGAAACAGACAAGAAAAAGGGGCGGTCTAGAGAAGGAAGACGAGATGGTGGACCTGACCCCTTTATCCTACCACCTCCCACAGCAAAACTCGCCGACAAGAAGCGGAAGCCTACGCGCCATGCAGACGAGGTCGAGCAACGCCCTCGGGGTAACGACGAGACAGCAGTCCTCCGGCCCGTCCACCAGCCAGGTAGCCTCGCACGCTAGAACCAACGCTCGGGCAGTCTCCCAGCAGCAGCATCATCATCAGGATCAACAGCGATCGCGGCCGCGACGCTCCTTGTCGGACGGCGGCACCTTCCGGCCGCAGCTGCGCTCGCCATCGCCTGGCCCGAGATCTCCAGCCGCCGCTTCTTCTCGTCCTGGCGGCGACGACGGCGATCTGGGCCACGCGGCTGACAACAGAAGACGCGTTGCGTCCATCGACACGGACACGGCCCAGTCTCGTCACGACAGCCTGCCGCTCAACAGCCCGGATAGCGGGAGTCACATTTGCCTCTGCACGCGGGAGCCCAAGATCCCGAGGCCTCGGAACGGTGAGTCTGCTTTTGTTGTTGCTACTTCATTTTGCCCTTGCTCTTTGCTTTTCACCATGCTTGCCTGGGATTTCGTCCCCAGCCAAAGGGCCCGGTCGGGGATTCGTCACCAGTTATTATCCCTCATATTGTGGCCAACTGTGTCATAAGAGCAAAGGGAGGCAGCTTTTCATTGTTATGGCAATGTCACCTGGTCGAAAGCAGCGGGCGGCCTTTGTCGCCTTTGTCCTCCCACGCCCATGCCACAACCGCGAGCAAGCCGACAGTGCCCGTTGCCTAAAATTAGGATATATCCAGAAGACATTTGGCTAACAGGACCATCCTCGTCTCTCTCCCCCATCTTGGTTGGAACACATACAACAGCCTTCATACTCTATCGCCAGAACAAACAAGCCCAGGTCGCGGCCAGAAACCCCGGCCTCCCGAATCCGGAGATCTCCAAGATCATCGGGCGCCAGTGGCGGCAGGAGACCGAGGAGGTCAAGAACTTTTGGCGCCACAACGCCGTCGAGGAGAAGCGCAACCACGAGAAGCAGTACCCGGGCTACAAGTACACGCCCCGCCGCGGCACCAAGACGGGCCTTTCGGCGCTCAAGGACCTCTCGCTCTCGGGCGGCCCCTACTCTTCCGCCGGCGACTCGGGCACTGGCAGCAACCACTGCCCCAAGTGCGGCGGCAGATACATCAGCATGCCCGCGACGCCTGGACTCACCAGCACCACCACCGACTCGCAGACAGACACGCCCTACACGCCCGCCATGACTACGGCAGTGGCCTCGTCCATGATGCCTCCAGACAGTGGCGACCGGGGACGCCCGATGCCGCTGCAGCACCGCGAGGTCTGGGACTACGGCGCCCCGGATCACCGCGGCGGCGGCGTCTACGGACGAGACGTCGATATGAGCCCCAAACGGCGCGTGAACAGCCTCTACAAGCGCGCCCTGGGCGAGGCGCCGGGCCCCTACGGCCGCGGCGGCGACCCTTACTACTATAACGATGACTACAGCCAGATGGCATCGCCGTCGAAGCGGCCGCGCCACTACAGCGACGAGCAGCTGCGCGGCAACGAGTACCCCGGCAGCGGCTATGGCGACCCGCCGCCGCCGCCGCATCACCACTACGGCCCGCCGCGCCAGTCCAGCAACGCCAGCCATCACAGCGGAGGAGGAGCAACAGCTGGCTCTTCGCCGCCGTACCCAACGACCCCGCGCCACCACTACCCGCCGCCATACCCCCAGCAGCATCAGCATCAGCAGCAGCAGCAGCCGCCGCGCGACTGGCAGTACGGCAGGAACGCGCAGCAGCCGCAACAGAGAAACCCACCATCGATTGGCACCGCCCCGACGCCCACGAGCGCGCGCGGCCCGTCGCCCGGCGCCCAACCACCGCAGAAGCCGAGGGTCGCGTCAGCTGGACCCGGCTATCCCAGCCCCAGCCGCCCGTCGCCGGCGATGGCGATGGCGCCGCACCACCAACGCAGCCACCCTAGATCTGGCAGCACGTCGCCGCGGCGGCGTGCGGCGACGCAGGGCGTGCTGCGGCGCGACGACGTGCCGTCCCCGCGGCAGCAAGGCCGCATGCCACCTCCGCCGGCGCCACTACCGCAGCAGCAGCGTCTGCCGGCAGTCAGGGCGCTCGACAGACCGATCGGACCGCACGAGTCGCTGCGTCTGCCGCCGCTCAAGACGCACAACGTACCGCCGCCGCCGCCTCAGCAGCAACAACAGCAACAGGCCAGGGGCGAAGCGGAGGAGCAGCAGCAACAGCAGCAACAGCGGCTGCGAAGAGAGTCATCGCAGGCGTCGCCGCCGTACTACGCGACGCAGCACGGCTCCGTCGTCAGCCAGAGCGAGGTGGAGCGGCGGACGGTCGAGGCCATGGTCATGACGATCCCGTACCCCAACAAGATCGACACCCTGCTCAACATCAGCCCGCCGCTGGCGCCGCCGGCGCCGGGGAGCCCCGCCGAGGCGACCGTGCAGACCAGGGGCCCTGTCGTCGCTGTCGAGGGGACGGCCATGGCTCTGATGATGGCGGTGGGCGAGATTATCAGGGACGAGCTCGAGAGGTCGGGCGAGTGTGCGGTTGGGGTGTGGCGGAATGTCGAGGGAGTGCCCGGTTCTGTTACTGCTGCTGGCCCTGCTCGGAGGGAGGGTGATGCTGTGGTGGTGTCTGATGAGGAGGGTGAGAAGGGTGAGAAGGGTGATGCTGGGGCCGAGAAGCAGCAGCAGCAGCAGCAGACTGACCAGCCCAAAGCTGGCGAGAGTGACACCGCGGCTGCTGGCGGGAAGAAGCCGGCTGCTGCAGATGGCGACGTCGAGATGGGCGGCGCCACTCCCGTCCGGACGTCGACGGCCGCCAGCAACAGCAACCCGCAGCAGCAACAACAGCAGCAACAGCAACAGCAGGAACAGCAACAGCGGCGGCGCCCCAACCCCTGGCTGGCGTACATGAGCGTGATCCAAAAATGGCACGTCAAGTCGGAGGAGATGATCAAGTTCATCACGACCAAGCCGCCGCCTCCACCATCACTCTCGGGCGACAACACCAACAAGACCAAAACGCCCGTCGCGCTGATCCAGGGCGGCTACCAGCTCATGGCGGCGGACCGGTGGGCGACGCGCGTGCCCATCGCGGACGCGTACGCGCCCGTCGACCACTGGCAGTGGATGGCGACGCTGTGGAGGGGCATCGTGGGGCCGGACCTGTTCGTCTACGTGCGCAAGTCGCCGCCCGAGGACATTGAGGCGCTCGGCGTCGTCGAGTTCAAGGGGTCCCGGCTTATGGTTGTGCGCGTGGCGAGCCAGCAGCAGCAGCAGCAGCAGCAGCAGCAGATGATGCGGCTGGACGAGAAGACGGAGCGTCGGGTGAGGTTTGAGGTCATGGAGTGGGTTAGGGCTGGGAGCTATAGGAGGGGGTTTGGGAGGTTTCTTTAATGGGCTAGTTTTGGCTTCTTTCTTGGATGTTGTCGTTTCGTTTTTGGTTGATACTTTATTCAGTCATGTTTTTTCGTTTGTGTCTTGTTGTTCAAGGATGAAGTCGAAGGGGATTTGGTTATACTCGGTCCAGGCTACCGTGAGGGTGATCTGGGAAGGGGTTTGTTATAGGTACCAATTTTGGATTCTAGACATCTTGATCTTTTGTACGTTATGCATGCCTCGAAGTGAAGCTGTCGCGCCTGCCTAAAAAGACGACGTCGATTCATCTGTCAATTTCGGGATTGTTGAAAATCCGGACCTTGCCAATATCGTTCAGGGCCGCTTTTTTGTTTTTCATGATTCGGAGGCCGGTGGCGTGCGGGTGCTTTGTCAACCTAGAACTGCCACGCCAATCAATAAAACGTAGAACAAAGGCGACAAAAATTAAAAGGGAAAAAGGGAAAAAAAGGGAACGAGCTCCAGTATACCATTTTCAGCACGAAGGGGCCTTGGTTAACGAACACGGCTTTCCAGCAGTAGCCGTCCATTCCGCCGCCTAGATCCTAAATTTCGGCAGCTCCGGACTCGGCGGAACAAATGTGCCGCTCAGTTTTCGAACTTCCGCTCGAGATGCAAAATCGACCCTCACTTTCAACGCAAGACTGCACAATCAATTCCGGTTCAATTCCTACGAGAATTTGTCACAGAGTTAAACAGAAGCAGTGGATTGCATATGTGTTTTTCTCAATACTTTTATACTTTTGCTACCACTCTTACGACCTGGATCATCCACAAAGCCTGTCCCTAAGAGAAGTTTTATGGGGTAGACAAAATCGACGCGATACTCTTGTCTTCCATTGTGAGCTGACGTAAAATACCGGAGAACATTGCCGCTGCTTACCCTCCTTCGGGAACTGTTCGAACCCACCCTACTATGCCTTCAAGGCTGGCTATACGGAGCTTGTTGCCCAACCCCCTCTTGCCCAAATGGTTGCTGGACCTGGAAATTAGCCAACATGGCCTGCTGTTGACTAGCAAAACCGCTCGGGTCGTTGGGTGGTTGTTGGGTTTGAAAACCGGGCTGCATCGACTGTTGAGAGGTGAAGCTGTTGGCCATTGTGGGCTGCTGGTTTTGAAACTGGTGATGCTGTTGTTGCATCGGCATCATCCTTTGTTGATTGTTGGGGAAGCTGTTGGGTACGCCCTGCTGCTGGCTCTGGAAGCCCGTGTTCGTGAAGCCCTGGAACTGGCTGTTGTTCATGGGCGGCGGGTTCATGTTCTGCGCCGCCGCCATAGTGGTTAGTCTGTCCGAAAACCCAAACGCTATGCCTCCTCCTCCCCCCGCGCCGCCGACGCCGCCCATGGGCGCCGGTGACGTGTGATGCTGTTTCAGGTGGATCATCTCGTCGACCTGGTAGCCGTCGAGGCGGATGCCCAGGCGCTCGGCCTTATCAGCATCGGTCGCCGACTTGATGCTCCAGATGTAGTGGTTGAACTCGTTGGAGGTCTTAGCCACGCGGTCAAAGTGCTCGCGCTCAATGCGGATACGCTGCGCCCCGGCCCCTTCACCATGACCTCTTCTGTACCCGGCCAGCGCCACGGCACTCTGGAAGGCGTTTCGGATCTGCCGGCCGTTCCAGACGGGGCCGATCTTGGAGCCCCTGCGGCTCTGGTTTTCGAAAAAGGTTTCGGCGTAGGCTAGGATGTCTTCCACGTCCACGTCGACCAGGCCGCTCCGATCCAGCTTCAGAAGATGAGTGTGCCAGATCTTCTTGGTGTATTTCCATTCGAGCGGTGGGTAGTACAAGGGCAGGTGGATGCGCGACTTGAAGGCTTCGTCGAAGACGCCGACACGGTTGGTCGTCAGGAAGAGGATGCCCTCGTAGTACTCGAGCACTCGGAGGAATACTGGCAGAGGGGTGTGTGTTTGTCAACCAATAGTTCGGGATTTGGAATTCGAGACCTGGATAAGCGGAAGCATTCTGCTCACCAGAGACCAGGGCGTTCCGGTGTATGTCACTCTCGTTGCGCTGGGCCAGGAAGATGTCGGCTTCATCGAGGAGCAGGACGCAGCTCCACAGCTGGGCGAGCTGGAAGGCCTCTTCTAGTTTCTTCTCCACCTCCCTGGGTTTGGCACCAAGGTCACCTGTTCCTTGTCAGCTGGGTCGCTCGGAAGCTGCATAAGTGCCAATGTGGCCTACCGCAAGTGATGGGAAGGAGAGGACGATTGTTAGCCTCGGCCGCGCATTCTGTGTTAATGTTAGTACTGATACCGGAGGCCCAGGACTGAGGGGAGGGGACTTGCCCGCAGTGGAAGTCTTCCCGACGCCGGGGACACCGTGCAGGAGAATGGTAACGCCCTTGCCTGGGGACACCTAGTCAGCCACGACGAGAGCATTCGGGAGAGAACGAGTACTGGGGCCAAGAGGCATTATTACCCTTGGCGCGAACGAGGTCAAAATGTAGGCTGCGTGGGCCTTCCTTCGAAGTGTGCGACTCGATCAGTGACTGGACCAAGCGCTTGTGGCCATCTGGTAGCTGGAGGTCATTCCAAGGTTCCGGTCGACACTTCTTCTCCCTCAGCATTTCCTCTCCGTCACTGTCTTTGCCTAACTTGAGACAAGCTTTCGCGTGTATTCTGCGGTCAGCGGTAGGCTTGCCCAAGGATTTTCAAGAGAGAGGGGAAAGACTGAAGCATACCCCATTTCCTGGTTCGAAAGACAAAGGCGAATACCCTGTCGGGCAGGAGCAGCAGATCATCTTCCTCCGACGGCCCTGTCCGTTCCTTGTCCCAGCGCTGGCACTTTTCCCGCTCCTCGTAGATGACCTGTGCCGACAGCCTGGAGTCCCAGATATTGCCGGTATCGGTGCCGACACGCGTGGGGGCTGCGGCCTTGAACAGCTTGAGCTCATCGAGCCCAGGACGCCAACCCGGCATCTCCTGCAGGGCGCGCTCAAAGTCCACCATTACCTCGCTCTCAATCCACTCGGGATAACGCGCCGCGTTCTCAGGCGCCTGCTCGTCCCTCTCGTGCAATTGTAGGCCGTTGGGTCGCAGGGTCTGGTGGCGCCCCACGTAATGTTTGTGCTGCGGCTGGGTACAGCTCGCGAACTCGCGGCCGCGCGCCACCACGGCCCCTCGGTCTATCAAGCCCTCCCCCTCAGCCACCCGGAGGGGCATGACGGGCAGCGATGCAAGCGGCTGGCAGTCCTCAAAGTAGTCAATGTACACCTGGGTGTACGTTTGCACATAGCGCAGGCCGTCGTAGTCGAGGTGGAAGCAGTCAATGACAAAGGGGTGTCGCCCGCCGCGTTGGCTGCGATCGCCCGCAGGCCGTCCCGTGCGCTCGTCCTCGTCGGGGCCGGTATCGTAGTGGGAGTGGCCCCCGGTGCGCTGTATCACCTTCCAGACCTTCTGGGGCACCTTCTTGTCGCGCATGTAGATGAGCGACCGGGCTGTGAAAACGAACCACAAATCCGAGAAGTAGACGTGGTCGATTTCTCCGATCTTGAGACTTGGAGCAATGTAGCCATCCATGAAGGCGATCAGGCAGCGTATGTCTTTGATAATCCCCATGAAGTCGTTTTGATTGAGTGTGATCTGATTCGTCGCTACGGAGTACCAGGGAAGGTTGCTGTAGTCGGCTTTGTATACGGAATCATCGGTATCTTCGGTGACCCCTGGGAAACGGCTCTCCCAGACTTGTTCCAGACGGGCAAGTTCCTCCCGGATGTCGTCGCCTTTCTCAACAAGAAGCTTGAAAGGCCTAAGAATGGTGAGTGTGCCACCATTCCCTAGGATCCGTTTCGGGAACCCACCGTTGATGCTGGCGTCAAGGAAGATAGCTAGGCGCTGCGAGCAGATACGGATGCGATCCGGAAGTTCCTCTAGCGGATGAGAGTCCCTCGGCAAGCCCTGGCGCCGGAAAGGCCTCTTCTTGTCCACAGTGGGCTCTGAACCACAGCCCTCAGATAGAGCCTCCTTTTGATTGTTGGTAATGGCATCTCGTTTTTTGTGTCGTTTGGAGGGGTTCAGATCCTCGGTAGTCTGTTGCGTGCTGGGAATCTGGATTGCAACATGCTCTCTTGCCGCATGGCCCGGGCTGCTTGCCTCCGTCCACGGCACGAAGGCGAGCTCCGAAGTGCAAGAATACTGGATCAGCTCTGGCGATTTGTCCGCGGTCGATTCGTCATCCTTCGCTGGTGGTGCTCGTCGTAGACGTGCCAGTTTGTCAATTTCAACCGACAATTCACTCTTGATCTCTCCAACCTTATTGCTGAGATCCCCATCTGCGCCGTCGAGAAGAGTTTTCAGTTTTTCTGCTGCCTGAAGCGTAGCCTCGAGGAGATCGTCGGGCCCACCGAGATATTCCTCGGATTCGCCGCTTGTCGACCTCGACCTGCCGGAGCTCGTCCGCGAAACTGAGCGAGGCATGGCTGGAAGCGCACACTTGCCGCGCACCTGAAGAAGCCGAAATTGATGATCTGGGCTTTGCCGAGGCCAATTGGTACCAGCGACCGGGAGGAAGCCCCGAGGGAAATGGTCGTTGGGTTTTATAGCCGGGTCATGTCTGCGCAAGCCCAAGGCGACTGGGCGAAGAACTCCGGGTCCTGTTGTCGTTCCAAGCTACAGGCAGGAAGCTCTATGTGGCATTCCAAGTCTCGGATTGTCGACGCGCGCCGTGCCGTGTGACTGCATCGAGGCCCCCCTTTTCGCCGGCAAGGCGGCCAATCCACTGCGTCCGCCAACGCCAAGCATCCAGCGCAGCTGTTTCTTTGCATCGAATATGCAATGCACCCTTCATAGTGTGTGTGCCAAAGGCGATCTCTGTGCCCCAGAAAATGTGTCACCCACGACGTGTTCCCCCTTGATTGGGTGCCTGAAGAAGGAGCTATCCAGCCAAAAGACGTGAAAGTCTAAGTCGGTACTTTGGCGGTACTGGGGCCCAATCGCCCTAGGGAGAAAGGCCAGGCTGCGCAGTACTGCCAGGGATGCCGCGCCATAATATTCCGAATCGTTGGGGGTCCGGATTGGAGGAGCCTTGCCGAGCGCTGCCTCGTTCGCACTTTGAAGCTGAAGGCTCTTCTTGATTCCTGAAGGCCAGCGGGTATGCCAGCACATAGCCCTGAGAGACGACAAGAAAGACACAGATCATCTGAACTCGACAACTAGGCCCCGTGCTTAGACAGTCAAAGATGAGCGATCTAACCCTAGTATCGCAGTACCTCTCGGGCAATAAGGCTGCAACATGCGCCGACGCCCTAGCGAACCCGGATCCCGTTGTCCTGCAGCAGGCTCGCGCGCTCTACATCGCCCATCGAGGTCGGCTGCCGACTCCGCCGCTGCCGGAGCCGCTCCAGCCCTCGCAGACGTGAGATGTGTCTCCAACTCCTGCAGCCCTTTGGTCCTTGTAGCTGACAATAAAAAAAAGGCTGTGCATCTTCAAGTCCAATTTCTCCACCGGAATGCAGAGTTTTCTTCAGCAGACAAACGACAAGGAAGCCACCGAAGCTTTTGGCTCGCCGTCCTGGGAGCAGCTGCAAGACGACCTCGCGTCAGCGCTGAAGGCCCAGGATAATCACGAAAAGAGACGCCGTGACTGGCGCGGCAGTCCCCTCGAAGCTGCCGGCAAGGTGGGCGGCGTCGTTGCCCGCCGCATAGAGTTCCTGCTCGAGTTGGTCCCTGATGGGGACTACACCAGTATCTTGGTCGGTGGGCTGAGGCTCCTGTGCAACGTGAGATGATACCCACCTCTTTTGCGATCAAAAGGACACACCTGATGAAAATGACAAGGCTCCAGGCAGCGAAGCGCAAGAAGGAAGTGCGTGGCAAGATACTGGAGGTCTTGGCTAGCTTGTCGGAGACCATCTCCCATACTAAGGCCGAGATCAGGTTGTACACCCGGAACCAGGACCTAAGAGACAGATCAGAGGCTCTGTACATGGCCATTCTTGACTTTGTCCAGGCAGCTGCGGCCTTTCTCAACAAGGCGAGCGCAGGTGGGTACAAATTGCCGCGATTGCCTCGGCGGCATCGGCTGACCCGAACTGACCGCCACAGTGGAGTCGTTTAAGGCATTCTTCCAGCAGGATCGTTATGGGTCGAGCCTTGATAGCGGCGCCGACAAGATCAAGGAGGCCTCAGCCTCCTTTGAGCGGTCAGTGTCGGTCTGCTTCCAGCGCCGCGTCCAAAGGGTCGACGAGAACACGGAGCATCTGTCAAGAGACCTGCAGGCCTTGAGCCACCCGATTGTTGCCACCTTTGCTCTGCTGATGGGCTTTGTCAAAGACTTTCCCTGTAAGTTCGTTATCTTATGAGGTATCCATATTCTTGCTGGGCCACTGACAATCTCCAAGCAACGCTAGAGCAGCTGATGCGACAGACAAGCGCATCGCACTCGCTCCACCCGGCGCAGGCCTCCTACAACGTCGTCCAGCCTGTCATTTCGTCCCAGCAGCTGTTCCAGTTCCTCTGCACCAGCTGGGAAGCCAGCGGGCAGTCGACGACGGCGCATGCCCTGCTCCCCACCGTCCAGGCGGACCTGCAAGTAGCCAAGGGTTTCATCCCGTCGCCTCAGCAGGAGAGCCGAATCGGGCTGCTGATGATTGACGAGAGCTTCAACACGTGGCTCAGGTCCCCCTCGTCCCGGCTTCTCATCGTCCACGACGGAAAGGTTCTCGAGTCTGACGCCTCAGTGTCCACGACTAGCTATCTCTGCGCGCTCATGTGCGAGCTCCTGTCGGCGCCGGGGATGTTCAGACTCGGATTCTTCTGCGGCCTGCATTCGTCTGCCGCTACCGCTGCGCAGCCCGGAGCCCAGCTCCTTCAGGGGGCTGTCGGTCTGATGCGCAGCCTGACGCTGCAGCTGCTTTTGTCGTTCGGGGACGGCAACACGAGCTTCCCCTTGCCCGGAGGCCAAGACCCCAACCGGATGCTGCAGGGGCTGGCGACCAGCGACCTCGAGACGATGTGTGCCGTGTTCGAAATGCTTTTGTGGTGCGTGCCCGCGGGGGCCGTCTACGTCTTGGTTGACGGGGCCTTCTGGTACGGGACCGAGGCGCGGCGGGACGACATGCGCACGGTGATGCTGTTCCTGGACTTGATGGTTGGGGAGCTGCAGGCGGCGCCCCGAGGCGTAGCGCTCAAGGTCCTGATCACGAATCCCACGGCCCGGCAGCGGAGCAGCTGGGCCCTCGGCCGGGCGGTGGATATCCATCTCGAGCAGGGCCCGCTGGCGGCCGGACTCGGCCGTGATGCGTCGCGCATGTTGACTGGCCTGTAGCCTGATGAAATCTCGTACTATTATGCAAAGGAAGGACGTAAAAGTCCGGCCCGCTCCACCGGCCGGGCGCTTCGCTAAAATGATAGGAGACTGGACATGACGATGGAATCTAAACAATCCATGGCATCGGCCTGTTTCCGCCTCTATAGCCCTATGTCTTCAACATTTTTAGATAAATAGAATGGGGAAGCCAAGTCGGCCCCATCCATCGGCTTCCTGGTGCCATGCATGGTCATTCGCCTCTTAAGGCGCACGGGTTGGTGACTCTAGTTCTGGGTCGACCCCAGAAGGGAGTTTGTCAACTCGCGACCTCCGCCGAGAAGCGCCTCTGCCCCGGCACCAGTGCCTCCGTCTCAATCCCAATCTCGTGGCTTCTAATAACGACCTTTTGTGTGATCCGAGAGAGCAGTTGCAGCCTCAGGGGCTCGATCCCTCGGGCCGCAGCCATCTTGCCAGAGCGTCACAATAACCCACCTCGTCAAGCTGCTGGTTGATCTGCTCCGGATTTTCGCCACCTAGGAAATAGTGAAAGCGTCACGCATTGGTTGCGGAGCCTGGGGCTGTATTGGTGTTTTAACGCGGTTTTTGGTCCAGCGACAACAATGGTCCGTGCGCACCTTTGCGGACAGCCAAGCAAGCTCGACATTGGACCCACCGTGGCTGGCTGTTGAGCTCAGGCGCGACGACGCGGTATCGTGCTAACTTCACAAACAGCAGACCCTCCTCCGGGACCCGCCTCGGACATTGCATTCCTTTGCTGCGCTGCCCGGCCATCTTTGGACAGCATTCGATAACTGACAGGCGCAGGTGCTCACTCGTTTTCATCTGCCTGCGAGGCCCAGACAGCGGCCTCTGTTCAAGAGGCTAGAAAGAGGAGGGAATAAGACAGGCCACGGACACGAAGAGGGCAGCCTGAAGAGGCGGGGAGCCAGCATAATCGACATGCCCATCCGCACCCCTACCCGATCGACGCTCTCATCATGACGGAGCTGGCAATAGGCCAGATCATCGAGCTGAGCGATGGCCGCCAGGGCGTCATCCGCTTCGTCGGCAGGACCAGCTTCGCCCAGGGCGACTGGGTTGGCGTCGAGCTCGATGACGGCACCGGCAAGAACGACGGCAGCGTCCAGGGCGAGCGGTACTTCGACTGTCCCCTCGGCCATGGCATGTTCGTCCGCCCGACAACATGCACCATCCTCGCCGATGCGCCGCCGCCGGCGCCAGCCCCAAGGGCCGCCCCACCAGCAAAGAAGACGGCCCCGAGACCCAGCACCGGCGGCCTCTTCACCGGCGGCGGCCCGAGTGCCCGCGGCCCCGGCGCAGATCCTACACTGGCAAGGAGGATAAGCCTCAACGCCCCGAGCCCGACCCCGGGAGCTAGAACCTCGCGGGCGGCGAGCCTGGTCAGGGTGCGCCCATCCAAACTCAGCGAACAGTCTCAAGCTTGGGAGCTCGATGGAATGCTAACTCGCAGGTTTATACTGCATATTCCAGTCACCCACAAAGTCTCCAACTAAACAAATGGGGGCCAGCATGCCCGGCTCCCGCACCGTGACCCCTTCGGCCGGAACAAACAGGACATCGATCGGTGCCAAACTCGCGCGCCCTTCCACAGGCGGCCCTGCTGTCCGAGCGTCAATGGGCCCCCCTCCGCCGCCTGGCCCACGACCTGCCAGGCCATCATCCACCATATCCAGGACAGCGCCCCCCGCGGGCGGCCCGGCAAGACCCCCGAGCGCACGTCCTTCTCTCGGGGGCGCTAGGCCCGTAGGCTCTCGGCCTGTCTCACTACAGAGGCCACCCACGCAGACGAACATGAGATCGACGTCATCCAAGCGCGCTAGTGACGACTCGGTAGCGTCGGCCAGGACCAGCGAGGTGGAGATATTATCTCCCCAGCCGACCAGTCCTGTGAGATCGAGAGCCCAGGCGCTGGAGAAGCTGACGTCCACAACACCGGGGCATGCGGCCACTGGCACCGGTGCAGCGGCTGGGCGCGCCCGCGCAACTACTACTGCTGCCGGTGCTACTGCGACCAACCGCGAGATCGAGGACCTCAAGACGAAGCTCAAGGTTCTGGAGAGGCAAAGGCAGGAAGACAGGGACAAGATCAAGGAACTCGACCTGGTCCAGGGCGAGCGCGACAAGTTCCAAGCCATCATCGTCAAGATCCAGGCAAAACTCCAGCCGCAGCAGCAGGAGAACGCAGAGCTGAGGAAGCAGCTGAAGGAGTACGAGACGCGCGTCGAGTCGGTTGAGACGCTCCAGGCAGAGCACGACCAGGTGCTGGAGTTGGCGACGCTGGACCGAGAGATGGCCGAGGAGACGGCCGAGGTGCTGAAGCAGGAGCTCTCGGATGTCAAGCAGAAGCTGGAAGAGCTTGAGCTCGAGGTCGAGATCCTCAGGGAGGAGAATGCCGAGTACAACAAGGGCATCACCCCCGAGGAAAGGTCGAGCGCGGGGTGGCTGCAGCTGGAGCGGAACAACGAGCGGATGAGGGAGGCGCTAATCAGGCTGAGGGATATGTCTCAGCAGCAGGAGAAGGAGCTGCGGGACGAGATCAAGGGCCTCGAGGACGACCTGCAGGAGGCGGCCGTTGCGGCGGAGCAGCTCGCGGCGGCCAAGGAGAAGCTGAGCCAGACCGAGTCCATGGTCGAGGACCTGAGGCAGCAGCTCGAGACGGCGCTGGGGGCCGAGGAGATGATCGAGGACCTGACGGACCGCAACATGTCGCAGGCGGAGCAGATCGAGGAGCTCAAGGCCGAGGTGGAGGACCTCGAGAACCTCAAGGAGATCGCGGACGAGCTCGAGGCCAACCACGTGCAGCACGAGCGGGAGCTGCAGGAGGAGATCGACTTCAAGAACGCCGTCATCACGGAGCAGGCGCGGCGGTCGGCGCAGCAGGAGGACTCGCTGGACGAGATGGAGTACACGCTGTCGCGCTTCCGCGAGCTCGTGACGAGCCTGCAGTCGGACCTCGAGGACATGCGGGCGTCGCACGCCGTGACCGAGACCGAGTCGGAGCAGCTCAACAGCAAGTCGCGCGCCATGATGGACCTCAACATGAAGCTGCAGATCTCGGCCTCCAAGGCGCAGGTCAAGACCATCGACCTGGAGCTGCGCCGGCTCGAGGCCCAGGAGGCCGAACAGCACCTCGAGATCGTCAAGATGTTCCTGCCCGAGAGCTACCAGGCCGACCGCGACTCGGTGCTGGCGCTGCTGCGCTTCCGCCGCCTGGCCTTCAAGGCGAACCTGCTCAACGGCTTCATCCGCGAGCGCGTCAACGGCCAGCCGCACGCGGGCCACGAGGACGACGTGTTCGCCGGCTGCGACGTCGTCGACAAGCTGACGTGGGTCTCGGCCATGTGCGAGCGCTTCGTCAACGCCATCGGCCAGTGCTCGCCCGAGCGCTTCTCGCGCTTCGAGGGCGCCCTGTACGAGCTCGAGCCGGTGGAGCGCGCGCTCAACGGCTGGATCGACGGGCTTCGCCGCGGCGAGCTCAAGGAGAGCCAGTGCGCCGACGAGCTCTCGCGCACCATCTCGCTCATGACGCACCTGGGCGAGGTGCACATCGGGACCGGGGCCAGCATCGGCGAGGCCGACAATGGCGGCGACGAGAGCGGCAGCGGCGGGGAGGCCAAGGTCGACCTCAAGGCCTTCGCCGACAACGTGCACATGCGGGCGCTCATGGTGCAGAGCCACCTCGACTCGGCGGCCGCCACGTTCCACGCGACGCGGGCCATGGTGCAGCGCGTCATCCCGCCCGCGGGCGACGACGACGAGCTGGCGCAGCACTTTGCGCGCAAGGCCGAGTCGGCCATCAGCCAGACGCGCAGCGCCAAGGTGGTGGCCGGCAAGGCGGTGCGGGCGCTCGAGGACCTGCGCGCGCGGTCGCTGGCGCTGGCTCCCGACGGCGGTGCCTCTGCCGACGCCTTCGAGCAGGCCGAGGCCGCCGCCGCCTCCCTGGCCGCGCTCGCGAGACGTATCGGGTTGGATCTGCACACGCTCCTGCACGAGGAGGGGCGGACGGAGCCGTACACATACATCGAGGTGCAGTCGGCGGCCCACCGGACGGCGCTCGCGGCCACGGGCTCGAGCGAGTCGGACCTCTTCTCGGCCTACGCGGCACAGCTTCGCACCGTGTCGGGTCAGGTGGCGGACCTGGCGGCGCTGGCGCAGGACCTCGGCCAGGCGCAGGAGTTCGAGCGGAGCCCTGCGCCGTGGGTCCTGCGGGCGCAGGAGCTGCGTGCACAGCGCACGGCGCCAGCCGACGCCGAGGAGGAGATGCGGCACCTGCGCGAGGAGTACAACGAGGCGCGGCGGCAGGTGGCGCTGCGCGAGGAGGGGCTCAGCACGGCGCAGGTCAAGATCGAGACGCTGGAGGCGCGCATGCGCGACGCGCACCAAAAGGTGCAGCGCATCGCCGAGCTCGAGGAGGCAGTGGCCCGCGAGCGCGCGTCGGCCACGTCGCTCAAGGACGACATCGAGAAGCAGGACCGGGAGCTCAAGGGCCTCGAGGCGGACCGCGACAAGTGGAAGAAGGTGGCGGGCGACGCGCGCCTGGCCGCCGCCGAAGCCAACGGCGGCGGGCCCTTGGACCCGGCGCTGGACTCGGCGGCGGCTGCGGGCCGCGAGATGGCGGTGGCGACGGCGCGCGAGATGGACGAGCTCCGCGCCGAGATCGACGCGCTGCAGAGCTCGGTCCGCTACCTGCGCGAGGACGCCCGGCGCGCGCGCACGGCCGAGCAGCCGTCGCACGACTGGCTCGCCGAGCCGCTGCAGCGCAAGCCGCGGCCGTCGGAGCGCAGGCGCGCCCTCGTGGCCGCCGAGGGCCGGGACGCGCTAGCCGAGCTGCTCCGCATGGCGTCGTCGGCCAAACTGTTTGACCTGGCCAAGGCCCGTCAGGAGGCTGCTGCTGCTGCTGCTGCTGTCGAGTCCTCTGCTGGCGATGGCGGTGTCGTGGCCGAGAAGAAGCTGGCGACGTGGCGGCCGGCCCGATCGACGCCGCAGTACCACGCGGCCAGGCAGGCCGAGGACTTTGCCGTCTGGCGCAGCTGGCAGGACTCGATTCTGCACAAGTTGCAGCAGGTGCTGGCTCTGGGGACCGGCGACGGCGAGGGAATACCGTCCGAGGAGGCTGCTGCATCGTCGGCCCTGCCCGCGTCCAGGTCCGAGGCGGCCAGGGCGGCACGCAAGGCGGCGGCGCGGCTCCAGATCCGGCTGCCGGGCGTCGACGGCAAGACGGTCGCCGCCGGCCGCGGACACGTGCAGATCGTCGGGTCCAGGGAATGGGAGGGGCTGCAGGGTCGGCTGGCGGCTGTTTGACGTGGTTGGGGGGAAGGGGATGTGAAATGACTGGAAAGGGACTGGGTGGTGTGGGTGCTTGATGGAAAAGAACCCCCTCTTGTCTGTCTGCGGTTGACGGATATACCCCTTTTTCTTGTTTCTCTGCCTGCCTACTGTTTCTTCCCTTGCGTAAAGGGTTTTTATTTTATCGTTTAGAGTATTGTGTGGTCCAAACGCACGCGGCAGACCTGGAGAGCCACCGTCAGGGATGCGTCCATTCCTTGTTGTAGCAGAGAGAATGCATCACTGCCTAGCATGACGGGTCGGCAGCTCGGTGTCGGCCCAATACTACATAATCCTTTTGGATTTAGTTATTTCCGCGTATGAGTCCGTTGCTTGTGATCATCCGACACGCGCATCCGGGTATATAACATGTCGATCCTAGTAGGTAGGGCATGCAATGGCAAGGTGCAATGCCCCGGATACGACATCACTTCTTGCCCTTCTTCTTTCCCTTCTTCTCCTCCCCACCCCCACTCCCACTCCCACTTCCACCCTGCCCCGCCGCAGCAGCCAGCATGCTCGCCATATCCAGTCCCCCAGGCCCACCCCCGCCCTGCTGCATCTCCTTCATCATGTCCTTCAAAAAGTTCTCCGAGACGCCCCCGCCCGTCAGCGCAGGGCTGTAGTGCGGCAGCAGCTCCCCGAGCTTCCAGCCCCTCGGCACCGCCGGCCTGGGCCACGGCTTATCGGCATCCGGCATCGGCAGCCCCGGGACGGCCACGCTCCTCAGCGCCGCGCACCCCTCGGTCGCCGGGTTCGCCTTCAGATGCTCAGAAACCAGGATGTACAGGTGGTGTTTGTTCTTGACGCCCGCCGCCTTCGCGCCGGGGCCCGACAGGGTGACGCGCACGCGGCCCGGGTTGGCCCAGTCGCGCGGGTGCGTCTTGGTGGGCTCGAACAGGGCGTTGAGCCGCAGGTTGCCGCAGGCCTGGGCGATCTCGCGCGCGAGCGGGGACGGCACGGCGTGCGACTTGGCCACGCGCCGCCCTTCGGCCCGCGTCCGCGTTGCGTCAAAGTAGATGGGGTAGAGGCACTGGAAGTCTGCGTAGGCGGATTGGTCGTGCGTCATGGCCATGTCGCCGCCGCCGTGGGGGTGTGAGGCCGGGTTTTGTCGTGGTGGCGGTTGTTGGCGTGTGGCGGCGGCGGCGGCGGCTTGTTGCTGCTGCCTCTGGTGGGCGTCGACGCGCTGGATGATGTCGGCGTCGTCAAACTCGGCAATGTCGCCCTCGGACGGGTCCGACGCCGCGTCGTCGCTGTCCGAGACTTCTTCTATCCGTGGATGTGACATCGCGTCGGGCTGTGCTGGCAAGGACGGAGAATCGGTTCGATCGTGTTGTCCGTCGGCTCTCTTCACGTTGTTTCCGGCCACCTTGGAATTGTGCTTTGGTGGGCTGCTGCGGGGCCGCCCGCTGACGTCGATTTAAAGTGCAGCTCTGGCTGGTGGGGGAATGTGGGGTTGGCAGCTGGGATCTTGATGGTGTCCGAGACCAAACCATCGGAGCTCGCGAGCTGTCCATGACGTCGCCTGCTTGGATTGCGAGAAACTTCCATAATAGCTACTTCCATAGTAATAACCCCAAGGCAGCTTGTGGGAGATGATATTGAGCTAAATTGCAAGCCTAGATCCTAAGCAGGAGAGCAATCTTTTGTTCCCATCACCAAGACAGCCACCCCGCCTGGCTAAAGCACGGACTCAAGTGCGTAGAGCTAAAGTGGCGACGACAGCTACTGACACTGCCGCCCGTGAGACTCGTATACCACCATAAAAAAAAGAGAAGCCCGTACCACCCAACTACCATCACTCCTCCGCTTCCCACCCAAAAAAAAGAGAACCTCCAGTGGTTCAGTAAGGTTGACGAGGCAGGAAGATATCAAAGTCAAGAGAGTCATTGGCGTCCGGAACATCGAGTCAACAATATTTGGCACGTTCCTAGCCTAGGAGTCGTACGAGTCTCCGTTCCGGTACGTCGACTTGTACTTGGTTCCCGGCGGGTGCTCGTCGGGGCGGAATTTGCAGTACGGGTGCTGGCACTGTCCGTTAATAGTGCTGGGGCACTGGGTTGGGGTGGCTCTGTTAGCGTTGTCAACCTCGCGGGTTGCAACTGGAGAGGGTCACTCACATGGTGGCCGTAAATACAGTTGGCAATATCGCAATCCTGGCCGTTGGTGCATGGGTTTAGGCGAGCCAGGAAGGCGATAGCGGTCTTCTCGGGGCCCGTAGGTTCGTAGTCGTGCTCGAAGCAGCACGCGCTTCCCTTTTGGCAGGGCGGGCGCAGGTAGTGGTTGTTGCACAGTTTGCTCTGATCTTTGCGTTTCTTGATGCCGTCCAGGGCGGCTTGGTTCACCTGGATCGGCTTGTCCAGGCCACGTGGGCCCGGGTTCCACGGCGGCGGCTTGCCTCCTCGCGAAGCATTGGTCTTGGGCATTAACGGGATGTTGAGCGTGGGCGGCGGAGGCGCCGCGGGTGGGGGCGGAGGGCTCGTGCTGACGGCGGTAACGCCAGCAACGCCCGCGTACGACGGAGTTGCGGGCAGTGACTTGTTGGAAGGCGGCGAGACCGTGCCGCCGGGCGCGAGCGGGGACGTGTTGCGCGGCAGCCTGTCGACCATCTTGTCGGAGCGAAACAGGTCCTCCGTAAAGTTGACCCGGTTGACGCCCGTGGCCACAAGCTCCCGCACGGTCGGGAAGCCCTCAAGAATAGTGATCAGGTTTTTTGATTCCTCGTCGCGCATCACCTCGTCCAGAAACGGGGCATATCCAGAGTCGTGCGACACTCCGAGCACAACCTGCCTGCAATTAACGTTACGAAGGTGCCATCTGGCGGCCTCTGTGACCAGGATTTGACGTGTAAGTGGGTGCTTGCGACTTGGCATGGTAGGTAGGCGGCAGGACAGGGTTTTGCTGCTCACCTCTGATCTTGGAGTCGGCACGCTCCTTACCGTGGCCGACATCAACAAAATCAAAAGAGGCTTTGGCCTGCGAAAAGCCAACAAAGAAGTCGCGGAGGTCCGTCTCGGCTTGTATGGAGCCCTCGCGTTTCATGGCCTTTGCCAGACCCGAAAGATTGGCGCACACCTTGGCATGAACGTCGAGCTCGTCGGCAAGCTCGCCACACTGGTGTAAGATGGCGGCCCTCAGGGCATTGGCAGCCTTCTTGCCGCCCTCGATGCCCTGGGTGATGAACGACTCTTTAAACTGCGGGTAGGTGGGGGTCGGGTCCAGTCAGCGACGGCCTGGTAGAGGTGGAGGACGTGCAGGGTATCGGGCAAGGTGCCGAGCGGAGGACGCGAGAGGGGCTTCCTTACAAGAAGGCCATCTCCGTCGATCAAGACGACGATGTATTGGTTTCGGTTCTGCGGGGACCGTCAGCCAGCAGTCCCACGTCGCAAACGCCCGCCACAGCCGTGGCGGCGAGGGACAGCCTCCTCACTCTATAAATCTCGGCACCCTGCCTGTAGTAGTCGCGGGCGCTCTCGGCGTCTTGCAGCTTAGCTTGGAAATCACGACGGGACTTGCGTGCGTCGTCGAGGTCGAGCCGGATGTCGTGGAGCTCTGTTTGAAGCGACCGGTTTTCGGAGCGGAGATTTTCTTCGATGTCCTTGACGTAGAGGAGAAGGTCCTAGTTTGAGGGCGCGGCGAACATCAGCATGGGAGCAGACGGGAACCCAGAGACTCTGAGGGCAAACAGACCTTGATTAGCTCGTCACTGGTGTCTTGTTGCTGTTTGAGGGCCTGAAATCTCTGGACGAAGTTCATGATGCCGCCCGCCAGTTGCGCCGCCATGCTGGCTGCAGCAGGCGCTTAGCTGGTCTGGTTGTGGTTGCTTGGCGAAATCGGTCGGTTGAGAGCTAGGTAGGACTTGGGTTGCTGCCGTTGCGGCCTAGCTGGGTGAATTGGAGATGACGGGCGAACAGAGAGAAAAGAAAAAAAATTGTGGGCATAGCACCTGTAAAGCTGGATCCCATAAATTGGGCTAGGCAGCGGCCCCAGAGGCCAAAGACCCAGAGTAACGGCGCAGGGCAAGAGTTTTTGTCTGTGGAACGAAACAGAGTAAACGTGTGGTTTGTTGAGTGATTGATGAGAAACGAAAGCGAGCGCGCGGGAACACGCCTGTCCAGCTGGTGGCTGTTTGCGGACGGGGGACAGCTGCAACCAGAGGGTCCATGTGCAGGTGGTGTCTGGCACACGCAAGGCTGGTGCGGCGGAGAGGTGGGCAGCGTCTGGGGACGCAGGGCAGCTGAAAACGGCACTGGGATCTGGTTGGCTGTCAAATCGATTGGCCGAATTCCGCCTTCCCCGCAAGGCGTTTTGGCCCCAGCAAGCGATGGTCACAAACCAATGGCGGTTGGTTCAGGGTAGCAGCTGCATCTGGATACGAGAGAGCAGCCAGGATGGAAATAGAGCCGGCAAAGCCGCGGATGTGATGGAGCTCTCAAGTGGCTGGCGCTTGGGTTTGGAGTTGGGGTCGGTTGATTTTGTGATTCGCACATTTCCTGTGGCAGCAGTTGTGACGCACTGTGCTTCTTGCGGCGGGGTCGGTTAGGCGGGTACCGCACAGGCGGCCTCCAGGCCTGCAGGGATCGTGAATTTGGCGCGCGGTACCCATCACGCTGAAAATAGCACCGGCCCACTGTGCCCGCCCGCGGAGCACACGGCACAGCGGCCGTGCCATTTTATGGCCTCCACTCGCATATTGTTGCCACAGAACCAACAGCCCACGGACACGTCCCAACAGACATCACGGGGCCAGGCTGTGTAGCGTGGTGCGACCTGGACACCTCCTGCTATCCACTCGTCCATATTGACTAAATATGCCCGCGTATACGCTATACAGGCAGACCCAGCGACGGTCGCAAGCTCGACCATGTACCAACCTGCACGCCAAGATGCCATCTCCCAGCTCACGCGACGTCTCCTTGCGCCTGTACACGGCAGGTGGCACGCTCCTTGCTCTTTTTTGGTCCGGGGACCCCGGCCTGTTGATGCCTGTCGCAGTAAGCCTAGTCCCCGACGGCCCAGGCCTAGCAGTGCCACCACTCCGGCAAACCACCAGCATCGCCAAGACGCCTGCCGCCTGCCCCCCGCGATTCGGAAGCGGCGGCGCGGGCGGGAGCCCCTCACCGTCCTGACCCAGCCTCCTGCTGAACACCACGGCGCACTCGGGGTGCTCGGCCATGTCCCGCAGCACGGCGGCAACGGCACCACCCCCGGCCGAGTACAGCGGCGCCCACTGACGGCTTACAAAGGGCCCCAGGCCCAGCAGGTGGTCGAGCGGCATCCACGCATCGGCCTTGAGGCAGTCGGCAAAGGCGCGGACCACCCACACGTTTGCGTCCTCGGCCGTCCGCAGTCGCGCGCGCGAGTCGAAGAAGAGCATCTGCACCGGCTGCGGCGGCGGCGGCGCCTCGCCTACCGCGTCGCCGTGGTCGTCGACGGCTGAGACGACTCCGTGGGATGAGGACTGTCTTTTCTGCCGCTGCCATCCCGCCTCGGGCGACAGACGCACCGCGAGCTCGCACGTCTCGCCCACGACGCCGCGGTGCAGTGCCAAGCCCGGCACGATCAGCCTCAGGCGCATCAGGTACTCGACCACCTCGGGCCGCATGGTGTCGGCCGAACCCACCAGGACAAACACCACGTTCTTCCACGACGGTCTCGAACCCCCAGCTCCGTTCTCGTCGAAGCCGAAGCCAAAGTCCCGCCTCCCGATGGCGCGCCGCTCGAGGAAACGCAGGTTGCGCGCGACTGCGTCGACGACGGCCGCCACCTGCGCCGCCGTGTGCCCGTCCGACACGGCCAGCGACAGGACCAGCGCCGTGGGCCGCGGCCGCGTGAAGCTGTAGGCCCGCAGCGCGTACCGCTGCCGCGTGAACTCGGACGCGCCGCAGTTGATGTCGGTCCACCGCACGTGCGAGAACCCGGTTTCGCGCGACGTTGGGTGCTGATGGCCGCCCCCACCTGCCTCGCGGTCGCTTGCGGCGCTTCCCGGCACACATCGCGGCATCTGAGGCATAGACACTGGAGGTTCGACGGGGATGCTGACCCAGTGCCGGTACTCGGGTGGGAGCTGGGGGAGCGTCGATGCTACTGGTTCGTGCGGCGTCCCCAGCGGCGCCAGCCTCTTGAGAAGGTTATCTGTTGGCATTGCGGCGGCTCCATCGACCTCCTCGCCCGAGACATTTATAATAAGGCGTCCAGCAGGTAAGCAGTAGAAACGACCTGGCGAAGTAGCGTGGATCACATCTCTCTGTTATAGGCTGCCCTCGACCCGGGATAGACTAGTGAGAAAGCCCGAGACAACACGGAAAACGGGATGGTGGTTTCCTAGCCCAAAGTCAGCTGCCACTAGATAACAGGCGCTGGTGCACTTGAGATGGTGATTGTTTGAGTTATGCTCCGGAAAACAGTCAGACACACCAGGCGACAGACACCGTTGACAACCGGTTCGCTGGGAAATTCCCTCTCGGAGAGAAACTCAGACGACATCTGGCTGGTGCGAGTACAGCCGGTGCCATTCCACCACCGCGGCGCCGCCCATTTTTCGTGATTCCTCTCGGTCAAGGAGCTGTACAGACTCGTCAATCTCTTTCTTCTCAATTCTTCTCCCGTCAAAACGGCGTGTATAGATTAAGCACCTTCCAAATGCTGTCATCGCCAAAGTCTCCCTCAAACTGCCAAACCGCGCTGTTCCCCTGCTGCGACTGCTGCCGTCCCTGCGTGTCGCCAGAGTCAGGGGTGGTCAGGCTGTTGCCATTAGCGGCCGTGTTTGCAGCAGCAACACCCTCTCCGCCGCCGTTGTAAGCGCCCCGCGACGGCGGCAGCCACATGTGCAGCTCCGTGGCGCCTCCCGCGACGGCGGCGGTGTCATCAGCGAGCAGCAAGCCCCCGCCATCACTAGCATTCGCCCCGCCGCTCATCAGCTCGTTGTAGATGAGGTCGCTCGTCGGGTGCAGCGTCTGGATGGAGGACCAGTCAAAGTCGGACGGTAGGGACCAGGGTTCCGTGGCGGCGGCGGACGGCGTCGGCAGCGCCAGGAGGGTGTCCAGGCCGCTGCTGGCGCCGCCGTCACGTGTCGACGAAGAAGACGGGGTGGCGCCCAGGGTCCCGCTGCCAAAGGGGCTGACATCGTCGTTTCGGCCACCCGCCGCCGCCGCGAGCTGCGGGTCCAGCGGCATTACGTTGTTACCACCGAACAACAAGGCCGCCGGCACGGTCTCGGACGCCGCAAGCGAGCGCTGAAGCCGGACCCAGATGGCCTTGAGGACGCCGACGGCGGAGCGGGCGAGGTTGTTGCGGCGCGAGAGCACCTCGAAGCGCTCGACGGCCCAGCCAAAGTGTCGCAGGGCGTCGGGCAGCAGGTCGCGGTGCTCGGTGGGGAAAAGCACAAAGACGGTGGCGACGAGCACGATGGCGTCGAAGGTGCCGAAGAAGACGGCGAAGGACCGGTGGTCCTCGGGCGCCATGGCCTCGAACTGGGCGCGCTGGCCGCGCAGCATGTCGACGCAGGCCCGCAGTGCCAGGGTGCGGCTCTGGGGCCGCGTGAAGACGTAGGGCCGGTGCAGCGTAAAGTAGCCGAACGCCGCCAGCTGCGGGAGGATGGTGCGCACGCCGGGGAGCCAATCTTTGCAGGCCGGGTGGTCGTCGAAGCGCGTGTCCGGGTTCTCGACGCGGAAGCAGGGCGGGATCTGGGCCTCGAGCAGCTGCATCTCGCGGTGGATCTGGTCGACGCGGCCAAAGTCGCGCGGGCAGGGGCCCGACGTCTCGAGGCGCACGACCTCGCGCAGCAGCGGCAGCAGGCGCAGCGTCCACATGTTGCGCGTCATGGGTGTCGGGGGGTCGTCGGGCCCGCGCGGCAGGACCGCGGTCCTGGACCGAGCCTCGAGTCCCCCAACGCCGCCCACGGGCAAGGGGCAGTCGACGGGGAACGGCGGCTGGTTCTCGCCGTCGGTGGACAGGGGGCGGCCCAGCACCAGGCCCGTGTGCACGTCCCAGAGGCAGAGCATGTGCCACAGCGAGCGGCGGTGCTGGATCTCCCACTGGTTCCGCAGCACGGCCGCCGCCGTGTCCTCGCCGTCGGCCACCACCGGACGCGGGTCCTGGCTCTCGCGGTGCAGGCCGATCTCCTGGGCGTCGCGGATGGCGGCGCCGATGGCGTGCCAGGCCTCGGTCACCTGGGCCATGTACTTGAGGAACGAGCAGCGGATGAAGCCAGCCTGGACCGTGTTGAGCGACATCTGCTGCTTGCCCAGCAGCGAAAGCACCGCGACCCCGGACTCGCTGTAGTCGCAGGCCAGGTCCTCGAAGGTCATGTTGCCCGCGTACTTGAGCTCACCGTAGACCGGGTGCGGCTCGTCGTTGGCCAGCGTCAGGAGCGCCGTGGCGACCACCTGGAAGAGCACGGCCGGGAACGCGCGCAGGTCCGGGCTCAGACCCCGGGGGCCGACGGTAGTGAAGACGCTGAAGGGGATGTTGTTCCACTCGGCCAGCTGCGCCGTGAAGACGTCGTATTCCAGCGGGTACTGGCAGCGGCGTGTCAGCGGCACGCACCTTTTTTTCCGTTTCACGAACAACCTTTTCACTCTCGCTCGCACACGCCTGGACCTACATAGTGGACGTTGTACTTTGCAAAGTACACGTCGGCCAGCTTCTCGATGTAGGCCCGCGGCGGCAGCTGCCGGATCAGGTTCTTGTAGCGCTCCCGCGTGCCAAAGTCGTCCGCCAACCCACCCGCCTCGGCCGTGATGCGCGCCAGCGAGTCCCCCGCGAGCCCGGGCGACGACGTGGCCCGGTCGATGCGCCGGAGGAAGCCCATGGTGGACGCGCCGCCCGCCGCGGCGTACCCAAAGTTCACGGCCTTGCCGGGGGCCGTTGAGAGCCCGCTGTTTCCGCCGCTTCCTGATGGATCATCGCCGGCCGCAGGAGCAGCAGCAGCCTTAGTCTTGGCGCTGGGGGCTACGGCGGCGGTGGTGGCGGCTGTCTCGTAGCGGCAAGCATGCTCCTTGCCTCGGGATGTGCAGTTGGTGCAGGGGTAGCTCCTGTCACACTGCAGATCGAGCAAGACGAAGGATTGTGTGCCACATGGGAACGCCGGAATTTGGAGTCAGCCTTTTTTTTTGTGACAAGTCAGACTAGGAAAAAAGGGGGGTGAAAGGAAAGAGGTAATAATGAGCGGCTGCCAAGGATATCCCAGCGCGTCGCAGCCAACACACCTTTTGCTTCCTTCTGTGACACTCAATGCACGAGATGACGAGCCGCCGCCTCTTCTTGGGCGGCGGCCGGGCAGCGGCCACCGTCGTCGTGTCGGGGCTGCTGCTGCTCTGCTCGGAGCCGGCCACCTGAGGCCCCAGCAGGGGAGCGGCGGTGGCTGCCAACTCCATGCTAGAGGGCTAAAAGGGTTTGGTGGGCGGTGTACGTTGCGTTACGTTCATTCATTCCATCAACGCGCAGATACACTCACTCGCTATCGACCCACCCAAGCATCGACAACCGAGCCGTGTGTATCAATGCAGAAGTGCCGAGACGGAAACGGCTGAAGCTCAAGAGGCCAAGACTGCAAGGCCAGCCATATCCGTCTGCTACTGCGCTGGGCACATTGATGACCACTCGAGGAGGGGAGACAAGGAACCTGAGAAGTTGATGGGTGCGAAGATGGTGAGACGGAGATAAGCACGCAGCCATCTCTGACGGGTTAACTCCGAGACCCCTGCTTCGGCAGCTTAGGTAATCCGGCGATAGCGGGGCAGCAGGAATGTTTCTTCGTTCTCGACTCCAAGGATCCTCTGCGGCAGCCCATTAAGCCACGAATAGTACGTTTGTGCTACACCCCTACCCAGGCGGCCTTTGAAAAAGAGTCGCAGGGCTATGTATGATGATGGTTGGGGTTCTCAAAGCAGCGCAAGAAGCAAAAGGCAAAAGGGGACCTCGTCGCCCACGCAAGAAATAAAATAATGGACATACCATAGCGCACACTCTGCTCTTTCTCCATCTCCAGCTCTCCAGCAAAAAAAGATGATGCTATACTCGTTGTGTCGCCTCTGCATAAAAAAAATAAGCAAAGAAAAAGGAAAAACCTTCACACATAAAGAGCAGCATAACAAATACACACTTTTACCTTCTCGCGCGTGCATAGAAGCGATGCAATAAATCTTCCCCACAGCATGTGATGATCCCTTTGCCGTTTTTTGTGCTTTGTGTCCCGGATTTAGACCCTTGCGCCTAGCCTTGAGAAATGGCATACTGAGAAAAAAAAATGAAAGGAAAAAAAAAAAAAAAGCCCTAGCGTCGGAAAACACGCCTCGGAGGAGCCGAGAACAAACCGGCAAAGTACTCGGACAAGGGCGGCAGCGGCCTGTCGCGTCTGCGAGGCGGTAGCGCACCTTGACGGCGGCCGCCCGGCTAGGGCTGCGGCAGGCGCGCGAGGTAGGCCTTCCAGGCTATGCGCCTGTACCTCTCGGCCTCGGACTGCGGGTCGCCGGCCTTGATGATGCCGCGGCCGACGATGACGATGTCGGTGCCCTTGTCGCCGATGAGGAGCGACGGCGTGTTGTACTGCTGGTCCAGCCCGTCGCCCTCGAGCCCCGCGCCGCCGCCCTCGTCGTCGTCGTCGCCCTCGGGCGGGAGTTTGCAGCCGGGGGTCATGTGGATGAAGGAGTCTTCGGGCGCGCTGTTGAGCGCCTGCTGGGCCACGAAGCCCATGACGAAGCCCTTGTTGTCCCGCGCGGCCTCGATGCACGCCTGCGTGTAGTCGGCTGTCATGAGGCAGCCGCCCGTCGACATCTGGGCCAGGATCAGCAGTCCGCGCTCCAGCGGCGCCTCCTCGATGCCCGGGAACACCACGTCGTCGAGCCCGCCCTCGGTCATGCTCTTGGACAGCCGCGGCGAGTCGGCCGGCTCGTACGACTGCGTCACGGTCGTGATGGACACGATGCTCCCCTTGCGCCCGTCCGTCGAGTCCCGCCCGTACCCCTGCGGGACCGGCACCGGCCCAGCCCCGAGCCCCTGCCCGCTGTTCTTGCGCGCCTTAGCCGCGGCCGACTCGTGGTGCGGCGACGGTTGGCGCCGCGTCGGCACCTGCTGCGGTTTGCTGATGGCCGTCGGCGAAACCTCCTCGTCCTGCTCCTCCTCGAAGCTGTCCGAGATGGGCGTGCCGACCGTGACGCTGGTCCGGACCTCGTACTTGATGCGCTCGCGCCAGTTTGCCGCGGCCTCGGCCATGGCCCGCACCACCTCCTTGCCCGCCTGGATGTTGACGTTGACGATGTGCGCCCACTCCACGATGCGCGCCGTGCCCCCGGTGTACTGCAGCTGCACCGTCTTGCCGATGTCGGCGAACTTGCGGTCTTCAAAGATGAGGAACCCGTGGCGCCGGGCCAGCGCCGCGAGCTTGGCGCCCGTGCCCGTCTGCGGGTTGTAGTCCCAGCCGGCGACCAGGTCGTAGTGCGTTTTGAGGACCACGATGGAGGGGCCGATCTTGTCAGCCAGGTGCAGAAGCTCGCGAGCGTTGGTGACGTCAGCGCTCAGACAGAGGTTCGAGCCTTTGAGTTCCATCAGCCGCAGGAGGTACGACGTGAGCGGGTGACCCGTCGTTTTGGCCCGCTCCGCGTATGTTGTCGTCAGTGTTGGATGTGCGGCCGCCATTTTGCTTGCTTTGCTGAGCTCTCTCTCTATCACTCTCTCTTTCTCGCTTTCTCTCTCACACTCTCACAAGCACACACTCTCTCCCCGTCTCGCGCCTGCGTTCTGCCTCTTCGGTTGTCCCGCTGGCTCGGATTCTGTCGGGGTATTACGGCTGTCCGGGGGGTGGAGGTGGGGGTCGAGCTTTTAGCGAGGCTAGGCCAAAAATAGGTAGGTCGGGACCTAAGGGTTGCATCACAAGCTCCAAGTTAGTGACTGCTTCCTTTGGCTTTTGACTGGCTGCAAAAGCTGCCGCTTGTGGCTTCAGGGGTCGGGCGGTTTCTCAGCCACTTGTCGCTTCTATGAGGGACGGCGAAACTCACCTGAAGTGGTGGACTGGCTAGAAGATTCGAACCAGCTTCTGTAGAAGAGACGGGCAGGAAGAAAGCAGCCACCAGACGTCGCGGTCGCGCGGACGATGACGCGATCCCTGTGCAATGTGGCAGAAAGCAGCACGCGGGCAAGGCAGGGCGAGGAGCCTGTGCCTGGTTTGGTCTAGAAACCGTGGCCGGCAAAGCGCGCTGCGACCAGACGCTGGAGGAGGGCGATGGAGGAAAAGGTGCGGGGGGCCTGCTTTATAATAATGGCCCCTCCCACAGTGTCGGTTCCGCTGAAGGTCACAGGTCGGGCAGGCGGGCAAACCAAAAGGTGGCAGGTGCGAGGCGACCCAGGCGGTGCGGTGCGTAAGGTTTCCGTTTCGTCGGACGCGAGCTCGCCGGGTGGAGGGACAGGCGGTTTGTTGGCACGACGGCGGCCGTTTGTGTTTGCGTCTGCCAGTGAATTGCCAGCAAGCAGTTGAGCTCGCTCGGCAGGCCGTCCAGGGTATTTGTGTCTGTCGTCTGTGTGTCTCAGCGGTGCGTCTCAATGACTCTCGGCCCCAGCAGGCCGGGTCCGGTCGAGTCTTTGTCGAAGGGCTGATGCGAGGCGGCGGCGGCAGCTTGATGAGGGCTGCAGCGTGCAGGCGAGCTGCAGTTGGGGCTTGCTTGGCGGGTGCGTCGGGCACTGCCAATAGTGGGCAAGGGGCTTGCAGGAGGTGTGGTTACACCAGACGGCGCCAATTTTGTGTCGCTGACTCCAGTCAATGGGTGTGCAACTGCTGCTTGCTTTTCTTCTCTCCCTTCACTTTTTTTTTCTCGACAGCCCCGACTATTAAATGAGTTTATATTTGCCTCATTCGTCCTCGTTCGCCGTGTAGGCTTCCGCTTTCCGGTCGCCCTTGCCCACCGGTATCAGTGGCGATGCGATGGCTGCTGGGATTTGGGGTTTTCGGGGTCATGCGATTATGCAAGCGGGGGTGGTTTCCGTTCGGCCACGTCCGTTGGGGCTGGCCAAAAAGAGCTGCAACGACCAGATGAAAGCGGCGGGGCCTTTGGGATTGGGGCGTGGAGACCAGGGCCAGGGCAAGTACGACAGCAGACACTCCCCTTTCGGCAGCAGCAATCTTAGCTGGAGCTGCCCGGCCTGCGTTGTTCTTTCTTGGCCGAAGCAGGGGTCTCGGCTAGCACGATGCAACCCCCCGATTGCTTTTCTTTCTTGGATCACTGGGGCGTTCGCATTTATGCTGGAGGGTGGCAGCCGGCGATGCCGGTTATCAAAGATTGAAACAATGCCTCACTGAGGTCTCCATCTTAGCTGGCTTGTGTATCGTGAGGTACTGAATGATATCACTTTTTCCTTTCCTTTTTTTTTTTTTTTTTNTTTTTTTTTTTTTTTTTTTTTTTTTTTTTTTTTTTTTTTTTTTTTTTGCTTTTCGGTGCCCCGCTTCGTTTCCCTTGTCCGACCTCCTTTTTTCGTAGCTTGGACTCGGCCCTATGTCAACCGCTAGACCAGGAAGCCAGGAAGCCGGTGTGCCAGCATGGTCAGCACAGCCGTAGCACAGCTGATGCCACCGCGACGCCCCCTCGCCGGACTGAGGGGCGGGAGCATAGGTGGATCAACGATGCGATTTCGTCCGTGTGGGGCCCGTGGTGGGCGGCAGGCTGGCCGGGTGGCACAGATTGGATCAAGGGGACCCAGGCCGGGTCGTCCGCAAAACGCCACCACCCAAACGAGAGCAGAGTCACGGACCGCGATGTGCCCCCGGGCGCCTCCACAACTTCGGACGAAGCCTCCGAAGCTTCCGTCCTAAAAGCCGACCGACGGCTGGGAATGTATCCCGACAAACCATAAACCCCAGATGCGCAAGGAAGAACCATGTGAATTACACAGCGTGACGGCAGATGACAGTTAGCTGCGGTCAGGTGCTAGCAATTCCAATAACAGTTCCTAACTGCTAGGCCCAACTAGGCACCGAGCCACCCAGTGTCAAGCAGGCAGAAGCGATGCACATACTCCAGCGAAGTCCTCGGCAGATGTGCAAGCTCAGGCGAGGAGTCGACCACCGGGCGTCATGCGATGGCCCGTGTTGCATTTCTCTTCTTGTCGCATCCTGCCTCGGCAGCGTCGGGTCTCCTAAAGTGGCCCGCCCAGTTCGATCTGCTGCAAGGACCCGGCCAGACCTCTCGACCCGAGCTTAGGCCCTGGCTCGTGCACCACCAAAAGCGGTCAGCCTCAACCAGGGGTACAGGGCAGCCCGTGGCCACGGCCGACCGCTTCCATCGATGCCTTCTGTCCATCTTCTGGATGTCTTGGCGCGTATGCTGTTGCGGTGCAGAAGACCAAGTTTAGCGAGCCAGCCGAGGTAGAGAACGCTAAAAGGCCATCGAGGCAGCTAGGTGGGCAGCTAAGAGCAGGCACTCGGGACTTTTGATAACGATATTCTGCGTAGCTCGACTGCCAGCCGCAGTGGGGAAAAAAAAATACATGGATAGGGAAAAGGGCCCACCTCGATGTCACTGTGAACGGGAACCAACAACGCATCGAGTACCACTGACACGACGTCGGTGTGCCCAACCAGCCGGGGAGCCGGCGCATGCCGAGCAGGCCACAGGCGGTCGGCGATTAGGCCGCATGACCCAAACACTACATGGCACATCAAATCCCGGCGGCAACAGCTTGAAGCCGTTCCTTATCAGTATAGTGGGCGGAACCAGCCGTCTCCTCGCAGCTGGCCGTGGTGGCCGTAGCCGTGCGGCTGGTGGTCAAAGAGAGGAGAAGAACAAGAAAAGGCAAAAAAAAAAAAAAAAAAAGGCCCGTCATCATAGGAGCGGCACACCTTGCCCCACAGCAACGGTCTGTGGGCTTTGCACGGCACTTGTGGCACTGGCGGGCAGGCCCCAGCTGCCAAATTCAAATTCGCGGCCTGCGGGCCCAGCTTGATTTGGACAAAGAACGAGGGAAAACACACCTCAACCAGATGCCGTGAGTTTCCCAAGTGCAAGAAAAGCAAAAGCAAGGGAGATAGAGAAGGAGAAACAAATCAATGCGAAAAGCCAGTTAAGCTCGAAAAAGCAAAACAGGGGATGAGCTATTCCTGCAGCCGCCGCCGAAAACAGAACTCGCGCGGACGTCGGCGGCAGGCAGAGCTCGACTGCCGCGACAAAAAGGGTAACCGTCCGAATCACAGATCTCACCCGAGGCATGGGGCGGCGATCTTGGCTTTTTGCTATTGAAGCTTATGTCGCGTCTGGGCTGGGAGATCCGAGCAGCATCTGTCGGCAAAACAAGCCCCGCGCCTGCTCATTTTCCGCCTCGGAGGCGATGCCGGTTTGACTACCTGCCAAGCAGGCATGATTCTCTGCCAAACCGGTGTATCCTTGACGGGACAACCCCTCGTCCCCTCTCAAAAGAGCAAAGACGAGGGGCGAAACGATCAGATGACGGACATGTGTCCGAGGAGAGCTTGGGCCTCTCCCTGGCTCCGTCATTTTTATCCCTGTGCTGACTCCTCGGCCAGAACTCACTGCCAACCTACCAACGACCGCGACCCTGCGGCCTACGCCAGGCAAGCTTCCAAGCTAAGATTCAGCCCTGGAAGCAGGGACAAGGTCTTTCTAAGCTTAGTAAACGAGTGAAACCCCGTAAACCAACATACTCGTCCGGGGCTGAAATGCACGCGTCAAGCGCGGGGCTAGGGCGGCGCGACTGAAAATGACCATCAAGGGCAGCCTGCTACCCATGACCGAAATGTGTGCTATTCTCTGCGGCATAATGTCTCCAAAACCTTCTCCCGGACTTCTTTTTGGGGTGTGTTAAGATCCTATTGCGCCTGCAAGGCCACACCGTCCATCATTGCCCCCATCAAACCCCCACGCTGCAAACCTCAGGTACCTGCACCCTGCACGGCAAACACATTGGGACTCCCAGACCCCTCCATGCACGCCCCCGCGTCTATGTGCTAGTAGTAGCCCCTCGGGGGTCCGTGGGTGAGTAGGGCTGCGGGCCAATCGGCGGCCTTTCCTGCCGCCCGGCCGGTCAAGGCAAATCACAGCTTACACGCTACACACCTGTAATGCCATCACCCACACTCACAAAAATATCTCAGCCCTCTTATCCCGCTCGAGACACGGCTGGAGCACCCTGTCAGTCATCGACGCCACATACTACCCATCACAATTACAGTGCCGCCGGTTCCGAACAACCAACTCACTCCCTCACCGCTCGGGTCCACCCCAGCCGTTTCCCCAGGCGGACGGACATTGCTCCCCGCCCTGAATGCAAGCCCGCCCGCCGCTCACCAAGGCAGTTGTTGCTGCTGCTCGGCGTAACATGGCAGATGGCACAGGGAGGGTTTTCCGTCTGAAATTTGCTTTTTATCGTACGACTTTTTGCTGTCACCTGAAATGGCGCGGCTGGGCGCAGGGAGAGGAATGTAATTAAGAAAAGAAAAAAAGCAAGCACTGCACGCCAAGTCCGGCGAAGGGATAGAGATAAGCAGAAGAAGCAAGAGGTGATGAAAGAGTGAGAAGGAGTGAAAAAAAAAAACCTTTGCCCGTGTGTCGCTGGCAGGTTTCTCACCCGCAGGATTAGCCCCGTGCCCTCTCGCGCTTTGTCTGCCGCATGGACGATAGAGGCCATGACCGTGAGGCACGAAAGCGCCAGCATCTTCGGGTGGTTGAGCGGGAGCCCATTTCCCGCTGCAGGTTGAGGCAAATGCGGAAGTGCCTGCGAGGTCTGCCCACAAGCTTAACTCCCTCTCTTGATGTGGAGATACGCGAGACTGCGAGACGGCTGAATAATGGTAGAGAAAAGGGGAAAGGTGGTACCTCCAAGGATCTCGTTGCGTTCCCGTCTGGACGACAACGCCAACGCCGACGTCTCGGTAGAAAGAGAGGGTGTGGCGCACGGGAGACCCGAGTGGGCGACGAGACTCCGGCGCCCAGCCTTGTGAACGCCGAAAACCCGGTTGTCGGCCCGGTGCCGTTTTGGGTCTACGCGGCCGCGGAGTGCGCCGCAGACGTCGCCGTCCCTGAACGCCGGGCTGTTGGAGGTCGCCGAAAGCTAGGCGGACGACGTCGGGAAGGCAAAGTTTTCGGCGGTCCTATGTAGACTCACCGGCTGTAATCGCCTAACCGGCCGTGGCCAAGGTCAGGACTAAGCAATGACCAGACGCGACTAGGATAAGAAGAGACATTGAATTGCAAGCCCAGGGCGCTAGCCGCATCCATCGACATAGCGCCGTCCGTCTTGGCACTCCTCCTCTATCCACCTCGGCTTGCGAGAGGTTTCGCATGTCCTTCGATCCGGTGCCTGAATCGGACCTTGCAGCCTGAGGAAAACCCTGCATATCCCTAGCTTCGGACTTTTACTCTCGGGATCTAGCAGTCACGGACTCTGAGCGCTTACCTAGACCGCTGGCATTTAGCCGTGGATGCCGATACCGGGCGGACTTCTCCAGACGCGTCCGGCGAGCTACGGCCTATCGACGTCCTATGCCACCTTGGGTGCAGGCTGCACGTCAAGTGGCTATTCTGCTCGTTTCTTGGCGGTTGGAGAAGAGGGGAACAGGTGGAGGAGGGGTCGAAGCTGGGAAATAAGCTTAATTTTGATCCAACCTTAACCGTCGCACTTATTGGAATGTTCTTGGCACTTTACATGTTACCGCATCTACACGTACCACATCCTTTACGAAATAACCAAGACGGTGTCAGGCTAGACTGTATTGTAAAACAAAGGAAAAGAAGACATTTGAATCTGGTTCGGGAGGAGCGTTCCAAAGATTAGGTAGATTATAGCAGACCAATCGACTATTCGGGCAAAAGGCAGAGTGGTGTGTATGAGCTCGACTGCTTCTTGGCGAAGCTCCGCTGGGCGGTCCTTATATGGCCTGGCCGAGGGGGCATGGATGGAGTTGGACAAAGTGGTACTATGGGGCGACATCCCATCCACCTATGCGAGCACACAATGTCGTGCTGAGCATTGGAATCACGACCGTTGGCAAGTCACTCGCTGGGTGCTGGGTACATTTTATGGGCTTGCAAATCGTCCTTCCCTCGGGGTACCTGCGCAGAGAAGCCCGAATTCCAAGCCACCACTTCCATTACGGTCACACCTAGCGCAGAACGGGCGCCGGCGCCAAACTCTGTTTCACGAAGAGCCGCAGGCTAGCTACAGGTAAGCGACCACTGGTATTGACAGCCTGGACTGCCGCCGAGGATCCTTTACTATCAGCCTATGCCCAGGCTCAACCTAGCCGGACCTCCCACAACCATGCGTATCTTTGCCCTCGTCGCCGGCTTCTTCGGTCCCTCCGCGGCTTTTGCCGCTACCATCTCCCTGCCTGGAATGTCCAGCCTCGGGGGCCAGGCAGGACGACCCCGCCCTCGACCTGCCCTGGGACGTGCCGGGCCAATATCGTTGCTTCCAGCACCACACCCCCGAAAATACTCGGGCCTGTGGCAACAACCGCTAGTGGGTTATAAGCGCCAAGTGTGGCGCCCCCGGATGCTGCGGTGAGAGCTTGGATGGCGCCAAGGCCTGGTGTCGCTGCTGATTGGGGAACAACAGTGAGGTAGCGGCTGAACTGGGTGGGGTGCTTCTTGGAATTGGGGTGCGGATGCGGAGTAGTGGCTTAGAGGGGCCTCGTTTGGGGAAGTAGAGCTGGCTGTAGGGCGAACAGGGCCTTGGTGATTGGGGTGATCACATCCTTGCTGTTGTCCGAACAGGCTCTTTACACGTCGCCGTTCGGGCTGCTCTGGAAGGCGTCAAGTACGGTATTCCCTAAACTCGCGTCCTGGAGTGCTCGGTGGATGGTGGCGGGGGCCCTTGGAGCGTATCATTGGTCCGGACTGCTCGCTTCTGTCGCGTGTTCATTGTCGATTTCCAATGCGTCAGTACAGGCAAGCGTCGCAAGCAATATCGGTGGCATAAATGCGGTCACCAAGGCTTCGCGAGAGACCAAAACACCAAACTCCTAACATCGACCTCAAAAGACCCGGCCGACCCCTCGGTGATCTTCCCACCCTTGTAGCAGGGCTCCTGGCCACCCCTCTATGGTCTCGGCCGCCAGTATTTCGCGTGATGCATATACTGTCCTCAAGGCAGGGATGACTGCAAACTATGGGCCCAACGCTGCGGACGGGATAAGGATAGCAGCTAGCTCGAGATCTGCCGCGAAGATCGCAATTGTCCGCGTTGACTGCTAGGGCTGCGGCGGACGCGACTGCTGCACCTCGGCCGCGGGCAAGGCGTTCTGCACCTGCGGGATCAAGGCGGCGGCATAGGCTCGGGGCGACGTGCTGGTTGGATTCAGTGTGTCCACGGATGAGGTCTGGTGGTGTTAGGAGTGCGCTTCGCCTGCTTTCTCGCTCGCTATTCTGGTGCACAGCGATGGTCTGTTCGGGCTGTATAGCTGGGTAAGAAGGTGGGGAGCATTGCTCGTTGCGCACCCTTATCTACGTCGGGTAGGCATCTATCCACCGCCCAGGCTTATAGTAAAAGTACAGAAGTTTGTAGCTGACGATGCGTTTAGGTATGGGATCCTCTATGAATCGGCACTTGTATTGCTCCCGCCCGACTCAGTCTTTAGGAGCCCAGTCCCAGCTCTTGGCCGTAAAACACTCCCGTGCTATCCGGTCGGTGGCCATGGCGCCCTCGTACCGAAGCCGGTCGTCGGCAGCGGATCTGCTGAAGCGGAATTGCCGCTTGTCTTGCTTCTCGTCGGCTCCAGATCGCATCCACGACACTCGCGCACGATCCTTTTTCCATTCACGCCTGGGTATGGATATTATATTGGAGGAGATCAGTGACTTTATGTACTCCAAGATGGGCAAGATCTTTGTTCTCATTCCGCACTGTTGGAAAGGGGTAATGAGTCTTCCATTGACATCACAACGCCAAAGAGCAATGGCGACGGGGCAGCAGGATAGAGGGAATACGCGATACGTACGTTGGTGTGGTGGCGGTCTATTTGATAGCTTGGTGCTTGTGAAAGAAGCGAAATGATGTGGTTGATGTCGGTGGTGGCAAAATCTACCACCGTCTCAAACGACGTCGACGAGAAGTCGACCAGGAACAGGAGCTTCTTGCCGGAGAAGAACTTGAGCATCTGCCCCAGCTGGTACGAATCGCACGCAGGGCTCGAGTCGTAGCCCAGCTGGCACACCTGCGCCCGTGACGAGTAGAGGGAAATGAAATGACGCTGGACCGAGGCGATGGCTTCGAGGATGCATTCTCGGCGATACCGAAGCTCAGCTTCGGCTCAAGGGAGAGTGTGAAGATCCAGCGTCAACTCCAGATATCAATGCGGGCGGAGAGAAGGGACGGGGCAAGCCACGGAAAGTAGAAAAGAGATGACGATCTGCTTACCCTCAAGGTCGTCCTGCAAATCCCACCAGGACGCCAGACCACCCACAGCCTCTTCCTGGTCCGCGAGCTGCGTCCACCGCGTCGACCCATGAATGATCAGATCCCGCGTAGAGGCGTGCAGCTTTAGCGGCTGGTCCAGCAGCCACGCCGCCAGTATCCTCTGGCGCAAAGCCTCCTCGTTCTCCAGCCTCGAGCCGCCAACACCACCACCACCGCCACTGCCGCCATCGTCGGCGCCGTGCTGCCACGGCCCGCCACCGCTACCGGCAGCTTTGAGTTTCGTAGCCGGCCACTTGAACCGCAGCTCGGTGGACAGGCTGCGCGAGACGTGTTGCGCGCAGCCGAAGCGGTCGGCCAGCACGGCGAGGGCCGCCACGTGGCGCATGGTCAGCACGGCCGGGTGGCGGACCTCGGGCGGCGCGCTGTGCAGGATGCGCAGCAGGTCCGCGAAGGCGTGGTGGCGGACCGCGGACTGCGTCGCCTCGTCGTCGTCGGTGATGTCCACGGCCGGCAGCTGGGCCGCGTCCTCGACGTCGTGCGGGTCGACGCCGCGCAGGTCCAGGGCCTCCAGGGCGGCGGCGACGTCGCGGGCCTCGCCGAAGCGCGAGTCGGCGCCCAGCAGGGCGCGGAAGTACTCGGACTGCCGCGTCAGCGCGTCCAGGTCGACGCGATACAGGTGCGTTTCGCGCTGGGACTGAAGGTGTGAGAGGGGCGGTGGCGGCGGGAGCTGCGGCTGCGGCTGCGGCTGCGGCTGCGACCTGGCCGGGCTGGCCCTGGCTGCGGCGGCTGACGGCCGTTGCTGGCCGGGCCGGGGACGGGCTTCCTTCTTTGCGGCCTTGAGCGTCTGCGGAGACGAGACGAAGGTGACGCGGAGGCAGATGTCGCCCCTGGGAGCGATGGCCGTGACCGCTGGAGTGGGGCCGTCACCGCCGTCTGGAGTTTGGGTTGAACTCGCCATTGAATCGCGCTGATCAGCACGGGTCTGGGATTCGGAAATTTATCCGGCCCGGAGTTCTCCAGCCCTAGGTCCTCCAGATCTCTCGAGGTTGAGGTTCGGTGCAGAGGGACCGCCCAAGGGTTGTGGTATCGGTGACGCCAGGCATGGCTGGTCCCCAGCACTGGTTGAGTGGCGCTGATGCGTGGTGCCTGACGCTGAGCCCCACTTCAGCTGCCCGCTCGATCTTCACTGCAACCCCTTCGCAGAAATGAGGCTTAGGCCATTTTGTTTTATTTTCTCGGGAAGCCGATGCAGTTATGGAGGCAGCTGTGGAATTAGAGGTACGTTGGCCAATGTTCAATCTGCGGGACCATGAAGTGGCCCTTTGGAGCTGTCCATGGAAACAAGACCGCTATCGGAGCGAAACGCGCGCCTCGGGCCGTGGAAGAAGCCAAAAACTCCACCTCGCGGTTGTGTACCGTAGTTGGCCGAAGCATTCCGACGGACACGGAAGCGAGCCAGGCCAACGAGGCGGACGAGCAACCCTGTTAAGGGTGAAGGGCTCACCTCGTGGCACTGCACCGGACAGGAATGGTGATATGGCTAGTTTACCGTAGAGGTGTCAAAGTACTAGTCGGTAGGATGTAGGTCCTACCAAGGTACGTACCAACCTGTGTAGAGGTAGACGGGTGGACGTGGACATGAAATCCGTCTCACTTCCACACCGGCTTCCCAATAGGATAGAGGTAGCAGATAAATAACTTAGGTACGGGACATAGACTGAGGGGCTTTGTTGTCGACTATCTGCGCAAATCGACCTGGCCTGAGCATGGGTCATGCTTGCAAGGCATTTTGCTCCCTGGCTGCTGCATCGCGGTTACAGAAGATATGGGCCATGGAAGCTATGTGCTCACGCACTGGCTCTTCCAGCCTCTACGTCAACCACGCTCTGTTATTTTCAAATCCGCCGCCGCCCATAAAAAAAACTAGATGTTGCCAATGGTACCCGCATATATTCTTGAGGTTATCTGGGCCAATTTGATGCCCGATTTGAAGCGAGGCAATTCGCATGGATGGAACCCTTAGCTGTATAATTGTCTTGGTAGTTGATTACCTATCTCTCCATCAGTATGCTTGGTGGTGAATCTTTTACACGTCACTGAAAATGCTAGAACTTTACCAAGCCTCTTAGGCAACTGCTGCGCCGCTGCTGCCTACGTGACGTCCTGCTCTGTGGCATCAACCCACTTTCTAGGGGTAAAATTACCCCTTCGCTGCTGAAGGACAGAAACCAGCCCCAGTGTCGTTGAGATAAACCCAGATGTTATGCCGACGATCAGCTCCGGTTTCCATCCATCCATTGTTGCAAGCGGCGGACAAGCCCCTTCTAAAAGCTCCGCGGTATATGGCGTCTTGCTGGCCAAGCACGAACTGCCCGTGGCTTTCCTTAAGGGGAATGGCACATGGCAATAACAACACGTTGATGAAGCATTAAATATGCTACTTCCCCGGCAAGTTTGGCCTTAAGCGCCGCTGTCGGCTATTGCCCGCACCAGAACTGCTTTCTCAGCTGTCCTCTAGCCCAGCAAATCATCCAACTCCTCGAACCGCGTCGCCGGGTCCAGCAACAACCGTCAAGTATCATCAGGTTGTATCTCCCGTGGTCGCCGTCGAGTTTAATAGGGACTGCTGGGGTAGAATAACCCGCGATACGTGGCGTGAAGCCCCGAGTTCGTAGAAGCCCCAGGACCCTTGCCGCCTTGATGGCCTTGAGAGTATCCTCGTCCAGCCCACCGACCTCGGAGACGAACGTTTCCCAGAACAGTCTCGTCAAGTGGTCGTAGTCCTCGTATCTGATCCAGCCATCCTTGAGGTGCAGCTTGCTCATCAGGTCTTGGACGAACTTGAGGTTTGTGCCGAACGGTTCGACGTCGGCTTCGTCCCAGCCGGCGGCGCCTGCGGAATGGCACGAAGACTCGTGCACCATGACTTCGCAAGACCCAAGATCCTTGTGCGCGAGGGCCATGGGCAGGGCGAAGATGCTCAGCAGGGATGCGAGCGTGGCGCGGATGATGGGGTGGAACCGTTCGGGCAGGGACGCGAGCAGCTCCTGGAGCTCTCTCTCGCACGTCGCGGCCAGGCCATCACGAGAGGCTTGGTCGAGCTCCTGCGGCGTCCTCCACACGAGGGCGAAGAATCTGGCAAAAGTCTGGTTAGAGCAGCCCATAGCGGCGGTCGATGGGCAACCAAAAGTACCTGGCGAAATCCTGCACCAAGACCTCGCGACGGGCCATATTCTCGGGGGAGTTTTCCGGGAAACCATGCGCGAGAATGAACTCGATGTGTGTCGTGCCAGGGAGACGAGGCATGATGTAGACCAGCAGAGGCTCCTGGCCAGCCGCTGTCGAGCCCTCGCCGAGCTGTTGCTTGAACGACACCTCTGGCGCGAGGTCGCCAAAGACGCGGTGGGCGAGGCTGGTGGTCTCCAGGTTGAGCGGAAGAGACTTGGGGCGGAACTAGACGACATGGTTCAGGGCCTGCCCGGCGTAGACGGTGTACGACCGATTGCCCTGGATTGGGACCGGGACGACTTGGTCGCCGCCGACAAGCTGCTTGGCCAAGGCATCGCACGCTTCGCGACGCACCGACGTCTTGGAGAAGAAGGCGGCGATCTCGGCTTCAAGATTGTGGACCTGCGCCACCGAAGTCATCGTTGCCGAAGTTGGGGCGTTGGGCGATAAGGTGGTCGGAGGAGGCCGTTGATATTATCATGTGTGCGTTCAGATGGGCGATGCGAGGCAGCGTAATAATATACCCATGGGCGCGAGGCACGAAGTAGGCGGGGTCACCGTCTGCCCGTTGGTTCATATTCGTTGGCTGCATCAGTCCCAACATATTGCAGCCTATGCTAGGCACCTAGTGGGTACCATCTAACGAGTCACACCAGATGTTGCATCAATTTCATTCCATATTTCATCTTGCAGGCTCGATTTGATGGGATAATCCATGAAAATAGATCGTGGCAAGTTCCAGGACGATGGGTCCGGGAACGGGGATCCCACCACATGTGTAAATATGGACGAATCCATATCAGGAGTCTGTCGGCTCCAGCGGGCATTGACGCCGGGGCCGCCACACTCTGGGGAAGGCTGCCGTGGGCGGTACCAGGCACTAAATAGTTGACTCCCTATTGTCCTCTTTCTTTTCTCCTTTCCCTACATTCTGGGAGCTGCACCACTCCGTAAATGGGAAAGCTTCTTTGGCGTTCCTAAACGGCAGAGCATAGGCGGATAGGACATCAGCCAGGGGTGGAAATGTCGCAATCCCTTACATGGACATCCCTGTGTGGTGCCCTGCCGGCAGCCGCCTAGATTTCAGCTTATGGAAAGAAAAGATGGTGATGATGATGTGTGGACGCGAGGCCGCTAAGGAGTGCTTCAACGACTTGGCGGGCCCTGGTCAGCCAAATGAAATCTTTCTGTGTTGCGTGGTTTCTTGGGTCAGAACCAGCTCGACTGTTCAGAACATCGTCAGCCCCGATCTGATATACGTTGTTAGTCCGTTTCGCACTTGCATGCTCCCTGGGTATTTGATTGAAAAAGGTGTTGGACGCGTGATACCCTTCGAGCGGCCCGGCCCAGCCCCAGGGCGTGCCCCAGGGCGTGTAATGGCATATAGCCCTGGCAGGGCCTGGTGCCAGGCGGGTCCACTTGTGTTGGGGGACCCACTTGCGCACGAGGTCTGGCAGAAGTGGAGCTCAGCCCATCGCCTACCTTAGGCGATTGATCCGAGTAGGTGCAACATACAACTCTCCCTCTTTTATTCCTCAAGTCTAGGTAGCCAATCCAACCAGGAAGTTTGTTGCAGCCCAGTCTCTTCGCCCTCATTGGTGCCGTGACAGGGCGCAACCCAGGCTTCACCCCCTCCAACAGAACCCTCGCATCTTCCTGCAACTACCCCCGCCGTGACCTTCTTGCGTTCCCATCGTCGACCCGCACCAGCAACCGCCATCTTTAACGTTCCATTTCGACGCGCTAAAGAAAAAGCCACAACGCAGGTAGCTGATTTACCTGCTTCTACCTATCTTCACCACAAGCACAACAGCACGCCACTCCAGCCCTACCACCCGACATGGGATCCTGGCAGGATAGTTGGGAAGGACGCTTAAACCCATGGTCAAGCACGCGCCTGAATCCCAGGACTGGGGAGACTTTTCCTCCACAAACAGCAGCACGCCACTCCAGCCCTACCGCCCAACATGGGATCTTGGCAGGATAGTTAGAGAGGATGCTCAAACCCATGGTTAAACAACGCACCTGGATCCTGGGACCAGGAGAGTTGGAAGGGATGCTCAAACCCATGGTTAAATAACACATCTGGGTCCTGGGGCTGGAAGAGTTGGAAGGGATGCTTAAACCCATGGTCAAGCGGCGCACCTGTCTCCCGGGGCTGGGGAAACTTCTCCTCCACCCGTGGTCGGGCGCCTCCCTGGTTCGAGAGCCACTTCAATGCAGCTGCCAGGCACGTATACAATCTGTCCGTCGGTGGTGTATGGCTTGGCGCCCTGGACGCCCTCATCCGGGGTTGGGGCGACGGCAACGCCCACGCCGCGACGTCTTCACCTGGATCAGCACATTTAAGAAACCGTCGTTTATTGTCAGCCTTTTCGATGACGACAATGGCCACGCGGGCGACGCCCCCACTTGGATCCGCACAGTCAAGGACTCGTCGTTTGTTGTCAGCCTTTTCACGACAACAACGGCCGCGCCGCGACGTCGTCACCCAGATCCGCGCATTCAAAAATCCGTCGTTTATTGTCAACCTTTTCGACGATAACGACCGCGCCGCGACGTCGTTACCAGGATTCGCACATTCAAGAACCCGTCGTTTGTTGTCAACCTCTTCGACGACGACAAACTGCCGCACATGAAGCATGCCATCGACAGCCCAACGCCCTGCCGCAGAAGCTATGTGACTTAGCCAAACGTCTCAACTCGGTACAGAAAGCAGTGCGATACCCTATAAAAGCCAGGCGACGTCGTAGTCCAAGCCACGACAACGTTCTTTTGCCTTCGTGGTGCATCGGGTGCCACCCTGGCGTAGCCCCGTGACAACCGACCTGCTCGCCAACCTTCCCTGTGGTGTCGGCATCGTCCCTGGTCCCGGCGGAGGCGGGACCTTCTTCAACATGTTCATTACGGCCATGGTCCAGGCGTCCCTCATCAGCCGCGTTAAAATCCTTTACCTGCTGCTAGGCGGGGCCAAAAAAAAGAACAAATCCATTGTCGAAAATGAGCTGAAAGCAGAAATGCAAATGCTTATCGGAAATGATGGCGATAATTCGGAGTAAGGGTATATTTAGTTATTTTGGATTATGGTGGTCCTGTGTGTCGTTTATTTTGGTGTCCGTTTTAGCTTGGGAGCTGTTTGGCTTCATCCAACGTTAGTGTCCGCTACCTATAAATCGGTAATTAATTGGGTCTTATTCCTGATAAAATTATTCGCCCCGTGAGCGAAAGCCATGGGTTCGTGGCAAACTGATATCCCCTGAAACTGGGATCTATGAACTACGTCTGGCAACGGTCTTCGTCCCAGTGGAAGATGTTCTCGTGGCCGTGGTCGAACGTAGATGGGCCTCCTAAGCCGCCCGGGCCCTCCGTGAAATGCAGGTAGATGAGCGAAGCCACATTCCTCCGCATGTAACTTAACCACCCAGCTGCGTGCCACCTGTACTCCAGGAAGCCGAAGCCCATGCTCTAGGCACCCGAAAAACGACCCAACCATCACTTATTAAGCCTCGCGGCCCTCGCCGGGTCCCTCCAGAAAAGACACGCCTCCCTCCTCATGTCGTCCTTGCCGACCACCGGGCCGCTGGGCTGGAAGACGAGCTGGTCTGCCGGCTCCGCGTCCAGCCCGTAGCCATTGGGCTCATACCTGGGCCACTCGGGCGTGCCGGGGTAGCGGTACGTGTTGGGGTCGCCCGTCAGCACGTAGCTGGCCACGTAAGCATGCTGCATTTTCCCGATCTCGGGGTACTGCACCGTCGGCTCGGCCCACGTGTAGGCGGCGTCGGTCGAGTGGGGGACACCCTGCCAGGCTGGCTGATTATTAGGTGTTTCAAAGCGCATCTTCCAAACGGACTGGCCTTCGACGGCCGGATAATAAGCATTGGTCTGGCTGGGGCACTGGAGCATAAAGTATCCGTCAGCAACACGCCGTAGGTCGCTTAAAATGTGGCGAAAGGGGGATTGCTCGTACATGGTAGGCGTAGTCCGTCCAGGCGGCGCTGAGACGGCTGTACTGGGTGCTGTTGGGACTGTTCACGTAGGGGGAGTCCGTCCGAGTGAGCGGATCGGGGTAAAGCTGTTCCAGCTCGGCCAGGTCTCCGTCGTTTAAACCCGGAGAGATGTTGCGCATAAAGTCCAAGAACTGCTGGTTTGTCTCGAGGTTTCCTGGAATATAAAGCCGGGCCTCGTCGCGTGTGTTTGACGTCATGACGGGCACCTTGTAGAAGGTGCCGTTGGTAAATGAAGAAGTGCCAGATCTCTCGAAAAGAGCGCCTCCGATCGCAGGCTGCCAGGCCCAGGTGATATTTGGCTCGCTTGCTTGGAACACGGAAACAGAAGCCGCCCTCACGTCGTCGAGCGAGCGATGCTTGAGGCATGCGATTTCGGCAGCGTCGTCTCTGCTGTCTGCGCAGCCAATGCGGTCTAAAAAGTCGCTGTACTGCTTCTTGTACAGTGGGTAGCCCACGCCGGGGAAGGCCCTAGAAGTGCTGCTCCCTGACATGTAGTAGACCTGAGAAAAGAGCGGCTTGCTGTCGGGGCCGTACCCGTGGACGTGTTGGATGCCTTAGCGAATTAGCTGAAGTGAAGAACCCTGAAGACATCACCGCACCAAGGGGGCCGATATAACACACCAACGCCATGTGCACCTGCGCTCAAACCAGCCAGGGTGACTTTGTCCCGGTCGCCGCCGAACGACCCGATCTGTCTCTGTGGTGTCGGCATCGTCCCTAGTCCCGGCGGAGGCAAGACTTTCAACATGCTCATTACGGCCATGGCCCAGGCGCCCCTCATCACCTATGCCGGCGAAACGGCGACAAAAAAGCGCCGCGTCAAAATCCTTTACCTGCTAGACATCAACAGCCATATAACGATGCGACGAACGAATGCGTCAAAATATCCGAAGAATTTCCGACGACAAAAGATTGTTCGCATGTTTGGTAAGCGACTAGTCCTTCATTTTAGTTTTTAACTGTTTCCCTCCTGCCTTTTTAAATCCCGGGGTTAAACTAACATTCATAATTAACTGCAAGATGGGGCCGCGAGTACGGCCAGATGCGCAAAAAGACGCACGGAGCAGCCACCGAGACACGGACGGCCGGCAAGGCAGACCAAAAGGAAAAAGGAGATGGGAAAGAGATGGGGAAAAGGAGGAGATGGGAAGGAGATGGGACAAAAATGAGGTGGGAAAACGGATGGGAAGGAGACGGGAAAGGGGATGGAAAAGGGGATCGGAAAGGAAAAGCGCAACGAAATGGGGAAAATACGGGAAAGGAAACGGGAAAGGAGATGGGAAAGAGATAGGAAAAAAGGAGATGGGAAATATAAGAAATAAAAAAGGAGGCTGCCCTGGCAGAGCCCGGTTACGGGTACGTGAACACCCAAATGTGGATCCCACCCCACTCGCTCCCGCGGATTTAATCCCATCGATCCGACGCATGGACACACCTGAACCCCAAGATTGGGGAGACTTCTCCTCCACCCGTGGTCGAACGTTTCCCTGGTTCGAAAGCGATTTTAATGCAGCTGTCAGGCATGTATGCAACCTGCCTGTCGATGTCTGGTCGATCCGGCGAGCTAACCAGTACACCGGTGGTCGTTGGTGACGACTACACCTACCTACCTCCATTCCGTTCCTTTACCCTCCTCATCTCCATCGTCCTGCTCGACAGCGCCTTGCAGCTGGGCGGAAACAGGTCAGACACCGGACTCTCCGTCGTCGCTTTAACAGTCATGCCAATCTACCAAAAAGCCATGGATACCCAGATCTAGCCGTACTCAAGCTTTCCCCCTCCACCCGCCCGAGCTGCGAGTCAATATTTGGAAGCAGGCCGTTGGGGCACGCCTCCAGGACACCACCGAAAAGCTGTGGGACGGGGACCCGGGGAACTTGGACCCAGCCGACAAACGCAGGGTCTGGGACAGGCATGGATTCAGCATCCTCATCGAACCTCTCCCAATCATGGCGTCCTGCAGCGAGGCGCGGGAAACCGCTATTAAATTCAACCGCCATCGGCCGCCGGTCCGCTTCATGTACGTAGCTAGGTACGCCCTGGCGACCCTTTTTCGGGTTCCGGAGGCTACCGGTTTTAGTGAGCGAGGAAGAACCCGCGCCGTTCAGAGCGGATCTCGCAAAGCACGGCGACCTTTTCGTGTTCCCAAAGGCCACCAGTTGGGTGAGCGAGAAGTGGCTCGAGTTTTTCAAGAAGCCCGCCGTGAGGAGCGCGTCTCGCGCAAGACGCCGTGTCCCACAAGCAGCATCCACCATCGCCGTCACAACCAAACGCCCTCAGTTAACAGCCAAGCAGAGGAGGAGGCTACGGCCACGTTTGGGCCGATCCCGGGTACTGCGCCGTGGGTCGACGCCGGCAGCGGATCCAAACGGAGTTTACGGGCGAATCTTTCAAGAAACCGTGCCATTCAGAGCGCATCCCGCACAGCACAACGTCCTTTCCGTGTTCCCAAAGGCACCGGTTTGGCTGAGCGAGGGGTGGCTTCAATCTTTCAAGAAGCCCGGCCGTTCGGATCGCATCTCGCACAAGACCGCCTCGAGGGCTACAATACGCGCGTCTCACCGGCAGCATCTACCATCGCCCAGCCGGCGGAGAGTCCCATGGCACTCGCTACCCGGCCGCGAACATTCCCGGACCATCGTTCTGGCAGCCCGCCGGGACAAAGATATGACAGTTCCGGCCCGGTTCGGACCACGGAGACATTCGAAAGCTAGCAAAGATTTCCGAAAATGCCGTGTCCAAGATGATGAACAGAATTTCGATCGGACATTTCCTTGGATAATCGGCAGGAGGACGCGGCTCAAAAACACTCGACCCGAACTCGCTATTGCGAGGGCCAACGAGAATCCCCTATTAACGCATCCCGTCGACCCCAAAGTCGACGAGAGGGACAGACTGATGGCCACGTTTTGCATGGCCCTGCGCCGTGGGTCTGAACGGAGTTGACGGACGAATTTTACAAAAAGCAAAGAAAAAGGAAGAGAAAAGGAGGCGGTAGCAGTCGGCGCGGCAGTCGTGGCTCGCAGACATGTCCCTCGAGCAGCATCATCCCCTGCAACTCCATGCCTGCTACAAAGGTGCCGATGAGGTGTGAAGCTCCCAGGACCTTAAATCCGAGATGGCAGCGGAGCACCAGCCTGCAAAAAAGCTGCGTGACGCCATGGTCAAGGCCCAGGGCAAAGGGCAGTACCCAGAGCTACACTTTTTCCATCGACAGAGATGTTTATTTTGGCTCGTTGGTGGAGTTTAAGGTACGGGACATGATACTAAGGGATAAGGTTTATCAGCACGGCCGGGTATTGCAAAGTAGAGGTGCATGCAGTAGACCGTTTATAGTTGAATCTACCTCTTTTAGAACTAGCAGGAGAGCGGTTGAGAGTAGGAGACTCTCTGGCTCTTATATACAAGTGGGTTGTAGGGGTTAGTAAGCACTCGCCGGCCTTGGCCGGGCGAGGCGCACCGGCCCCGGCCGGGCGAGGCTCTGTAGCGCGTGCCGGGTCCTGATACCCCGGCGTGGGTCCCGTTCCTTTGCGACAGCGGCTAATTAAAGTCAAAACTGCTGCCGCTGCAGCTGGAGCGATTGAGCAGCAGCTTACCGCATGACCAAGGATGGTGTGAGCCTTTGGTCAACTGCAGAGCTCGCCAGGCAGAGCCGCGCAGAAACTTCCCCAAGACTTTCGTGCTCACGCTGTACCATAGCCGTATCACCAAAGCTCTCCAGTCGCACTGCCAGGAGCTCGCCAGGCAGAGCCGTGCAGAAAACTTCCCCAAGTCTTTGTCCAGCTCACGCTGTGCCATGGCCGCATCGCCAAAGCTCTTCAGTCACACTGCCACAGAGAGTCGGCCGTGCTGGAACAGGTCGAACCGCGGGCGTTTTGCTGGGCGAGGTGCCGCAAAGGGCGGATCACCACGGGAGATCTACGGACGGGGCGCGACATCAGTACCCCGGTGTGCGTTAGTCCCTCGACCGGCCGAAGCCGACGAGTGCTTTGTATCCTTCCAACGCACTTGTGTATATAAAGCCGGGGAGTTCCTACTTTTACTCCTCCTACTGATTATATAAAAAACCAACTACAAAGTTTACTGCATTCGCCTATACTTTCCAATACGGGGAGCTAGAGATGTGTTCCGAACAGTCTGTGCATGCACGACCCGAAGCGTAATGAACTGCCTCATGCCACCCATGAGATTCCATGGGCGTAGCTTTTTCAAGCGTTCGCACGCAAACCATGTCCTCATTATTCTGGCGATTCCCCACCCATTTGGGCAAAAGGACAAGTCGGTGGGAGGGCGCCCAAATGCCTACAGAGATTGCAATTTAAGGTCTGAGCCGAAGATGATCGCCAAACTATAGAAATTGTGCAGATAGATCTTAGCTAGAAAGCTGCGAGGTTCGACCTCGGACCCGCTGTTATGTTGGGGCATAGAGTCACGTGATATGGTTTGCTTTTTGTGGTGATGCGAAAAAATTTTGAGACTCTTTTCTTTTGCTTCCTGACACACCACCGGTTTGGATTTTAAATCCAGACTTTATGCGTTTTGGCTTCGCCCGCCCGCCCTTTGCCCAGCTTTCCTTCGCGGATGCTGGCCGCTCATTTGTTCGTTTGTTCTTTGCCTGTTCGCCGTGAGGCGACTTGTGATTTTCTCTTTTTTTGCTTGCTCGCCTTAGGGTGACTTGCGATTTCTTTTTTTTTTCTTCTTTTGCTTGCTTGCCTTAGGGTGACTTGCGATTTTTTTTTTTTTTTTCTATCTTTCTATCTTTTCCATCTTTGACC